>CM053785.1:1118080914-1118755914 GCA_028749045.1 Cupressus sempervirens
TGCAAAGGGACACTTCTTTGGTGTACCAGGATCCATCATCTAGGGTTTCCCTCAATGGTTGTTTATTGTCAACTCTTTGAAACACGAGGATCTCTGTAGTTGTACCAAAAGAAGCATGGTGGTAATGGCAATGGTGAGGATGTCACCTTCATCAACTACGTGGGCATTGTTGCATAGGAGAGTTGGGTGATTGCGTGCAATACTTGTATTGACTTGGAGGAAAAATTTTAAAATATTTTGAAACATGCACAAGTAGGCCAATTTTTCTAATAGGGATTATGATGCAAAGTCTACCACCGTGGCTTGGTGCAGACCCTATCTTGGCCTGGTTGGACAAACAACTGCCTCAATCATCGTGTTTGCATACTTCTAAAGTTAAACATACAAGGGATGCTATTACTTCTTCTCTGTAGATAATCTCAAGAAAGTCATTTCTAAATTTCCGTTTAAGCAGACCAGTTTGTATAATCTCTTGCTCGAATATGTTCTAAAGATGTTTTCCTATTCCAAATTCTATTTTGTCTAACCAAACAAAGAAAACAATTTTCTATTCCAAAACAACAATTCTAGAATAGCAATTCCTAATTGTCAATTTGTATCCCCGCAACCAAACAGGGCCTAAATACTTAGTTTATAAATTACAAATCATTCTTAATGTGTAACAAGAGCTTCGATTTCAAGGCTATGGAGGTATACTTTTTGCTATGGTGGTCAAAATAGTATTAAAAAAGAGTGAGACTAATTATCGTCTAAAAGGGACACTCATACTTATTCATGATAATTTTAGTCATTCACAAAATCATACAAGATATTGTCTTCGTGTTGCTCTTATAAGTCAATTTCGTAAGTATGATAGACTTAGAAAGTGTATCGGACATCGTTATAATTCATTTACTTATTCGAAGAGTCTAAAATATATCTCAATTTTCAATGTATTTTTTTGTATATTTCTATACAACTTAGTTGTATAAAAAAGTATTTGTTGGTTGTTGGGTGTTAATGAAGGTCCCCATACAATTTGTCAATGAATAGGCTCATGGTCTACTAGTGAAGTTGAATGGTTCAAAATGAGCCCACCAAGGATCAAGTCTTGTTCAATGTAAGGCATTGGTATCATAAGGGACGAAGTTGGGATAGTGCTCTAGGTGAATTTAGTGGAATGGATCCCCCTCAATCCTTGGCTCTCAGTTGAAGAGGTCAGCCTATGAGCTTGTTCTCTCGTATTAGGCAACGAAAATTTTGTGGGGGCCCTCATTAGATTGGGTTACTCGCATGCTTTGTGCCTGTGTTGGTCAGTCATACTCGCAGGTATGAACCATAAAAAAAAAAAGTGATCATTTCAAAGTGTCACTCGATACCTACTTAAAGATACCTCAATAATTGTGCACCCAAATTTGCTAGTAGATACAAATAAATTTCATGATAGTTGTGCACAAATGTGCTAATAGTGGTGCACAAATGAACCAATTATAAACTAGAATTGTTAAAAAAGTATTTGTTACTGTCATATGCTTCTCGTGTATCAATTCTATTTCATCCTTATTTTGACCCAATAGATACTATGATTGTTGTTACTTGATTATCTGCGTGATGAGGTGCTTTGATGACTGTATATTATTTTGATTACTAGTGTCATAATTGTTAGATTTTAGATTATGTTATTCAATTTGATCATATCTTCATAATGATGTTGGTAATGAACATGATGCTTTATGATGATACCTGAATTATTTTGTATTTGGACTTGGATTATGGATTATGCATGTGGAGGATGTTTATTTGACTCGTGATTACTGTGTCTTTTTGTTGTAGATATTTGTTTGTTACTTTTAATTGATATATGCACAAATATCTTTTAAATGATTATTTAAACATTCTAATTTAAATGCAATGTTATATGATAATATGTTGTGTATTTTGAATTGCACCGTTGCTACATATTTTGCCTATTGGTGCTACTAGGAAGTGGGAACAAAGTCATAATTGCTTGTGGAATCTACATGGTGTCACATTGTCATTTACTAATGATTTTTTGTGGTTGTATGCTTCAACCATTTATAAATTGAACATCTACACTTGATGTGTGTGTGTGTGTGTGTGCGTGCATGCGCGTGTGTGTGTTTACTAAATATGTACCGAGTACAATCATCATGAGTTGTACGAATTAAGTGTGTGTCTATATCCCCAATAGTGGCACTGGGAGATAATGATCTTGACCTTTCATTTTGAGTCAATTTTATGCTTATATGGATGATGTATTAGTATTATGGTTATTATTGTCGCAAAAGCTTGCACCCTTGTCTAAAGTCTTACCTAAGGACAACCTCATGAAACATGGAAACAACCTCTAAGCCATGGGACTTGAACTATGAGGTTGAGTCTCCAGAGAAGATCGGCTTCATCTACTATTCAGATGCACTTAAACTATTCTTGAAGAGAAAAGAGAGAAATAATACATGAAAGTAACTACCTAACCTATTCTAAAGAGGTGATGCACCAAAATAGGGTGTTGAGACCAGTCTCTGCCCATACATGCACAATACTATTATTATGACAGTCCAAAGATATACGAATTCAAACTTGCTTTAATCTGTGATCTACATAAAGACCAGACAACCACATGAGTGACTCAAGAAAAATTGCTTCGCTCCTTATCATTCACGGGCCAAAGAGATACTAAAAATGCATATTACAGACATTCACACTACATCGAAGAGAGGCAGACAAGCTTGCACAGTACAACAACGGTTGAAAGAGATAAGGCAGGAAGTCATATAATTCAAAGGCAAAGAGGGAATTACCAGTAGCATGCCAAAGCAATACTAGGGAAAATAGAGAAGTTCTAACCCTGAGAAAGAGTACAACATTTGCCTTTATAGTGCCAGCATAACTTGGATAACTTCCCTCATAAGATAAAAATCAACTACTACAATCAAATCTTTAGAGAATAATCACTACAAAAGTGAAAAGATTTGATTATTGCATAAATCCATACATGAGAGGATCACTTCTTCACCAAACAAACCTTTGAGAGGTTAGGAGCGACGGTAATCTCTGACTGAAGGATTGGATCAACAAATAGTAGTGGAGTATCTCTTTGCATTTATCAAGCCTAGGGATCCATGAAAGTGATTATAGGAGATTGAAAGATTAGATTCATCATTCAAGGAACTGCTTCTGCTACCACCGACTTCCAAATAAATCATGACTTTTGTTCAACTGAGGTCTAATCATCAAGTCTTGCTACATAGACCAAACATTTCTCACCATTATGCCACTTTGTCAGCCATTCAAACGTTATGCCTTGTGTTTGACCATTTGCGATCACAACCTTGCCACCACCTTCCTTTAATAACTGTTATTGCTTGCGGAACCACGATCCACTAATCATCATTACCTTGCAACCTACTCTTAGTATTCTTTACTAACCGTCGTAACCTTCTAAAGGATGAGATCTAACCATATCTACACTTTAGCCACCTTAACTTGATGTTCCTATATGACCCTTGTGACCAAGCGAAACAAGGGGAACCGCTCGATCACAACTCAAAACTTAGCCATTTCTTGACCTGTTGTGATCAAGTGCTTGACATTGATCTGAAAGATCTAGCAATGTGAAACACATCTTGAAATGTTGAAGGCTTGCCCCTTTTCACGTTGTTGCAACTTTAACCATAGCATGTCAACATAACCCTGTGATCACGTAAAAATAAAGCAAAACACACCTTCGCCACCCTGACCTTGGTTGACACTTAACCAACAGTGACTATGTGAATTGCATGATCATGACTTAAAAATATCCTAAGCTGCAATATGAAATAAGGAATATGGTCAATGCTAAATCATTTCATAAGGAACCCTAGGTGACCATTAAAACAGATTATTATTTGAATTTGATTTTCTAGCGAGAGGATATTATGGTTAACATTTATGTCGACTCGAAGGGGATGCAAGCCTTCTTAGCACATGACCAGTGACTATCAAAAGATCTATTGGGCTATAGATTTTCTGAAACCATAAAACTCATCAAATTTATCATTTCTACTACATTCTGAGCCATAACATGCCTTCTTCCTTTGCAACTTGCAAAAACTTAGAACCAAAACCCAAAGCAAAACGTGTGCCCTTGCACTTCTTGGAAAACAGGAAAGAACAGGAAAGCAAAACTACTCTGGCTAAGTACATGAATATTAACTTCCATCAGACACAGGGCTTAAGACATATTCCATTGACTTGAATAGGCAAGATTTCACCATTAGACCTGCTCAATTGAAAAGCATTGGCTTGCTTACAACCGATGATCACATAGGGGCCACTCCATAAAGCATCAAATTTTGAATGTCTCCTTGCCTTTGATCTATTTGCATCCCATTTCAACACAAGATCACCTTCCTTGAAACTTTTGGCCTTTGTCTTCTTATCAAAGCTCATTTTCATCTGTTGTTGATGTATCCCTAAGGTTTGTAATGCTTAACCTCTTTTTTCCTCTAGCTCCATCAAACCTGTCATTCTTACAGACATAGCATCATTTTCAATTAATTCCAACTAATGAGTCAACTCAAGGGCAAGAAACTCCAATGAGATAGGAAGCCTAGCCTCCCTACCATATACCAACATGAAGGGAGAATTTTATATGGCTCTCTCAGGTGTTATTCTGTCAACCCACAAGGCAGTTTTCAATCTCTAGTGCCAACACCTTTGACTATCTTCAACACTCCTCTTGATGATCTTGATCAAATTCTTATTGGATGACTCAGCCAAACCATTACCCTAGGGATAATAATTAGAGGATGTACTCAAGTAAATACCATGATCAAGTGCCCACGTACAAATCAGAGCTCTTATGAATGATTTAGCATTATTTGAAATAATAGTCGAAGGGGCACAAAACCTGGTCACAATTCCATCAAGGAATTCAACAACTGAAGATTTTGTGGCATCCTTTAATGCTATTGCCTCTATCCATTTGGTAAAGTAATCTATAGCAGATAGAATCCATTTATGACTAGAGCTAGAAGGAGGATTGATGGGACCAATAAAATCCAATCCCCATTGACCAAAAGGTTGGTCATCTTGGATATGATGAAGTGGAAGAGTTGCAAATCATTGCTTACTTGAGAAGAAAACACACTTCTCACACTTCCTTACATGTTTGTGGCAATCATGGAACAAGGATGGCCAGTAGTAACCAACTCTCATAATCTTCATTGTAGTATTTCTTGCTGAAAAGTGATTGCCATTGGGCCCATCATGAAGCTCTTTAACCATTCTCTCTGCTTGACCCACATAAATGCATCTTAGCAAGGCTCCATTGAAGTCTTTCCTAAATAGAACACCATCTATTATAGCATAGGGGATGGATTGTAGCCTGAACTATCTTTTTTTGGCTTTATCTAGTCCTTGGGGATATCCATTTCTAGCTAAGAAGGCCTTTATGTCATCTATCCAACTCCTTGGACTATCATTTCTTGCCTCCTGTTGTTTTGTCAACATCAAGGCAACTTCCTCATCAGGTTCATGCGATGAGATCATCTATTTGCACAATCCCTTCCCCCTTATTAGTTTGGTAATTTGAATATCTACATCATACTCCATTACCTCGGTGATCCAACCAACTCTTTTCTCACTAATATCTTTGCTCAACGAGAAGTCCTTAACACTTGCATGCGGAACCAACAAATAGCTTTTGTTATGAGACAACAAGTGTCTAAATTTTTTGAAGGCTCTTATGACTGCAAGGGCTTGCTTTTCCAAATAGTTATACTCATTGTCATACTCTTTCAATCCTTCACTGAAAAAAGCAATAGCTTGTTCTTCATCTTTATCATTTAATTGGGTCAAAATAGCAGAAATACTTAATTCACCCCCTAAAGTGTACATAATGAAATCTTTATCAAAATTTGGATGGACGAGAGTAGGGGCTAAATTTATGGCTGCTTTGATCTCTTCAAAACTTTCCTTCCCTTCCTTGGTCCATGAGAAGGCCATATTCTTTTTTAGCATAGCTATAAGAGGCTTTACCAAGGTAGCTAGGCTAGGAATAAATCTTCTCACAAAATTTATTCTACCAAGAAAACTTTGCAGACCCTTCTTGTGACTAGGAAGAGAAAGGGAAAGTATTGCCTTAGTTCTTTATGGATCAATAGTTAGACCTTCCTTAGATACATTATGTCCTAGTAACTTCCCTTGATTAGTGGCGAAGACACGTTTGCTTGGATTTAGAGACACCCCATATTCTCTACATCTTGTAAACATTTTTCTAAGATGACCAAAATGTTTTACTACATCTTTAGAATATACTATGATATCATCAAGGTAAATCAACACAAATTTTTCAATCATATTTTTGAAGGCCATCTCCATTGCCTTTTGAAATGTGGCACCTGCATTTGTTAGTCCAAAAGGCATCTTGCTATAGGCATAGGTACCCCATTTGGTGGTGAAAGCAGTTTTTTATCTATCAGCTTCCTTGACTAACACCTGATTATACCCTAAGAATCCATCCAAGAAGGAGAATCTCTTAGAACCACTGACCTTGGACAATATTTGCTCCATGGAAGGGAGAGGATGATGATCTTTGAGGGAGGCTTGGTTAAGATCCCTAAAATCTATGCACAATCTAATTTCTCCATTAATTTTCCTAATAGGGACAAGATTTGCAACCCAAGAGGAGTGCTTGATAGGGAAAATGATACTGGCTTCAATCAATTTGGACAACTCATTTGTCATTAGCAGCTCAATCTTGGGATTTATTGGTCTCTATTTTTGCCTAACAGGATTGACATTATCCACTAGATCTATAGTATGTTGAAACAAACTAGGGTCAAACCCTTTTAAATCATCATATGTCCAAGAAAATATATCATTAAATTCTTGACATAGATGGACAAAACTTTCTCGTTCAATTTCAGAACATACCTTTCCCATGTTTAGCGTCCTTCCATCAACAACTATAATTGGCACATGGTCTCCTTTTTTTGTAGCAAGATTCATGCCTCTTTCTCTCACTTGGTCGTTAGGATTGAAGACACTCTCTAAGGTAATAAGACCCATAGGTAACTTGTTGGAGTTGAGGTTGATGATTTGATCACCATATTGGTTATATAATCTTTGATTGATTTCTATTTGAGAACTTTGCTTCATTCTATAAGAAACTCATAATTTGTGCATTAGATTCAAAGACTTGCCTATTGATATCATTATTAGGAACAAAAGGCCTGACCACCATTTTAATCTTTTGCCTCTTCTCATCTTCAAGGCTCCTTGGGACATCATAAGATGCACCCACTACCACAAGTCTACCAACATGTCTATTTTATTTTCTAGGAATGCTTTGAATATTGAATGCATTGAAACCTTCAAGCAAATCCCATACCCTATGTTTGTAAGATTTGAGCAAACCATTCTTAGTAACATTTTGATTTCTCACCTGATTTACCACCAACTCACTATCTCCATATACGCTTAATACTTGAATTCCTCTCTTTTGAATAAGTAAGAGACCTTGAATCAATGCTTTATATTTGGCCACATTATTGGTACAACTAAACTAAATCATAAATGAGAAGTAGTACCTTTCTAGTGTAGGAGAGATCAACATCACACCAACCCCCGATCCATTTTTATTTCTTGATCCATCAAAGTACATGCTCCATATCTCACTTATATCTTCTTTGGTTTTCATTAAGTTGGGGGCCAAAGAACCCTTTTCTAATATACAGTAGGTACCTTTTCTAATATACAGTAGGTACCAAGGCCTATCTTTAAGGTTTTTGATATAGGATCAAACTGATATGTATTGGACCACTCATGCAAGAGCAAATCAGGTATCTTAGCTAAAGAAGTGGTAGGCTCATTCACTACATCATTTTCATTTGTTTCTAGGATGGTACAATCCATATTAATGAGATTGGGAGTGTAGGACTCAATGTGATGGAGGGCTAATGGTTATGCTCTAATTGAGGCTTTAGTTCCATATCTAGCTCTAAAAAACATATAAGACCAATCAGAAGATATGTAACCACCTATTTGAGCGGTAAAATTTCTTGAAAGACAAAATGGCAAAGCATGGCTTAACCTTATCAATTGATATATCTTGAACTACAATACAATCTAGGCATGCACGTAAGGCCGTTTCAACATTTCTAAGGATTCCAATAGTCTTGATAGTACTACTATCTAACCGCAACACATCTTTAACAATGGGTTCATATTTCACCTCTAAAATACCAACGACACACTTGGGCATTACTAAACTACTAGCCCCTGAATCAATCATGCAGTTGTGGACTACCTTATCTCCTATAATTAGAGAAACATAAAATGGAGGAGGTCTAACCTTTTTGCTTATTTCTACCTCCTTTGATAGTTGTATCAAACTCATGACATTCTCCATGCTAGATGGTTCATCTCTGAGTTTAATACTTTCCAACTCCTGCTGCAGTAACCTCCTTTGTGATGGTACAATAGTTACAGTGCCCCACATAGAAAGGTTCAAGTTCATCTTCTTCATCTACACTACCACACTAAAAGGAGCATTAGATGTTATGGTGGGAGCCTTGGAAGTAGAAGCTTGAGGTAGGACAGTCTGTGGGTTATTCACATTATCTCTGCTTTCACCCTGCCTTTGTTGTTGAGAAGCATTGGTAGGTTGATTTGCACTGTGTTGATAGGCAACTACTTGTATATGAGGCACTAAAGTTGATGTGGAAGTTTGTAATGTCCCCATTGGTTTTCAACATCAGTATTTCAAGGATTAGCCTAATATTGGATCCTCATAGGCTAATGAGGATGGTTAAAGGGTCTTCTGAGGATTGGTTCATCTCCAACATTCAGTGTTTTATGGATTTGGTCGTCATTCAATGTCATTTGGACTCCATTTTCCATACTTACTATGTATAGTAAGTCAAGGGTAATTGAGATGGACTCTTTCTATTTTTAGAAAGTGTATTTGGTCACATGGGGAATTATGAGGAGAGATTCCTATTCCAGACGACATGGCAATCAGACAAGTATTTCAAGAGATATTAAAGTTTAAGTGATTCATTTAAATACGTTAATGTTATAAAGTTATAAAGTCACTTAAGTGACTAAAAGATGAAATTGTCTTTTAATCCCACATTACCTAGTTGTTTGTGTCTTCCCTCATATCGAGGCTATAAAAGCCTAGAGCTACATTGGGATTAAAACAATGAATATATGTTATACTATAAATCCTAATGGTTGCTTTGATGTGACTGGAAATCTCAAGGATGAAACCCCTTGGGAAATACATTAGAGGTTGGATGTAGTCGTAGCTCTAGTTTGGTTTGAGAGTGGATTCACTAAATCAAGCAAGGAGTATGGATAGTTCATGTGATAGGTGATTTCGTATCAGTTCCATTTTCAGATAGGGTTTTTTGGTCTTTGTTGTAAGGAGTTTGAATCAAGTGAGAAGGGTAATGTGAATACACCATCTAGATAACCGCAGGACATTCATGCAGGAGAAGGAGATTTTCCATGGACTTGGTACTAATCATGTGCACTTGGGCAAGCCAATAATACACAAGGAACCCAAAGTAAGGTTGAAATGCTTAGCTAACAGTGATGTCTAGGCAACCAATAGACATCCATGAGTTGCAGACCAAAGGACTTCAATCACATGTTGCACAGTGGCCAACTGGGAGACACATACAATTTGCCAATATAATAAGCTACTTCATTCCCTCACCAGGTTCCGCATTTTCTATTCCTCTCATGATTTTCTTAAGAATCACATTTGGTCTTTTAGTAAAGGTTTTGACTTGCGAACTTAAAGTGGTCTATAAGACATTATGGGCTATTGTATTAAAATTCCAGATAGTTGAAGCACATTATTTCCAATAATGAGGGAATACTGAAGTTTGAACTGAATTTTAGGTTGCAGATCTATGTGTATGTTGTTTACAAACTATTTGTCTTATTGCTACATGTCTAAAAAATACAACAATTCTGAAGTACATTGACATATATATAATTACTTAACTACTTATACAATAACTATGTGGTCTACAAATTGTTTGACATAATGCCTATTTGCATAATCATAATTAAAGGATAATGTGTGTTGAGTCTGAAGTCTAATTAAGATTATTACAAGTATGTTTCCAAAATCAAGTATTTAGTCAGTCTGAAAAAGTTACTAGTAAATTGTGAGAAGTTCACCAACTATTTTGTCCAGTGTTTGGAACTCTCCAGTTTGAGGGATATTACTCAGAATAAATAAATTAGATTATTCACCAATTTTTTGTTCAAATTCCTATGGTCTGAAATATGGGTTACTTTGAATATAATCAATACTGACACATAATAATCTAGTATAGGTTATTACAATGTCTGATTAGGATGTTGAGGAGCAACCTCTTCCAAAACTCTTCTCTTGCTCCTTGTATTGTAAGCATAGGAATCTTGGTTTACATTACCATGTTCTTCCACTAGGTGGTTCATGAAAGAGCAACCATCTTACTGAAAGGTATCAACAGGTTGATTACCATTGTGTTGTTGGGAAACTACTTGCTCTGATATAGTTAAAGCCAGGTAAGATTTTGCCTTTTGACACATGTAGTATTCATAGGAGTAGTTACAAGAAGGGCAAAAATCTTGATCTTGGGAAAGGTTTTTATGAGGGAATAAGGCCCTATTTAGGTTAGTGTTCAAATACTGAGGGTGGTTGATAGGTCTATTCTGATTGGGAGCTCTACCATAAATGGGACCTTGACTCTAGAGTTGGAGAGGCTTATTATTTTGAGCTTGCTACCTTTTCATAGTCACCAACTCATTCCCCATCTTCTCCACTACTGCACTATTGTCTTCCATCTTCCTTTCTTGGTCTTGCAACCTCCTTTCTACATTCTACATCAGACTTTGCATCATGGCCTCAATCCTATCAACCCCATCAAAGGATGTGGAGGCTATTGGAATCGTAACAAGAGGCTGACTTATAAAGGAGACATGAATAGGGGCCATAGTAGGTTAATGATTAGTCATGTCAGGGAAGAAAGACATTTGGGGCCTTGGAGCTAACTTTCCTCCTTGTATTAAAATATTCTCTACTCTTATGGCAATCTCATAAGCATTTAGTAGAGTGTCACCTCCCATAGATCGCAAGGTGGTAGCAATATCACTATTGAAGGCTTTGAGATAGGACAAGAATGCATTACCAAGAGAGGGCTTCATTGCAATAGATATCCTATCCCGAGTCTTATGAAACCTATAATTGAAATCAATCATACACTCATGGGGAGCCCTCTTTATAGTTGTCAATTGTTCCAAAAATGATAGATGATCACTTTTTCCCTCAAAATGTTTGCATAAGGCTGCCCCTAATCCATCCCAATTAGTAATAGAGTTGTAAGGCAAACCTCCATACCATTGTAGTGCCTTTCCTTTTAAGGATGAGGCCAAAAACCTAACTGCTACATCATCCTCGACGATGCCATAAACATTATAGACATTAGACACTTCCTGAATATGTTCAATAGGGGTGATAGAAGTTTTTCCAGTAAACTCAAGTACACTTTTAAGAGCTGATACTGGTATGTCATGTCTTTGGGCTGATAGTAGGGGGCTTCCACCATTGAAAGTGGCAAAATCATGAGCTCTAGCCATGTAAACAAGTGATCTATTAGTATGAGAAGATGGTATCCTAGGTTGATACCTAACAATAAGAGGAGTTGAGATAGATCTTATAGGGGTATGTGTTGCTATTGTACTCCTAACTAGTGATAAAGATACCCTAGCCTTTCTTCTTGAATTCGAAAAAGAAAGCTCTTGATATTGAAAGTTACCTTTGGATGATGCTCTTGTGTGTTTCTTAGGCATGAATCATGACAACTTTGGTTTGGGAACTAGATTGTTCTTGAAAGTAGAGTCACCAAGTACATTTGAACAATGAGCCTCTGAAGGCTTAATATCGAAGGCGATACTATCTCCTCAGAATGAACATGGAATCTTTTTTTGATGCCAGTGAACTTTAAATGTTTTAATATGATGTCCCACCAGGTGTGCCAAAAACTATTGTCACAAAATCTTGCACCCTTATCCAAAGTCTTACCTAAGGACAACCTCATGAAACATGGAAACAACCTCTAAGCCATGGGACTTGAACTATGAGGTTGAGTCTCCAGAGAAGATCGACTTCATCTACTATTCGGATGCACTTAAACTATTCTTGAAGAGAAAAGAGAGAAATAATACATGAAAGTAACTACCTAACCTATTCTAAAGAGGTGATGCACCAAAATAGGGTGTTGAGACCAGTCTCTGCCCATACATGCACAATACTATTATAATGACAGTCCAAAGATATATGAATTCAAACTTATTTTAATCTATAAACTACATAAAGACCAAACAACTGCATGAGTGACACAAGAAAAATTGCTTCGCTTCTTATCATTCATAGGCCAAATAGATACTTAAAATGCATATTACAGCTACTTTGAAGAGAGGCAGACAAGCTTCAATAGTATGACGTCGGTTGAAAGAGATAAGGTAGGAAGTCATATAATTCAAAGGAAAAGAGGGAACTTATAGTAGCATGTTAAAACAATACTAGGGAAAACAAAGAAGATCTAACCCTAAGAAAGAGTACAACATTTTCCTTTATAGTGCCAACATAACTTGGATAACCTCCCTCATAAGATAAAAATGAACAACTATAATCAAATTTCAAAGAATAATCACTACAAAACTGAAAGATCTGATTATTGTGTAAATCCATACATGAGAGGATCACTTCTTCACCAAACAAATCTCTGAGAGTTCAGGAGCAATGGTCATTTAATCTTTGATTAAATGAATGGATCAACAAACGGCGATGGAGTGTCTCTTTGCATTTATCAAGTCTAGGGATACATGAAAGTGGTTATAGGAGATTGAAAGATCAGATTCATCATTTAAGGAACTGCTTCTACTGCCACCAACTTCCAAATTGATCGTGACTTTTGGTCAACTAAGGTCTAATCACCAAGTCTTTCTACATGGACCAAACATTTCTCACCATTATGCCACTCTGTCAGTGATTCAAACTTTATGCCTTGCATTTGACCATTCGCGGTCGCAACCTCACCACCACCTTCCTTTAATAACTATTACTGCTTGTGAAACCGTGATCCACTGATCATTGTTGCCTTATAACCTGCTCTTAGCATTCTTTATTAACTATTGTGACCTTGAGAAGGCTAAGATCTGACTGTATCCACACTATTGCCACCTTAACCTGATGTTCTTGTCTGACCCTTGTGACCAAGCGAAATAAGGGGAACCGCTCGATCACAACTCAAAACTTAGCCATTTCTTAACCTATTGTGATCATGTGCTTGTCATAGATCTAAAAGATCTAGTAGTTTGAAATGTATCTTGAAATGTTGAAGGCTTTCCCCTTTTCGTGTTATCACAACTTATACCATAGCATGTCAATATAACCCTGCAATCAGGTGAAAACAAAGCAAAGTGCACCTTCACCACCTTGACCTTAGTCAACGCTTAACCAACTGCGACTATGTAAATTGCATGAACGCGACTTAAAAATATCCTAAGGCATAATATGAAATAAGGAATATGGCCAATGCTAAACCATTTCATAAGGAACCTTAGGTGATCATTAAAATAGATTATTATTTGAATTTGATTTTCTAGCGGGAGGGTATTTTGGTTAACAGTTATATTATTATCCCTCCAATAAATGTTAGTAAATCAAGACTTCATAATATATTATGTGATTAAACAAGTGAGTGTGTCTATGCATTTAGTGCTTTGTAGTTATCATAAAAGGTTTAATTTAAAACATTGATTCAATAGTATTTTGGGTTTTTTAATATTTCATTTCTTTTATTAACTAATGTGTTAGAGTTGGATTCCATATACTTGTAATCAATTTATTTAATTAGGAAAAAAGGCCATTAGAATATTAAGTGGTTAGTAATCTATTTTACAAGTCACTATTATAAAACTATTTATATTAGGAAAAATGTTAGTTTTCATACACTTCTTTTAATTTGTTTGGGAAAAAAAAAAGAGTTTTGTTCTCCAAAGTTCTCTTGGAGAAATTTGAGATTTTGCTTGTTGGGTGAGATATGCTCATTGGATTATCATGAGGAGTGGCCTGTTGAATTTGTGGCAAGATTCCTCACCCTTGTCATGATTTTCATCCCTTTTGGTGCCTCTATTATTTTCTTTTCTTCATTTGAGTTATTCAAATTTTTGGATTAAGGTATGCCTCTCTAGAATTAATTATGTACTCCATCTTTTCAATTTATTTTGCTTACTTTAGGATTTTGGGATGAGAACTAGTGTTCCCCCACAAATTCATGCATTTCCACAATTTGATTGAATGGGCACGTGTGCATTTATTTAATTTTTTGTGGAAAATGAAGTCTTCTTCTTGTTATGTTGTCAAAATTTGTATGTGTATTTGGAACTTGATTTGTATTTAATTATGGGGAGTTTGGGAATGTTTTGCAAATCAGTTTTTAATTTCATTGTATTACAAGAAGTTGAATTTTGGGGCATTTTGGTGTCAACCTTATTTTGCATGCTACCTAGATTTTGTTAGAAATTTGTTTAGAATGTCTTTGACATTGGAATGCATTTTCCTCCATGATTCCAACCATTCTATACTTTTATTTATTTTTAAAGAATATTGATATGACTTAATAGAGCATCCTTGATGAGAGAATGATAGCTCAAAGCCATATAGTGTAAGGAAACTCGCAACCAAAAATATTACCGTGTCCACATAACCCACAATAAATTTGAAATAAATATGTAATTGAAATCCACATGCAAGAGAACAAACAAGATATACCCTGAGAAACCCTAGTCAATGAGGGAAAAAACCATCCCCCAAAAGCATCCATCACCATGTATTATTAAGCAAAAACAGCTTTGCAATACAAGTATGGAGTCATAGCCAAAACCAAGCAATCTATGTGAACAAGCATGAATTTACACATCCCATGTCATGCTTCCAACATTCACAAATGGCCCCTTGGCTAACCTCTTGAGCCTTGTCTTGCTCAACTTTCATTTTCGCCTTTTTCCCTTCTCAGACAAGAACTACCCTTGTGGTTGCTTATATAATAGCAAGCTCCCACAAAATCACAAGTGGTATTACATAAACCATGTGCTGCCTAACCCATTGACCCACATTTAATATTTGAAATTTAATTATTTTATCCAATATTAAATAATTACATCAAATATTATCACAATGTTACAATACAACTCATCAATTATATAATAGCAAGCTTCCACAAAACCACAAGTGGTATTACATAAACCATGTGCTACCTAACCCATTGACCCTGCATTTAATATTGGGCATTTAATTATTTTATCCAATATTAAATAATTACATCAAATATTATCACGATTTTACAATACAACTCATCAATTATATCCTATTAGAATCTTTACATGTTACACATCCATCTATGTGCAACATTACATAATAAATAAAATAATAAAATATAAACAATATTATGCAATATGTGCAACACCCATTATCTCAACAATCTCTCACTTGTACACATTGCATAGGGTCAATCTGTACCGACATAAATGAATAAGGAAACAATCCCTTCTAGCACATCCACCATCATGGATCAAAACACATTGCATGCTCCATCTTAACACTCGCAACAAAATCAAAGTATTGAACACCTCAAACATAAATGATCCCACCTCATATTATGCCACTACCACTAGACATACATAAAAGCCACCCAACCTGTCACATAAGAATCATAAAATCTTTTACCAACTAAAATGTCAAGCACAAACACATGATCCAAAGGTAATCACATGTATTAGTAGTTATCAAAATCCATAACTAAAATAGTACCTACAACAAGTGCTAACCCATCCAACTATCCATACCTCCAAAGGTATACCAAGAGAATCTTACATCATCAACATATCCAATTTGTAACCTGCAATCACAAGCCTCGAGAGCAATACCTACCACATATACACTGAGAAGCTCCCACTGCAAAAGATAATGTCAAATTTGTAACTAATCCTCTCACAACATATCAAAGAAGTGAATCCATGTAGTATTAAGGACGTCCACAACATATAAACCAATAACCTACAAGAACAAGTACCCTAACAAGTCTCTAATGCTCTCCCAAGTTCTCCACAACCAACAAATGAAAGAGATAAATGAATAACCATGTCATCTCTCACATGAAATACATGAACACAAATTGGTGATCATAATCTCTAACCAATCTCAAATCCAATGAAAGTGAAACTGAACATCTTGGAAGATAACCAAGACCAAAGAGAAACTATGAAAATCATAACATGTGTCATGCCCTCCTATACACACCTCTAGAGGTAAATTGTGCCAAGTAAGATCTCCTCCATAAAACCCTAACCAAGGAGCCACAACAACACCCAAACCATACCATGTAACCAATTATGGACGTAAGCCTCTCACAAAAAGATCAAAATCATAAACCATTCCTAAACCAAGGAATAACCATTCCTAATCCAAAGAATATGCCCAATATAAAATCATCTTCCAAACTCAACCAACATGACAATATATGCACAAGGAGATAACCAATGCTAAACCATCTCTCAAATGAACCCTTTAGAACTAACTCATGTACCATAGCTCAAGATTCATATCCATAAATGACAAGCATAAACATAATGCACCTGAGAGAAGAATGGGCTATACCTCTCAAATAGTAAGTCACCAAGTAGACTAAGAGTGGTAAATGAGAATGCTCGTCAAGATATCAAAGTCTACAACCAAGACATCTAAGAACAATATCCTCTCAAGTCTATATCAGGTGAATGCCCCTTAGACTTCCTACTAAAATCATCAACTATCCCAACGAATGCTTCTCTAATCCAAGAGAAATCAACATCACCATTGTCTCTAAGTATCCATAGGCACATGTAACCAATCAATCCATGCCAACTTCAAACACAACATACCAATATCATGAAGTATCCAACAAATGATCATTATACTCAATACTAAGAAACTAAACCAAGATCAATGTCAAAGTTCTAATCATGGCCTCAGTAACATAAACATGGCAACATGATCTAAACTATCTCAATCAAAGAGACAACGTACTCCATATGAACATACCATAACATGTCAAAAATCTAAATGCATATCAAGAGTATACCATGGCATAATAATGAAACCATCTTAACACTAAGGATAACATGTCAAATGAAAGCATAAACCATACTTTTACCAAGAATCCCATGAGTCATCAAGATGCAAGCATCTCCACACACCATGAAGATAACCAAGAATCTTCACACACCATGAAGACAACCCAGAACCCCTTGATTCCTCAAGATGTAACTATCTCCACACACCATGAATATAACAAGTGCACCATGCAAATGTCAAAGATACTTCTGTAGAAATAGGATCTAAGACATCCTCTAACATATGCAAACACTCAATAAATATATCAATGCCAACAACTCCCACTCAATTGTGGTGCCAATTCACATATGACATCATATCATCCATTTCTTATATGAAGATCCTCTAGGTCTACACACAAACAACCAAAGTGTCAGTACCAAGTGAAACCAATATCTCCAACCAAAAAAGATGCAAACCAAACTAGGAACTAATCCTACAGTTACCACATCACTACCACAAGCTCCCACTAAACCATGTATCCAAGCTATCCATGACATCATGATAAAAAACCATCATCTAAAAATGAGAATAAAAATGGCATCAAACCATCAAAGAACTCAAAGTGCACATCATGAGCTCCTTAAAAGAAACCAAAAACCATGATCCTCAACCAAGAAGATATACCACCATTACGAAATCAAGACTACAAATAAATGAGCACAAATATAGTACCTATATATCCAATTATACCATGCCAAAATCCATGACGCCATGATCACATCCACGAATTAAGCATCTAACTATTTAAGTGTCCAACTTGTTAGCATAAAATAGTCAACCAAAATCCTCCACCATGATTTAGTGATGATTGAGTGATCCAGTGATGGCCAAGCAACATACCATAGTTATGACTGAGTGTCAGCAAACTAACAGTTTGAGAAAGAATCAATATTTGTGGCCAACACAATTGAATTCTTAAAATAATTAGAATGTGATGATGATATAGATTGATGAGATAGGTTATTTAATCCATGGAAAAGATTATTTGAGTGATCAAAGGCTAAGATTTGAAGGTATGTTTCTAGAAAGTTCAAGAAGGGAGAATAAGAGAAGAAGATGGCTAGACTCATTGAATTTGTTGAATCTAATCATAACACTAAGATCTACGATAATGTCTAATTAGAAAAAAGATCTGAGCTACCTATTTAAGGAGGCATATGGAATATTTTAGAGGGTTGTTGGATTGGAATTTTTCAAGGCAAGTGGAGAACATACTTTCAAAGGAGAAGTGCAAAGTTTTTGCTATGGGAGATTGCTTGAAGAGCTGCCAAGCAGATCTAAGTTGTTGACAGAAATGGAGTCCAATCAATGAACTAGTTGAGCCGAGTGGAGATCTAAATTTGCAAAGTGAGTTGTATGTTATTAGATCAAATCTAGTTTTTACTTTCCAATCATTATGGCAGTAGTAAAATCCTTTTGATTAAGGTTGACCTAATAGTCATTTGTAAATCCTTTAATAAGGTAACATTCTAAGAGAATGTTCTAAAGTCCTCTAACAAGGCCACTCCTAATAGGGTGATTAAATCCTTTAATAGGGTCACACCTAATAGTATGTTTTATAACCTTTGACAGGGTTGGATCCTAACAAAGCTTACTTTAGAAGAGTGAAAAAGTGGTAGCATATTACTTGGTGCTTTTTTCCAAATTGGATTTCCATGTTAAATATTGGTGTCAAACATTTGTGTGGATGTTTGTTATGTGTTGATGCTACTTACTATTTTAAGTTTGAAGTTTATTGTTAACTATGATATTATTCTTCTAGTCAACACATACTGAACAAAGAGCTAAAATGGAATGAATAAGTTGAATGGTGATAAACAATTTTATTTGATATATTGTTCATGAGTTTGATTAAGTTTGTTGGGGCTATTAAAAGCTGTTTTTATACATCTGGACCTAAAGATAATTGATTCACTCCCCCCAGTTATTTTAAATATTCTAACAATTGGTGTCAGAGCATTGGAGCTTATGACAAAGTTTGAAGGAATCAAAGCTAAAGAACAAGATGTATAAGAGAGAGGTACCCAAGTTGAGTAAGGAGAACTTCTCAACATGGTAAAGGTTGATGAAGCTACATCTATTTGGTATTGGAGATTCTGCACTTTACTATCTAGAAAATGAATATATTGAGATTCCTAAACCAATGATAGTTCATAAAATGAAAGAGAAGAAGAAGCATAACCAAATGATGATTGAACTCACATCCTCCCTGAGCTATTCTAAATTTGAAGAAATGAAAGAATATGAAAATTCAAAGAAAGTTGGGAGAAGTTGACATTGATCCATGGAGGAGACACAAATATGCTGCAAGCTAAGGCAAACAGCTTAAGAGGAAAGTTTGATGACATGAACATGAAGGAAGGTGAGAATGTGGCACAATATGTTGGGAGAATCAAATAAGTGGTGAATGTAATCATTAGTGCTAGTGGTATCATATACGAGGAAACAATGGTCAATAAGGTATTAGTAACTTTACTTTCTATCTATGCTATTAGAGTTTAACAATACAAGAACTTAGATGTACACTTGGTAATGATTTGACATTGGATAGTCTAATTGGTGAACTCACTACTTGTGAGTTGGCTAATTTATTATAATTACACACTTACTAATGTTGAAAGTAATTTAAAAGCAAAATCGACTCTTGATGCATCTAGAGGAAAGAAGAAAAGCAAGCATGTGAATAATGATAGTGAATTAGATGGTGAAATTAATGAACTTGAGGCATTATTGGCTAAGATACTTCCAAGAGGAAATGGAAAATACAAAGGTAAACTCTCTATTATTTGTTTTATATGTAACAAGGTTGGTCATATTGTAGCAAGGTGTCCTGACAGAGAAGAAAATGATGAAAGGACATTAAATACCAAGGAGGGGAGACAATAAATACAACTGAGGAAATAAATATTACAAGGGAAAATGTAAGAAATCATGTTAAATTTTTGAAGAAACTATTGATAGTGACATTGATGAAAATGATGAAGTAGTCTATGTTGCTATGAAAGATGAATATGATGATGAATTGCATGAGAAAATTGTCTTAATATCACATATAAGCAAGAATTATAGATGGATTATTGATAATGGATGTTTACATCACATGACTAGTGATACAAGTAAGTTTGATAAGCTGGTACGTTATAGTGGAAGTAGTGTCAAGTTTGGAAATGATGCACCATGTTATGTGAAAGGAAAAGGATCAATTAAATCAAATGATAAGGTCCAATGTGATAATGCATATTGGGTTAAAGGTCTTAAATATAACTTTTTGATTGTGGCATAGTTCAAGTTATAGAGTTTAGTTTCATAATAGGAAAGCAAAGATTTATGATGCTAGTGGTGAACTAATTGGAAGTGTAGAGAAAACTAGAGGTAACTTGTTCTATCTAGACCTATTTGATGAAACTTATTTTTTTGCATAATTTGAAGATGTTTGGCTATGGCATAGGAGGTTGTGTCATATGAAATTTGATAATCTCTTTGAGATTAGTAAGAGGAAAAGAGTAAGAGGATTTCCAAAGCTAAGTAAACCTGATAAGGTGATGTGCACAAATTATCAATGGGGAAAAATGGCAAAGTTCAGTTTCAAGAGAAAATTTTACTCTTTTGATAATGTTTTGAAATTCATTCATATTGATTTATGTGGTCCTATTGGAGTGCAAAGCTACTATGGTGATAATTATTTTATCCTATTTGTTGATGACTACTCTAGGATGACAATTGTGATGTATCTTATAGAAAAATTTGATGCTTTTCAAATGTTCAAGTGATACTTGGCTAGAATTTGAAGAATTTGACATATTCTACAATGATAGAGATATCATAAAGTAGATGTCTACACCTAGAACTCCACCATATAATGGTATACCTGAAATAAGGAATAGGTTTATCATGGATTGTGCAAGAACATTGATGATGGAAAATAATCTCTCACATTAATTCTTGAGAGAAGTTTTAAGTACTACTGTATATACCCTGAATCAAGTACAAGGTACTAATAAAACACCTTTTGAACTCTGGTATGGTCATGCACCTAATCTGAATTACTTAAAAGTTTTTGGAAGCAAATGTTATATTTTGAAAGATATTAGAAAAGGTAAACTTGATGAAAAAAGTGATGAAGGCATATTCCTAGGATATTCCACAAAGAGTAAGGCATATAAATGTTTATATTATAACACTAAAAAGATTGTGGAAAGTGCAAATTTTAGAGTTAATGTATTTGTAGAAAAAAATGAAGTTGAATGCAAGAAAGAACCTAAAGTTTATAGAAATTTTGTATATGTCTATGAAGGATAACCTAATACCATTCCTAAACCTAAGAGACTAGTTGAAGTGATGTAGATTGAGGACATCATTGAGTCTCAACAAAGGAGTGTTGCTAAGCAATAATGATCTGTCAAGCATCAGACTGTTGAAGCTGAGAAACAAGCAGGGAATGTTGATTATCAAATGGTTGAACTTGTGATACAATAAGAGATACAACAAAAGGGACATGAGTACATTGAACATGATAAACCAACTGAACTTCCAAAAGAAGTAATTTGAACCTATGCTAGCAAAGTATGTAAGAATACATCATACACCAGATCAAATCATTTGAGATAAGGATTTAGGAGTTATTAAAGAAACACATTGAAGAATGATACATATTTTTTGTGTGAATTTGAACCCAGAATAATTAAGGATACACTTGAGAATAAAGATAGGATAAGATCCATGAATGAAAAAATTGATTAGATTGAAAAGATCAAAGCATGGACACTAGTACCTAGACCAAAGAATAAGAATGTTATTGGAACAAAGTGGGTGTTTAGAAACAAGATAAATGAGAAAGGTGAAGTCACAAGGAATAAAGAAAGAATAATTTGTAAGGGATATGCATAAGAAGAAGGAATTGACTATGGAGAGACGTTTTCTCCAGTTGCAAGGTTGGAAGGAGTGAGAACTCTGCTTGCATATATTGCTTACACAGGTTTTAAAGTTTATAAAATGGATGTGAAGTTTGCATTTCTAAATGAAATTTTGGAAGAAGAAGTCTACATTGAACAACCTAAAGGATTTGTTGAGCCTAGCAAGAGAAACATGGTATGTAAGTTACACAAAGCTTTGTATGGTTTGAAGCAAGCCACTAGAGCATGGTATGAAAGCTTACATACTTATTTGGTAAGGATTGATTTTAAAAGAACTAATTATAATGCTAATTTTTATCTAAAAAGTGAATTTGAGAACAAGATATTGTTAGTTGAATTTAATGATATCATATTTGGAGGACAAGATTCATTGTGTAAAAGTTTTGAAAATGAAATGAAGAAAGAGTTTGAGATGTCAATGTTTGGAGAGATTAAATTCTTTATTGGTTTACAAGTCTATCAAAAGAAAGGAGGAATATACATTACATAATTAAAGTATATCAAGAATATATCAAAAACTTTTGTTATGGAATATTCAAGACCAGTTGGACCACCCATGGGCACTGAACATAAACTATCAAAGAATGATGATTCTTCAGAGGTAAATCAAACATTTTATAGATCAATGATTGAAAAATATACAATATCTTGTTAAGAGTAGACCTAACATTGTATTACCAATTGGAATAGTTGCAAGATTTTATGCAAATCCTAAGGAGAACCACATTATGGTTGTGAAGATAACAATGAGATATTTTGTTAGAATATATAGTCTACCAATATAACTAAGAGGGGGGGATGGTGAAACAGTTATCCAACTAATATCACAATTATCAATACTATTAAACTTTAACCATATGAGCAATATAATCAGAAACCACTACAAGATACTCATACACAAACACACAAGATATGTTGACTGGGGAAACCCTTGATCAAAGGGAAAACCCCAGTGGGTATTGTATCCACAAGATGATGTACTAATATAAATATTCCTTATTAGAGGATGGACCTTGTTAGGAGTCTATGAATACATTCAGTACATATGAGTCTCTGTTAGGAGACTTTGAATCCCTTAAGAGATTCCAACCCTATTAGGAGTTATGGAAGACAACTGGACCCATTGCCCAAACAACTTCAAGGATAAGACCAATGAACCCACTATCCAAATGATCTTCGTATTATTCCTTGCAGAATGATATAAATGAAGTGTACTTCCTTCCTCTTCCTCTATCTTGTCAGCCAGACTTCTATTCCTTCAAATTTTATAACCAAATTACAAATCTTGCATCCAATAATCCCTTAGATCACTTACATGCATTCACCACACTATAGTCCTTTTCGCACTTTTCACTTTATATGATGATGGATATAGTTTGTAAACAAGGAAAATATATTTCCTTTATACCATATCTTCAAAATAATTCCTTGAGTCAGTCTTGAGGCTTTCTTAATTAATTATAAAAAGATAATTAATTAATTATAATTACAATAGCACTGTCATCTCATAGTCTATACAAAACTTTAGACTTGTGATACTAGGGCTCACACACTTGCTGACATCACCAATAAACTATCCTCTATCATGGCCTGACTGCGCATCTTCTCATTGCATCTCAAATGTAAGATAATGAACAAACATTAGGAACTACTTTCCAAATGCTCTGTCTCTAAACTGCTCTCTATAGATTAGGTACAACTTTTGTACGTCTGTGACTTAGACTCTACATACTAAATCACATCATTAGCATATTGTGTTGAACATGTTCATGTCCGTACATCACCAAACAATCAAACCATTGTCTATAATACTATGATCTCTATTTGCTACTCAACCATGTTAGAATATATAGTCCACCAATATAACCGAGAGGGGGGGTTTGAATTAGTTATCTAACTAATATCACAATTAGAAACCTTATTAAACTTTAACCATATGAGTAATATAATTAGAAACCCCAACAAGATACTCATATACAATAACACCAGATAGGTTAACTAGGGAAACCCTTGATCAAAGGGAAAACCCTGGTGGGGATGTTACCCATAAGATGATGTACTAATATAAATATTCTTTGTTAGAGGATGGACCCTTTTAGGATTCTATGAATACATTGAGCACATATGAGTCCTTGTTAGGAGACTTTGAATCCATTTTAGGAGATTCCAACACTATTAAGAGTTGTGCCAATCCTGTTAGGAGTTGTGGAAGACAACTGGACCCATTGCCCAAACTGTTTCAAGGGCAAGACCAATGAACCCACTATCCAAATGATCTTTGTATTATTCCTTGTAGAATAATAAAAATAAAATGCACTTCCTTCCTCTTTTTCTGTCTTGTCAACTAGACCTTTTCTCCATCTAATCTTGTAACTAGATCACAAAAAATCACATCCAATAATCCCTTGGATTGCTTACACACATTCCTCAAACACTCTGCTCCTTTTCGCACTTTGCACTTGATACAATGATCACACACACATAATCTCCCTTTAAAAAAAAGGAAAACATCTTTCCTTTGTACCATATCTTCAAAAGAATTCCTTGAGTCAACCTTGAGGCTTTTCTAGTTAATTATAATAAGATAATTAATTAATTACAATTACAATAGAACTATTAGCTTACAGTCTATAGAAAATTTCACACATGGATACTAGGGCTTTTGAACTTGCTGACATCACCAACTGACTGTCCTTTGTCACTACCTAACTACACATCTTCTTACTACATCTCAGATATAGGATAGTAAACAAACATCAGGAACTACTTTCCCAATACTCTGTCTCTGAATTGCTCTCTGTAAATCAGGTACGACTTCTGTAAATCTTTGACTTAGACTCTGTGCATTTGACCACATCATTAGGACATTGTGTCAAACATTTCCATAATCATTCATCACCAGACAATCAAAATATTGTATGTACCATTAAGATCTCTATCTTATACTCAACCAGTCTTTATAGAAACTATGCTATGTTGACATCAATGAAAAATATAATCATGAATGCAACATGTCAATAATCTCCAATGCTTAGGATACTCCCCCAAAGTAGTATTATCAACATTCATGCTAATAATATCCCTCTTTGGCATTGATGGAAATCTCCCCCTTTGGCATTGATGGAAACATAGATGAAAAACCATCTAAGTTCCAAGAATACCAAATAGCGTTTGTTGCTACTACTGACTTGCCTAGGAAAGTACGTAAGCATCTATAGTGCCATATGCAGCAATTGCATAGCAGAAACCTTTAAGGAACCCAAATAAAATAAAGGAATTGTCAACACCTAGGAAATCCACACAACTTGAGAAAACCCCTCCTAAGAAGAGATTTAAGAAAACTACAAGTGGACCATGCAAGAAGAAAAGAACTGGAAGATTAGTTCTTTTGAATCTAAAGAAGAAGCTAGTCACAAACTAGTAGAGCCAATAGATCAGGAAGCAAAGACTTCAACAAGAAGAAAAGCACAGAAACCGAGATAATAATTTTGTGCAATTGAATAAGTACTATGATTTGTACAATAATATGGATAGAAGATAGCTAGAGAATGTTGTAGTTAGAAATATGATCCTAAAAGATAAAAAGTTTGATATCATAAGAAGGTCAAATACTTGAAGACTTATACAATAGACTTTTAAAAAAAAAAAGTAGAGTTATTGAGGAAAATAAGAAAAGTAAGGATAAATATGGTGAAAAAGCTATGCATTATAAATAATGAGGAAGAAATAAAAAAAATTCTAAAAGGAATAACTCCATTATTGAGAAATAAGAAGAGATCCATTCTCCTCATGGGAGGAAATTATGAAAAAGTAAATGTGGAAACTCAAAAGGCAATAGTCACATAAATGTCGACTATGCCAAAGGAGAGTGCATAGCTAGAGAAGGCAAGCCCTATGCCTAAGGAGTCTAAAAAGAGTGCGTAGACAGAGGAAACAAGTCCTACTATAGTCAATTCACCTCATAGTTTTGAGCAACCAATTGAAACACCAATTCCAAGTGATTCACCACATATTACCATTGATAGTGAATCTATGCAAGTGGATGACACCAATATGATAGTAGATAGAACTGAGGACCCATTTAAATATTTTGGTTCCAACATTGTTGGCAATATTGTTGATTACAACAGCTCATCTAATGAAGAAAAAGATTAGGAGCCTAAGGAAGAAGATGCACCTTCTGCAAAGAAAATTGAATCTAGCATTGAAGTAGCTACTTCAAGTGTGCCTTTAGCAATAGCAACAGTAACACTCTCTACACCACCTACACAAGCAGTAGTGGTCACACCAACAACAATATAGTCAGATGAAGAAGATGAGGCACAAAATCTTATATCTTCTTCAAGTAAACTTCTTGAAAAGAAGAAATCTATTAAGTCTATTGAGAAGACTCTAACTTCAATTTTGGACAAATTGGAAAAGATAGTAAATCTTATTGATACACCTATAGATATCCAACATAGAGTAGTAATTTTGTGCGAAACCTTTGATAATGAGTTTACAACGCTTACCAATGTGGCTACAATTCAAGCACAAGCTGAGCATGATGGTAAACTTCTTAATACCACATGTAGAAATATAAGGAATGATATAGAAACTCTAAATGAATGCATTAAGGCATTAAGGTAGAGTATGGAGGAAGGGAAGCAGATATATGCTAAGTGGAACATGGCATACCTTCATCTTCATAGTTTTGATGAGAAAATCAAAGAGAAGGTAATTGAGCTTTAGATGCTCATTGATAACTTTCTAAAGAAAAATTAGAAGCTAGAAACCATTGAGCATACAATGTGAACACTTCATGATAGCATCAGGGATACTCAAGTAGAAAAGGAGAAAGTTTTGAAAAGATTGACTCTTTTAAGGGACCGTTTATCCACATAGATTACATTGTTACAAAACTAGTTGGAGGAATGCTTGGCAGCCAAGTCCTCATATGAAAAGTTTTTGGCTATAGATTTGAATGCAATAGAGTTAGTTGCATATGCTCTATGTGTGCTAATCAGCGTGTCTGATGCACTGAAAGATAGTTGGAAGACACACCTTGCATAGTTGAAGACTAACTTCAGTGATTGTTTTTCCAAGTTTTGATGCAGCTTTCATATTTTGATAGGGTTTTTCCTTTTGTTGGCACCTTTGTCATTGATGTCAAAGGGGAGAAATAAGGAAAGCTATAATTGTAAATTATATAGTTATATTTTAAAGTATAGTAGTAAGTTTTTCTTTAATAAAACTTTGTAATTGGAGTTACAAGGGATATAATTCTTTCAAAATATGAAAACAATGTTTTTATTGTGTTATGGTTATGTACTTTGATTGGTATAACAACGTGTTTGTGACTTAGCCAATTTTCCCAAAATGTTGCCATCAATGCCAAAGGGGAAGATTGTTGGCAATATGACCAATCAATCAAATAAGGTGAGATATGTGGTTATCATTTATGGAAACATTTGTTTTGCAATTTAGTCATGATTATTTGTGAAGAAAAATTGTTTAAGTATTAGATAGTGCTATAGTAGCATGACAAGATTTGTTGATAGCAAGAGATTCCCTTGGACTATTCTCTTGTGTAGTTAACCCTAGATGCATGACAACATCCTAATGATGCATACCAGTGCACATGTCTGTATGATCAACCGAGTTCAAGTTATGGAAAAAATATTGATGCACATACCTCATTGTAAAGACAAGAGCATGTTAGCAAAATGACTTATACAATTTGCAAAATTGTTTTAATTACTAAATCTTCTTCAGCTGACTCTAAGGAAGAAATTATTAATATGTTTGATATAAGTAAAGAACTTCAATTGCAAAGTTAAAGTGAAAAGATGTGAATGTGATATTATGATATGTAATGTGAAGCAATTTTATGTAAGATATGATGCAAATTGATAAATGTGTCATCACTCTTTGTATGAAGAACTGACAATCTGAAGATTTGAGAAGTACAATAAGTGATCCAGTATTGTATGTATACCTATTCTCTTGAAGAACTTATTGTATAGTTGCATGTTAGGGTAGTGGGCTCTTCTTGTACATATTTTTATATGATCTACCAACTCCTAACAGGGTTGAAGCAACTCCTAATAGGGTTGAAGCTTCTAACAAGGCCTAGTCTCCTAATAGGGACTCGAGACACTGTACATTCTTCATAAACTCCTAAAAGGGTCAATATCCTTAACCTGATTCTTTTATATAGTGAATCATCTAGTGGGTTTCATCCCCACTAGGGTTTTCCCTTGGCCAGGGTTTCCCTAGTTAGCAAAATATGGTGTTATGAGCTCTCTCTATGTATGGTTGTTTTTAATGTTCAACATTGTTGGTTTATTTTCTTATACATGTGGCAAAGTAATTAATAATATTTAGTTGTGGGCAAAAAGATTAAAAATATTGATTCATCACCCTCTTAGTATTGTTTATTCCTAACAAGAAGGTGTAAGTTTGCAGGATTAATAGGTTTTTTAAACAAGAGAGGCATGACCAAAGACACCAATATGTGGAGATGCTAATCTACAGTGATGAAAAAGTGTCTATGAAGATCATACTATGTCCTAATGGAGATGATAGTTTGCTAGTTTTGACAGTAAGTTACAATTTTTTCATGAAACTTAATAGTGGAACAGGGACATGGGTCCCACCAAGCATGCCAAAATGTATACTCAAAAAACCTACCTATCAGGAGCATGCTCAAACAAGGCAAAGTTAGTTATACATGTTCATATAAGAAAGATTCAAACAATGAAACAACTAACCAACTTGTGTTTTACTAACCTAAACAACAGATAAATATGATTCCCATGCAACCTTGAAGCAGCTCAATAAGGGTGCCCAATGTGAACCTTGTTAGTGTGTTCTAGTTGAAGAGATGTGGATGTGCTCTCCCAAACAAAAAAATTTGAATCCCAAAGAGTTTCAAATGCAATACAAGATGAGATATAAATCTAACTAAGATGAGTGAGGAATGCTTCAAGAGGAGGCTATAGAAGAAGCCATTGTCAAAACATCCTAAGAAGTGGAGGTGAATGCAAGAAAGAAAACTAAACTATCAATACAATAATGAAATGAAATCTAGAAATTACCAACGGGTTAGTAACAATGCATAAAAAATCTCTAAATTCAGTAGAAAGCTCTAACTCTAAACTAGCAAATGAGGGAGATGAAAATTGTTTGAGACAAGGGCTCTATTTATAGGTTTGAGAGAAGCCTTGGGGAGGTGGCATCTATGTGGCATGGATGCCACAAGGAAGACAAATGGACTAAAGGGAAAAGCCATGCAAAGGTCAACATCAGCCTTTTGGATGAAAGTGATGGCTCAAGGTGTGCTCACACGTGTGAGAAACCTTGGAGAAAGGAAAGGGGGACAAGTGTGTAAGTGGTGTAAGAGGTGTGAATAAAATAATAAAATGGAAGCTTTATTGGATCTTGAGTTTCTCACACACGTGTGAGAAAATACTTAGGCAATAAAAGGTGTTTAGGATAATTAAGTGGGATTAATTAATGGAAGGGCTTAGAAGGATGAGAGTGATGGGTGTAGACTAGGTTTTAGGATGGGATTAGGATTAAATTAAATAGGATTTAACTTAATCATAGGATTATAGAATTTAAAAAAATGGGCTGGATTAAATAAATTGAGATTTATTTTAAAGGAATTTTATGGAATACTATGCATTAAATAAATTTAATACATTATAGGGGATGTATTTAAATTATATTTAAACACATTAGGAAAATGAACCTATTTAATTAAATAAGTAGAAAAACATGACACATATAATTAATTAATATTTAATTAATTATAATGTCAAAGGAAATATTAAATGAATTAATTTAGCATTTGAGATTATTTTAAGCATCTACACATACTTGTGTGTATGTTATTTGATGTGTTTTAATGTCAATGTTTTACATTCTGTAAACTTGTTACTATTAAGATAGTGGACCTCAAGTTTATGTTACTAATCGTTTTCTATAGAGACCAAGCTATCAAATGTTTAGAGCTAAAGTATTTGAAGTGATTAAAATTTCAATTGGTACATCTTGAACTTGGGTAACTAATTAACCCCCCCTCTCAGTTATTCTAAATCATTCTAACAGGTGGAACTGTTAAGTTTGGTAGTGATGTTCCATACTTGGTAAAAGGTAAATAATCACTATTATTAAATGATAAGATCAAATGTGGTGATGCATAGTGGGTTCAATGACTCAAATATAATATTTTGAGTTTTGGTCAGTTGAATAAATCAGGTCATAAGCTTGAATTTGAGAAAAGAAAGGTCAAGATCTTTGATTATGAAGGCAATCTAATTGGAATATGAGTTAAAACCAAAGGTAAACTATTTTACCTTGATCCTATAGTTGAGACATGTCTATTTTCTATAATTGAAGATGTGTGGTTAAGGCATAAAAGGTTGTGTCATGTTAACTTTAAAAATATAGTGAAAATTAGTAAAAAGGAAAGAGTAAGAGGTTTACCAAATTTGAAAAAACCTGATAATGCTATGTGCAAAGAATGTCATCTCGCTAAGATGACAAAGTCTAGTTTTTTCTAGAATGTCACACACTTCCAATGATATTCTATAATTAGCACATACTAATTCATGTGGTCCAAGTGTAATTAATAGTTACTATGGTGATGTATACTATATATTATTTTTGGATGATTATTCAAGGATGATGACTATAATATTCATGAAAGTAAAATCACATGCTTTTGATATGCTCAATTGGTACAAAAAAAGAGTTGAAAATAAAACTAGTAAATCTTTGAAATGTTTAAGATCTAATAGAGGTAGTGAATTTATGATTTCTAAATTCACTAACTTTTGTGTTGAGAATGGTATCATAAGACAATTATCCACATCGAGGACATCATAATAGAATGGTATTGTTGTAAGAAGAAATAGGTCTATCATGCACTATACAAGGACCCTAATGATTGAGAAGGATGTCTCTTAGATATTCTAGAGATAAGTAATTAGTATTTTTGTGTATACTCTCAATTGAGTTCAATTGTTAGACTTCGTTACCTTCTTACTCTAGCATCGCATAGTCCTTTTTTGATGAGAGCACGACCAAGAAAAAATGAACACAATTGGAAAAGGGGAATTTTTATTATAAAAAATGATATGCTATTACATTCAATATAGAAAAAATTGACTCAACTACATGCCCTATGGGCTTACAATATTATCAAATTCTGGAGAAAACCCCTTCTCCCAAACTCCTTCAGAACTGTCTTTACAATGGAAGAAATTACCTTAAGTAACCCAAATTAGGTTTAAGATTAGGAATACATTTTAAAATATTCCATTTTTAATCCACCTTCAAAGTAGAAGGTTCTAGAAGACATGCTAGAAGTTAGTGAAAAATTAAAAGAATCCATAAATGGTAATCCAACTTCTGGGAGACATAACTTTTGATCTAATACTTTGATTAATGAACCATTTAACTTTTCAGAAAGATCTTTGAGTGCTATATAGAATTATGGACAATTTAATCTTGTTCCCCATTTTTTGGGCCTATATAAGATCATTTAGTGCCTCAATCTGACTTTGAAGTTTTCTTAAGGGGTCTCTAGGAAACTTAAAATTGTAAAGCCTTTTGAGCCGATTATCTTTCAGAGTACTTGAAATTACAATTAAAATTATACCTTCAACTTAAACCCTCTAAATCATCATAATTATGCCTCAATTGCAAAATAACCCATTTTCTACATTGGAATGTATTTGAGGTGCTAAAAAAACCCAAAAATCTAATAATAGAACTTTGAGAGTTGGAATCTCTATTTGGCCCAAATAGGTATCTATAAAAACAAACACATTAAACAAAAGCTAACACTAAGAATTTTTTGGGTGATACTTGATTTCCCTTACACGACTAGATGCTTCTACATCAAACACCTAGGGTAAATTAAAAAGTGACTCTATCACTTTATAGATGGTTGAGGAAGCCCTAAATGAGCGACCTCTGTCACTTCCCCAGGTACTCCTCATACTACAAAAATCTAGTACTCTGACCCACATGACTATTTAGAATTTCTTTAATCTCCTCCTTCTCCAAAGTAGAAATGAGGCATGGCTCTAGCATCAACTCCTATGCACAATATTCATGATATCATGTTAAGTTTGCAATATTGAAAATAGCAGAAATATGGATCCCATCTAGAAACTCCGCTTCATATGCATTCTCTAAATCATGCTTCTTCAAAATCTTATAGCGACCAAATTTGTTTATCTTTATCCTAATGTAGATGGCCACTAGAAATCATTCCTTCCTCAAGTACACCATAACTAGATACCCAACTTGGAACTCCTTATGTCTCCTCTTTTGATCTTCTCTAGCCTTATACCACAGGTTCATCTTGGTAATATATCCACATACCTCCTCTCGTAGGTTCTTAACATGTTCAAAAAATTCTTCTTCCTCAGCACTAGTCCTCTCTCCTTGATCTATCTTCCTTATCTTTGGTGCAATCTATGGACCACTCCAAAAAATAATTTAAAATGGTGACCTACCAGTACTCCTATTCACAAAATTATTATAAGAGAACTGAACTTCAATCTATTTTCAACTTCTTCCACAAAGTCCTCAAAAAATACCCAACAAATTTAGTATCTCTGTTAGAAAAAATACTTTTTGGGAGACCATGTAGCCTCACCACCTCTCTAAAAACTAAATTTGCAATATGCACTACATCATGAGTCTTGTTGCATGGAATGTAATGTGTCATGTTGGAGAACCCATCAACTACCACAAATACTAAGTCATTACCCCCTTTGTGTCTTTGACAAGCCAAGAACAAAGTCCATACTTATGTCCTCCTAGGGCTTTGATGGAACATGCAATGGCTAATAGAGTCCAATATTTTGATTGATTCCTTTAGTTGTCTGACATACTCAACAATTATATACAAACTTCTTCACATCTTGTGACAACTAAGGCCAAAAATAATGTTCACTAATAATAAAAATGGTCTCATCTCGACCAAAGTTTCCTTCCATTCCTCCACTATGTTTCTCCTTGATCAATTTCTTCCTCATGGAACTCCTTGGAATACATAGTTGACTACCCTTGAATAGCATAGCATCCTGAATCATGTAATCCAACCACCCGGTCCTGTCTAGAGCAACATGATCTTTACAAGCCTTTCAAGCCTCTACAAAGTAAGGATGCTTAGGATACTGATTCTTGAGTTTGTCAAACCCAACCACTTCAACCTACATTTCTATTAGCAATAATTTTCTCCTACTTAATGCATCTGCAACCCTATTAAATCTGCCACTTCTATGTTTCAATACAAATGTATAGCTCTACAAGAACTCTACCCATTTCAAATGTCTCTGATCAAATTTACCTTGGATATTTTGGTACTATTATTCTTAATGATTAGTATACAAAAAAAATATTTTGGAAACAAAAATTGCCTCAATTGCATTAAGGCCATAACTATTGGATAGATCTCCCAGTCATAAATAGAATATTTCTTCTTTGCACCATTCAATTTCTCATTAAAATAGGAAATAGACTTACCTTCTTGTCTCAACACAACTCCAATAGCACTACCACTAGCATCACAATCCACTTAGAACACTTGGTTAAAAGTAGGGAGAGATAACACAAGTTGCTATTTTAGCTTCTTGTTCAACAACTCCAAACTCCTTATAGCTCCTACAGTCCACTTGAACTCTTTTCTATCCCCTCTCATTGTTTCAACTAGGGGTGCACAAATACTACTAAACTTCCTAATAAACTTCTCATAAAAAATAGCCAAACAATGGAATGAACTCACCTCAATGGTATACCTTGCAGTAGGCCATTCTAGGATGAACTTCACCTTCTTTGGGGCCCATTTTGAGACCTTCAACTGATACAACAAACCCCAAATAGATTAACTCTTTTTTTAAAAAGCTACACTTCAAATAAATCAATTATTTCTCTTCCCTCAACCTCTCAAATACACTTTGAATATGCACCAAATTTTCATCCAGAGACTTACTAAACATCAAAATATCATCCAAATAGACAATAAAAAATTTTCCCAAAAATTTCTTTAGTACCTCATTCATAAGCCACATGAAGGTGTTTGATACATTGGTCAGCACAAAGGGCATGGCTAACTACTCATATAGACCCTCCTTGTTCTTGAGTGAAATATTCCACTCGTCTCCCTCTCTTATTTGCATATGATGATAGCCAATCTTGAGATCTCTCTTTGTAAAGTATTGAGCTCCACTCAAGTAGTCCATAAGAGCATCCATCCTTGGTAAAGGAAACTAGTATTTGATGGTTATTTTGTTTATAGCCCATGATTCTATACACATCCTCCACTCTCCATCTTCTTTGGTGCTAGTATGGTAGGTACTGCACAGGGAATCAGTCTCTCCTAAATTATAAGACATTTCCTCAACATTTCCTGAACTTGTTTATTCAACTCCTCAGTTTTAATAGGAGTCATCTTGTGAGTAGCATTATTAGGCATACTCACTTCAGGGACTAAATCTATTTGATGACTCATTTAACTTACTGAAAAAATCCTTCTAGGATATTATCGGATATGATATCTCCATACTCACTTAATAGATTAGAGACTTCAATTGGAACTTCAATACTACCCTCCTTATCCTTCCTAGGAATTAAAGCATAACACATATGTTGATGTTTCATGCCATCCAAAAAATTTCTTCCATCAACAAGACTTACCCTAGCACTGATGTGTACCTTTTCATCTTCCTTTATCAAGGGCTTTAACTTGTGATAAACTTTATCCTTTTTCATAGAATAGGTGTTTTCACAACCGTCATGTATAGAACACCTATCATACTAGCATGGCCTTCCCAATAATAAATGACATATATCTATTAGTAAGATGTCATAGAGAGCCTCATCATGGTAACTCCCAATCTTGAACTTCACCAAACATTGTTCACTAACTAGGACCTTATGATCATATTGTACCTAGGCAATCCAATATGGATGGGGGCTTTCTGCCTCTTGAGTTTAAGCTTTGAGACCATCTCCTCTAAAACCAAGTTGTTAGTGCTTCCACCATCAATAATCACATCATAGAATTTACCCTCACACTTTCACCTAGTACAAATTAGACTCCTCCTTTGTCTAGGCTTAGTCTCACTACTCAGAAAGACCCTTTTATTAACCAAAACCTCTCCTCTTTCTACATCCTCTGAATTTAATGACTTAGCATCATCATCCATGTAAGAAACCCATGTTTGACCATCATCTCTCCTATATGTCCTTCCTTGGCATTGAGGGCACTCATAGGCTTGATGGACTTCTTTGTTGTAGTGAAAACATGTACCATGAAAGCCTCCTCCTCCTAAACCCTATCCATGTCCTCTACCTATTCCTCTTTGGTCTCCAAATTTTTGATCATGGGAGTGGTTGAAACCCTCATTGCTTTGATTTTGGTTGGTACCCACATCTTTATTTTTCTTTGGGTCTTTATTTTGGCCTCCAAAAGACCTATCACTACCCCTTCCTCCTTGACCATGCCCTCTTTTCTTTTCATCAAACTTCTTGTTTATCTTCTCCTCAACTCACAAGGAAAAATGGTATGCCTCTTCAATGCTAGTCATTCTAACTAGATTGAGCCCTTCTTTGTATTTTCTTCTACATGCCCCATACTGATAAGGACTCAATAAAAATCCTTTGTATAATCCTAGATAGATTTTCCCATTTTCTTTAACCCTTGCATCTTCTTGAATAAATCAATCTTGTAGTCAATAAGAATAAACTAGTTCTTCAATTTTTCCCCCATGTGATCTCATCTTATGATTTTCTCCTTCTTTCTTCTATTCCTCTCTAATTGAATATCTTACCACCAGATTTTTACATGGGCCTTTAGTATGGTCTTCACAAACTTGACCCTATCAGGTTCCATATTATCCTCATACTCAAAATATTCCTCCAACTCATTAATCTAGTCGATCAACTCATCTGGGTTTAGATTTCTCGAAAACATGTCAACCTCAAGTTTAGATCTTTTACCTAGCTTGGCATTGCCCCTAAAAAGCTTCTCCTCCACTTGGTTTAGGACTTATCCTTCTTCTTCTCCTTGTGTGCACAACATTTCCTTCTTCTTTATTTTCCTCCTCACTTTCATCCCTTATGGTAAGATTCATCACTCTACGGATCTCCTCTTGCAATGTCTAAACTTGTCTTTGGAGGGCTCTAACCTTAGGGGGAACACCTTTGACCCTTTCACCATGCTCTATTCCTGGAGGCATCTTCTCACTATCTCAAAACCCACAAAAAAATAGTCCTAGTATAAACTACCTCATAGTAGGTGCTATGTCTACACGCTTAGGAATTCTTGCTCTAATACCACTTGATGAGGGCACGACCTAGCAAAAATGAACGTAACAAGAAAAGTATAATTTTTATTATTAGAAATGATATGATGTTGCATTCAATACAAAAAAAATAGACTCAACTACATGTCCTATGGGCTTACAATATTATCAGATTCTAGAGAAAACCCCTTCTCATAGTACTTCTCCCAAACTCCACCAGAACCACCTTTACAATGCAAAAAATGACCTTAAGTAACCTGAATTAGGCTTATGGTTAGGAATAAATTTTAGAATATGCCATTTTGAATCCTTTTCCAAAACAATATTTTCTAAAAGACATGTAAGATGTTGATGCAAAATTAGAAGAATCCAGAAATGGTAGTCCAACTTCTGGGAGGCATAACTTTTGATTCGGGACTTTGATTGATGAACTGTTTATAATTTTGGAAATATATTTGAGAGAACTACATCCATATGGACATGGTTAGTCTATTCTACATTTTTTAGGCCCACACAAGACCATTAATGCTTCAAATCTGACTTTGAAGTGTTCTTAGGGGGTCTCCAAGTAACATAAAACTACAATAACTTTCAAACCGTAAAGCCTTTTGACCTAATTTTTTTGGAGTGATTTAAATTACAAGTACAATAATCCCCCACCTTAAACCATCTAACTCATCATAATTATATCTCAATTACAAAATAATCCACTTTTTGCACTAGCGCATGTCTCGAGGTGCTAAAAAATACTAACCTAGGAATCTAATGGTGGAACTATGAGAGTTGGAATCTTTATTTTTCCCAAATGGGTATCCAAAAATACAAACACATTAAATATAATATAACACTAAGCATAATTTTTGGTGATATAGGATTTCCTTGCACCAGTAGATGCTCCTACATCATTTTTCCTTCAAGAGTAAGGTATCCTATAACTTGGTGGAGGATCACTTTGGTATTTTTATCAACCCATTCTCCAACCATAATTGCATGTCATGAACTTGGATGTAAAATATCTTGATGCATTCAATTTTTAGGTCATGAGGGAAGTTTAGGGTATAAACTAACCTTTTGTTAGCAACATGTTTGTGCTTAGCCTTCAATGCTCCATTTTCACACATCTTGTTATATGCCTCTCTCAAATCATATTCTCCAATAACACTAATTTTATACATAAAGCACAAGCTTATATCATGAATCATTATGAAATCTAGTAGAATTAGTGATAGGGCACCTAAGGGATCTCCCTTCATTTATATCTCTAGCATAGCTTAGAAATTCAAAGGTTGATAGGTATCATTTTGAACCAATTGAACATTGCTTACCTCCTTATCTTTCTTCTTTATTTCAAAATTTGTACTTGTTGCCATTTCTTTAGGTTAGGGTTGAAAATATAGGTTTTGAGTAACTCGGTAACAACAAGCCTTTTAACAGTTTAACGAATTGTACATTATTAGATCTTCATGAAAATCATGCATTCAGTTTCCTTGAGTTGCTCTATAAGTTCTCTAATATCTTGGTGAGTGAAAATGAACGATAAAATTCACTATATGTGTTCAAAAAGTTGAAGTAGGTTTTTAATAAATGCTTCATACACTAGTGGGTGTAATAATGTTGTCTCAATCTTTACATTGGAACTTGGTTAACACAATTCCTTCCTTTCATCACTTGATCAAAATGACAACTTGGTCACCATTAACACTTTCAGACACAACTTGGTCAATATAGGAGCTCAGTCTATGCTATAAAACTTGTTCATTACAAATAACAATGCTTGTACTTGGCACCACTTGTGTATATGAACTCTTTTCCAGGTTCTTGCCTCAAATTTATCCTAATGCATCTTAACTTATGCAGATATGGACTTTAACACATCTTATGTTAGGAACTGGTGTATAATATAACATTCAAATGTACAGTTCCTTACATACCTATTTTTATTAGTTATAAGTAGTGTGATCACCTAATCCATTGGATTGAGTGATCTTAGCTTCACTAATTCTATTATAGGTTACTTCTACCTTCTTTCTCCAAGTTTGTATCATCTAATTCTTTGTCATCTCAACAGTCTTTTCTACTAGAAATCCGATTGAAAATCTCATTATGAAGATCAAAGAGTGAGATTATTGCAAAGAAAGAAGATTGTTGTTTTCAATCATTGTTTTGTCATTGATGTCAAACCTACTATTTTTAGGAATGACATTCACTTATAAGATCCAAGTACTATCACCTAGTTGATTATTGAAGAGGAATTGATCAACAAGATGTAACAAGAGCACCTAAGGGAAAGGTTGAGTTATGATGTTGTAATGAAGTGCAACGATCAGTTAAGACAATGGTTAAATGATGTATTGATAACATACTCAAGGATATAGAGGATGATCACACTTAGAAACATTGGGGGAAGAATTTGTAACAAGGTTGATTACAAAGCTTAAACTAAGATCTTTAGTAGGTGCCCGAACAAGTTAGTTGAAGCCGAGCAAATTCCTAGTTGGAGCTGAGTAAAAGGAAATTATAGTGTATGCCAAGTGATCTTCAAGTGCTGAGTAAAGATTAGGTGCTGAGCATTAGAAAATTCTTAGTTGGTGCCAAGTGATCTTCAGGTGCCGAGCATCAGGAAAAATGTAGAGAGTGCCGAGTAACACAGTATGTGTCGAGCACCAATATTTCCATAGTGTTGAGTTGCTACATTATTTCAAATGAAAAAAGATTCACCAAATCTAAACTGACATAGTGGTTACATTGAACTTTTTGAATGAGTTGGAAGATAAGGATGATGAGTTGGTGGCATAGAATCCTATGTAAATCATTTTTTAGCAAATTATAATGGATTATTTAAGAAGTTTCTAGAGGAAACAAAATATGGGTTAGATGCAATGAATCCTACCTAATCCATGCGAATTAAAATTAAAAAATGGAAGAATCAAGTGGGAAAAGGAACTCCAAGACTTCTATTTAAGGAGCCGTAGACCAAGAAGCAAAGAGTTGCTAATACTCTTGTTGCTGAAGAGCCAAATTTGTGAAGTGGTTAGAAGGGTATCAAGGAGGAGACATCTAGGAGAAGGAAGAGCATAGAGACTCTACTTCTACAAGTGGTCATCAAGAGATGATTGCACTGGTACATTGATCATGAACATTCAAGGAGACTAAGCTTGAAAGGAGGACAAGCTATTAAGAGTTGCAGAGATTAAAGGCCAAGCAAGGGTATGAGCTGAGAAGTGATCTATGATCTACAAGATAAGTTGTATGTTGTAGTCAGGTCAAGATTTTCTAATACTCTCTAGAAATTGTATTAGATCTAAAAATCCTATGGACTTAGGTTGGCCTAACAGCCATTTGTAAATCCTTTAACAAGTTGACATTCCAAGTGAATGTTCTAAAGTCCTCTAACCAGGCCCACTTCTAACAGGGTGGATAAATCCTCTAACAAGGTCACATTTAACAGTGTGTTGTAAGCCTTTAACAGGGCAGGCCTTTCATAGGGCATCACTTCAGAAGAGTGAGAATTGAGTAGCATGTTACTGGTGGTTTTTCCCAAATTGGCTTTCCACGTAAAGCACTGTGTCATGTGTTGATTTCTTATGTGTTATGCTTGCATTTTGATTTATAGTAACTTTCCAATTAGATAAGTTAAAGCATGGATGAATGAATGGTTGAATGGGTTCACTATACTTAGTACAAAGTTTGACCCCCCCCCCCCCCCCCCCCTTATTATTCTAAAGCATTTCTAACACTTTTCATCTTTGTTTTATTCATTTCTAGATATTGGTGATCTGGTTTTGAAGTTTCTACTCAAGTGACCAATCTTATGACAACTATAGCAAACCAAACTCCCATTAATCCAACTCTTGGATTTTCCTCTAAAATGTGTCCTAATACAATTTTATGCAACATGTTCATATTCACCAAAATAATGAGAACTCTACCATGTGTTGTAATCCCAACTATAGAGTTGCTTTGTTTGGATGCATTTTCTTTCCTTTTGGTTGTCCAATTAGATTTTTCCTTAGATCTGCATTTTTGATCTTTATGACCATACCTATTAAAATTAAAGCAATATCCATTGAATTTAGGATTGGGATTGGACTTACTAGTCTTACTCCTACAAATATTTTTTGTATGTCTTAGTTTTCCACAATGATAACATGTAGGTTTATTTCTCTTTCACTTTGCATTCCTTTGTTCTCTACTCTTTGATGAATCTCCTTCTTCAATAGATGCTAGGTGCTTGGTATAGCCTAGTTTAGAGGTGTGACTGGATCTTCTTTGTGTTCTCATCAATTTATAAAATTATCTCACAACTTCATTAGGTTTGTTCATTCTCTCAATGAGTTCTTTCTTAGATCTTAACTCATTTTGTAGTTGATCGTTATGTGATCTCAAATTTTCAATTTCCATGTATTTCCTATTCAACTCTTGATTTGCAAGTAATAGTTTATTTACCATGTCTAGCTCATTGTTTGTGAGCTTATGCATACCAGATATCCTTTCGTCAAGTCTAGTGGCCATTTGTTTCTTGTCTTCTTCTACCATTACCTTGTCTTCCTCATCTTTCATTTTTAGTTTGGTCACTTCACATAGTCTTACTAATTGGATTTCATGCTCTCTTTCTAATCCTCTAATCTCTTCAATCAATATATTGTTCCTCTCCAATAGGTCTACTATTTCTACATCACTTACACTAGAATTTTTATTGCCAAGTAGTCCTTCAATTTTTTCTTCTTGATATTGGGTGTCATTTTGATGAATAGCCAATGCTTTCCTTCTATGTAAGGATTAATTAAATTCCTCTCTTTTTGTCTCAAGATTATATAGTACAATATATATGTCAAGATTTTGATTCTCAATGATCTTTCCCAACTTGTAGGCCTCCATCTCCAAGATCTTAACTATCAAATGGAGAGACTTCTTCTAAGAGAATATAGCTCTAATAAAAATTGTTGGAAGTCTATTGGGAAAGTAAGATGCTAAGAGGGGTAAGGGGGTGAATTAGGATCTATAAAAAAATTTGTTCTTCGAAATAAATATCAAACTATCACCATTAAACCTTTACTCAATAATATAAGCAAGTATTGTAATGATATGTCAAATCTAATCTATTCATCATAATGAGAAGTTTCAAACTAAATGACAAACACAAAACACAAAATATTTGGTTACCCAGAAACCCTCCAAGGTGAAGGTAAAATAAGGGTGGGGATGGCACCCACAAATCTTCACTACTGTAGCAATAAAGTGTGCCTATTAAGGCTACAATGTTTGATCACTTTAGGTGATTTAGCTTGTGAAGCGTCAACCCTACTAAGAGGTTACAAGACTTATTTAATCCACCTTGATTGAAGGATTTAAAACTTACAACAAAGTAGTAACTCTATTATTAGATTTACATAGGCCTATTAGGACCACTTTGTTAAGAGATTTACCCTAATTCACTTTCTAGAATGTATTGGTACCTAATCCTTTAGTTAGCACTCTAATGCTTGATTATGGATCTCCTCTTTCCAATTCCTAACCATCTCTCTCTAATTTGATAAACCCTATTATGTACTTCACTTTTTGGTTACTCTTCCTAGTTTTTTCTTCTAACATCCAAACATAGCCTCTTTTTGCATAAACATTGATTTAGGGTTTAGATCCTCCTTAAATAGGCAACTAGTAAGGCTTCTAGATCAAGATCAACCATATGTTTTCAACACTTTTTTCGTTTATGCATTTCATTTTTTTGATTGGTTGCATGTCTTGAATAGTGATTAATGATCAAAAGGAAATGCATAGTCATCTCCTTGAATTACTTCTTGATTTTTAAAACATGAATAGAAGTTAGCCAAACTGGTTTATCTAATTTTTTGTGTCATTCCAAACACATATACCAAAACTGGCTTACTTGTCATAAAAGATTTTGGTGCACAGCCATAACTTTTATCCATATGTTGTCACTTAGCATTCACACTACTCAATATGGATTGTCACTCAAATATGATTTCTTATCCCGATACATACTAGAGTACTCGGAAAGAACTAATTTGTTTTGCTAGTAACTACTACTTAGTCCATACGTGATATTTATACAAATCAAATACATTGTTCATCCTTTGTAGAATGGCTCAGTTGTAGTGATGACCAACCAACTCTACCTTAGAAATGACCAAGTGTTTGACATTAATTGGAAACATAAATTAAAGACCAACATTATCATATACTCTGATAACACAAGTATTGGGAATATGTCAAAGAATCTAGTTTTCCATTCAAAGAAAAAGAACATTTCAATTAAGTATCACTTTTTGAGAGAGAAGGTAATAGAGAAAGAGATCAAATTAATATATGTTAGCACAAAGGAGAAGATAGAAGACATATTTACAAAACCTTTGGCTAAGGACACATTTGAGTACTTGAGAGGATGCTTGGGGTCATGTCCCAACCTTCTTCAGAGTAGTTGATATAGATACTGCATTAGTCTAGTATGTAGCAAAGAATTATTTCTTTTGTCTGGACTAGATGTTTGAGGCTTCTCCTATGGGGGAGTATACATTTTGAGCTGAGTGATTAAGGACTCTTAATAATAATATTTAACAGTGTCTTTGGACACTTGATCATTTGCAGATTAGCTTAGATATGATTGAACTTTGAGAATTGACATATTGATACCTTTTTCATTGATGTCAATAGAGAGAGATGAATACGTGAAAAAAATCTCAAATGATGTTTTAGCCTGAAGACATTCTTCAAATTTTTTCTCTAATGGCTTTATTTTTAGAGATAAGTTTTCTCTGAAAAGTGAGAATCTTTTTGCAATTCTTTCCTTTTTCCATCTCAATGAACCTTATCTCATCATATGTTCTCCCAATGTTGACTTCAATATCTTCAATCTTCTAATTGGGTTGTTGAATCTGATTGACTAAATCTTGGATCTCTTCATGTTTTTTCTCCAGCGCCTCATCATTGTCTTGAGTGATCTTGAATATTAAATTGCACTTTGCATATAGTGTGTTTCCCTCTTGCTCACATTTCCTTGTCTCCTTGATACATACATCAAGAGCTCCCAAATCATTTCTAATATTTTGACAAGTGGTATCAAACATTTGTGCATTATGTTTTGTATCAACTTGAATTGTTGCAACGTCAAACAAAGTTGTAAACTCAACATTGAAAGCTTGTATTGTAGATTTGTCTCTTTCCTCTAGATATGGTTCTATTAACCTTACAATCAAGGTGTTTTCAAGCTTTCCAATGACTTCCATAAGATATATTTTCAAACTATTTACCTTCCTATTTTTATCAATTATCTTTCTTAGGGATGAGATTAGTTTAGTTTGATCATCATCATAAGAACCTGTTAGTGTTGCAAGTGTGAGGGGTGTCCTAGATGAACTAGGTACACTTTCCTTCTTCTCCTCTTCCTCCTTTTTCTTCTTTTCATCATCTTTTTTTTCCCTTCTCTTCTTCTTTCTTTTTATCTTCTTCTTCTTTCTTCTTTTATTCTTCTTCCCTATTTTTCTCTTCCTCTTCTTTCTTCTTCTTCTCTTCCTCTTCTTTCTTCTTCTTCTCTTCCTCTTCCTTCTTCTTCTTCTCTTCATCTTTTTCACTTCCTCTTCTATCCTTTTCACTTCTTCTTCTTTATATCTTTTCTCCTCTTCTTCCTCCTTTTTATTTTTCTCTTCTTGCTTTCTTTTCTCTTCTTCTTCCTTATTTTTCCTCTTCTTCTTCCTTCTTTTTTTCCCTCCTCTTCTTTCTTTCTTTTATCCTCTTCTTCCATTTTATTTTTTTCTTCTTCATCATCATCTTTAGATCTAGTGTAACTAGTCAAATTTCTAAAAATCTTTGTACCATAATCCTTAAAGGGATCTTCTAATGTATCAACAGTTACCTTAGTGCTATCAATATGCACAGTATATGTAGAAATTGTTATCTACAAGGTAAGGGATACCTCTATCATGACTGTGTCCTCTTTTTCTTGACCTATAATCATTTTTACAATTTTTGCCTTTTTTTTATTGTTCACTTCTTCATAATTTCCTCGAATGATTAGTATGGACCTTGTCTTATTTCTTAACAATGGTACAGGGTTACTCATCAAGACTTCCAAATGATTGTCATCTTTAACTTCACAATATTTTCTAAGATAATTCCCTCTTATCTTTTTGTATTCCTCTACAACTCTTGGTTTGATGTTGATAAGCCTTTTATACAAGTGTTTGAATAAGACCTTGTATATCTACAAATTCTTATCAGTAATAATCAAAAGCCTTATCATAGCATTTTGTAACTCAAATCTTTCAAAAATTTTGTAAAAATCATAAAACTTGTTAAGTTGTACAAAAATTCCCTTATTAATGATGACATCATTTAAGGTCTCAATTCTAGGTTTCTATTCCTTCCTACCTCTAGATGTCTTGGTTTCTATTGTTTTTACCTCAGTTTCATTTTCCTTTGTTTCCTCATCTGATGACTCTAATTCAGATTCAACTATTTGTGATTTCCTTCTTGGAAAAAGAGTTTTTCTTCTCTTTTCTAGTCCTATAGCCATCTTTTTTACTCTCTTCTATTGTTTTGGAGATCCTATTTTCTCTCTTCCAACCTTTGTAAGTCTTGTAGATTTTCTAGTGCCAGGAGGAGAGGAGATTTGTACCTAAACAATGTTGTCATCCTCTTCATTCTTCTTTTGTACAATGGTGGGTTGCACTTGTGAGACTACAACATAAGGTGCACTTGGAATCTATGATGAGGGTCCTTCCACTGTCACCCCTTCTACTGCTCCTACTATACCAATGATGTGGAAACCAGAATGTCTGATTAACCACTTTCCTTTAGTTCTTTGGAAATTTACATAGCTTCTATGAATTCCTCTTTTGTCATACCTATTTCTTTTTAAATGGTTTCAACTTTCTTATTGACTTTCTTCTTAGTATCTTTATTGTATAGGTCATTTTACACTTCTTTAATCTTTTCTTCATATATCCTTCATCTAGGAAATTCTTCATCTCTTTCTAGTTCATGTATTGTCTTTGCATATCCTTCTATTAATTCTTTAGTCATTTCATAGTGATGCAGAGTGCACAATTACAAAAGTTCAAATGGGCTTCCCCACTCTATCACCAAACCAACAAGCTTCCAGATGCTCAACCTTTTCACAAGGTTACAACTAGGCTCAGTCCTCCAAATTCAGAGAGAAACCAGACAACCAACTTCACCAAGAATCCAAAGAAAAAGAACAAAATTTACCCAATTTATGGCTTAAGGAGCTAATTCCCACAACTAGGTCAAAATGAGAAAAACACCATAAAGGTTTTTTTGGGTGGTCATTTTGCATGAGGTCAATGATAGAAATCTATTGCGCAATTCCTCTCTTGAAAAGCTAATCTTTTGGGATCAACTCCAAGGTTTAGTATTTGTCTTGCGACGTACCAAAATTCGCTCAGTTAAAGATAAATGTGATTGTTCACGAGGAGGCCTTTGCTAGTTTTAATTATAATCTCAGAATGAAGTAAATCTATTTGTTGTCTCAAAATCACACACAAAAGAACAATATATTTCACCTTTCATCATATCGCAAGGCCATAGAAAGTGCTCTCATGCGAGACAAAAAGCTACATAGGCACAATTTGATGATCTCTTCTCAAGCTCATTATGTCAGCAAAATTTGTAAATCTATAGCAAACACTTGAACTAAAAGATCACAGAACTAGAAACAACACAATAAACCTTTGGCTCAATCACAATCTCATGAATAAAATTCATAAAATAATGACACATTTAGGCAAGAATCAATACACTCCAAATGCGAGCACCAAAAGCATAATTTTATTGCATAATAATGACAGCCCTTGTTACATTTTATAATGGGGTATTTATAAGAAATTGTCTCCTCAATTTTTGTTGAGAGTGAGAGATATCTTCATGCAATAAAATGCTTTTTAAACATTAAAACAAACTAAATATATACAAACTAAGAATTAATCTGGTGCTTAGAGGGACTCCATCCATATTTTATTCATTAATTGGATGCATGAGCCCTTTACATGTCAAAAACAAAGAAAACGTGAGAGAGAAAGTAGGAGGAAGCCTTCAGTTGAAGTAGGAGTGTCTGGAGGTGCCAAAAATAGAAGCTGGTCCTTCACTAGGTGTTTATCAAAATTAAATTGCCATCAAAATGTGTTTTTGATGCATGGAAAGCACAATTTTTGAAATCGGTAGTTAATCATCAGTGCACCTCTAAATTGTAGAGTTGTAAACCTGCATACTTGTGGACTTGTGCACCTATGGAGCTGTAGACCTACACACCTCAACTGGGTCAAAATCTCAAAATTTTACTGAGCATCAAAATTGAAATTTTATTATCTGAGTTTTGTTCTTCTTCATCCCAAAGCTATGTTTGGATGTTTGCCCTTCAATTTCTCTACCATCTCAATAATCTTAGCTACATTTGGAAGATCTAAAGCCTCATACTTGTCTTTTATCCTTTGTCTATATTTGTCTACCTCAATCTGGGTATTAGCAAAATCCCTGAGTTTGGTATCCAATTCTAATAGTGCTTCTTCAGTCCTAAAGGCTTGTCAGATGTCTTCATCATCAGCAACCTCCATAAAAATATTCTTGAAACTCTCCACTATTGTCTCTATAGGTAACAAATTTTCATGTTCTTCATCTTCAAAAATATCCAAGCATGCATCATTGTAGTGTTTCTCTGCTTCCAAAATTCACTCTCGGGCTTGGTCCTTGAGCCGATGTTTCTCCTTGTCTAATGTCCCCATTACTTTATTGCTATCCACTATTTTTTCTATCCATTCATCAATCATGTCTAACTCCTCCCTGGTGTATACATCAATCAAAATGCAATATATTTGACCCTTATTGGCTTGTAAAGTTTGTAAATCCTTACTCCAGGCATGTACCTCATCCATGATACTGAAGTCCTGCTTCAAAATTGCTACTATCTTATTCATGTTCTTATATGTAGAATGCAGTAACTTCAAATTCTCTATGGTGATTGTAACACCTTTCTCCTCAAAAATTTCTCACCATTCCTGACAAGCCTTCAAAAATGGGTCAAGCTACATAACTCCCCCTTCTCTAAGTACACTATTCAAAGTATGCTCTAGGTGTTTAGGATCGAGAGGACCAATGACTTCAGCTAGATATCTTTTTCAGATCTCAACCTGCCTTTGAAGTTCTTGGAGTTCAATCTATTCTTGTTCCATGTACTTGAGGACCTCTTTGACTCCCATACTCATCATTTGTCGAGTTCAATCCTATGTAGGTTTTCCCAACATAACATCCTTCAATTCATAATCTTCGAGTCTAAGGCCTTCCACATCTATACCTTCAAGAGAGAGAGCCACTTGTGCAAATAAATCTTGGATTTGTATGGTGGTGATAATCGCCAATAGCATTTCATCGTGTGATGGAGACTCAAGTTTTTTCAAGAGCTCTGTAATGTCACAAATGTCATCCTCTGAAGCACAAAATTGAGGCTTAGTACTCCTCATTATTTCCTTTCAAATCCATCTAGGGATGTGTCCCACTAAGAACTTGGATCTTGATGATGAAGGAGTATGTTCTGCAACCTCCTTCCCTTTGTCACTCCTACTGGGAGTTGTATCCTAATGTGAGGGCTCCTCTTCTATAGCCCTAGTCTTAGTAGACCCTCTAGAAAAGTGGTTGAGAATATTTCACCATTTGTCCCTCTGACACTTCACCAGTCACCATTTTTTATGGTCTCTCCTCTGATGATAACTCCTTCTAAACTTGCTCTTCCTCTGATCTATGATGTTGAGGAGTCACCAAGCCCTATTCTACCACTATAACTCATTGTAGAGATAGAGGAGTAAGATTAGAACCCTATATATATGGTGGCATTTGCATCCAGTCTTCTTATTGAGTTTCACCTATAGGGGTGTCCCTAATCTTATCCTTGATCAATTATATACCTATAGGCATGAAATCAAAAATCTGACATTGAGAAAATATCATCGCTCTCTTCACTCTGCTCATCCACCCACTGCTATACTTTATCTTCCTAAGCAGAGAGTTCTAAGGTTTCTACTTGAGTGGATAGTGAGGTACCCATCACACTCTTTCTCCTTTGCAACTATGTGGCTCTAGCTAGCTGATTCTTCCTTGTAGGGGCACTTGTTCTTCCTCTTCCTCCTCTTTGTCTCCCTCTAGAATACTTTTGTGAATAGATGGATTAAGCTTTAATCTTCTACTGATCCTTTGCCTTTTCTTCATCTGAATCTTAATTATTTTCTTCTATTTATTGGACATAAAAGGAGAAGCTGGCTCTTCTTGCATAGGAGGAATGGAGACCTATAGAATCTTTCCATCTTCTAGTTGGCTAGACACCATGGGAGGCAACTATGGTTCATCTTGTACTTGGGTAGCTCCAGTATCTTGGGACCCTTGTGAACTCTATTCCTACAACTTGGGAGGCACATGTCATGTCTGAATCCTCTAAGGAGATGTCCTCTTTCTTTTATTCTTCCCCTTCCTTTTAGGAGGGTGATAATATCCAACTAAGTGATCAAGCTAGTACACTATTTATGGCCTGATAAGAGACTAAGCTATGAAGGTAGGAATTGTGACTTTCTTTCCTCTACCTCTTTCTAGGTGAGCATGTGCATGGAAGATTACAGTATCAAGAATTGGATCTAGTGGAAAAGGTTTCTTGATCCAATCATTCATCATTCTAATAACATGGCTTACTCGATGATTAATATCATCAGCCTCCTCCCTGTCAATCTCAGCATTCATAATGGGTCTTTCACCAATTTTGTCTACATTGAATAGGGGGTCCAGTAATTCCTTAGAATCCTATTGCTTTATCTCCTCCAGGATGTTCAACTGGAGACGCTTTTCTACTAGATACAAAGTCATCCTATAATAGTCCCTAATGTAGACATCATAGTCATTTGTGGCATTCATCCAGTGATCTTCAATAGCATCCTCATGATGGAAATATCATCCTGCCAGACTCTCCACTTTCCCAACATTGTCAAAATATGGGCGAGGAGAGTTATATTCTTCAAGGGGATAGTTCTCCCACTCCCATTTGAAGGAAAAAATATCTTGCTTCCACTTCACCTGATACATTCCAATGACCAATGGCCATGCCCAGCAAGGTCTTCATTATCTCTTTATCTTCTCATAGGCTGACTCAATTTGCTAGGAAATCTCCAATAGCACCAACTTGTCACTTGGGTATCTCAGGAGCTTCTTAGAATTGATGGATGCACCAGCTACCCATAGATAGGTGAACATTTTTTACTAGATGAAGTAGGCTCCAAGAACTATGAGTTATGCTTTGGCTTCATTAGATAATCTCTTCCCATAGTCTCCCTTAATGAATTGAATGATTGTAAAGATGAATGCATCATTCATGATTTTGTATTCTTTCCTCTGCGCTAAGAGTCTCTTCTTCACCAGCTAGGGGTAGACTACATATGGCTAGGCATTGGAATCTTTGATACTACCTCTCCTTTACAAACTGGGTTGTATGTCCAAAACCACCTCTTTGGTGACACTCTTGACTACTCTTTCATTAGGAACAAAATATTGTGACAGGGCCATGATTAGTTTAGTTGGTTGTACTGATACAGGGTGTCACGTTACATTTACCAACCTAGAACGGATCAATGTGAACACCAAGGCTGATCTCTCTATTCGCTTGATGCAAATTCTCAAGAATTCTCCTAGATCCATGTGTCTGAGTTCAGTATCTCTAATTTTTGCATAATCATCATAGAATCTTGTCTTTGAGGGTGCATTTTGGAACTTGAACAGGACTAGTTTGGGTGCCATTCTGGATGTGGACGCCATTTGATCACCTGCATATTATGAGAGAACAAAACAAACACTAGTTAATTAATAGATAAAAACTAAATGCAAAAGAAAATGTTTAATAAAAAAATAAAAAATGAGCATAAAATAAAAATAAACCAAAAATGTCCCTTTGGTTTATTTCATCTCTTTTATTATTTCCCCCTTTTTTATTTTCTTTAATTATATATATATTTTTAATTTTTTTAAAAAAATGGATGGAAACTTGATGCATGTGCCCATCACACTTGAGAGTGTAAACAGTTAGGGTTTTGATGGCATGCAAGCACACGAATTGGTGCGCATGGGTTCAAAGGTGGGCACACGCACTGCAAGTGGTAGCACAATAGAATGTAGGCATGTCAACTTTTGGCAAATGATAGAATGGATTTGAAGCACCATGTGGTGGAGGAGGTCAAAGGTCACGGGTGCGGGCACCTTGGTGCAAAGTTTGAAGCACTGCGGGCAATGAGTTTTGAGCATCGTGGGTGCGAATGCCGCAGGGGCTAATGCCACGGGTGGTGAGTTCAAGCACCATAGGCACAAGCGCAATAGTATAAAACTTGAATCATCACTCACGGGGGTACCGCGGGTGTAGGTGCTTTAGGTGCAAGATTTTTGAACACTGCACGCAATGTGTTTTGTGCATCATAGCGTGAGCGCTTTAAGTGCCGCATGACAGAGCATTACCAAGTGTTGAGTGTGCGGAGAGAGCAATTACCTTAGCACCATAAAGCAGTCACAAAAAAAAAACCTCCAAAACATGCTAAGTGCTGAGAGAGAGGAGGGGTGTGGGGGTTTTATAACCCCCCCACCTTTCTTACAGCCTCATGTTAATGTACAGGTGCGCGACTTGAGTTTGTGTGTGTGCACACTGTGCTATTATTATTTTTATTTTTATTTAATTTTTTTTTTACTATCCAATTTTTTGATTTTTTTTAAAAAATTCTTTTTTTAAAAAATTTTCTAATTTTGATGACTCTAATATTCTAACTCTAACAATTTTCTCCCAACTCTCGACTTGTGAGTCTGGGAGTCAAAAAAAGGTAGGGGGTCCCCATTCCTAGTGAGGAATGGGGCGTGTGTTGTGAACACCACAACAAATAGCCCTGAAAAAAGGAAGAAATGACCAAGGCATTTCTTCATCAGCAAACATTCCTCCAATGTATGTCAAACACCAAATAAACTTTGAACATCTCGAGTGTTGTTCAAATGACTTTACAATCAAAATCTCAAAATTTGAAACCTTTAAACTAAGTGTATGTGTGTTGTGTATTCATTCCCTTTGATGCCTCAAGATGTAGTCTATCAAAGTTTTCTGACAACTCAAAAATAATCTTCCACTCCTCCTAGCTCATTCATTTAGAATCTCCATGAAGGCTTTTCATCGATCAATAGCTTGACTAGATGAGAGAATCAATTTGAGCGCTCTTGGTGGGATGCCACATTTTTTTAATCTTCTAGCCATATGAATAATTGCTCCATGTCATTCAAAATGTTACTTTTGATGAAGCAATAGTTTGAATATAAGATACTCTATTTTGAGAATGTATCTTTTTCCATTTCAGACCTTTAGAATCCTTTAGTCTTAACACCATATTTTTCTTTCTTTCTTTCTTTCTTTTTTTCAATTTTTTAGTTTTCCTGTATCCTAACTATGCTTAGACTTTGTAGGCAAGACATTGGTGTCCTTTCTTGGATTTGATCTCTTGTGAACATCCCTTGCATTCCTCTTTTAGAACTTTTAGAAACTCTCATGCCAAACAATGATCTTAGCAACCTGACGAGGAGACTCCTCCTATTTGAACCAATTGAAGTTTGGATTATCCCTTGTCATCTTTGACTTTAATTCAACAACACCTAAAACAATCAAATTTTTAAATTTGCAAAGTGTTGAGAACTTGTTGGTCTAGGCTTTTGATTTCCAGATTGAAAATCCCCTATTTCCACAAGAAATGCCAGTTGCTTGGTTGGTATAATACACACAATCATCCAAATGTTTTGACAAAGAAATACCTCTTCCTGAAATCAGAACCAAAGAGTGGTTAGTGAAATCTTAAGAGAAAATCTCAAGTACACCTTTCCCCCTAGAACTGACACAACTTTGAAAGGAAACACATGACTGAAAGCAAACACACAGCATGAAAGGAAACACACTTGCAAAAATAAACATGCTTGCAGGAATGAAAATCTAATCTAAATGCAAAAATAAAATCTAACTATTTTTTTTTTGTTTTTTGTCTTTCAGGCTTCAAAGTAATGCTTCAAGAATTTACCATTTGTAGGTAAGGGAAGAAATTCCCCCTATAAGGAACTAAGCCTAAAAGTGTTTTCTCCCAGAATTTTCACAATTTGACAAGGATCTATCCACAAGTGTTGAAACTTGGTATGGCTGCTTGAATTTTCTTTTGCCTTATCCCAGAGTAGAACAAGGTCAAAAATCTTGAATGATTTAATCATGGCTCTCTTTTTCAACCATCTTTTGACAACAGCTTGATGTTTAGCCAAGTCCTCCAAAGCAGCTATTCATTTTTCATCTATCTCTAAAAGATTCATCAATCTGATTTGTACTTTGTTAGCATCTTCAGCATACCCACTCATGAATTTCAAAATAGGAATTTTGAGATTAAGTGAAAACATTGGTTCTTTTCCACAGACAAGCAAATATGGAGAAGTCCCCAAAGCATTTTTTACTCTCACTCAATTTTTCCATAAGGCATATTTGAGTTGCATATGCCAATCCCTAGGATTCTCCTTCAACAATCATCTTATTACTATGATCAAGTTCTTGTTTGTAGATTCTGCTACCCCATTTCCTTATGGGTAGTAATTTGAAGAGAACTTGATAATGACTTTGTTTTCAAATGCTAACTAGGTCAAGAATGCAGATGCAAATGCGAACTCGTTATTGCACACAAGGGCAAATGGCATTCTAAATCTAGTAACAATGTGTTCTTCCAAAAAGTCTGTCACCACCTTAGTAGTGCAATTTTTGAATGTTTATGCTTCTGTCCATCATGTGCAGTAATCCATAGCTATGAGAATGAATGCATGTTTGGTTGATGATGGTGGGTTGACTAGACCAATGAAATCTAGCCCCCACTTTGCTAAGGGGTGTATCTCATACATAGGCTATAAGGGCATTGCCAGATTCCTCTCTTTATTGGCACTAGTTTGATAGATATGACAAGAGCATACATGCTCAAAAGTGTCTTTGAATATTAAGGGTCAAAAATAACCTGATCTTAGAATCATGTGGGCCATTGCTCCTACCAAACCATGTCCTATACCATACTTATCATGAAAGTGTTCCAAGAGTTCCTTTGCTTCCTCATGGCCTAAAAACTTTAGATAAATCCCTTCATAGTTTCTCTTGTACAACTTGTTTTCATGTAGCATATAAGATTCACACTTCATTTTAAGTCCCTATGTTGTGAACTATTCATCCACTTGGGGAACTAGTCTTGTAGGAGATAATAAATAACATCTTGATACCAAACATCTATCACCACTCCCTAATTAATGTCAACTTGTGATACAACCATCTTCTTATGATCATCCTATTCATTTCATCATCAAACTTGAATTCCTTTTCATTTCCATCCTAGTTATCAGCTATCATATTTGACAACCCTTGACCTCTAACTAATCTCATAGATTGAATTTTGAGATTGAATTCTTGAAGTATGGCCATCCACTTTCCTCTCCTTCCACCAAGTTCATTATGCATCAAGAGAATCTTTATTGCTGGATTAGGTACAATTGCATACACCTTACTTCTTAGTATGTAGTGATGGAACTTCTTTACCACCTTGATTAATGTGAAGGATTGTTTATCAAGGTTTGAATAATTCAACTTTGCATTCTTCAAAGGACAACTCATAAAATTAATTGGTGTTTCATCTTCCTTTTCCATTTTCTATGTGAGGATCCCTACACACAAGTGTTCAAAAGCAAAGGAATAGATCTTAAAAGGCAACTTGTAATCAGGACTCACTAGGACCAAGGCCATAGAAATGGCCATTTTGATATCTTCAAATGACTTCTTTATCTCAGGCACCCATTCTGTCTTAGCCCCCTTTTTGATTAAATCATTAAGGGGATGAACTATCTCTACAAATCCACATATGAATTTTCACACAAAGTTTATCTTTTCGAAGAAACACTTCAGTTCCTTCCGACTGTGTGGAGGTGCTAATTTTAGAAAAGATTCAACTCTATCCGGATCAATGGAGATTCTGGCTTAAAAAATAACATGTCCAAGGAGCTTTCCTTTAGTAACGCCAAATGAACATTTCTTGGGATTGAGAGATATCTTGTATTTACAACATCTATTGAATACCTATCTCAGATCAACAATGTGGGTACTTTGATCTTTTGAAAAGATAGTCAAGTCATCCATGTAAATGACCAAACACCTATTAATCAATCCTTTGAAAGATTCATCCATCACTCATTGAAATGTAGCTCCCACATTTATTAATCCAAAGGGCATTCTTCTACAGGTAAAAGTTCCCCACGTTGTTGTGAAGGTCATTTTTAGCCTATCTTCTTCATCAACCATCACCTCATTATATCTTGAATATCTATCTAGGAAAGACATCATCTTTGAACCATTTATAATTTTTAGAACTTTATCAAGTGAGGGTAGAGGATAATTATCCTTCTAAGATTCTAGATTCAATTTATGAAAGTCAACACAAAGATGAATCTCTCTAGTCTTCTTTCGCACGAGAACCAAATTTTCCACCCATGTGGAATGGCGGATAGGAAATATGATCTTAGCATCTAGTAGCTTCTTTATTTCTTTCATGATCAATGGTTTGATGATAGGATTTACCATTCTTTGTCTTTGTTGAAATGGTTTGGTGTCTAATTTCAGTGAGATGTCATGTGTGATAATCTTACGATCATAAGTCTTCAGCTCTTCATAGCTCTAGGAAATAACATCCTTATACTTGATGAGTAATTTGAGAATTTCCTCTTTTTCTTGTTAAATGCTTTTCCTATTTGTACAATTTTTTGGTTCTTCATCAGTAACCAAATTGTACGAGTCACATTCTTCGATTCCCTTTTCTTGAGTTTCCCTTCTATTAAGTGTTGATTCATCATGATCAAAGATGTGCTCTAGTTAAACCATTCCTTTTGGAATTGTGTTAGTTTTTAAATTCAAAATCCCATCTTCATCTTCAAGCCCATCATCTTTATGTCTATCATCTGGTGTATCATCAATTTATTGTCCTTCAAAATAGTGACTGCACATGATAAACTCAAGTATATGTTGATCATATTGAAAGACCTGAAAGTTTGTGATATTATCTGGAATGGATGAAACAACAACCTACTCCACAAAAAATCTTTTCAACTTGGTTCTTTCAATTGTCTGTAAAGCACTTACTAAAATGGCGAGAGCATCTACTACCATGTGCTTTCTTCTTGGAATGGATTTGATGTTTAAAGCTTCCAACATATCCCATACCCTTTTTTTGTAAGCAAGTAATCTTTTACTATTGCAAGAGTATATGGATTTTACTTGTCATATAATCGATTGAGAGTCTCCTTTGATTTGAGAGCTGTGACTGTTTTCTCCAGTGCAAAGATAAGTCCTCAAATTAACGCCTCATATTTTGCAGCATTGTTAGTACATCTAAACTCTAATCGATATGCAAGATAGAAAGACCTACCTTTTGGGTTGACCAATTCGATACCTACACTAGCTCCCATCTTTCACCTAGAACCATCAAAGCAGAGTGTCCAAATTGCATTTTCCTTGGGTTTTCTGACTTTATGTTTATTCATCCTTAATTTCTCTTTCACTTGAGCCTTGAATGATTATTTCTTAGGAACCCATTGTAACTTGCCTTGTGTAGGACTTGATGAGTCCCCTTCATAATCTATAGATAGAGGAAGTGTGTGTTTTTCTTGTTTATCTTGAATTTCTCCTATTAGTTCATTGATTTCTTCAACCTTAGGTTTAGGATAAATGACTACTGAAGTCCATCCTTTACTTTTCACATAGCATCTTCTTCTTTGTACTTTAATCATCCCAGGAGGTGGAGAAGACAAACCTCCACCATCTAAAGAGGTATCACTATATGACGCATTTAGATCTTTACTTTCCTCTTCAATCTTTTCAAATAGGTTGGATGAGTTCATCAAATTTTGACTTTCTGTGAGTTTAGTTGTTGAGGTCCTTTTATCCTTGTTTTCCATTATGTGTGTTAGTACCTTTGCTACTACTTCTTGGCATGACGTGCATTCAAACTTAGAGTGACTAACTTTGTGTAACTAACAAAATCCTAGAAAAAGGAGGATGCTGGGATAAACTTCCTCTCCTGAACATGATAAATTAGTCATCATACTATCTATGAACTGTGTCACGGTTTCACTTTTGGGTACTAGCACCTTATGTTCTTCTTTCTGATCTTGAAATGTATTGGTTGGAACCATATAGAATGCCATCACTTTGTATGAACCCAAATCTGATTGTAAGAATGCTATCTCATTCAGGGCATTGTAATCTATAATCATTGTTTTCAATTTGGGCTCAACATCTATCTTGATTTGATTGTTCAATCCTTTCCATGTCAACCACAACTAAGTGAAGTCTGTAGAAAACCATCCTCTCAGACATTTCATCCATTCTTTGCTTAGAAGCAACCCATATGTTTTCAGGATATCAACTACATGTATGTCAATACCATCCTAAATTTGAGGGTCAACTGTCTGTATTTGCACATCTTTCAATACACCACTGAATTTTACCTCTGTTTTATCCAACTGTATCACAACTCGATTAGAGGGTTGAGGACTAATTGCTAGGCTTTGAGCTATTGATAATGACATTACATTACATGAAGTTCTAGAATCAATGAAGCAATTGTGAGGATTCTTCCCATATATCCTCTTGCTAAGCAGAAATGGGGGTACCTCAACTTTGTCTTTGAACATAGTGGGCATCACTTTTGCAGCATTTACTTGTTGAGACACTATCTTTTGAGGAATAGTATTCATATTGTGGGAAACCTTTGTATGATCCAATATCTTCATCAGAGCTTCTTGTTGTTGTGAAAAATTTTGTAACATGTCAAACATGGATATATTGGCTTTAGTCCTTTTCAAATCCTCTACCACATTGTATTTCTTAGTGGACCAAGCGGGATTCTTTAGTATTGTTGGTACATTCACTTGATTCTAATTCTATTGTCCTCCATGTACTGGTCTTACTGGTGGTAGATTGTTACTTGCTCTTGGATCAGGTGGAGTTGGTTGCAAACTAGGAAGAATTCTATCCATCAAGGGATCCTTTCTATTTATGAGATTGTATGTATTCCAATTGTCATTGTAGAAGGCAAACATCTCATCATGTTGAATATCAACATCTCAACATGAATTGTTGATGTATCACAACTAGATTGATGAATGTTTTGAATTGTTCCAAGAATTTTTTTTTGAATGTATCCCAATCTCCAATGCATCTATGTGGCAAATTGACATACCAATTGAAGGAAATTTCCCCCAAATAGTAGGAAATAAGTGAAGAACCACATCCTCATTAGCAACCTGCTTGAGGTTGCAAATTTCTTTGAATACCTTGACATGATCTTTAGCAGTTTGTGTTTCACCATAGATGAATCTAGGGAAAAACTTCTCAGGATTCTTAGGGAGGTCATGGAGTGCACCTCTCAAGTTTATTGGTGAGTCTACATCATTTGTGAAAAAGGCCATCGGAGGGTTTGGTAGACCTAATGGTGGTTGTTGAGGAGTAGCTATTGGAATATGTGGTGGTCCACCAGGTAGTTGAAGTGGAGTTGGAGTTGAAGAAGATGATGAAAGTTTGAATGGAAGTGGTTGAACTTGGGATGTTTCCTTGTCACTACATGGTTTGTGAAAGCAAGTAAGCTTAAGAAACTTGTGTGCAACCGGCATAGACCTTAATGCTCACTAAAATGACGATTTTGGATCAATATCCTCCATCTTGCATCAATCTTGGAAAAAGCACACCTCTGTAGAAGTACACTTTCTCACCTTTTTGAATTTTATGCACCACGGAGTTTTATGCACCTATGCACCTATGAAGTTGTAGATCTACAGACCTATGTAATTGTGGACCTACGTACCTCCAAAGTTGTAGAGTTGTGGACCTAAATTTATCAAAAGCTCAGGAAATTTTCTAAACTTTTGTGAAGCGCATATTATTGTAGAGGTGCAAAATTCTAAAACTTTGACAAATTTTCTTCCTTTCTAAGAGTCTAAAGGGGCCCTCCTTCTAGTGCCACTTTTTTTGGGTGGTCATTTTGCACGAGGTCAATGGTAGGAATCCATTTTGTAGTTCCTCTCTTGAAAAGCTAATCTTTTGGGATCAACTCCAAGGTTCAATATTTGTCTTGGAACATACCAAAATCTACTACGTTGAAGATAAATGTGATTGTTCATGAGGAGGCCTTTTCTAGTTCTGATTATAATCTCAAAATGAAGTAAATCTATTTGCTATCTCAAAATCACACGCAAAAGAACAATATTTTTGTATTTTTGGGTTTTTTAATGAATGCAATTCTAACAGTGCAACTAAAATGAGTTACTATTCTAACAAGGGGTTAGCAAAGAAAATAACAAAACTGAAAGCAAATAACATGAAATTGAAATTCTAAATGGACATAAGCTATAGAAAAAAACACGTTGTGAGTTAAACTTTCAAAGAAATTGGTAGGAAACCAATGAAAATAGGAGCAGCACTTCCTAGAATCCACTGATGCAATCGTCAGTGAGAAACTTTAACAATCATATGATATTTCACCTTTAACAAATCACAAGGCCACAAAATGTGTACTCATGCAAGATGAAAAGCTATGTAGGCACAATTTGATGATCTCTTCTCAAGCTCGTTACGTCAGTAGAATTCATAAATCTATGTCAAACACCAGAATTAAAAGATCACACAAAAAAAAACAACACAATAAACCTTTGGCTCAATCAAAATCTCATGAATAAAATTCACAAAACAATGACACATTCAAGCAAGAATCACTACACTCCAAAGGCGAGCATCAAAAGCATAATTTTATTGCATAATAATGGAAGCCCTTGTTACATTTTACAATGGGGTATTTATAAGAAATCATCTCCTCAATTTGTATTGAGAGAGAGATATCTTTATGCAATAAAATAATTTTAAATCATTAAAACAAACTAAATATATATAGACTAAGAATTAATCTAGTGCTTAGAGGGACTTCAGCCATATTTTATTCATTAATTGAATGCATGAGCTCTTTACATGTCAAAAACAAAGAAAACATAAGAGAGAAAGTAGGAGGAAGCCTTCAGTCAAAGTAAGAGCATCTGGAGGTGCCAAAAATAGAATTTGGTCCTTCACCAGGTGTGTGTCAGAGTTAAACTATCATCAAATGCATTTTTGATAAATGGAAGGTGCTATTTTTGGAACTAGTAGTTAACCGTCGGTGCACCTCTGAATTGCAGAGTTGTGGACCTGTGCACCTGCAGAGCTACGGACCTACATACCTTGACTGGGTCAAAATCTCAAAATTTTACTAAGTGTCAAAATTGAAATTATGGCATTTAGGTTTTGTTCTTCTTCATCCCAAAGCTATGTTTGGATATTTGCACTTCAATTTCTCTATCATCTCAGTAATCTTAGCTACATCTGGAAGACCTAAAGCCTCATACTTGTCTTTTACCTTCTGTCTATAATTGTCTACCTCACTCTAGGTATTAGCAAAATCCCCGAGTTTGCTATCAAATTCTAACAGTGCTTCTTTAGTCCTAAAGGCTTATCAAATGTCTTCATCATCAATAACCTCCACAAAAATCTTCCTAAAATTCTCCACTATTGTCTCTATAGGTAACAACTTTTCACATTCCTCATCTTCAAAAATATCCAAGAATGCATCACTATTCTATCTCTCTACTTCCAAAATTCACTCTCAGGCTTGGTCATTGAGCCGATGAATCTCCTCGTGTAATGTCTCCATTAATTTATTGCTATCCGATATTTTCTCTAGCTAATCATCAATCATGTCCAATTCTTCCCCAGTATATACATCAATCAAAACCCAATATCTTTGGACCTTTATTGCTTGTAAAGTCTAAAAATCCTTACTCCAAGCACATATCTCATCCATGATACTGAAGTCCTACTTCAAAATTGCTACAATCTTATTCATGTTCTCCTACGTAGCATGTAGTAACTTCAAATTCCATGTGATGATTGTAACACCTTTCTCCTCAAAACTTTCTCGTCATTCCTGAAAAGCCTTCAAAAATGTGTCAACTTGCACACCTCCCCCTTCTCTAAGTACAGTGTTGAAAGTATGCTCCAAGTGTTTAGGATCAAGAGGACCAATGACTTCAGCTAGATATCCTTTTAAGATCTTAACCTACCTTCGAAGTGCTTGGAGTTCAATCTCTTCTAGCATATGGACTTGAGGAACTCTTTGACTCCCATAGTCATCATTTGTCAGGCTGAATCCTATGTAGGTTTTCCCAACATAGCATCCTTCAATTCATAATCTTTGAGACTAAGGCCATCCACATTTGTACCTTCAGGAGGGAGATCCACATGTACAAATAAATCCTAGTTCTATATGGTGGTGACAAACACCAATGACATTGCCTCATGTGATGGGGACTTAGGTTTGTTCAAGATCTCTTCAATGTCACAAATGTCATCCTCTAAAGCATGAAATTAAGGCTTAGTACTCCTCATTATTTCCTTTCGAATCCATCCAAGGATGCATCCCACAGAGGACCTAGCTCTTGATGATGAAGGAGTATGTTCTACAACCTCCTTCCCTTTGTCACTCCTACTAGGAGTTGTATCCTATTGTGAGGCCTCCTCTTTTGTAGCCTCTATCTCAGTAGACCCTATATCCTGAACCTTAGTGTCTTGGGAAAGTGGTTGAGAATATTCCACCATTTGTCCCTCTGACACTTCACTGGTCACCATTTGTTCTGGTCTCTCCTCTGATGATAACTCCTTTTGAACTTGCTCTTCCTCTAATCTCTAAGGTGGAGGAGTCACTGAGCCCTATTCTACCATTGTAACTCATGGTGGAGATAGAGGAGTAAGATCGGAAACCTATGTATCTGGAGGCATTTTCATCTAGTCTTCTTGTTGAGGTTCACCTATAGGGGTGTCCCTAATCTTATCCTTGATCAATTCTTTACCTATGGGCATGAAATCAAATTTTGACATTGAGAAAACATCATCTCTCTCTTCACTCTACTCATCCACCCAATGCTATGCTTCATCTTCCAAAGAAGAGAGTTCTAAGGGTTCTACTCAAGTGGATACCGAGGTACTCATGGCACTCTTTCTCCTTTGCAACTCTATGGCTCTACCTAGCCAAGTTCTTCCCTATAGGGGCACTTGTTCTTCCTCTTCCTCCTCTTCATCTCCCTTTGGAGTACTTTTAGGAATAGATGGATTAGCCACTAATCTTCTACTGATTCTTTTCCTTTTCTTCATCCAAATCTTAATTCTTTTCTTCTTTTTCTTGGAGGTAGAAGGAGAAGCTAGCTCTTCTTGTATATGAGCAATGAAGGCCTATGGAATCTCTCCCTCTTCTGGTTGGCTAGACATCATGGGAGGCAACTATGGTTCATCTTGTACTTGGGTAGCTCCAGTATCTTGGGACCCTTGTGGACTCTGTTACTGATGCTAGGGAGGTGCTTGTTCTATCTAAATCCTCTAAGGAGAGGTTCTCTTTCTTTTATTCTTTCCCTTCCTTTTAGGAGGGTGATAATATCCAACCGGGTGATCAAGCTGGTACACTATTTTTGGCCTGATAGGAGACTTGGCTACAAAGGTAGGAATTGTGACTTTCTTTACTCTACCTCTTTCTGGCTGAGCATGTGCATGAATGATTATAGTATCAAGAATTGGATCAAGTGGAAAAGGTTTCTTGATCCAATCCTTCATCATTCTAATAACATGCCTTGCTCGATGATTAATATCCTTGGCCTCCTCCCTATCAACCTCAGCATTCATAATGGGTCTTTTACCAATTTTGTCTACATTGAATAGGGGGTCCAGTAATTCCTTAGAATCTTATTGCTTTATCTCCTCTAGGATGTTCAACTGGAGAGCCTTTTCTGCTAGATATAAAGTCATCCTACAATGGTCCCTAATGTAGACATTGTAGTCATTTGTGGCTTTCATCCAGTGATCTTCAATAGCATCCTCATGATGGAAATATCTTCCTACCAGACTCTCCACTTTCCCAACATTGTCAAAATATGGCCAGGGAGAGTTGTATTCTTCAAGAGGATAGTTCTCCCACTCCCATTCTAAGAATAGAATGTCTTGCTTCTACTTTACCTGATATGGTCCAATGACCAATGGACATGCCCATCAAGGTCTTCATTGTCTCTTTATCTTCTCATAGGCTAACTCAATTTGTCAACAAATCTCCGACAACACTAGCTTGTCACTTGTGTATCTCAGGAGCTTCTTAGGATTGATGGATGCACTAGCTACCCGTAGATAGGTGAACATTTTGAACTGGATGAAGTAGGCTCCAAGAACTATGACTTGTGCTTTGGCTTCATCAGATAACCTCTTCCCATAGTCTCCCTCAATGAATCAAATGATTGTAAAGATGAACACATCATTCATGATTATGTATTCTTTTCTCTACGATGAGAGTTTCTTCTTCACCAGCTTGGGGTAGACTATGTATGGCTAGGCATTGGAATCCTGCATACTACCTCTCCTATACAAACCAAGATAGTTTTTTTGCCCTAGCTATAAGCAGGTATACAATGTAAGAAGTCACATAAAACTTCTTCTTATCCTTGACTATCTTTAGTTGCTCACACAAGTTTTCACTTAGTGTGGTGGCCCAGTCCAGTGGTATCTTTGCCTATTTGATGGTCTCCATGAAGTTGACCATAAAAGTGCTAAGGTGACTTGCTGTGAGTAAGCCCATGAATCTTCTCTGGAGATTGATAGAATATCCAATGTCTTCCTTCATATATCTCGGAGTCATATCCACTTTGCCTGTTATCTTTCCCCTCAGAGGCTTCTCAAATTGATAAGATGATTGTATGATGTCTATGGCCTCCTGCTGATGCTCCCCGTACCATCTCTCAACTACTTCATACGAGAGTCTAATGAATTGGTCTACTCTCAAAAGATGGAAGACCCTTTCAATGTTGTCAGGTTGTAGGTCCAAAACCACCTCTCCATTGACACTCTTGACAACTCTTTCATTAGAAATGAAATGTTGTGATAGGGCCATGATTAGTTCAACTGATTATACTTATACAGGGTGTGATGCTGCATTTACTAACCCAGAACAAATCAACGTGGACACCAAGGTTGATCTCTCTATTGGCTTGTTGCAAATTCTTAGGAATTCTCTTAGATCTGTGTGTCTGAGGTCGATATCTCTGATTTCTACGTAATCATCATGGAATCTCAACTTTGAGGGTACACCCTGGAACTTGAACATGACTATTTTGGGTGCCATTCTAGATGTGGACACCATTTGATCACCTACACGTTATGAGAGAACAAAACAAACACTAATTAATTAATAGATAAAAACTAAATGCAAAAGAAAATGTTTAATTAAAAATAAATAAAAAATGAGCATAAAATAATAAAAAAGCAAAAAATGTCCCTTTGGTTTATTTCATCTCTTTTATTATTTCCCCCTTTTTTATTTTTTATTTTTTATTTTATGTATATATATATATATATATATATATTATATATTTTTTATTTTTTATTTTTTTAAAAATGTATGGAAACTTGATGCATGTGCACATCACGCTTGAGAGTGTAAATAGTTAGGATTTTGATGGCACATGGGCACATGAAGCAACGTGCATGGATTCGAAGTGGGCATCATGACGGTGCAATAGAACATAGGCATGTCAAGTTTCAGTGGATGATGGAATGGAGTTGAAGCATTATGCAGCAGAGGAGGTCAAAGGCCATGGGTGCAGGTGCCCCAGTGCAAAGTTTGAAGTAGTATGGGTAATGAGTTTAGAGCACCATGGGTGCGACCATCGCAGGCGCTAACACCACGAGCAATGAGTTCAAGTGCCATAGCCACGAGCGCAGTAGTGCAAAAATTGAAGCGCCACTCATGAGGGTGCCACGGGTACAAGTGCTTTGGGTGCGAGATTTTTGAATGCCATGAACAATGTGTTTTTGGTGCCATAGCACGAGCACTTAAAGTGTTGCATGATGGAGATTTACCAAATGCTAAGTGTGCAGAGAGAGTAGTTACCTTAGCACTGCGAAGCTGTCTCAAAAAAAGCCCCCTCCCAAAACATGCTAAGTGCCAAGAGAGAGGAGGGGTGTGGGGGTTTTATAACCCCCTCACCATGCTTACAGCCTCGCGCAGGTGCACAATGCGAGTTCGTGTGCATGTGTGTCGTGCTATTATTTTTTTTTTTTAAACTTTTCCAATTTTTTGATCTTTTTTTTTGTTTTTTAATTTTTCTAGTTTTTTTTATTTTCTAATTTTGATGACTCTAATATTCAAACTCTAACAATCTTCTCCCGACTCTCAACTTGTGAGTCTAGGAGTCACAAAAAAGTAGGGGCATTCCTAGTGAGGAATGGGGCATGTGTTGTGAGAACCACAATAGGTTTTCTCCAATGGTTCTAATGTTTGAAATTGACTTAGGGCACTTACATAACCCAAACTACACCATTGGTTTAAGTCACACACTTCCACAATCTATCAAACCCCAAATTCACTTAGTAGCCCTATTAGCCCCTATTAGCCCTCCTTAGGAGGTTTTTGAGGTCTATCTACCAAAAGTCTCAAACAAGCCCCAAAAAAAATAGGGTTTAAGATACCCTTTTCAAAGTTGTAATAAATCCTAAAGCATCAATTTTCAATCCCACTCTAGCACTCCATTTCCTTCACTAAGCAACGTAGTCTTAATTGGCTATACTAGGCTTGGTTTACAAAGAAACCATTAGGAAATGGGCTCATGGAAACATGCCCAATACTCAAGAATGATTGTGTATACTACTCCAAGTTATTCCCAAATGCTCAGCCCTCCAACAGGTCTCCTCCTCCTGTTTAGCTCCAAATAGCATGCTCATAAGGTCAAATCCTCTTTGGTACTTGACTTAGGGCCGGTTAGGAAAAATAGCAATACTTCTTTCCTAGTATTGAAACCTTGTGATGAAGACATAAACCACAACCAGAATGAATGCAACAGGGGAAATGGGGAATATTAGTATCAGTAAAATATGCTACTAAATTCAGTACATGTAAATAGACCCAAATACATGCCCTATGGGCTTATGATTGTCAAATCCTAGAGAAAAATCCTCCTCACAGTACCTTCTCTCAAACTCCACCAAGAACTACCTTTACAATGCTAGAAATGTTCTTAAATAAACCCCAATTATGTTTAGGGTTAGGAATACATTCTAGCATATGCCATTTAGAATCCACCACCAAAATAGAAGGTTCTAGAAATCACCTTAGAAGCCGATGTAAAATTAGAAGAAAACAAAAATGATAGTCCAACTTCTGGGAGGCATAACTTTTGATCTAGGACTCTGATTGATGAACTGTTTACATTTTTGAAAATCCCTTGAAGTGTTGTATAGCCCTATAGACCAGCTTTGCTCATCCCCCATTTTTTGGGCCCATACAAGGTCATTTAATGCCTCAAATCTGACTCAAAACCACTCTTAGGAGGTCTCTAAGAAACTTAAAACTGCAATAACCTTCAAACAATAAATCCTTTTGACCTAAATTTTTTTTCTAGAGTGTTTTAAATTAAAAATATAATCATCCCTTCAACTTACACCCTCTAACTCATCATAATTATGGCTGAATTACAAAATAACCCATTTTCAGCATTGAAATGTATCCCAAGGTGATCAAAAGCTCTAACCCAGAAAGCCAATAGTGGAACTATGAGAGTTGGAATCTTTATTTCCCCCAAATGGGAACACTTTAAATAGAAACTAACACTAAGCATATTTTTTGGTGATACAAGATTGCCCTTACACCACTAGATGCTCCTACATCACCTTGGAATTATTGAGAGGACTCAGTTAAATGATATTCCCCAAGAGACCATGAAAAACCAATTTTAGGGATGACAGCTATGGGCCCATCTTTGGAATTCACTCAAAATTGTTGTCCTACAAACCCTCCTATACGAAAACTTGAATAACTTAAGAAAAACTCCTCATTAAAGGATGAAACAAAAAGAAATAGAAAGGTAGATCCAAAATCTTTTTCATACAATAATTATATCAAGCATTCCAATTCGTATAATATACACAAAGTATAGAAAATAGTGAAAAATGCTTCAAAACTGAAAATCTTTTATTGCAACTTCTCCCAATCCATTCAATATGCCTTTTATGACCTCACAAATTGGGTATTTATCAATCCTACCTCTATCCCAATGGTTCCAAATATTATTTGAATAGTTATAACTCCTTTTCAACTAATTTTCATTTTTAAGCAACTTTTGCAATTTTGCACAAAAAGTGCAACTTTTGCAATTTTCATCATATTTCAATTTTAGGACTTGAAAACATTTCCAACTTATTCAAAACCAAATAAAAAACACTAATCCTAGGCTATCTTGAACAAAAACTCAAAAGACCCAGTTTTTCCTAATTAGAAACCTTTTCTTATAACTTGTATAAAGTGGCCTAGGCATACATGAAGGTGTCTTTTGATTACAATCATGGACATGTCCTCCAGGACTTAATCTAGCCTAATTAGATGAAAAACCAAAACATTAAACTAAGACACATAGTAGTGCCTTGGTGCTCTGCACCACATAGCCCATAGGGTCAATGAATTTGACTCTTGGCTCAACTACTTCCATGCACGTGACATCTATCTCTACCATAAAGCAAATATCATTCTTATACTTCTCAACTAGTGATAGTGGTATTTTGCATGTCTGTTTGATTTCAGTCTTAAAAAATTTCATCATTCTAGAGATATCTTATGTTATCCTTTCCTTTGACTATTTTCTGTAATGATGACTGATCATGTTCATTGTCCATTTGTTTCCATTCCACCCATAACTAGGCATACTAGGAAACTTCTACATAACTTGAAAGAATAGATGTATAATCAAAGACTCAAGTCTAAATATTCCATTCTTAGTCTTCTTAATATTTTTGATGTTATCCAAGATTTGTTTCTTAAGAATTTCACACATATTTACTTTCTCTCTCTTTATTGCCATTAGGTAAGTTGCATGAATAAATCTAGCAGGCACAAAATTTATTCGAGAACTATAATTCATCTTATACCCACTAATCTTTCTCAACACTCTAATACCAATTTCTTTAATCAAGTCAAGTCTCATGGTTCTTCCATCAAATTTGGTTTTTAGTGTAGTTTCCACTAACTTTTTCACATTCTTCTCTTTCATGGGGTTACAACCATCATTTCTAAGGCCTGTAGCCTTATGAATCATATCATTGTCTATCATTAATGATATATCTCCTACCTCAAACATATCCTCATGAATACAGATGGGAATTATTCTTGTCCATTTATGGTTGTCAAATTCAATGTAAAACATATATGATAATGTTTAACTCATCTAAGTGCTCATAAACTTGTTTCAAGGATAAATTATTATTGCAAACCAAACTCAATTCCTTATGGATATCACTATCACCAATACTCTCAAACATACAATGGATATAGGCTCTAATGTCTTCTACGTGTAAAACATTTGATGGAACTTGTGAAAATGATCCTAATGGGTCATCTTCCAAAGACACATAAGGGTGTTACTTAAACTTGTATCTAGGGCATTCATTGACATCATAGACTATTGGAGTAGTCATTTTTTAAGATGAAAACCTTATAATTTTGACTATACAGATGATAGATACCTTGATTTCATGTAGCTAGGTTTTTTGCACTTAACCCTCTAAATTGCTTTCAATTTGATTCAAATGCTATCAATTCTCTCTTTACTACTCCTTAACTCTTCACATGATTGAATGATGCATAGGATCTCATTCATATTGCTTATATCTTGCCAAATTGATCTCCACATTAATTGTGCAAGTACACAATTTATAAAAGGTTATTTCTGATTGCCAGTAAACTTATTTTCTTTTATGTGCTTACATGTGATCTCAAATTGACATGCACTCTTAACCATAGCTTTAACTCATCATGAACTACTTCATACTAACTGCACAAATTGTAATACTACTTTTGCTACCTTTTCTATCTTTTTTTATGCTAATTCTAATCTGATTATGATCTAGGAAATTATATACTAGTGAAAATTGCATCAAAGGTGTACAAATACTTAATGTCTAAAGTATAACTAAAAAGACATCAAATATTAAAAATGACATAATAATAAATAGAGAGAACTGTATCACCAGATATAGAGAAGAGAGAGAGAAGAACCAATTTGATTTTGGAGTTCATCTGGTCTAAGTGGACTATATCATTGGGTCTATCTCAATTGAGTGATCGATCTATAATTGATGCTACAAAAGTCACACTAGGACTTTTGAAGAAATGGAATGCAATACAAACAAAACTTGAAAAATCATAAAGAAAGAAGAAAAACTAAGCATGATAAAATTGTCACTCAGTGCTTATTATGATGATAGCTCACATCTACATTTCAACCTAGTCACTTTTGATGCTCCTTCTTTCTTGCAAATTGCACGAGCGATGGTAACAAAGCCTTAGCTTGAAACATTCCTTCACCTTTTTACTTTGGGATGGCTGACTAAAGGTGTCACTAGAAAAGCTCCATATATTTGCATACACATCAAGGTCATGATAAAGACTTATAGGAACATTGGTCATCAACTGACCATTTGTAACTGAGTCATAAAGTGAAGAACTTTAAGGCATTAGCTAGCCATTCTCTGCAACTCTGAATCACATTAGTTATAATAGGTGCTTCTTCAAGAGAGCCTCGCACCAAACAAGATCTACAATAAGAAGTTCAAAGTATTCTCCTTTTTGGATTATAAGAGACATGGCTTTAAATAGCCGTACAAACATCTCAATCCTCATATTTATACAACTTCATTACATATAAATTTATTTAGAGTCATATACTCATAAACATACTACCTTCCTATCAACAATTACCCTATTAAAAAGGTAATACCCACAAATCTAATATCACTAGTTAGCTAAAAATTGTTCCCAACTCTTACAAAGTTGTTCAATGAAACCTCCCTTCTTGGGTTTCTCACTACTCTATTGTGCTTCTACTAGGATTGCTTTAGGAGTGGTAGAGACTATTGGTGCTACTTCAGGAGTGGTGGAAACTACTAGCACTGCTTGTGCCTTAGTCTCTCGCATGGTGGTGTCGGGTACCATCTTGATTCCTTTCTTATCTGCTTTGGGCTGACTAGATTCTGCAAAAAACTTAGGGAAGTGTCAAAGTTCTAGGTGCAACTTCCAACACTTCTCTATCCAATGGCCACTTATCTGACAATGGCTTGTCATGTCCCCTTTTCAAATAATTAAAAATAATAATCTTTGCTAAGGCAGGCATGCTCAAAAAGGTGAAGTTTCGGCAAAAGGGTCTAATATTTGGAAACCAATGGACTAATAAATAAAAAATTATTATTAAAATATTTTTTATTAACCCCTCTTGGACGTGATTTAGGGTTATGCCCTCTTTTAAGGGATTTGGAGGCATTTTGGGCTTATTCCAGAACTTGATTTCGGCTTATTGCTTTGTTGTTCTTCAGAGGCTGCCAAACCTGTGGAGAAGGAGACCCAAGGATGGGAGTTTTTAGGTTTCTAGGAAGGCTAAGGATGCGATTTTAAAGCCATTCCATGTGCAAGCTCATGCAAAGTTTGCCCTTGTGCTAAATAGTGCAAATTTGTGGGTTTTCGGGTGTGTTTTTTTGTAAGAGTTTGGTGTTTCCGGTTGAGTATTTCATATCAGTTTGGGTTGCTACTATATTTAAAACTTTTAGATGTTAAAATGGAGCTTAATATATTTATTGGGTCATGGTTAAACTTTTGTGATAGATTATTAGTGTTTTGTGATGTTTCCGGGCTATTTTGTGTTATTTTTGGGAGCTCGATGAGCATTGTTTTTGCCCTCCATTTGGGATCTGTTGTGTAAATGTTATATAGATCTGGAAATGTCATTTTTTAGGCTGTTATTCTGCTGAAATTTTTGTAAAAAATTCCACTTTCAGATCTATTAATAATATGTGAAGCTATGAAGTTTTTAGCACTATTTCGGGCATACCCGATTTGGGGTTTATTGAGAAATTGGTGGATCTTTGAAATATTGGTTTTTTGATTTTAAAAATCTGATTAGAGGCTTGAAATATTTCGGGCATACCCGATTTGGGGTTTATTGAGAAATTGGTGGATCTTTGAAATATTGGTTGTTTGATTTTAAAAATCTGATTAGAGGCTTGAAATATCATATAAAATTAGAGGAAGGGACATTACATGGCTATAGAAGTTTTGGATCTTTTCATGCATCTTGACCTTCTTCTTCATAGAAGACTCAGCCTCAACATTGTCCAAGGAATTTTTCTTCAACAAGGCTTCAGAGTTCTTGTCAGTTTCTCCATATCCCAATCCTTTCTTTTGAGGCCTCTACTTTGCCTCAATGGGATGGGCCATGCCTTACTCATGGATGCCCAAGCCTTTGCCACTATATCCCATCTTGGACATTAGTTTCTTATGAATACCCTTAGTGTGCTCCTCAAAGCTCCCAATAGAGTGGTGTTCAAGTTCCTGCTCATGTTCTGATGTAGAAGACTCCTCTATCCAATCACTATGGTTGGTAGGGGATTGGAACTATCTCAAGCACTCCATTTGTTTATAAAAATCACAATGGCTTGCATTCTCCTTCAAGCCATAATTAGCCCATTTTCCATGGCCACAAGGGAATCCTTGCTTTTGCGAAGACTTCATAGCTGATGATGTAGTCATACTTCCTAGTGGGGTGAGTGGAGAGTATGATGCACTTCCTTCTAATCATGGGCTTGGTACATACATGCCCACACTCTCCAAACAAAGAGGACTCCTTCCAATATTCTCCCTTCAAAACATCTCATGCAAGCTCTACTTTTCTCGATTAGCCTCTTCTAGAAGCCTTCAGAGATTTGCATTCTCTAATCGAAGCTGGTGATTAGCTTCTTCCAATTTTTGGACTCTCTCATCTTCTTCTTGATGGTCTTGAATGAATAGTTCCATTTTCTCTATGATAGAGTGAATAATTTCCATCATAGATGGAGTTAATTCCATCTTAGATGATTCTCCCTTTTCTAATGTCATTAGGCAAAGTACACCTACAATCACTTCATATACAACTTGCCAAACTAGCTCTAGTACCAAATTTGATATGATTACAATCTAGGCAATTATATACTAGTGAAAACTGCATCAAAGGTGTACAAATACGTAATGTCTAAAGTATAACTGAAAAGGCATCAAATATTAAAAATGACATAACCATAAATAGAGAGAATTATATCACCAGATATAGAGAAGAGATAGAGAGAAGAACCAATTTGATTTTGGAGTTCATCCGGTCTAAGCAGACTATGTCTCTGGGTCTATCTCAACTAAGTGACCAATCTATAATTGATGCTCCAAAAGTTGATTACAACATACTATAGTCCATCCACAAAGTCATGATACAAATCTTGACTTGAGCCATCTTTGTTACAAGCTCTCAAGGTGTAAAACTAGTTATTGAAGAGCAGAGAAGACTTTTCCTGAAAAGGCATTACTACAGAAATAGTATATCATAGCCTCGCATTCTCTTGATTCCTCCTACAATAATTCTTCTCGTCTAGAGAAAATACTCACATTCCTCTTGACATCTAACTGATTAAAATGCAAATGCATTTAGAATGCCCTCTCTGGAATGGCTTAGGAATTTCTTCTCTGGAATACCTAGGAATGTTGCCTAGGAATAATGTCTATGTTCAAAATGAGCTCCTACTCCCCTTTTATACATAGAACTAGCTTAAAAATAGGCCAAAGCCAAACATTACAATAATAGGCCTTTAACAGATCACCCCCTTCAAAAATCCCCTTTCCATTTAACAATTTTGGTATTACATCAATATTTAGGGGTTTAAACCAATTAAGAAAACCTATTTTAAAGGGAGCGGGCATTTGGTTAACACTTAAATAAAATATTTGCCCGATATATATCAAATTTTTTTCATGGTGCAATGGCCACCCAACATTTTACCCAACATTTTACCCAATATTTGCCCGATATATATTAAATTTTTTTCATGGTGCAATGGCCACCCAACATTTTACCCCTGCCGATAGCCATTTAAAATAGAATTGGTGGCTTGTACAACTTAAATAGGCATTTTTTTATAACAACCTTGAACAATATCAGTGGCCTAACAATCGATGCCTAATTTTGTTAAGCAATGGTCATAGGTTTGACCCCAGCCACCAACCTCTAAATCAGCATCCTTGACACGTCTGGCCAATGCATGACTGCATGCCACATGGACACCTTCTTGACATGCCACATGGACCCTAAACACAAGTTTTTGGCCACGGTATCATGTACACTAGATGCCACATGTCTGCCTATGAGCTTCCCTGATGACATCATCATGCCACATGGGCTTCCTTGCCACACATATGTCATCATTTTAAATGCCCATGTCATCATGTTGACATTATCTGTATGGACTTGCCACATCACTGGTCAACCTAGCAACTTTGACCACCCATAACTCTTGCATACGAACTTCATTTTTGATGAAACGATCGACATTGGAATCATGGCAATGAGTCCTTTGACTTGATGCCATTTTAAACCAATTTGGAGATGGTCAAAATTTCCCACCTATTTTTGGTTAAACCTTGATATGCCTATTTTACCATGACTTTGACCGGGCATAACTTTGGTGTCTAGGCTCTAATTTCGTCGAAACAAATGTCCTTAGAAAGCTCTCGATGAACCCTTCAATTTGACGCCAACTTTGACTGATTTTTGGGAGCTTGAATTTTTGCCACCTTTTTCATGACTTCTACTCCAAGGTTTGACTCAACTTTGATTGGTCATAGCTTGAGCATACAAACTCCTTTTTCACCCATTCAAGTTGCATTGGGTCCAAAATTTTGAGGACTTCAATCTTACACCAATTGTTGGAGTTTTGGGGATACTTCAAATTTTGATGAAAATATCACCTAGATCAAATTTAGTTATACAAGGTCCTACATTCAAATGGGATGAATCACAAATAATTGCTAACTTTAGTCTATCTTCAAGTCCATTAAATGATTGTTCTTCCAATACTATGTGTGAGCTTGATGGATCATTTTCCTTGAAAAATATCTCTTTGAATTCTTCCACATGTTCTCTCAACTCATCTTTTTGATTGTTATTGTTTTTTATCATTTTTTCTAACATTTATGTTGTTATTCCTTTTGAAATTTTGATTCTTGTTGATGTTCCTCATCTCCATTCTGCAAGATTTTTCTATATGACCAAATTTATTGCATAGCTAACATACTAGTGCACTGTTTATTTGATTAGGTCCAAATTGGTTAATTGATTCTCTACAATTTTTGGCAATGTGTCTAAATTTGTTACATTTGTAAACATAATGTTGCTCCTTGATCTACTAGTTCCTTCATTTGATCTCCTTCTTTCACCAGCAAGGTTAGTATCTCTAAACATTCTACTATTGCTATTATTACTTTTAAATTTAGGTTTCTTACAATCAACTACTTTATGACCAAAACCATGAAAACTATAGCAATAAAAATTAGTAATAGGTTTGAATGAATTACCTATATAGTTTCTCTTCATATGACTAACTTCATTACATATACATCATCTACCTTTAAATTTATACCTTACTTCCTTAGGTGATTAAACTTTCTCGGTTGCCTATAGTTCATTAATTTTCTTAGGTTGACTTTCTTTCTCAACTTATTTTGATGCATCTTTAGATTGACTTGATTCAATCTTATTGTGTTCACCCTTCTTATGTTCAATGTGTTCAACAACTGGTTCTGGTTCCTTTCTTGTTTCAGATTTCTTTTCTAATTTTTCTCCAATAAAATATCCAAGACTAGTCTTATCATAGGAAGGTCTTTAAAAATATAGTTTCTTGTCAATTTTCTCACTACAAGAATATAGATTTTCCAATTGTTTCCTAGTCTAGGTTAACTTTTATTTCATAATAGTGTTGTGTTTCTCAAATTATGCATGTTTGGACTTAATGGATTCAAGTTCAAATGTAACTTTTGTAAGATTGTATCTTAGATCCACATTCATAAATTTCAAATTTGACTCAACTTTGCTATCATCTTTCTTCAAGCTTATCTTTAGTTCAGTGGTCTTAACCTCATGTTTTAGAATCTTATTTTCTTTCTTCAATCTTGATACTTTATCACTATCTTTTGTCTAATCTTTAGGTTCCTTTCTAGATTTGAGATGATCAATCTTGTCTTTCAACTTCCCTATGTAGTATTTTGCATCTTCATACCTTTCTTTTAGGTTATCTCTTTCTTCAGTAAGAAATCAATCTACTCAAGAGCTTCTTCTATGTTCTTCTATAACTATTACATATCCATATAGATCATACTTAAGTTTTTAAGCCTATTCTAAGTGACTGTGCTCTGGTACCAATTGTTGAAAATAAGGAATACTAAGATGAGGGGTAAATAATTATTTTACAAACTTTAGCCCAAAACTAGATATTATCAACTATCTTATAACTTTCATATGAAATCAAACTAATTATATTGAATATTAAACATAAGCATGCAATAAGAGAACTCATAACACCATATTTTGTTAACTAGGAAGACCCTACCTAAGGGAAAACCCTTAGTGGGGATGGTACCCATAAAATGATCCACTAATCAAAAGAATCTGGTTAAAGATATCGACCTTGTTAGGAGTTTGTTACATGCATATAGTGTCTTGGTCCTTGTTAGAGGACTTAGGCCTTGTTAGAAGCCTCAACCCTATTAGGAGTTGTCATAAAAAAAATGACATACAAACTAAACCCATTGCCCAGTTATGTAACTTATAATGCAATTCGTTGATACAAAAAGATAGATATAATGACCTCTTTCTTGCTACTAATATCTTCAATATCTAATCTATCACCATCATTCATCACATAACTCAAGATCATGTGATCATACAACATAATTTTCATTATGTAAAGTCTTCACAAGAAGCATAGTTTACTTTGCATATTGTAATCTGTCTATATACCTTTGTTGTTCATAGAACATGTCCAGTCGATCTTCAAGCTTTCACATGCATGGCTAAATACAAAATCAACTCTTTCTCTCTTAGGGTTAACATCTAGGATATCATCCTAATTAGTCAATTAATTATTTTGTAAACAAAATAAATCCTTAACTCATAGCTGCCCATTCTCTATTATGCTTTTTTCATGTTTGTAAACTACCACAACTGGTAAAATTGTCATATCTCCTTTTGTCTTGACCATATTGACATTTGCACATACACATGTCATCTTGAAACTCTATACTATCCATACCTAATTGCACACATGCACAAAATTTCCTAGTCATCTGTACATATCAAAATGATCTTTGTTCTACCAGATAAACTATCTTATACTTAGACAATTTTCAACTCTAACTATAGAATCTTTTCCTACACATAATTGCTTCTTCATACAAGGTATATGTTTTCATAAATTACAACTTTAAATCTTTTAAAACTTATCCTACTTAGCCAAATTTCCAACATGGTCTTGACCAATAGAGAGGTATTCATGTTTGAGATGTGATAAAAATAAGTAAAGGTGATAGACAAGCTATAATGAAATTGAATAACCACCATGTACCTACAAAATTAGTGGGTATGATATTAGTTAGTAGGGGGCTATATTTATTCTTTAGCTAGGGGTAATTGTACTTTGGTAGAGAGATTTTTTCTTGAGGTGAGATAGAGAAAGTGGTGTAAATAGACAAGCCAAGGTGAAATTATAGAAATGTCATGTAGCTAATAAATTAGTGGGCATGGTCTTAACTCTAGAGGGGTATATGTATTTGGGGAAAGATAAAAATATGTGATGGTGATAGACAAGCCAAGATGGGATAGCATTTTTGGAAACTATAATTGGAAAATTTGTTATGTTAACATTGATGTCAAATCTTATTGGCAAGATAGTTGCTATCTGAGTAAAGTTCCATATCAAGATGATTGATGACAAGGATTTGGGAAGAAGAAATAACAAAAGGGCCTAGAGGAAAGGTTGAGTTGTGAGAAACTACAATTGTCACATGATCAATTAGATTTTGGAAAGATAATGTGTTGTTTAATCATAATACTAAAAGGAGAAAATAGTTGTCTTAAATCCTAGAAGAGATGATCAATAAAGAAAAAACTACTTATGCTTAATCGAGGAAGAGAGTAGAAGATTAAGGAACTAGAAGTATATATCAAGTGATGCTAGTGTTGATTGAGTAGCAATATAAACTAAGTAGAATATAGTGTTAACTAAGCATCGATATTGATCGAGTATCAGAAAATGTATGGAAAATAATAGTTTGTATCGACCAAGTAATTCAATGATGACTGAGCATCGGAACCCAATGTTGATTGAGTGATAGAACTATTAATTTTGTGAGGAAATCTTGATTTCCATTTGACATAATTGAATTCTTTAAATATGGAAAATGTGTTGAAGATAAGAATAGATGATTTGGAGCATTTAATTCAAGTAAAACTATGTTTAAGAATTTCTATGCATGGATTCAAAGATATGTTTGATGAAGTTTCTACAAGAGAAAAGAGGAAACAAAAAGATGGAAGGATTTGATGAATCTGACCAAACCCTAAGATCCATAGTGATGTTTAAACAGAAAAATATTAGAACTACCTATTTAAGGAGGTATAGGGTGAACAAGTAGATTTTTCCTTGATGCTATTGATAGGAAAAATTAAGCACGAGGCTACGAAGAGTTATGAATAGGTGAAGTGTGATCGCTTGAAGGATTTCCAAGAAGATCATATATAGAGATGATAATGGAGGTCAGTTAGTGGATCAACATATGAGCTACATTGTGATTTGTATTTTCAAGTTAGTTGTATTTATCAGATTAACCTAATATTAATTTCTAACCATTATATTAGTTTGAAATCCTTTAATCAAGGTTAACCTAACAATCATTTGTAAATCCTTTAATCAAGGTGACATTCTAATGGGATGTTTTAAAGCCCTCTGACAAGGCCACTCCTAATAGGGTGATTAAATTCTTTAACAAGGTTACATTTAACAATGTGTTTTGTAACCTTTAACAGGGTTGGCTCCTAATAGAGCTCACTTCATTAGAGTGAAAATTGGTAGCATGTTACTAGTGATTTTTTCCCAAATTGGGTTTTCATGTTAAGTCCTAGTGTCATACTTGTGTGGATGTTATCTGAGATGTTTTACTATTTATGTTTTACATTATGTAAATTTTTTACTATTAAGATAGTGGACTGCAAGTTTTATGTCATTTAATGTTTACTATAAAGATTGAGCTACTAAATGTTTAGATTTAAAGTATTTGAAGTGATTAAAATTGGATTGGTACATTTGGACTTTAGGATAACTAAATCACCACCCCCCTGCCCCCCTAGTTATTCTAAATCATTTTAATAATTGGTATGAAAGTATTGGTACTTATACACAAAAAAATTGAAGGTACTTGAAGCTAAATATCAAGAAGTACAAAAAAGAAGTATCAAGGCTGAACAAGGAGAACTTTTTTGTATGGCAGAGTCGAATGAAGTTACATCTTGTAGGAATTTGAGAAGGAGAAATACAGTATGTGGAAGATGCATTTGTAGAGATACTAAGACCTTTGACAACTTAGCACATGAAAGAGTAGCGAGAACACAATCAAGCCATTTTGGAGATTGCATCAGCCCTAAGCTATAATGATTTTTCCAACATAAAGGAGTGCACTAATGCCAAGTAAATGTGGGATACACTATAGACTATCTATGGAGGAGAGAAAAAAATTAGGAAAATTTTAAGAAAGCTTGAGAGGCAAGTTTGATGAAATGAGAATGACAAAAGGTGAAACCATTTCCCAATACTATGGATGATTCAAAGAGATGGTAGGTTCTATAAGAATATCCAATGGAAAGATTAATGATGAAATTGTGATCAACAAAGTACTAAGAAACTTACTTCCTAAATATGCCATTAGAGTCTCTAGAATACAAGAACTGAGATGTACACCTGGTAACAATCTGACTTTAGAAGGATTATTTGGTAGGTTTAATGCTTTTGAATTGTCAAACATTGATAATTTTACTCCTACTATTATTGAACTGGCTCTCAAATCATAGTTGGATCTTAATAAGAAAAGAAAAGTGTGTGAATATTGATAGTGATATCTCTAATGACGATCTTAATGATCTTGAAGTATTAAGGGCTAGAAGACTTCCAAGAGGCAAATGAAAATTCAAAGGTAAACTTCCTATAATATGTTTTTCATGTAACAAAGTTGGTCATATTGCTGCAAGGTGGTCTGATAGATAAGACAAGGATGAAAGACGGGAAAGAATGTATAAAGGAAAAAGAGGTGATCAAGACAATAGAAGAAACAAGGACTACAAAGATAAATTTAAGAAATCTTGTTATATTGTTGAAGAAGAAACTAAAAATGAATTTGATAGTAATGATGAAGAAGTTGTCTATATTTCCATGAAAGATGATTCTGATGAAGATGAGAAAATTGCATTAATTTTGTATGTGAGTAAGGGCAATAAATGGATAATTGATACTAGATGCTCACATCACATGACTAGTGATAAAAGTAAGTCTGAAAATTTAGAACAATATAAAGGTAGTTGTGTCAAGTTTGGTAATGATGCACCATATCTTATGAAAGGAAAAAATCAATAAATTGACTAATAAGATCATATGTGAAAATGTTTATTGGGTTGAAGGACTTAACTATAATTTGTTGAGTGTTTCATAGTTGAACAAATTAGGTTATAGAGTTAAATTCCATCACAAGAAGGCCAAGATATTTTATGCAAGTTGTGAATTAATTAGAAGTGGAGAAAGGACAAGGGGTAACGTGTTCTATCTATAGTTACCTGATGAGACATGCTTGTTTGCACAATATGATGATATATGGTTATGGCATATGAGGTTATGTCATGTGAACTTTGATAATTTGGTAGGAATTAGTAAGATGAAAAGAGTAAGACAAATACCAAGATTGAAGAAACTTGATAATGCTATGTGTAAATAATGTCAATTGGGAACAATGAAAAATTCAACTTTTCAAGAGAAAAACATATTCATTTAATGATATTATGGAGTTGGTTCATACTAACCTTTTTAGATCTATTAGAGTGAAAATATATTGTGTTGATAAATATTTCATTCTATTTGTTGATGAATATTCTACAGTGATGATTGTGATGTTTCACAAATAAAAATATGATGCTTTTCAATTATTTAAGTGGTATTTTGCAAGATTTGGAAAGGAAACAGGTAAAAGTTTGAAGTTCTTGAGATTTAACGAAGAAGGAAATTTTATCTCTAACGAATTCAACATATTCTGCAATGTTAGAGGAATCAAGAGATAGATGTTAGCACCCAAAACTCCTCCACATAATGGAATAGTTGAAAAAGGAATAGATCAATCATGGGTTGTGCTAGAACACTGATGATGATGAAGAATAGGTCATAGAAATATTAGAGAGAAGTTATAAGTATGGAACTATATACTTTGCACCAAGTACAAGACATGAAAGTTACAAATATTGCATGCTTTGAGTTATGGTATGGGTATGCACCTAATGTGAAATATTTTAAATTATTTGGAGGAAAATTTTATGTACTAAAGGACAATAGAAATAGAAAACTTGATGCTAAAAGTGATGAAGGCATATTCCTAGGATATTTCACTTAAAAAAATCTTATAAGTGTTTGAATTCTAATACTAACAACGTTGTTTAAAGTGAAAATGTGAAAGTTGATGAATATGCATAAAAGAATGAAGTAGAATACAAAAAGGAAATTGAAGTCTATAGCACATTCATATACATCAATGAAGGTGGATCCTACATCTTACCTAAGCCAGAGAACAAGGCTACCAAGAAACACCAAAATGTGATTGCCAAGTTGCAGTAGTAGACTATTGAGCAACAGTGTAGGTGTCAAACAACAATAGAATGATGTTGAGAAAAAAAAAAAGTTGTCAAGCACCAAGAAGCCGATGTCAAGCAACTAAAATTAGAAGCAAAGATACAAAATGAACTTGAAATAATTTTTCAAGATGAACATGAAGAAGAAGAAAGAAGAAAAGAGCTTGCACTATTAAAATATGTGAGAAGACACCATGCACCTGAGAAAATCATTGGAAATAAAGACTCTAGAGTTATGACAAGGAAATGACTAAGAAGAGACACATGTTTACTTTGTGAGTTTGATCCTAAAATAGTGAAGGATGCTTTGGATTTTGAAGATTGGATTCAAGCAATGAATGAATAAATTGAACAAATAGAGAAAAACAAAACTTTGTCTTTGGTACCTAGACCAAAGGAAAATAATGTTATTGGAACTAAGTGGGTATTTAGGAACAAGTTGGATGAGAAAGAAGAAGTCACAAGGAATAAAGTTAGATTGGTATGCAAACCATATGAAAAAGAAGAAGGCATTGACTTGTTGGATACAATTGTTCAATTGTGTGTTGTCTTTGATGTTACACAAATGTCATATCAATTATCAGATAAAGTCTACCAAGCTCAATTGGTCAGCAAGGCAAAAGATAGAGTCTACTGAGCTTAGAAGGTTAGCAAAGAAGGTTTACAGTGTCTACCAAGCATTCTCAGGCTTTACCTTGTGCAAACAGTTGTTACTGAGCTTTCAAGGTTAATCAGGGAAATTTAGTTGTTACCAAGCTCACTCAGTCATCAAAGGGAAATATGATAGAGATAGTTCTTACTGAGTTCACTTGACAGCCAAAGGATTTTAAATATTTTGCAATATTAACCAAGCTATGATGGTCAACACAAGAAATTGTTTCTGGAAGTAGTGCTTAGGGTAAAAGCACAAACCTGTGTCACCTTTTATAAAGGAGAAGTGATATCAGAATTTAAAGTCTTCAACTTTAATGACATAAAAGTGGCATTTGTGCTTAGAATTTGAAGATGATGTAAACTAATGAAATGTGTAAAATTAGATGAAGTTTATGTTTGTAATTTTTTTGAAAAAAATTGAGTGAAAATTTTATCTATTTTTTAATTTTTAAAGTCTATTTTTAAATTTTTTTTAAATGCTGAAAATATAGAGTTTTTTTCCCGTTAAACAAATATATGAAAGTGTTCATATTTAGGTCTGATTTTGGAATATGTTAGAGTCAACATGTATACCTAGTGCACCAAAAAAGAAAAATCGAAATTCAGCTAATATTTTTTAAGTTATAAATGGTCAAAGTCAAAGTTATTAGAAATTGACAATTTTTTTCTCCCATCAAACTTTTTCCATCAAATCTACATATTTTTTTAAAACAAATTACATATTCTTGAAGAAGACTCTCTCTTCTAGTGCAGCATTAAAAAATAATAATTTTTGAACATGATTTACTATTTTTTTCTTATTTTTGAGTAGACATCTTCCTGAATCTTAAAATACCTACTTGTACTATTTTCAAATTATAACATATTATCCATAATCAAAATTAATTTTTTTTTTATATAATCATAATCTTGACTCCAAGACCTACAAAACTATATTTTTAGTCTTTAAAAAAACTTCAATTTAGTAAGTCAAATTGGCCTTCAAAGTGAGAAGTTTGCAAAAGTTCTTATTTTTGCTTGTGTGGCTGCCACCTAGGATGCCACATAGGTAGTTCTGGCCGAAACTGTTTCGATCGAAAGGGTTTTGGCTGTAACCCCCTAGCGCATAAAATTATCGTCAATCACTTTTTGGCTACTTTTATGATATTTTGAGTCATTTGAAACATGGGGGTTACGGTCGAAACTATTTCGGCTGGAAGTGTTTCGGCCGTAACTATGCATGCCACATTGACAAAGAAACTTGCCACATATGTATGGCCAAAACTTGTTTGGCCATAACTATTATGGCCGAAACTATTTCAGCCGTAACCCCTCCAAATATCACAAATGGTGACACAGGTTTGTGCTTTCACCCCTTACCGACAAAGGTCGGCCAATGAAAGATTTCATTATTTTTAGGAACAAAGTTTTTTTTCTTAATGTAATATTTGTAGTTGACTGATGTATGGTTTATTGGTAAATGTAACTTGTGAATGAGTTGACTTGATAATTTGAATGGTATATATAAGAGGTCAAGTTGCAAATTTTAAGTATGTGTAATGAATTTGATGTAATGAGAATGAAAAGGAGGACTAATTATTGTGAGAGAAAATTTTGAAGGATGATCAAAGATCATTGAGGAATGGCAAAGCTATATTTGATTGATGAGGATCTAATGTTTTAGAATAGAGATCTATAATCAAAAAATTTAGTTGCATCATATTCAGGTCAATTCATTGTTACTTTCTAACCATTGTAGCAGTGATTTCAAAATCTCTTAACAGAGTTGGTTTAATAGCCATTTTGTAAATCCTCTAACAAGGTGATAGTTTATTTGAATTATTTTAAAGACCTCTAGCAAGGCCACTCCTAATAGGGTGATTAAATACTCTAACAAGGTCACACCTAACAGTGTGTATTGTAACCTTTAACAGGGTTGCCTCCTAATTGGACTCACTTCAAAAGAGTGAAAATTGGTAGCTAGTTACTTAGTGGTTTTTCCCATATTGGATTTCCACGTTAAATCTAGTGTCTCTTGTGCTCATGTTATTTAGTTTTCCATGCATGCTAATAATTATAAATTCTTAAAGATTAGTAACAAGTTAATCTACCAAGTTACAACATTTTGTGATGTGTTTACCAAGTGACAACAATAACTAGTAATTTAAGACATCTAAGGGATCTAGATTTATTTTCCTGGTAACTGATTCACCCCCCAACGCCCCACCCCCCTCCCCCCTCTCAGTTACTTCATCTATAATTCCAACAATTGGTATCAAAGCTTTTGGTGCTTGCAAAAAAAGATTTCAAGGATCTAAGCTAAAGATTAGGATGTCTTACAAAAGAAAAATTTTAAGACTTAACAAGGACAACTTCTTAGCATGGCAGGGATTGATGAGACTTTATCTAGATTCTATTGGTGATTCAAGGCTAAAGTACCTTGATGAAAAATATGTAGAACCTACTGGTATATTATCTATCAATGATATTGCTAAAAATAAAACTCATAAGAACATGATGATAAATATTGCATCTGCTCTAAATTATGAAAAATTTGATGACATCAAAGATTACAAAACTACTTTTGAAATGTGGAACAAGCTAAAAGAGATCTATGGAGGTGATGATAATATAAGAAGAGCCAAGGTAGAAAGTTTGAGAGGACAATTTGATCAAATGAGGATGAGAGAGGATGAAAACATAGCAAAATATGTTGAAAGAGTTAAAGCAAGTGTTAGTGCAATCAAAGCATCTAGAGGAGATATCAAGGAGGAGACAATTATAAGTAAAGTTCTTAGAACTCTACTTCCTATTTATGCAATCAGAGTTTCTGCAATTCAAGAAAGAAGATGTGAAGCAAATCATAAGATAAATTTAGAGGTCATAGTTGGAAGATTGACTGCATTCAAGCTAGACAACTATGACAATTATGTTCCAGCTGCCAAAAACATTAAATCAACATTTGAAGCTAATATTTCACTCAAGGAAAAAGGCAAAAAGATAAAGGATCCTCAATTAGATAGTGATGAAGAATCAGAACAAAGTTCAGACAGTGATCTTGAGGTGGTTGAAGCTCTGCTAGCAAGGAAATATTCAAGAGGCAAAAGGAAACACAAAGGTAAGGTTTGTCTAATCTATTTTTCTTGTGAAAAAATTGGACATATTGCTGCTAGGTGCCCAAATAAGTAGAACAAGGATGAGAAGAAAGGTCAAAAGTGCAATGGCAAGAAAGACTTCAAATCATTCAAGGATAAAGGTAAGAAAACATGTTTCATGGCTAAAAATTATAATGATTATAATGGTGAAGAAGAAGATGAAATTGTTTACATTGTTGTAAAGGATGAATCTAATAATGATGAGAAAATGGCACTCATTTCTCATGTAAACAAAAATGATACATGAATTATAGATAGTGGTTGTTCTCATCACATGATTGGTGATAAAACTAAGTTTGAACATTTTGAAGACTATTGATGGGGAGGATCTTGAACAAGGTTCTAGCCTCAACTACTAGAACTCACTTTAGGCTTTCTCCTAGCCTCTTAGGGTATTTATCCTATACCCTACTCCATGGGAATCTTCTCTCTATTCCCTTATTACACTAATCCTCACCAATCAACTCAAAACTCTATTTCACCATGGGGTCTCCCTAGTGCTCTCATTGCACCGTTCTTGACAACTGGCTTCCAGGAGTGCATTCTTGGCTATATTGAATTCCAAGGCTTGTATTAGGTCTCATTCAATAGTTTTTAGGATCACTAAGTGAATTGGAGTATTGGGTTTCCAATCGATTTGAAGATTGCATAGTTAAGAGGGCTACCAAGTCTAATAACAAAATTAGGCCTCCAAAACTGATTTTTGGCTTATATCTCCTCAAACCCTTAAGAATTACTCAAAAAAATTTATGATTTGGATACCCTTTTGGCTCCCCTTGAAGATTTTTTAGGTCTGAAACACCCAGGTCATCCGTACAAGGGATTTCCAAAAATATGTCTATTTACAAGGGTTTCTTGTTTGTATGAACAGGAATATAGAGAGTTCTTCCTTCCACCACTCAAATGGACTCTAAATGACTGAACTCCTAGAATTAACTTCCTTCACTCACCACTCTTGCCTTCCATGAATTTGTATTGCACCCAACACCCCATTTTATGCCCCTTTCAAACACTTATTTGCTGATTTCATTGCCTAGCCGGGTATGCAAACTCGCCTAGGGCCTCTTGGAAAAAAACACAAACCTCTGAAAAACAAGACAAAAATACATATTTACATTGTTTATACAGTCTATTACTTGATTCCAAAAGGCCATCATGGTTCCAACATTGGAGTTCAAGTTATAGAGATTTCTTTGCTGATTGTTGTGTACAGACCAGCGAACTGGCAACTTTAAAAAGATTTTTCAAACTAGTAATGAAACTGATCAAAAAAACTCCTAATCTTTACCAAAGCATCTACATTCCATACACTATAAAATCACATGAAAACAACAACCCTATCAATCCATTAAAGGTGTAGATGAAGGGTGAAATCAGAAAAATGTCATCAAAATGCTCAGTTTGCTCTTCATTCCAATGCCAAAATTCGTACAAAAGCATATGCCAACCCTCAAACTAACTTGGATTGGTCTTAAATACCTCTTACCCACGTGAATCAACAGATCCCATAGGTTTTCAACTGATTCTTGAAGCCCTTATAAAGTTTTAGCACTTTTTGTCAATGTTGTCAAGCAACTTTGCAAAGTTGCAAAGTTGCCAAGTGCAACTTTTGCACTATTGTGCATTTAATGGCTCCATGACCTCAAACATGGTTAAATGAACCTATTTCCATGTAATTACAACTTTTAACATATTTTTCATGTTTCCCATCCTCCTGGGGTCTTGGTCAGTGTTTGACCATTCTAGGCTCTAACAAGCAATTTAAGCAATTTTGCCAACATAGAAGCAACTTGGAAACTCAAACACAACAAAAACCTATTTACAAACACAACTCACAAACTTGGGGCTTTATCACATAGCCCTTATTCATGTGGTCTAGCCAAGACCAGTACAAGCCAAAAATGATTTAGGAAACTTGGCATATTTCCTAGGTGCTCCTGCACCAACTATGATGGTGGCAGTGTGAGATTTGGTAATAATGAACCTTTTTGCATAAAAGGAAAAGGAAAAATCTTATTGACCAAAGAACTTGTATGTGGTAATACATATTGGGTAGAAGGACTAAAACATAATCTGTTGAGTGTGGCATAGCTACTGAATAATGGATTCAAAGTGGAATTCATGCATAGAAAAGTAAGACTGCTAGATGGCAAAGGAAAGTTGATTGGATTAGACACTCAAACAAAAGGTAACTTATTTTATCTTGAACTTGGTGAATGTTCATATTTTATTGCTCAAGTTGAAGAAAGTTGGTTATGGCATAGCAGGTTGTGTCATGTGAACTTTGATAACTTGGTAAAAATAAGTAAATTTAGGAAAGTAAGAGGCATTCCTAACATAAAGAAACCTGAGGTTGGTCTATGCAAGAATTGTCAAATTGGCAAGATGGGAAAGACTAGCTTTAAAAGCAAGAACTATCAGTCCGAAGAAATTTTAGAAATAATTTGTGTGGACCTATTGGCATTGAAAGTTATCCTGGTGAAAAGTTCTTCATTATTTTTTTTGATGATTATTCAAGAATGATGACTATCATGTACCTAAGAGAGAAATTAGAAGCATTTGAAATGTTCAAATGGTATTTGGCTAGAGTAGAGTAGGAAATAGGCAAAAGACTAAAATGTTTGAAGTCAGATAGAGGTGATGAATTCATTTCACATGAGTTCAATAACTTTTGCATTGAAAGGGGAATCAAAAGATAGGTTTCAGCACCTAGAACTCCTGAACAAAATAGAATAGTTGAAACAAGGAATAGATCTATCATGGATTGTGTAAGAACTTTAATGATTGAAAAGAGCATTGCTATCAAATATTAGAAGGAAGCTAGCAGCATTGCAATTCATACTTTGAACCGAGTATAGCTAAAGAAGGACTCATTCAAAACCCCCTATGAGTTATGGTATGGCTACAAACCCAATGTAAGTTACCTAAAAGTATTTGGAAGCAAATGTTACATTTTGAAAGAATCTAGAAAAGGTAAACTTGATGTAAAGGGTGATAAAAGAATATTTTTGGGATATTCTTGCAAAAGAAAAGCATATAGATGTTTGAATTTGTCTACTCACAAAGTCATAGTGTAGATGCTTAAAATCATCCCTAAATACTATATTAATTTATTAATATTGCCCGTGATATTGTAATTAATTATTAATTAATTAATTATATTGCTCACATTCTTCTACTTATTTAATTAAATTATTTTAATTAAATGAGTTCATTCTCCTAAGTATTTAAATACTCCTAGCCTTAATGTGTTAAATTAATTTAACACATGATCCTCTATCATCCCCTTTTTTAAATAAATTTTGTTTATTTAATCCTCACATCCTATTAATTCTTCTAAACCCATGATTAAATTAAATTTTATTTTATTTAATCTTAAGCCTAACCTAGAGCCTAACTTATAACCATCATTTTCATCCTCTTAAGCCTACTGCTTCTCTAATCTCACTTAATCATTCCTAATCTTCTTCCTAATCCCCCTCATTAGCCTAAGAGTGTGCTCACACATGTGTGAGATGGCATGCCTACACACTCCCCTTTGCACTCTTGTCTCCCACTCTTCTTCTCAAGTTTGCTCACACATGTGTGAGAAAACTTTGAATTCTTGACCATTTGCATGGTTTGCATGTCACCTTATGTGGCATCTACATGGATGCCACCTCACCAAGCCCTCTCTTGAGCTTATAAATAGAGGTCTTGTCTCAAGCATTGACATATCTCATTATTGCATTGTTATCATGTTGGTTTGAGATTTAAGTTTGTATTCATAATTTAAGCTTTCATGGTAGTTTGAGTTTGCATTAGTAGAGTTTTCATAGTGATTTTATAGGTGCATACTAACCATTTGGTAGCTGATTTAGTTTCCTTCATACATTGTTAGTCTAATTTTTTCATGTATTAGCATCTTCATTTCATTTACATCTTAGTTTAGCTTGCACATCTCATTAGTTTCTTAGTTGCATTCCATAGTTTCATTCTTGAATACCTTCAAGTATGGCTTTCTCCATAGCCATTTTTTGAGGTGTTCTTCATTTCATCTAGCCTAGATTCATATTTTATTTTCACTCACACTTGCACATCCACTTAAGAGATTCACTATATTGTTGTGTTTGGGAGAGCACACCAAACATATCCCCCCATCTTAACACACCAACAAGGCTTCTTATGGGTGTCTTTGTTGAGTTGTAGAGGTGGCTGAAAGATTGGTTTTGTTGGCTGCTTAGAGTTGCAAAACTCAAGCAAGCATTAGTTAGTCAATGTTCCTTCATTTTATTGAGTCTTTGATACATATTTGAGATTTTAAATTAATGTTTGCTTGTTGATTCATGCTCCCAATAGGTCACATTTTCTAGCACACATTTTGGCACACCTAGTGGGACCCACATCCCTATTTTTCATTCAAAAATTCATCAAAAAATTCATAATCTATCGCCAAAACCTCGCTTTGTCATCTGTGCCAAACGCAGTGGCATCTGCATTCTGTCGTCGATGCAAATCGACGTCTGCACAGATTAGTGTCTGCGCATATTCGTGTCTTTGCATGTTTATTTTTATTTTTAAATTTTTAAAAAAAAATTTATTCTGTCATCTCCAAATTCTTTTGTCCTCTTCGCATGTTGTCATCTGCATTGTGGGCACCTCCATTGTATTGTCATCTCTAACATTTTGGGGTCTGTGCAACATGTTCTATCGTCTGCATTATGGGTGACCTATTAATTAGTCATTTTTTTAAACTGTTGTCTACGCATAGTAGACTGCTCTGCCTCTAAAACGGTCATCTATACTTTTTTTACCACCTTCTATTCTGTCGTCTGTGCTTTTTGTCATTTGCGTGTTTTGTCATCTGTGCATTCTATCATCTTTGTCTGCATTCTGTCATCTGCAAATTTTTATTTTTATTTTTTTACTTTTGTTGGTTCCATAGAAATTGGGTCATTTTAAGCATATTTATGTATAGAAAAAATAACAAAAAAAGTTTAAATAAATTTTTTCCATAGTAAAACTTTCATTTTGGTGTTTTTCTTGTGAGGCTAATCAAGTTTATTTCTTCTTGCAGATTGGAGCATTTTAAACACGTAACCGTATTTTCTTTCGGATTTTTTTTTAATATTTTATTACTCTTAGATATTAACCTTGAAAGACTTAAAACAAACCAATAGTGAGTTTCATCACTAAGGGAGTTTGTAGTGATTTTTATCACTTATTAAAGGTTAATGAATTTGTATGACTTAAACACTTTTATTTGAATGCATAAATGTTTAGGTTGGCCAACACTTGGACTTGGTGCTTAAAATTGACATGTATGCCTAGGCTAGAACACATTTGGATTTGGTGCTTAAAATGAAGTCACACACTCTTGAATGCCCTAAAGTAAATTGATTTTATTTTTAGCATCTTTCATTTTCAGCATTTCATTTACACATACTCGCTTTACTTTCTTGTTGACAAATCCATATTTTTCATTGACATTGGCACTATTTCAAGTTGGAAAGAACCTTGCATGTTTTAATCATAAGTGTTTTCAAGTAGATAGAAAACCTAAAGCTTCATTGGAAAAGAACGCTTGTCTTTTAAACCCCGAGGCCACTTACGTATTCTCTCCCCTTGCGTCTTTGGGTGATCTTGGGTGCACAAGAAATAAGTAGTCTTGTTTTTCTTTTTTTTTAGGACTACTTGGGGATTTCATCACCCCTTGGGATGACCTCAACTCCAGTGTTTTGGCGAAGTATAAATATTGGGAGGTGAATCAAAAGACACCTCTCTTGGAAGCAAAATATTGTCACTTTTGGCTAAGCCCCAAGAACTTTATACCTTAAGGAAGTGAAGGAGGAGATTTGGGTTACCATCCCCCCCCAGCTATGTGGCAATATTTTCTTTCATCTACAAATTTGGGCCTCACATACCTTGCGTATATCGAGGACGCCCTCTAGTTGATCCTTGTACATCCTAGTTGCAACCTTATAGGTTTGTTGGTGTGTTCTGCGTGCTTGAATGTTCAAAAACCTCCCCATTCGAAGGGGAAAAACACCATCTAAACTTGTCTTGTACATATTTTCTTGTTTGATTTTGCATCTTAAACCTAAAAATCCAAAAAAAATCATAAAACATAAAAATCCAAAAAAATCATAAAAGTTCTGAAATCCAAAAAAAAATTTAAACATTTCAAAAACAACAAAAATAAGCTCTCATTTTCTCCATCACTTCTTCTATCCATTCATCTCATCATCATCATGCATCTCTTGTCTTAATCACCTTCTTAATCATTCAAATCACTCCTCCAAATCTTAATCATCTCTATTCGTCCAAATCATTTCCTTGTCATTCAATCAAATCCCTAATCTTCATCCTAATCATGGTTCATAATCCACATCAAGATCTAATTCCCTCATTCAATGATTCATTCTCATGATTCTTAATCCAATCCCTTGTCAAATTCATTCCTTTCTAATCAATTCTTAATTCGATCTATTTACATCTTCATCCATAATCAATATTTCTAATTTCATTCACGTGTTCTTCTAATTCAACTTTGCATCAATCTTCTACTTTGGACATAGGAGCAGTATCACAAACATTGGACTTTCATTCAAATCCAACATTCACTTGTTCACAATATCCTAGGGTTTTTATCAAATCAAATCAAAACCTCATCCAATCAACATTAATATCCAATCAAATCAAATCAAATAAAATCAAATTCAATCAAATCAATATCAAGTCAAATCCAATTCAAATCAATTCAAAGTCCAAATCTCCTAGTCCTAAGTTCATATCAAATCTTTCGTCACTCTTCTTCTAACATCCATGGATCCAAATTTTCTTAATCAAATGGTTGACAATCTTCAAAGACAATATGGAGTTCTACCTCTTGTTCAACCTACATATCAAATCCATCCTCAACACTTCATATCTAACTCTCATCCATCTCATGTTCATTATTCTTCTACCTTTGACAAGGGAAATCCACCTCATTATCCTTACACCACATACAATTCCATTCATAGTCCACACAATTCCTCAAGTACAAATACCCTTGCCATGGAAATAGAGAAACTAAAGAATTATCTCTTAACAAGTCAATAGAAAGAGTCCACCTTCCATGCCATGTGTCCTCTTCCTCCATGTTTCGAAGATCCTAGTCCTCATGTCCCATCCAACCCCAACCCTCCATGCAATTCCTTAACCATAGTTCCACCTTCCCTCAACAATCATAATCCTCCACAAACACCATCCCCACCTCATAAGGGGTATTTTGCATCACTCTTGGCTAAGTGTACAATGCAAAATGAAGAGAGCCAATCACCCAAAGTCATACCCCCAATTCCATCTCACAATCTTCTTCCAAAGCATGACATTATAGATTCCTCTTCTCCTTAAGATTCAAGCATTTCTTCCTCCCATCGTTCCCTTATCCCTCAAGATTCATTTATCCCTCCTAGTCCATCTCATGATCCCCTTCCTAATCAAGATCAAGACATTCCATGTACCACATACATTACTGCTTCCACTCCATCTCACCAGTTAACCTCCATAGATCCTCCACTTCATGAAGAGATTCCTTCCACTCCATCCACTAATATTCCTCCATGTCAAGATCAAATTGCTCCATTTCATGATCCAGTCATTCCACTACACGATCTCCTTTTAAGTCAAGATCAAAGAATCCTTTCATTTTCCTTTCATAATCCCACTCCATCTCACAATCCTATTATCCCTCATAATCCCCTTCATGATCCTAATCCTCTGCATGACCCTATCTCACCTATCCAATCCACTCACAAACCCCATACACATGGACTTGCATCTTGTGTTGAAAATGCTAAGTATCCCATTGAGAAAAAATGTCTCAAGATGTTGGTATACCTTCCACTTCTTCCAACTCCAAAGGTCCTCCATCCACACCCAAAGCTTCCCATCATTCATTTTCCAAGTTCATTTTGGGACCTTATATCCATATCCCCATTCCTTCCTCACTTCCATCCATCTTAGGTCCATATGTTCCACATCCAAACCCTTCATCCCTTCCTTCCATTTTGGGTCCTTGCATACATCCATCCACCACATCCATGTTTTCCCCTTCATCCCCTCATGTTCCTAATCAAGATCAACAAAGGTACACATCCTTGAATTCCTTCCAATGTTCATCATCCATAAGCTCTCCACCCCATTTATCTTCATGCACCCATACCATGGCCAATGGAAGCAAATTAAATGCTACAGAAAAAGTGAATACAGCCAAACATCCACAAAAGCCCAAGGATCAACATGTCCCTTCTAAATGACATGTTCAACAAAATAAAAATATCATCCAAAGAAAAATCAAAAGGCCACAAGGGCTAAAAATAAAAAATGCAAAATTTTTGTGGATCCCAAAGCTACTTAATGTAGCAATGAATCTCAAAGAAAGATTCCAAATGACATCCAATGGTGCTAATCCAAAGGCTTCCCACATTCATAATCCATCCAAGCTTCCATTTTCCAAATCCATTTTGGGTCCTTATATACTTAAACCCACCATCACAAATCCATCATCTCCTTCATCCATTTTGGGTCCTTATATCCCAAAATTTAAACTTTCTCCTACACATCCTCCATGATTTCCTCCTTTCCATCACCCTTCAAGGTGTGTGCCAATGACGATCTTTTCACCTCCTTCATCTACTCACTCACAAGCCTTCCAACCTAGCGTCCATCAACCATGTCTTCCTCCCACCCACTCCACCCCGTTAATCCAAACCTTTTCATAAGTCCTTGACCTTCATTCCCCAACCCATTTCATCCTTCTTTTCACTACCCTACCAACATCTAGGAGAAAATCGTAAAAATTCCTTGAAAATTAAAAGGAAATAAATATTAAGGGATACTCACAATATATCTAGATGCTTGAGTCTTCCCTTCATTTTCCTATCATGTATCCATTGCCTTTCACTTCCACTTATCCATCCATTCACTTATCCTCTTCCACTTGCACTCTACATTGGGGGCAAGCTCTAGTCATACTACATGTACATACATATCTTCCATGCTTCCATCCACTGTTCATTATCCTTTTCCATCTTTGATCTTGACTTTCACTTTCCTTTCATCCATCCACATGCTCACTTTCCATATCCCTTGCGCATTATCCATACATTATCCTATATATTTACATAATCCTTCCATACATTTGATCTTGACATACTATCCATCTCTTGCATTCCATACTCCTTGTCATGTTCATTTCATCCATTTTCCATCCATACTCCTACATACTTCCATCCTTTTTTTCATATGACCTTGGTCTTGGTTATCCCTTCCATTTCATCTTCTTCATATCCCACATTTCATCCATACATATCATTATCCCTTTTTCATACCCTCTCTCTCATTTCCCTTATTCATCCCCCTTTCATACCCATGCTCATGATCACTGATAGAGGTACAATAACAAAAGGTCTATACATGCTTTGGAAGAAGACATGCCTTCCCGTCCTCCACATGCTAGCCTTCATACCATCTTTCTCTTTTCATGCATCCTTTTTCACCATATTGTCTTCCATTTTCCTATCCTTGGTATGGGGCATTGGAACTCCTTTGAAACATGGTCCTTGGCTCTACATTTTCCGATACCATATCATTTGGCCCCTCATATCCTTTCACCATTCCTTTCATCCACCAACTCATGTTTATTTTCCTCCATTTACCATCCCTTGGTTATCCCTTGTCATTGGTTCTAATCCATTCCACCTTCCATCAATTTTTAAGTCTTCCAATCCATTCAATCAATTCATTTCTTCTCTAATTTAATCATATTCCCTTCTTCTAATCATTGCATTCAAATCATTTCCATTATCAATTCCTTCATTTTCCATCTATTTGCATATACCTTGATCAAATTTCTAGTCTTCCATTCAACACACTTTCCTCTATAAAACATTTATCACTTGCTCCCTCACATTCCTCTTCCATTCCAATTCAATTCATCCATTATCTTATCTTATCCACAATCTTCTATTTCTCTCATTAAACTGAGCTTTAAGCCATCAAACTAAGCTTATCAAATAGTGATTGCAAACAAACTTACACAAATTCATAGTGAGACTAAATGATTTAAGAACACTGTTCCTTTCACACTATTGCCAGTGAACAATCACAAACATTTCAATACAATTCAATCAAACAATCAATTTTTGCCTTATAGAATGAATCCTTCCTACGCAAGCTTAACAAATTTCACTATTAGAATCAAGTTCATGGCAAGAACTGTGGACTGAATGACTACTTGGTCATAAGGTCTTTTGGTGATTTTATCTTTGTGTGTCAGTGATAGCCTCCCCATGTGTGCCTCGATCTTCAATATCTTGGTATCATTTGAATGGCTTAACTTGATTACACGGGTCATTTTGCAGTATGATCTATTTTCTTAATTCTTTAGCACATCTTTGTTAGTTTTCAAGTTATGATTATGCATTGCTCACTGAGGGCAATAGGTTAGCACACTTTCCACCAAGATCCCTAACAATACTTTGGGTGTTCCCAGACCTCTCTAGTGTGTATATGTCATTTGTTCCATCATGACTCTGAAACCTATATCTATTGTTTTGAGAGTCTAGTCCACACAAAGGAATATTGTCATCTATACTACTATAGCATTTGATGCATAACTCCTCTTGCAATATCAAACTAAGGTGTGCTCTCCCATATGAACACAACTAAATCTCATGCATTCATGTAGTTAAGTTGCATTTAGATTAATCATTATCCACTTCACCCCACTTCATGTCAAGCTTACCACCAAGTCATGCAAGGCCTTCTTTTTTGAGCCTTTTCTCTTTCCCTTTTCCTTCCTGTGTCCATCTTTGAGAAAATGGTGCAAAATATATTCATTTTCACCCCATTTTCTCGAGGGGGCACCCTCCTCCCTTGTTGTCACTTCAGCACAACTCCTAGGACTCATATCCTTCTCTGAGGCAATCTATATTTTCTTTTCTTTGATATGATGTCGTCTCGACATCACATCAAAGAGGGAAAAAATTTAGATGCTTAAAATCATCCCTAAATACTATATTAATTTATTAATATTGCCTATGACATTGTAATTAATTATTAATTAATTAATTATATTGCTCACATTCTTCTACTTATTTAATTAAATTATTTTAATTAAATGAGTTTATTCTCCTAAGTATTTAAATTTAATTTAAATACTCCTAGCCTTAATGTGTTAAATTAATTTAACACATGATCCTTCATCATCCCCTTTTTTAAATAATTTTTTTTTATTTAATCCTCACATCCTATTAATTCCTCTAAACCCATGATTAAATTAAATTTCATTTAATTTAATCTTAAGCCTAACCTAGATCCTAGCCTATAACCATCATTTTCATCCTCTTAAGCCTACTTCTTCTCTAATCTCACTTAATCATTCCTAATCTTCTTCCTAATCCCCCTCATTAGCCTAAGAGTGTGCTCGCACATGTGTGAGATGACATGCCTACACACTCCCCTTTGCAGTCTTGTCTCTCACTCTTCTTCTCAAGTTTGCTCACACATGTGTGAGAAAATTTTGAATTCTTGACCATTTACATGGATTGCATGTCACCTTATGTGGAATCTACATGGATGCCACATCACCAAGCCCTTTCTTGAGCCTATAAATAGAGGCCTTATCTCAAGCATTGGCATCTCTCGTTATTGCATTGTTATCATGTTGGTTTGAGATTTGAGTTTGCATTCATAATTTGAGCTTTCATAGTAGTTTGAGCTTGCATTATTAGAGTTTTCATAGTGATTTTATAGGTGCATACTAACCATTTGGTAGCTGATTTAGTTTGTTTCATGCATTGTTAGTCTAGTTTCTTCATGTATTAGCATCTCCATTTTATTTATATCTTAGTTTAGCTTGAACATCTCATTAGTTTCTTAGTTTCATTCCATAGTTTCATTCTTGAATACCTTCAAGTATGGCTTTCTCCATAGCCATTTTTTGAGGTGTTCTTCATTTTATCTAGCCTAGATTCATATTTCATTTTCACTCACACTTGCACATCCACTCAAGAGATTCACTCCATTGTTGTGTTTGGGAGAGCACACCAAACATACCCCCCATCTTAACACACCAAGAAGGCCTCTTATGGTTGCCTTTGTTGAACTATAGAGGTGGCTGGAAGATTGGTTTTGTTGGCTACTTAGAGTTGCAAAACTCAAGAAAGCATTAGTTAGTCAATGTTCCTTCATTTTATTGAGTCTTTGATGCATATTTGAGGTTTTAAACTAATGTTTTCTTGTTGATTTGTGCTCCCAACAGGTCATTTCTTCTAGCACACACATAGAAAGTGTACATGTAAAAGTTGATGAGTTTGCAAATAGAACTGAAGAAGAAAGCAAAAGAGAACCTAAAGATTACAAGAGATTCATTTTCATTGAACCTAATATAGTGTCAGGCACATCTATCAATCGAAAATCTTCTACTCCAAAGTCTTCTGTAATCGAGTTGCAGGAAGTTTAAATTGAGCTAATGCCTACCAAGTTGCAATGACCCAAGTTGCAAACAGAAGCTACCAAATCAATAGCTACTAAGCCTGAGCAACATGAACCAGAACCAAAATTTGGAGCACAAAAGGATAACAATACAAGTCATTCAAAATGCAAGGAGTTTGTGTTAGCCAAGTATGTCAGAAAGCATCATGCACTAGATCAGATCATTGGAGATAAATTTGAAGGAACAATGACAAGAAGTAAGTTGAAAGGCACTTATTTACTTGCTGATTTTGAACCTAGAAATGTCAAAGATGCATTAGAAAATAAAAGTTAGATTGAAGCTATGAATGAAGAGATAGAACAGATAGAGAAAAATAAAACATGGACTCTTGTACCTGTATATGAGAAATATGTTAGCAAGAAATACTAATCTATTAAGAGAACAAAGCATTAACTAGCATAAAAATCATAACATATATGAGAGACAAAGTGAAACCCTCAAATGAGAATATGAGCTATAGAATGGCTCTCCCAATGAGGATGGTCACTTGATTTAGGGATGAGTCTATTTGCTTAGATTTGGTATGTATGCTCAAGGTTCTCAAAACTAGCTTCAATGGAGATGGATGGGTAATGACAAATTGGTAGCCTTGTGAGCTCTTAATTTGGCATTATAAGGGTATGGTTTAAAGGCTTTGTTTCTCAAACTAGCATTATAACTTTGACTTAAAGGTTGTGATGAAATGGCTTGGGAGGGGATTCAATTTATAGGCTAAGGGCTTGAGGGATGGAGGGTTAAGATGCAAGGAGAGATGAAAGCTTAAGGAGGGTTAGGATGCACTCAAAGGGGAGGACATGGATTGTGCTTGTTTAGCACCAACCATGGAGTGACACATGTCACAGGGTGAGTGGATGGAGGCAAGGGGATGGATGATTCAACAAAGGAGGCTCAAGGGATAATATCTTTATAAAGACCCTTCATAATGGCTTGTAAGAGCAATGAATGGGCTTGTAAGAGTCTTTATGACCTTTGTAAGAGCATTCAAAGCTTAGTGGTTGGGATATTTTGGAGGGAGTTGAGATTGTTGACTTTGCTTGGCTTAGGAAAGTCTCAAGCTTACTTAGGGAATGTGACAAGGTTAGGGGGGGGATTAGAGGTGATTTAGATTTAAACTAAGCTTCTTAGAGATATGCAAGTGGATGGAATTCATGAGGGTGGGTGAGTTAGTGGCTAAGCTTGGTTAGTATGGGTGGATGGGGTGGATTAGGCTAAAAAAGGGGGTTTAGGATAGTTTAGGGGTTATTATATTTGAGGGATTTATTTATCAAATAGATTTATTTAATAAATGTGGATTTTAGAATTAGATAGAAGAATAGGATTAATTGATAAATAATAGGTTATTTGATTTATCAATTAGGACTATAGATGATTAATTAAATTAATCAGCTAGGGGATGGCAAGGGATTAATTAAATAGAAATTTAATTAATGATGCCTTTAGAGATAACTAAATAAGATTATCGAAGCGGTGTAATCAAATTTAGTTGTCTACATTTTGCCCCTCTTTGACATAGTGTTGAGACAACACTATTTCAAAAAAGTTTGAATGGAGACGACATGAGGAAGATGTTTTAGCAACAAGGTTGCCCCAGTCTCGGATAAGAAGAGGAGAGACTAGACGTAGAGATGCCCCCTCAAGGTGGCAGGGAGAGAAAATGAGGCTCGATGGCTTCTTGAAAAATACAAGAATCTGGGATGGGAGGACGAAGAGTGGCTTAAGAGAAGAGGCTAAATTAGCTCAAACTCTCACTACAGGAGAATGATAAAGGGAAAAATCAGAGGCACAAGAGTAAATAAGCTTAAGATTTTCAGGATTGGGGGGAGGATGAAGGAGCAGAGCGCTATAAAAAGGAATCCAAGATAGGGAGAAGGATGAGGGAATGATAAAGCTCATGCAATAGGATTGTCAAAGAGTTGGCTCGGCGGAAGATGGGTTTCAAAGATCCCTAGGACTAGGATTGTGGATCTTGAAAGATGAGGCTTGGTGAATTGATGTGATTGGTGGATCCCTAAAACTAGGATTGTGGATCCCTAAAGCTAAGAGTGATGATTGATTCAAAGAGATACTAATGCATAAGCTGGGATAGGTGTTGGATATGGATGGGGGATAATGGAGATGAAGGGAGTCCATTGAAGCTTTTTGAGTAGAGGGATACTCCAAAGAGAAGTACCACCATGTAGTTGAGCACTAGATTTTCTATAGGACTGTTGGTTAATTGACAAGGTTACCAAGAATATCAAGGCCTTTTTGCCAACCGTCCAGAGGACTGACGAGCTGACTCAAAACAAACACGCAAGGATTGCCCCAGTATCACACATGAATTCCAGAAGAAGTAGCATGAAAATGACACTGGGTAACCCAGATGCAGAAAAGAAAACAAGCAAAAGACATGATCAAGACCTTACGCTCAGATTGCCACATTCACAGTATACCATGATATGGAAGATCATGGCAACTTTGAGGAGGGAACAAAAGATTGTTTGAAAAAGATACTTTAAGACCCAAAAGGGAAGATTCCAAATCAAAAGAAAGTGAAAATCCAAAAGAGATTCGTTTGCCAACGAGATGGGTAGGACAAGGTACTAACGGACCAAGATCAAACATGAGAAAAACTATATCCTGCAAGGATCTATCGGAGAGCACCTATGCTGATGGATTTGGATGAGTGATGCGTCTGGCAAGCTGAACTAAGAAGGATAACACTTTGGTGACAGGAGATCTAGCTAAAGGATGCATTGGAATAGCTAACTAAGATGTGCAATGTGTGCAAGATGTTGATCAAGGACGAACTAACACGAACGCTAGATAGATACAATTGTACTAAGCTAAAGAGGATGTACAAGTTGACTGACCAAGATATTTACAAGCTGAAGCTGACCAAGATAGTTACAAGCAGGCAAAAGCTCAGGATGATAGGATAGCGGGATGGTTTGATGTTGTGCAAGATGCAAAAGCTAAGGATGGGGTGATAGTAGAAGATATGGATTTGGGGAGGATGCATCCCAATGATGATGAGAGATTTTGTGACCAAGGATAGCTAGAGGAGCAGGATGAGATGGCTGGATAGGATGGTAGATAGCTAGGATTATGATGGATATAAAGAGATGGCATTGGGTTTGGATGAGGATAGCCTAGAGCTAGATGCCAATGACAACGAAGGATGGACAAGACAAGATCTCAAAGGAATACAGTGCCCCTAGTCAGAAGATGACATGTGGAAGGAGGTCTTACAATGGATGTGATAGGATTGAAGCTAGGATGAAAAAGTTGAAGGCGCTACAGAGATGGATGATAGCTGGGATAATTGGCTGGAGCTGCACAAGATAAGTGGATGGTGGTAGATAAAAGGTGGAGGATGCAAGATAGATGGATAAATTGGAAGATGGTGTTGGATGGAAAGATGTGACCAAAAGCATGAGGGGGATAGGCTAAGCTGGGAATGGTTGGATTATGCATGACGCTTGTTTGCCAAGTTTTCATCATGGTACTTGTCCAAGGCGCTTGAATTGCCAAGTTTTCACCATTGGACAATTTTTTTATTTTTTTATTTTTTTGACTTTTTGACTTTGGACTTAGCTGGAATGATTTTGGCTTTCTTCAGCTATTTTTGGCTTTTTTGGGATTTTTCACTGGCTGTTGGAATGTTCAATTTTGTTGCTAGCTGTTGGTACACCGGATGTGTGATTTATGCAATAGATTGGATTAGATGAGATTGATGGTAGTAGATGGAGGGATGAAAAGGCTGGAAAGGAGCATGAGATGGGGATGCTTGCAGGATCAACATTGGCACATGTTGGGAAGGGTGTGAAAAGAGCATATGGGGGATAGATGGTAGATGCGGGCTTGATGGAGGATTTGTGGAAGTGTGCTTGGGGATATAGGCACCCAAGATGGATTTAGGAGATGGGGGACACGAGTCACTAGATGGGGGATTAGCAATGGTGGATGCCATTATGCATTGGGTTTCAACATTTTTCTTTGGGATCCACATGGTTTTGGATTTTCTTTTCATAGGTTTTTGCATTGTTTTGCATTCTTTGATTGGATTTTTCCTTTTTCGAGTATGTTTTTTAGAATAGACATATGATTGCCTAGGATGTGGATTTTTAGCTTTATGTATTTTGAAGTTGGCATTCACATTGCTATAGTAAGCTTTGGGAAGATGGTTAGGAGAAGCTTTGTGAGATGGAGAGGATATGGAAGAGTGTGTAGGGGGATGATGATGGATGATGTGCCCTGATATGTGCCTTTATTGATCTTGTGTAGGAATGGAGGGAATAGGATTTTTATCATGGCTGATAGGAGGATGGAGGATGGTAGATTTTGGGACATAGGGACCCAAAATGGATTTAGCGGATTAAGGGGGGATATGGTAGGTTGTTTTGGGTTGCAAAGATGGTGGAGGGGGGATGACATAAGATTTCTTGAAGGAGTGATGGGAGGCTGGCATGGTGGGCCTAGAGATAGGCTTGGTTTGGGGATGGCGTGTACCAACACTTTTAGATGGTGAGCCTTTGGATACATATCCAAGACCATGAAATCCTAGATTCTTTTGTGCAATAATAGGCTTTCTGATTCCTTGTTCGTGTGGTCCTAAACCTTGACCTTGATAATGCCATCGATTGAGCATTTGAACTAGTTAAGGATACTTTTTGCTTGCAGAAAATGGTGGAAGTGCCTTATTAGATGTACTGCAATGGAGAGATACTATGCTTAATTCTTCTACTGAGAGGGAGCCACCATGGATGAATGTAAGTGAACCAAGAGGGTAGATTATAGATGGTAGAATAGCTTGGATAGGTGGTAAGATGGAAGAATAGAGTGGAGGAGATGGTAGGATAGGATCTTGATTTAGATGATGGGATGAAAAGATATCTTGCAGCAGAGGAGGTATGGCTTGAGGTTTTGGAGATGGAGGGGGTGGTGACTGCACTATGGATGGAAGACATGGTACGATGATATCTTCGTTTATGCTTTGGGGGATGTCAACATGCTTTTGGGCAGGATCTTGATAGGATTGGATTGGACTGGATGGTGTGATAGGAGGTGAAGGGATGGACTCTTCAAAGGCAGTGGATGGATAGATGGTAGATTCGGTAGTGGAGATGGGTGAGTAGAAGATGGATGCATAAGGGTCATTACGGGAGATTTGGGAAATGCTTGGAGGTGATGTGGATAGGATTTGGAGGGATTTGACAAGTGTTGGGATTTTGATGCTTGTGCGAAGTGGAAGAATTTTAAGCAATTTGATGGGTGGTATGGGGATGATAGCTATGGGAGATGGAGGTGATATTATAGATGGGGAAGCTTCATCACTGACTACTTCACATGGTTGGATTAGATGACATGGCTTATTGACTGCTAGAGGCAGCTTTTCTTGTATTTCCTCTAGAAGATTCCTTGGAGACTCATGCGTCGAAGGTGGAGGTGGATTGACAGGAATAGCTAGTGTGATGGGGGTGAAAGATTGGAAGCGTGGTTGATTGGGTGATGGAGGAGAAGGTGGGATATCATATGGCATGACTAGATAGTTTTGAAGAATACGGGAATGTTTCTAAGGCTTTCAATATACCCGTCATAGTCAATAAGATTTTCATCATCATTGGAATAGGAGGTGGCAAGAGCAAGGATAATACGACTGAACACATCATGATAGGTTTGGGATTTCATGTTTTGATGATGAGTCGGATGGGGATGGGGTCTTGCATACGGATGAACATAGAAGCTCATGGTTGGATTTGGATTAAGCGCAGATTTTGGATTGGCTGATGAAGGATTTCCTAGGGAGAGTAAAAGCTACATGAAAAACCTAAGGAGGATTGGTTGGAGATTTTTTGGCTTTCTTGTGGATGGAAGACTTCAAGGGCATGCTGTCAAAAAGTGAGAGTTTTGCTTTCCTATGTGCAGGATTGGTGGAGCTTGTGTCAACTTAAGGATAGACCAATGATCCTATGGGCATGACATTAGATTGACCACTTGTGGATCCCAACCTTTATCTCAAGGTGATGAGGGATACAAGTGACAAAGCTAGATTACCCTAGACAATTCTTTGTCAGAGGGATAACCTTGGTGAGATTGGTTGATTGGTAGCATTGATTGGATAGCAAATTCTGGCAGAATGACAACAACTCTCTAAAGGCTTGGGTGTCATTTTGGATTGGGTTGCTAGCTAGCTGGGGGGGATGATTTGGATGGACTTTGGATTTTGGATTTTTCTAAAGCAAAGAACTAGATAGATTCAGTTGCGGCAGGGGAGCTTGGATGATTTTCTGATGAGGCAGTGACTACGCTAAGTATGCCTTAAGCTGGGAGATTTTTTCTTTTCTAGGATTTTGACCAAAGTTGGCAAACATTCTTTCAAAAGATATGAACAAACAAGCAAACAAAATTTTGGAGCAAGCACGTCAAACACACCAACATCCTAGGAAGCTTTCTACAAGGATAAAATTTGGTTTAGCTAGGGAGTCCTCGATATATGCAAGGTATGTGAGGCCCAAATTCATAGATGAAATCAAAAAGATGTCACACAGCCTAGAGGAGCGGTAACCCACTTCTCCTCTTTCACTTCTCAAGAGTATAAAGTTCCTTGAGGCTTAGCTCGAGTGAAAAAATCTTGATTCCAAGAGAGGTGTCTTTGGATTCACCTCCCAATTTTTATACTCCGCCAGAACGTTGGAGTTGAGGTCGTCCAAGGGGTGATGAAATCCCCAAGCAGGCCTCCTAAAAAGTGTAAAATAAGACCACATACATGATCTTGGGTTTTAAAAGACACGCGTTCATTCCAATTGATGATTTAGATTTTGCAAGTTATGATTGAAGACACTTGTGATTATGGCATACAATGTTTATTCCAACTTGATAGCATCGTCAGCATAATGGAAGTCGAGAGATCGTCAACATAAGAAATGCGAGCACCATTGAAAATGCGTCAAAACCATGCGATGTTCATTGATTGTTAGGCATTCAAGATTGAGTGTGAGTTTGTTTTAAGCCCAAAACAAAGATATGTGAAACTTGATTTGTCAAGCGCACGCCCGGAGGCCCTCCACATCAAGATTTGTCTAATTTTTATGCCCAAATGAAGTGTTAGCGAGATTAATGTGCATTCAAAGAATTTTCTAACTTAGAAAAATTAATAAAAACCCAAGTGGAGTTTGATTTGCATGGAGCACTTAACACCCTCTTAAGTAGACCCATCCCCATAGATGGCGCTGAGATTGCAACCAATGGTTAAATTGATGGGTGATTAAAGAGGGTGAGTCCAACTACAAACTCACTCAAAGCATTTTTATTAGTTTTTATAACTTAGAAGATTACAAAAATGTGGATTTAGGTTCTTTTTATGCCCAAAAATTGAAGTGTGATGATATTGCAATGGTTAGTTGATCTTTTGCATTCAAGATTAGATTTGTTATTTAATCATGCATTCAAGAAAAATTGATTTTAATCCATGGCATTCAAGAGTGTGTTTTGAGCAACATACATTCAAAGAAAAAATGTGTTTAAACATGCAAGTTCATTCCACAAAAAACTTAAAAAACATGATTGAGTTTGTTGCTCCAACCTGCAATGAGACAAAAAAGCAAATTGATTAGTCACCTGAAATTTTCCAAAATTAAAGCTTAACTATGAGAAAAAAAAAAATTTACTTTTTTTGTTCTTTTTCCTAGGCGTAAAAATGCTTAAAAAAACCTCTACTCTATGAAACCACCAAAATTTAAAATTCACTTTATACTCTCTTTTTTTCTTTTAAACTACAAAGTGCAAAGAAAAAGATGTTAAAACAGAAATGCAACAAAGATAGGTGGAGATGATAGTTCATCAGGCGTAGATGCCAAACCTACAGAGACGCTGATCTGCAGAGATGACAAAGAAAGAGGTGGAGACGATAGTTTAGTTTGGTGGCACAAAGAACAGGAAATCAGGCAGAGGCACTGAACTGCAGAGACGACAGTTTAGGTTGGCGGTGGTGAAAACGACAGTATAAGTTGCAAAGATGATTGTTTAGGTTGGCGACGACGGAGACAACAGAAGACTAGAGGCGATGGCGGAGACAACAAAGTAGCTGGCGGAGACGACAGTTAAGGATGCGGAGACGACAGTCTAGTGGTAGTGCCGATAGCAGAAGACCAGGCAAAGACGCCAAACTGTGGAGACGACAATTTGGTTGCGGAGACGACAGAGTAGCTGGCGGAGACAACAGTTTGCAGGCACAAACGCCAATCTGTGGAGATGACACTGCTTGAAAAGAACTGAAATGCACAAATTTTTTCCAAAAATTTTTAATTTTTTGGTTATGTTCAAATTTTAGAGGGTATGTCTTCTTCCCAAGTGTGCCCTTTAACCTGCAAAAATAAGTGAAACACCCTACAACTCACTCAAACAACAAGAAACATTAGATTATTAAAAAAAACAACATATAGATAGAAATGGATGATTAAATGACCCATAGTAGGGTCCCAACGAGCGTGCCAAAATGTATATGAGAAATATGTTAGCAAGAAATACTAATCTATTAAGAGAACAAAGCATTAACTAGCATAAAAATTATAACATATATGAGAGACAAAGTGAAACCCTCAAATGAGAATATGAGCTATAGAATAGCTCTCCCAATGAGGATGGTCACTTGATTTAAGGATGAGTCTATTTGCTTAGATTTGGTATGTATGTTCAAGGTTCTCAAAACTAGCTTCAATGGAGATGGATGGGTAATGACAAATTGGTAGCCTTGTGAGCTCTTAATTTGGCATTATAAGGGTATGGTTTAAAGGCTTTGTTTCTCAAACTAGCATTATAACTTTGGCTTAAAGGTTGTGATAAAATAGCTTGGGAGGGGATTCAATTTATAGGCTAAGGGCTTGAGGGATGGAGGGTTAAGATGCAAGGAGAGATGAAAGCTTAAAGAGGGCTAGGATGCACTCAAAGGGGAGCACGTGGATTGTGCTTGTTTAGCACCAACCATGGAGTGACACATGTCACAAGGTGAGTGGATGGAGGTAAGGGGATGGATGAGTCAACAAAGGAGGCTCAAGGGATAATATCTTCATAAAGACCCTTCATAATGGCTTGTAAGAGCAATGAATGGGCTTGTAAGAGTCTTTATGGCCTTTGTAAGAGCATTCAAAGCTTAGTGGTTGGGATATTTTGGAGGGAGTTGAGATTGTTGACTTTGCTTGGCTTAGGAAAGTCTTAAGCTTACTTAGGGAATTTGAGAAGGTTAGGGGAGGATTAGAGGTGATTTAGAATTAGACTAAGCTTGTTAGAGATATGCAAGTGGATGGCATTCGTGAAGGTGGGTGTGTTAGTGGCTAAGCTTGGTTAGTATGGGTGGATGGGGTGGATTAGGCTGAAAAAGGGGGTTTAGGATAGTTTAGAGGTTATTAGATTTGAAGGATTTATTTATCAAATAGATTTATTTAATAAATGAGGATTTTGGAATTAGATAGAAGAATAGGATTAATTGATAAATAATAGGTTATTTGATTTATCAATTAGGACTATAGATGATTAATTAAATTAATCAGCTAGGGGATGGCAATGGATTAATTAAATAGGAATTTAATTAATGATGCCTTTAGAGATAGCTAAATAAGATTATCGAAGTGGTGTAATCAGATTTAGGTGTCTACAGTACCTAGGCTTAAAGACAAAAATGTGATTGGAATTAAGTGGGTATTCAGAAACAAGTTAAATGAAGATGGTAAGGTGTCAATGAAAAAAGCTAGACTATTATGCAAAGGATACTCTCAAGAAGAAGGTGTAGACTATGGAGAGACTTTTTCTCCTATTGCACGATTGGAAGGTCTCAGAATCTTACTTGCATATGATGCATACAAAGGATTCAAAGTTTATCAAATGAATGTCAAGTCAGCATTTCTCAATGGTATACTAGATAAAGAGGTTTACATTGAATAGCCTGAAAGTTTTGTTGATCCAGACAAGAAGGACATGGTCTACAAATTACATAAAGCATTGTATGGTCTAAAACAAGCCCCTAGAGCATGGTATGAAAGATTGCATAACTATCTTATTCAGATTGGTTTTCAAAGAACTAATGATAATAGTAGCTTGTAAATCAAGGAAGGACCAGATAATAAGATTGTTTTGGCAAAAATATTTGTAGATGATACTTTGTTCACAGGAAATGATGATCTTTGCAAAGAATTTTTAGAACAAATGAACAAAGAATTTGAAATGTCAATATTTGGTGAGATCAAATTCTTTGTTGGTCTTCAAATTCATTAGAGTAAGAATGGCATCTACATCACTCAATCTAAATATATCAAGGAGATACTAAAAATGTTTGGTATGGAAGACTACAAACCAGTTGGGACTCCTATGTGTACTGGATTGAAACTTACCAAGGATGATGAATCAAAGGAAGTGGATCAGACATTGTATAGATCTATGATTGGAAAGTTGTAGTATGTAGTGCACACAAGACTAGACATTGCCCTTGTAGTAGGAATTGTAGCAAGATTCTCAGCAAAACCAAAAGAAAATCACATGATGGAAATCAAAAGGATTATGAGATATTTAAAAGGAACTAAAGATTATGGATTATGGTAAAAACTCGAAGGAAATTTGGATTTAAAAGTATTTATTGATGCAGATTGGAGAGGGAATGTTGATGACAGGAAGAGTACAAGTGGAGAAGCTTTCTTTCTTGGAAAGAGGTTGGTTTCTTGGACAATTAAAAATCAAAACTATACATCCTAGTCCACAACAAAGGTTGAATATGTTGCAATAGCAGTAAACTGCTCAAACATTATTTGGTTCAAACAATTATTGGAAGGTATGAAGCAAGAAATCAAAAAACCTATTGTTATGTTTTGTGACAATACAAATGCAATCAACATATCCAAGAATCCAATGATGCATTCAAAAATCAAGCATATTGCTATAAAGTATCACTTTGTCAGAGAATTGGTGCAGGATAAGGAAATCAGATTGGAATATGTCCATACAAAGGAACAAATTGCTAACATATTCATAAAGCCTTTACCTAAAAATGCATTCTTGTATCTAAGAGGTAAGTTATGGGTCATTCCCCTATCTAAAGCTCACTAAAATACAACTTTAGTGATGCATCAACAGAAACAGAATTGAAGATCTATCAGTTGATGTAGCAAAGTAATGAAGATATTGCATATGAATTAGTACATAAGGTACATTGCTATTCATTTGGTTTGTGTTGTCTTTGGCATGTGTTGTCGAAGAGGGAGAGTTTACTATCATATCTTTCTAAAATTTGCAACGAAAAGAGAGTTTATGTAAGAGGAAGAGATTATTATGAAAGAGGGAGATTACTGTATCTGGGGAGTTTTGTGGAATGAAACATAAGAGGGAGAAGCATTCTGTCTGAAAAGACATGTTCTCAAATTTCATTCTACTATGCCATGTTGTGTTGCCATCAATTTCAAAGAGGAAGATTGTTGCATACAATTATTCAATTGTGTGTTGTCTTTGATGTTACACAAATGTCATATCAGTTATCAGACAAAGTATACCAAGCTTAGATGGTCAGCAAGGCAAAAGACAATCTACCGAGCTCAAAGGGTTAGAAAAAAAGGTTTACAGTGCCTACCAAGCATTCTCAAGCTTTACCTTATGCATACAGTTGTTATCGAGCTTTCAAGATTAATCAAGGAAATTCAGTTGTCATCAAGCTCACTCGATCATCAAAGGGAAATATGGCAGAGACATTTCTTACCGAGCTCTCATGGTCAGTGAAGGAAATTTAGTTCTTACTAAGTTCACTCGACAGCCAAAGGATTTTGCAGATTTTGCAATATTAACTGAGCTAAGATGGTCAACTCAGGAAATTGTTTTTGGAAGTAGTGCTTAATGAGCATGCTCAGCCAATGAAGGATTTCATTTTTTTGAGGAACAAAGTTTATTTGCTTAATATAATAATTGTAGCTGATTGATGTATGGTTTATTGGTAATTGTAACTTGTGAATGAGTCAACTTGATAATTAGAATGGTATATATAAGAGGTCAAGTTGTGAATTCTGAGTGTGTGTAATGAAGTTAATGTAATGAGAATGAAAAGGAGGACTGATTATTGTGAGAGAAAATTTTGAAGGATGATCAGAGATCATTGAGGAGCGAAAAAGTTATATTTGATCGAGAAGGATCTAATGTTGCAAAATAGAGATCTATAATCAGCAAATTCAGTTGCATCATATTCAGGTCAATTCATTGTTACTTTCTAACCATTGTAGTAGTGATTTCAAAATCTCTTAACAAAGTTGGTTTAACAGCCATTTTGTAAATCCCTAACAAGGTGATAGTTTAGTTGAATTGTTCTAAAGACCTCTAGCAAGGCCACTCCTAATAGGGTGATTAAATCCTCTAACAAGGTCACACCTAACAGTGTGTATTGTAACCTTTAACATGGTTGGCTGCTAACAAGGCTCACTTTAGAAAAGTGAAAATTGGTAGCTAGTTACTTGGTGGTTTTTCTCATATTGGGTTTCCATGTTAAATTTGGTGTCTCTTGTGCTCATGTTATTTACTTTTGCATACATGCTAATAATTATAAATGCTTAAAGGTCAGTAACAAGTTAATCTACTAAGTTATAGCATTTTGGATGTGTTTACCAAGTGACAACAGTAACTAGTTATTTAAGACATCTAAGGGATCTGGATTTGTTTTTGTGGTAACTGATTCACCCGCCCCCCCCCCCCCCCCCGCCCCCGCCTCTCAGTTACTTCATCTATAATTCCAACATGACTATGGGGAAACATTTGCCCTAGTTGTAAAATTGGAAGGAGTTAGAACTCTACATATTCTACTTACAAAGGATTTAAAGTATATCAAATGGATTTCAAATCTACATTTTTGAATGGAATACTAGAAGAAGAGGTTTACATTGAACAACCAAAAGGATTTGTTTATCCTAGTAAAAAGAACATGGTATGTAATTTGCATGGCGCACTATATGGACTGAAATAAGCCCCTAGAGCATGGTATGAAAGATTGCACAACCATTTGGAAAAGATTGGTTTTGCAAGGACCAATGACAACATTAATCTATACTTGAAAACTAAAGGTGGTCAAGGGATACTATTAGCTGAAATATTTTTGGATGATATCATATTTTGAGGACAAGATGTATTATGAAAATTATTTGCTAATGAGATCCAGAAGGAATTTAAAATGTCTATGTGTAGGGAAATCAAATTCTTTGTTGGTTTATAAGTGTATCAGATGAAGGAAGTTATCTACATTACATAACCAAAATACATCAAGGAGATACTAAAACCTTTGGGATGGAATATTAAAGACCATTCAGTGCACCTATGGCTACTAGACATAAGCTCTCTAAGAATGATGATTTTACTAGTGTGAACCATAGATTGTATAGATCAATGATTGCAAAGCTACAATATGTTGTTCATAGAAGACCAAATATTGCATTAGCAAATAGGATTATTGCAAGGTTTTTTGTAAATCCTAAGGAGAATCATATGATGGCAATGAAAAGAATACTAAGATATCTTAAATGAAAAGAGGATTATGGATTGTATTACAAGAAGAATGACAACTTTGAACTAAAAGTATACATAGATGTTGATTGGCAAGAAATATTGATGATAGAAATTTTATTTTAAGTGGTGGAGATTTATTTCTACAAAAGACATTGGTTTCATGGACAAGCATGAACCAGAATTACATTTCACAATCAATAGCAGAAGTTGAATATGTAGTAGTAGTAGTTAATTGTTCTAACATTGTGTGGATCAAGCAATTGTTAAAAGGAATAAAGGAAGAGATCACTAATCTAGTTCTTATCTATTGTGATAACAAAATTTCTATAAATATATCAAATAATGTTGTGATGCACACAAACACCAAGCACATTGCTATCAAGTATCATTACTTGAGAGAGTTGGTTCAAGACAAAGAAGTGAGATTGGAATATGTGAATACTAAGGAGAAAATAGCTGATATTTTCACTAAGGATGTACATGAGTATCTAAGAGGTTAATTAGGGGTGATTCCTTTAGATAAGGATTCTTAAGCTAAGATGGATCTCTAGATCAAATGTGTTGATCAGAATATCTTACAAGTTGATGCAAAAAGTCATACTTTAGGAGCTACCTAAAGTAATAAAGAGAGAAGCACAAGATGTTGTATAAGTCATAAGAAAAGATGGTAGATGGTGAAATAAAATCAAAACATTGACAAGAATATATCTACATGGTAAACATGTATAAGAAAGATGAAGTGTATTTGGCATTTTTGTCAAAGGGGGAGATGTTATGAAGTTACCATCTAGAAGGGATGGTATGTTAAGACATAAAGAGGGAGATGTCATAGAGAGAAGTAAAGTGAAGTTGAAAATAGAGAGAGAAGTAAATTGAAGTTGCAAATAGAGATAGAAGTGAAGTGAAGTTGCAAATAAACGCAAGTTGTTGTCAGCAATCAAAGATGGAGCTAATTGACTTCATGATCTGATATGATAGAGGGAGACTATGTTTTTTATATTAGAGTTGCATGGATGAGAATTAGAATGAAACTAAAAGGAGGCATGATTGTTGGACATTGATGTAAGAAATAGAATGGAACTAAAGATATTAATGATTATCTGATGTTGAACATAGAGGGATCTACTTGGAGCAATTACATGTTTTGAATTGCATCGTGACTAGAGGTGTTTCCACCAATGCCAAAGAGGGAGATTGTTAGAAACTACAATTGGAACAATTTTTATATTACCATTAACGTCAAACCTTATTATTAAGACAATTTCTATCTAAGTAAAGTTTCATATCAAGATGATTGATGAATAGGATTTGAGAAACAAAGATAAAAAGAGGACCAAGAGGAAAGGTTGAGTTATGAGAAACTACAATGGACACTTGATTAGTTAGAATTTGGAAAGATAATGTGTTATTTAATAATAACACTAAGTGGAGAATATATTTCTATTAAAGCCTAGAAGAGATAATCAATAAAGAAAAAAATACTTAGGCTTAATTGAGCAAGAGAGCGGAAGATTAAGGAACTAGAAGTCTATGTTGATTGATACTAGTATTGACCAAGAAATAGTATAAGACGAGCATAATATAGTGTCAGTTGAGCATTAGTATCAATTAAGTATCAAAAATGTGTGGAACAAAATATTTTGCATTGATCGAGTAATTCAATGATGACCAAGCATCTGAACCCAGTATTGGTTGAGTAACAATTATTTTCAGTTTGTGAGGAAATCTTGATTTCCAATTGATACAATTGAATTCTTGGAATATGGAAAATGTGTTTAAGATAAGGATGGCTGACTTACAACATTTAATTCAAATAAAACCATGTTTGAGAATTTCTATGAATGGATTCAAAAATAAGTTTAAAGAATTTTCTAGAAGAGAAAGGAGAAAACAAGGATTTGATGAGATTGGCCAAACCCTAATATTTATGGTGATTTTGAAGTAGAAAAAGATCAGAACTACCTATTTGAGGAGGCATAATGGTAACCTAATGAAGATGAACAAGTAGATGTTGTTGATGTTATTGACTGGAAAACTTAAGGAGGACGTTGAGAAGAGTTATGAAGAGGTGAGGTGTGATTGTTTGATGAATTTCCATGTAGATTAGAGATAGAGATGATAATGGAGGTCAATCAGTGGATCAACATATGAGCTACATTGTGATTTGTATTTGCAAAGTGAGTTATAATTATCAGATTGACCTATTGTTACTTACTAACATTATATCAGTTTGAAATCCTTTAATCAAGGTTGACCAAATAATCTTTTATAATTTTTTTAATCAAGGTGACATTCTAATAGAATGTTCTAAAACTTTCTAACAAGGCCACTCCTAACAGGGTGATTAAATCCTATAAAAAGGTCATATTTAATAGTAAATTTTGTAACCTTTAACAAGGTGGCTCCTTATAGAGCTCACTTTAGAAGAGTGAAAATTGGTTGCATGTTACTAGTGCTTTTTCTCAAATTGGGTTTCCACATTGAATCTTGGTGTCATACTAGTGTGGATGTTATCTGAGATATTTTACTATTAATGTTTTACATTCTACAAGTTTGTTACTATTAGGATAGTGGATTGTAGGTTTTATGTTGTTGAATGTTTACTATAGTGAAGGTTTACTATAGAGATTGAGCTACTAAATGTTTAGATCTAAAGTATTTAAAGTGATTAAAATTGGATTGGTACATCTAGACCTAATCATTCTAACAAGAATAATTACCATGTAACTAATGAATTAGTGGCATGATCTTACTTATCAAAGGGGTACATGTGCTTAAGGTGAGATATAAATAGGTGATAGTGACAAACAAGCTAAGGTATACAAGTATAACCACCATGACATTGACAAATTAGTGAGGCATTGTTATTAACTAGTAGATGGGTATATATTCTCATGGAGAGATAAAATCATGTAATGATGATGGACAATCCAAGGTGGAACAAATAAGTGGAGAAGACATTATAAATTAAGACATGCAATGCTACTATCAGATGTCAGAGCCACTTACTATGATGCATGTTTTAACATAAATTTACTATTAAATTAAGAGGGTTTATTCTTTCTATTCATTTTTGCATCTCAATGTATTGTTATCTGACAATTATATTAAAATTAAATGTTTCTTTAACAATCTTTTAGAAAAATATGGTAAACAGGATCTTTAATATTTCATGTGTTATGGATAATTTTATATTTGTTTAGTTCTTATATAAGTATATAGTTGTTTGTAAGATTATGGTGTTCCTAAAATTTTGGTTTAAATTCTTGATTTGAAACAAGTTAATGAATGAAATTAGAAACCATGAGTCATATAAGTTGTTATTGAATGCAATAGATTGTATTATCATCCCTTGATATCTATGTTCCTAAATTTTTTGTTTAAATTCCTAAGGGCTTATTTCTTTTATAGAGTGTGATCTTATCTAAGGTCGCATAATATATCTATGTAAGAATTCATTATGGCATTTGTAATACTTAAATCATATAAAAGTGATTGATAGGCATGGAACCAATTTAATGCAAAAGAGAATTATTTATTCATTTTCATTTCTATTACAATGCTATTAATTTTTAAGGGATCATCAAAATTGGTAAGCAAGAAAGAACCGAGTTTCTTTTGGAAACCCATCATTAGAATAATGTTGCATTTGGCTGGATTTCATATCATATGATAATTTAATATCGTCAATAGATGAAACTTAGAAACATAAAAATGATCAATTTTGAAGGATGATATTGGTCCTTAATTATATCTTTGTATCTGATGAGGGAACAACTCAAGAACAAATAAAACACAACATGAAATGAGACTTTTATTATCAAAAATGATATGCTATTACATTAAGTAAAGAAAAAAAAAACTCAACTACATGCCCTATGGGGTTACAACATTATCAGTTTCTAGAGGAAATCCTTTCTCATAGTACCTTCTCCTAACCTCTAGAAAAACTACCTTTACATCTCAAGAATTGACCTAAGTAACCAAAATTAGGTTTAGGGTGACGAATACATTTTAAATTGTTCCATTTTGCATCCACCACCAATACAGAAGGTTCTGGAAGTAACAGTAGATATTGGTGAAAAAATAGAAGGTTCCAAAAAAGGTAGTCCAACTTTCGAGAGGCATAACTTTTGATCTGAGACTCTGATTGACAAATCATTTACATTTATGGAAAGCTCTATAAGAACTCTATGTTATAGTAATAAAGCATTTTCTTATTAATTAAATTTGTTGATTTAATTATTAAGTCACTTATTATCTCTAGTTTACTTAAGATAAACTTTGGGCATATAATGATTAATTCTTGTATTAATTATTATCGTGCAACCTAAATTACTAACCTATCAGGGTTTTGATTTTCTTTTATAAGGATTGATCTCTTTGTAATTTATTCATTCACTTTTGATCATAACAATTTCTTATTTGTGAACTAGTATTGGTTGAGTGATAGAATAGTATAGATGTTGAGTGATAGCAAATAGTGTTGAATCAAAGATTTGACGAATCTAGGTTGACTATTTTATTTTCTTGAATAATGTGAAGTGTGTGGAAGATAATCATGATGAGCTAGTGGCACATAATTTAAGGTAAACCATTTTGTGGTAAATTAAAGGAAGATTGTAGAAGTTTCTAGAGGAACCAAATAGAAAAGTGAGTAAATTCATTGTATCCTACCTAACCCTAAAATGGATGATTGTGGTTAAGTGGTGAAAGAAATCATGGATATCCTTGCACTCCTTAGACTAAAAGGAAAAGAGGAGATTTTGGAGTTTTTGAAGCACCATTTCTTCCTAGTGTAAGCAATCTATGTTGAAGATATGTAGATTGACTAGGCATAGATCATTTGTGATGAGCTCACCTCATGGTTGAATTCTACCAGAGGATTCAAGAAATTCTACATGTTCTCTTATATGATCTATACTTTTTCAACTCACCACTTATTGCCCAACCTCCCTAGCATCCCAAATTACTATGAGTGCACCAAAGTCTATGAATTCTACATGCATATGTAGCTGCAAAGAAGCTATGAGGAGTATGTAGTTATGAATGAGAGTGAGAATAAAACCTCCAAAGACAAGAGTCATGGAAACAAGAATGAAAGTTTAGAAAAGACTGGGGATGAATCTAAGACCATCCAAGCCCTAAGAAAAGAAATGATGAGGCTAATGAAGGAAGTAATAGGAAGTAGGAGGAGAAAAGAGAGGGGAGGGAACTATGGTGCATGGATTATGAAAAAGGACACACAAAAGGGGTGTGTCCATGCAAAGCCTTCTGTGACATTTTTCAAGTGTTGGGCCACACAATTAAGGATTGTCTCTACAATCTAAAGGCACGGAATGCACAAGTATTCTTTATACAAGGAGAACAATCCACACCACCTTCCACCCCTCCACAAAACACAAACACAAAAGCCTCACATGGAGGGTATAGAAACAATAGGCGGGGAAGCAATAACAACACACCTAAGAGAGAAATCCAATATGATTCCAAAGGAAGACTTGTGAGTCAATGTAGGCAATGAAAAAAATGGGGCATTTTTCTCGGGACTGCCAGAATAGAGGAATGTTGTGTAAATGGTGCAGATCGAGTATCATGAGGATGCCATTTGTCTAATAAGAAAAGAGGTGGACATGCTTGACATTGCATAGCTAGAAAATGAAGTCTTGGCTATCACAAGAATGTAGGCCAAGAAACATGTATATCCCAATTGAGCTACAGAGAAAGAAAGATTCCAAGAAGCCAAAAAGGACATTCAAGATAATATGACAAAGGAAGAGAAAGCAAGTATAACTAAACTTCCAACCACCTAGATGGTACTAAATGTCATAAAATAGGTACTAGAGACCACCATTCCCATGAAAATTGTAGATCTACATGAAATGATACCTCAATTGTAGGCAGCAATAACACAAGGAGCAAGGGACAAAGAATAACCATCCACCAAGAAAGAGGAAGCACAAGCGGGAAAAGAGACTAACACTATGTTCACCATAGTAACGGGGAGAATGCCTACAATAGTAGAAATGGAGATAATGGGATGCAAACTTAAAAATACTATCATAGATGAAGGATCAAGCATAAACATCCTACCTAGGGAGACTTGGAAGGCACTAGGGAAACCTACACTTTGGCCACCCACATTCCAACTAGGGGGTGCAAACCAGCATGGAATTAAACCAATAGGAAATTTGATGGGACAAAAGGTAGTGATTGGTTAATAGCAGTTCCTCTTACACTTTGTGGTGATTACCTTGGAGAAGCAAGGGTATGATGTATTGTTGGAGAGGATGAATAGTGACAGCAAAGACCACCCATAATTGGAAGAGAAATACCCTTTCCAAAGAAGCAAGTGGCCAAAATTATACGATTGACCTAATAAATTAGTTTGTAAGTTAAGATATGGCATCTAATTCAGAGGTAAAGGGAGAAGATGGGGAAGGAGTGGAACCAAATAAAGAAAGAGTTCTCCAGCTTAGGGAATGCTTAGAAGATGAAACAGGTTCCCTTAATGGTCTCTTTCACTAGCAAATGGGAGACTATGAAGTATTCTAGCCATAATGTAATATGTTGCAAATCCAAGAATATGAATTTGAATAAAAGTACCTAGAAGGTTATAAGGAGTACAAGGAGGGTACCACTACCCTCAATAATAAACCAACACATATATTTAGCAAGGAGAGGAAAGTGTAATATGAGGAGGATAAGTTACAAACAATAAACCTAGGGAAGAAGGACCAACTGAAGGATATTCTCGTAGGGGATGACTGGGATCCAGTGTTGAAGGCAACAGCTTTTGAGATCTTCCTTGAATATAAAGATGTATTTGCATGGACGTACAAGGACCTGAAAGGAGTACCACTAGAACTATGCATCCATTGAATACCACTAGTACCAAGAGAAAGACTAGTATGCAAACAATTGTATTGAATAAAAATAACTATGCAGCCAAGATTTAGGAAGAAATCACAAAAATGCTTGAGGCGGGAATAATACTCAAGGTACAAACTAGTGAGTGGGTATCCCCTATAGTTATATATCATTGAAGAAGGATGGGAATCAAATTTGGATATGTGTAGACTTCAGATGCTTGAATGTGATAACTTTAAAAGACCCCTTCTCAATTCCTTTTATTGATAGCTTCCTAGAAGAGGTGGTCGGCCACAAAATATACTCCTCCATGGACGGGTTTTCAAAATATAACCAAATCAACATCGTTGAGGAGGATAAGCTCAAAACAATATTTGAAGTCAAAGATGGGATGTATGCATATAACAGGATGTCATTTGGGTTGTAAAATGCACCAACTGCCTTTCAAAGGATCATATTGCATATCTTCGATGCTATGTCTATAAGAAATTTCAATACCTTCCTAGATGATTGGTCAATCTACAGTGAGAAGGAGCACCATCTCAAAGTCATTGGTGAATGCATGGATAGATGTAGAAGGGAAATACTGGCCTTGAATCCCAAGAAATACAAATTCATGATCCCCCAAGATAGACTTCTTGGTCATATAGTATGCAAGGAGGGGTTGAAAATATATCCCAACAAGATCAAGATCATTCTAGACATGGAAGTGCCATCGGATGTAATTGGTGTCAAGTCCTTCTTGAGGCATGTGGGGTGCTATAAATGATTTATAAAAGGATTTTTGGAAGTATCTCTACCCTTAGAAAAAATAACCAAAAAAGGGGAATGGTTTTGTTGGGAGAAAGATCGGGAGGAGGCCTTCCAGGAATTAAAAAAATACTCGATGGTACTCTAATTCTCATATACCCTAACTAGAACAAGGAATTCCATGTCCATGTGGATGCTTCTAATTATGCAATAGGTTCCACCTTGGTGCAAATGGGGAAGGAAGGACTGGACCATCTAGTGTACTTTGCAAGAAGAATATTATCAAAAGCAAAGTGAAATTGTAGCACCACTGAAAAGGAAGCTTTAGGTATGGTCTATGCAATTCATAAATTTAGACACTACTTATTAGCTATTCTTTTTATATTTTTTGTTAATCATCAAGCACTCATCTCTCTAGTGAATAACCCTATGATCCAAGGGAGAGGGAGTATATGGCTATTCCTTCTACAAGAATTTACTTTTGAAAGCATAGTCTACTTAGGGAAAAGTCATGTAATTGTAGACCAGTTATCAAGAATCAAGTCAAGGGAAGCCCTTGGAAGTGGAGTGAACAAGGATTTTCTAGATGCCCATTTATTTCAAATTGTCATGCTATCTCAATGGTATGAAGGGATTGGAAGTACCTACCAACTACTACCTTTCCAAGTGAGATGCCAATAGTAGAGAGGAGGAAAATTGCACTGAAAGAAGACATTACAATTGATTGGCAGATTGTTATATAAGATGGGGTCAGACAAAGTATTAAGGACATGTGTCATGGAGGAAGAAATTCTAAGAGTTTTATGAGAATCCCATGAAGGGTTGGGGGACCATATGGGACCTGATATGATAGCTCGAAAAGTATTGTTGACTAGACTATGGTAGCCCACACTATATGCAAATGCTCGAGAATGGGTCATGAGTTGTGATACATGTTAGAGGGCAAGAAAACCCCTAAAAAGAAACTTTATGTCATTTTCCTCAGAACCACAAGAATTATTCAAATCATGGGGGTTGGGCTTTGTAGGGCCCTTGCCTACTAAAAGTTCTCACATATGCAAATACATAGTGGTGGCAATTGAATATCTCACAAAATGGGAAGAGGCATGACCACTCCCCAACAACACAGAACTCAGTACTACCAGATTTCTCTATGACTAGATAGTGACAAGGTTTGGCATACACTACAGTTGACAAGTGACAGAGGGGTACACTTTGTAAACTAGGCAATCAAAACAATGACAAGAGAGTACAAAAAATTTCATTTTTTTTTCTAGTTCATACTATCCTAGGGAAAATGGTCAAGTAGAATCTACAAATAAAATATTGGTAACAATTTTGTAACAGACTTGTGGAGTTGAAAAAAGAGTTTGGGAAGAAAGACTTCTAGTAGTCTTGTGGGCATATAGGACCACCTATAAGGCCACCATTTAGCAAATCCCCTTTCACTTAATATACCTTCAACAATGGAATATGTAGTACCTAGCCTAAGAATAGCAGTTCAACATAGGTTAGGAGATGAGGTGAGTTTAAGGGAAAGGCTCAACATTTTAATGAAACTCGATGAAAGAACTCTCGCTGAATGGGTAACAAAAGTGGCACAAAGGAGGCAAAAAAATTGGCACAATAAGCATTTGAAGAGGATGAGTTTTAGACCTGGACAATTGGTACTCAAATACAATGGGAAAAATAAAATAAAAGCAAGCAAGTTCACAGTACATTGGCTTGGACCATATGAGGCACTCATGTTGTCTATCTTGGATAATAAGTCCCTAAAAGAGCTCATTAATGGATCAAGACTGAAGCTTTATAAGAAAAGAAGAGAGTTGGTTCCTATCTACTCCATAGGTATAAGAAATATAGAAGAAAATGGAAAATAAATAAAAGAAATGGAAAAAGTGAAAAAAGAGGACACAAATGTGATGGGTGACGAAGAAGAAATAAAGGGAACTTTCAAAATAACCACAAAAGAGAATGTCAAAGGAGATATAACAACAATGAAAAGTCATAAGACCCTTTTATATAAATCAAGAGGATGGTTTGCAGATGTCACATACGGCAAGCTAGGTATTTGGAAGAGAGAAGTCAAAGACACATTCGTACAAGGAGTACATGGGCAAGGTAGGTGTGTATGAAGCAGAGCCAATGTATGGAACAAACCCACTAGCATACACAATGTTGGTAGCGTACATGTTTGAGTTGGTAGCATGAAATTTAGAGGGGGCAATGAAGGTAGAGACAGCATACATGGGGTACAGAGGAAAGAAATTACATAGTGTACGTAGAAGAGAGAACACAACCCACATATAGCAAGGAAAGAAGGCGGTGTGCATACGAGGAAGCAAGAATAGATTTCACATAAAAAAAGAGAGGGGATTGGCATGAGCATCGTACCATAAAGGAGCATTGTGTGACAAAGAGAGTGGGCCAATGTATGGGTAAGAAAGAGGAGCATCATAAGGAATTTAGAGAGGGGGTCAACGTACGGATAAGAAAGAGGAGTACCTTGTAGCTAAGAAGAGTGTACACACATAAAAATCTCAAAACAGGAGCTAGAAGAGTGGGCATTATTGTCAAGTACCACCACGTACCAAGGTCTGGTGTGTGTATAGAACATCAAGTTGTACAGATCAAGTACAAGCAACATATATTAAAGTTTTTTCTTATTAATTAAATCATATTGATTTAATTATTAAGTCACTTATTATCTCTATTTTTACTTAAGCTAGACTTTGGGCATACAATAATTAATACTTTTATTAATTATTATCATGCAACCTACGTTTTATTAGTTAGGGTTTTGATCTCCTTTTATAATAATTGATCTATTTCTATTTTATTCATTCACTTTTGATAATAGCAATTTCTCTTTTTGTTCATCAAGAATGTCTCATCTATGGATATGGGAATTGTAGCCTCCATAGTGTTTACTTCTCTCACTCTGATACTATATTGAAGTTGATGAAAGATCAACTCCACAACTTTCAAGAATCACCTGTATGCAAACTTTTATATGCATAGGTATCCAGCCACTGCAATTTCCTAGTACATAGGATCAAATACTTAATACATAACCCCCCTAAAATGCTTAGAGATAAGACTTGCATGCTTTTTGAGACAATTTTGGTATAAAATTGGCATGCTTCCTAAGGTGATTTTTTTACTAGTGAACACGCTTTCTGGTGATCCCGAGGCAGGAATTTTTTTACTTTGCCCTTACAACTCTTTTTTGACCTACACGCAATTTTTTGGCTGTAACTTTCTCATCTAGTCTCCATTTTTCACAAACGAGATATCATCAGAAAGCTAGTTCTGAGCCCATTCCAATGATGCAAATTATTTTCAGTTTTAGCATTTTTTTAATGGTTGTTTTTGATATCAAAGTTAGGTGTTCTATTTTGCACTTCAGGAGACATATCTTGAGCATCTAATCTTTGATTTGGGATTTCTTTATATCGTTGGAAAGGTCTTTGAGATCTCTTTCCAATGATGATGGTTGTTCTTCCAGATTCTACTCCAAGCATATTCTTTTCAATCTTTTGCATTTTTGCATTCTGGTGGATATCTCAGTTGTTTCAAATCTGGGGATCGATTTCTTGCTTCAGATGATTCATTATGGGTTGTACTATATAGTGTATTAGTCTTATGTCTCTTCTAGTCTATTTAGAAATCTTTTGTAACATTTATGCAAACACACTAAGATAAAGTATCACTTTATTTCATTTCAAGATCTTGCACATCTTTGTATTTTGTTGTACTCACACTACATTATAAAGTGCCTTGGGGGGTTTCGTGTTGGTCACATTCACCATCTTCCTTTGTCAAGTGAGTGTTCCTTCCACGACATTAGCCTCATATGTTAGGATGACATGTGTCATTATAAGTGTCTGTGTTTCTTTTGTACTCTCGATGTTACTGGTTTTTTTTTCTACAAGAGATATTGCATTCAGTTTCAGTGCTCATGTCTTACCTTTCAGCATTATAGAGGGGTTATGTTGGTTCTATTCCTTTCTTGATTTGATAGAGTGAGCTATGTATTCAGTAGTTGATCATATGTACTAGGTGATTGCAGTAGCTGGATACCTATGCATTTTGGTGAGATGGATCATCTACCATATAGACATTCTTTCATTCCTTTTTTTGGAGGCCATGAAGATATCTTCCATCTTCAATTGGTCAACTCTTCAGACTTAGTCTTCTCTACCTAGTCATGTTCTATATAGTGTAGATTTTTCATATCAGTAGTTTGACAGTGTTTGTAGCGTCATGCGGTAATGGTGGTCTTCATGATCATATTTTGTTCCTATCTTCTAGGGCATTCCTTAATTTGTTCTTCAGTCCTTCACTTGTTCTTTCAGCTTTATTTCCATCTCTTTTTGGAGTAGAATTTTTCCCATATGGTTTTCTCTATTTCTCTTTTTTTTAAAGATTTGGTTGTGTTTGGATAATTCATCAGCCCTTGTTGCCAAGACTCATATTTACTTTTAGTAATAGTTTCTAGGTTTTTAGCTACTCCCTAAGTTTATCTTAAGGGGGAGTGTTAGAGTAACAAAATATTTTCTTATTAATTAAATCATATTGATTTAATTATTAAATCACTTATTATCTCTAGTTTACTTAAGATAAACTTTGAGCATATAATAATTAATTATTTTATTAATTATTATTATGCAACCTAGGTTTTTTACTATTTAGGGTTTTGATCTCCTTTTATAAGGATTGATCTCTTTGTAATTTATTCATTGACTTTTGGTAATAACAATTTCTCGTTTTGCTCATCAAGAATGTCTCACCTATGGCTCTGGAAATTCTAGCCTCCATAGTTTTTGCTTCTCTCTTTCTATGATAGGTGTTTGCATGCAAGTGATTCTTGGAAACTATGGGGTTGATCTTTCATCAACTTCAAAAACATATCCTTGAGGAAGAGTCAAACCAAGAAGCAATCAAGGAAAGCCATGTAGAGGAGAATGGTTGGAACAAAAACTGAATTAAACTCACATGTCGCTTTACCAAGTAAAAAAAAAATGGTTAAGCCTGGGGAACCCTAGCAGAGGGAAAATCATTGACTCCAAGAAGAAAAATTCGGTCTTGTAGGTGAGCAAGGTAGAGAAGATGGTAAGCAAGAAGGGCAAAGGGAAAATTGCAAAAAACACTATCGTTGTCAAAATCACTTTTGAAAGTGTAATAAGAAGTGAATGTCACACCTCGTGAGAAAATGTGGAAGACAATCACATAGTGAAGGAGGTACTATGCAAAGTAGAGGTAGACAAAATAATTTCTATGCCCATATTTGATTTAAAGGGTTTTGAATCCATATTACGAAACATGGTGGTTGGCTATGATAAGAGCTCATAAATCCGTAATCCAATACTCATAGCAATCTCTAACAATCTCCTACTCGGCTAAAGAAATAAATAAGGTTTTCAGCATTCCTAACCAAGGACGGGATTTGAAAAAAACCTAATAACAATGAAGGAAATAAAGAAGTGGTTGGGGTTAATGTGCAAAAATGACCTCACAAAATATAAGTGGGAGAGTATTCTCAACAAAAAGAATAGTTGGGATCTAAAGAAAATCTTCATAGCTAATTAGGAATGGTGATGCATTGTAGACTTGGTAAAAAGAAAAGTTACAGCCGAAAGCTACACATCATACATTGCTTTATGGATGCTATCTATGGTTGATAGATTGAATAGGGGATAGGTGTACAACTGGGCATAGTTTCTCACAAAGAGATCACAAGAATTCATGGAGTTGAAGCATAAAGCATTCTACATGCCACACCATGCTATAGCCCTATACCTAGAACTAGTTCGAACTCAGTTGGTTGTTGAACATAGAGGGGCAATGGATCTAGCAAACAGAGTGGAACCCTATGAACCAGCCATGACATATTAGGTTCACATGGACACTTTCATGGCAGGGTCAAGTGGAGGAGAACCATGGAAAAAGAAACCAAGATAGGTAGCAGTACAAGTAGCGTCTATTGAAAGCTCAAGTCAACAAGAGATAGAAGAGGATGGTTTAGAGGAGGATGAGACTAGTGCAGACACATCTTTAGAGTCTCATGATGAAGAAATTCATTTGAGTCGCTTGAAGGGCACGCCTGCATACATCACTTTTCTACCAACAACAGAAGGACCATTGCTAAGTGGGATACCTAAGTACAGCTAGATTCACCAAGCTAAGATTAGGAGTGTTGAAGTTAAGAGTGTGGAGAAGGCTCCTGCAGGTAAGCAATCGAAAGTGGGTCATACCACTAGTATGGAAGAAGGTGTATGTACTATGTCTAGTATGCAGGAAGGTGTCTTTTGTACTATGCTTAGAACACAAGAAGGTGCATATGTTCGCACCATGGAGGGTAGCTATACAAAGGAGGAGAACCATCATACAAAGAGTGAAGGCAATAGATAGCACCAGGTTCCTCAATTGGGAGCAACAAGACTTTCGTTGCCAAGAGTAGCAAACTTGGTCCCCACAAATCAAGGGACTCGTACTAAGGTGATAGATCTCAGGTGTCAGCAAAAGTGTGGGCACAAGGTAAGACTACAAACACCACAAGGTATAGAAGTAGCATACCCTATCGCCTTGGTGGTATAGCCTACAAGAAAAATGGATGCACAGCATGCGAAGCACGAGGAAGAACCCAAGATTGAAAATAAATACACACCAAGGGAGGATACACCAGTTGAGGACACACTACTAGAAGAGGCAGATAGATTGCTTGAAAAAGTTGGGATGGTACCTCCACCCTCACCGGCCCTTTTGGAGGTAGAAGGGGAAAACATAATAGAAATACAAAATGAGAAAGTGGGACCTTCCGAGACAATCTCATTGGAAGACAAACTAGAAAGATTTTTCAGAGTCACAAGATATGGAACATAGTACCAAGGAAATTCTAAAGCAGGCTAAGAGTCAAAACCTTGAGGCAGTATTCAGAATAGTGGAATCCTTGGCAACATTCATGAAGGGGAAATGCCATACGGATTGGAATCTACTTCAACAAAGTGGGTACATGTGGGAGGAATTAGTTGAAAGCTAGACAACTCGATACACCATACCTTTAGCAAAGGAACAAACACAATTCATGCACACACTTGAAGGTAGCATTTAGAAGGACATACTTGGAACTTCAGCAAGAAAAGGAATTGACAAGGCAAGTGGAAAAGGAGTGGAAGGTACAAAAAGCTACCCTAGAAGAAAAGTGGAGAGTTGGAAAATTAGCTCTAGAAGAAAATTGGGAGATAGAGAAAGTTGTCTTTGAAGATAAATTAGCAACAATGGAGGCAAAAGAGATGGATGCATTGTGTGTTTTGCAAGGAATCTTTGTCAAATAGAAGGTTGTTGAATGGGATCTCCTACCTCGCTAAGACTCGATTCCAAGGATGTCTTCACAGCCTACTTCTTGAAGTTTGATTTTCTTTTAGTTTTGTTGGGTAGTCGTCTATAAGACGACAACTACTTCTTCTTCTTCTTCTTCTTTTGCCGGGGGGGGTTGTTAAATGTAGTACATAATAAAGCAATGTTATAATTAAAAGTAGTTCATCTTTGTTGGGTTAGGGTAGTTAGGAAGCGAGGGGACGTGTCTGTTGGTTTTCCAACCAAACCGGCCATTATATAAGAATTTTGGAATATGGAATATGTAATCATAGTTTTGGTAATCAATCAAAGTAATAACATTTCCTCATCATTTTGGTATTCTGGTACTAGTAATGAATGTTATGTTGGTACAATTGAATTTATGTTGCTTTGTGTAACCTATGTCAATAACCATTCTATAGAGTTGGTGAGATTCATATGATTTTGATGTTTGAGTGGATGAATTAGAGATGGTTGATGAGATTTACTCTTTTGTTTGGGATGGATTGGAAGTCTATGGTGAAGATAAAATTGGGTGTGAATATATCTTTTGGCATCAAAGTACGGGACATACTTTTCTATCTACTTGGGGAGTCTGATGCAGGAACATCGAGCTTGGATTTGTGGACTTATGGTTCACACGGTTGGGGTTATGTTCAAGGCATATTGTTGGACCTTGTACTATGTGCTCATAAAGTTTGTATTAATTGTGTTAGAATTAGAATCATTTTGGTGGTTGTTGGTATCGAGTTCTTGTTTCCCAGGCAGACTATGGAGATTGTACTAGCGAGCTTTGATCCAAGGGAGTTGGCATGTGCACTCTTGGATTTGAATTGTTGGAAGGCATGCAGACATATGCCTAAGGGCACATACTTTCATGTTGTCATTTGAGTTAGTTATGCATTGTAAACTTGGGGCATATCCTAAGCATTTAGTTATTTCATGCATTTAATATTTGTTGCCAAGTCAACTTGTGGCTTGAGAGTTTAAATGTAAGGGTTTATTTAATGTAACTTGTTAGGTTGACCTATGGCTTGGTTTAGTATAAGTAAGGGTCTTGTCTTGTCTTGAGACAAAAGGGATGACTATTTCAATTTGGCATGGAGAAGATGGAGTAGCTGAGAGGAACAAAGTTGAATAGAGCTAAGAGGTAAGTGTGGGCTTGGGAAAACAAGAAGGTTGCTTGGTGGCTTGCGAGCACACATTTAGATTCTTCTTGGGATTTTCTACTGGATTGTGAATCTAGGCTAGCTATGATTGGATCTTGTGAGGTCTTGCAAAACGATCATTGTGATTTCTAAAATATTTGGCCATAACCCAAAAGGCCTTACAATCAGATATGTTGGATGTAAATCTTATCATTCTATTATGAGAATTGATGTTGTTTTAGATCTAAATCTTTGTGTTGTGGTTATACTTACGTTGTGTGGTTATTTGTTGGGGGTTAGGTCATCTACTTTGGGGATACACCTGCCTTGTATTGCATCAGACCATTATGATCATCTTCAACTAAAGAGAACATTTATGAGAGTATTTGAAATCATCTTCTACGTAGAGATGTGTCATGTGAAGAGGCATGCGTATGAAAATATGAAGAGTTCTATATTTGGAAATTGAAGAAACTTTCAATAATGTAATGAAGGATCTCTTAATTCTTTATATATTGTACCAAGCGAAAAGCATTATACTACAGCATTTTTTATTATCAATAGAAGTGATATTTTCTTAGTGTGGCTGGATTTTTCCTTTCAAATAGAAGGATTTTCTCAAGATAATTTCTTGTATCTTTTGTGTTTTTTTTTGTATTGCTTATCTAATTTTTCCTAACCAATAACATTTAAAATAATGTCTACGGAATATTTGCCCACGGAAGGAAAATTATGATTTGGAAGAGCTTACAGAAATTTTTTGGCTTAACAGTCCTAAAGCGTAATCGATAGCATACTGTATGCTGAACATTTTTGGTTTGAACAGATACAACATGTCTACTTTTTAAACATTTCAAAAAAAATAGTGTTGTGTCCTTGCGCACATACAATTAATGTAGAAACGTCAAGATTAGGAATAGTTTTTTCTAGTCTAAGTACCGTCGATATATAAATCCAAGAAAGCTATGTGCTTTACAAAAACAAAATAGCAGATACAAACTGAGGAGAGCATAATGATTTCAAAATAAAACCTCTAGGAGTAGAATATTCAGAGTGCATAATGATTTCAAAATAAAACCTCTAAGAGTAGAATATTCATAGAGTAGCGCTATGCATATATCAAATAATAGAACTCTTCCCCTATCCCATCAGGCGAGTCCCTGTCTGGATGTCGCTAAATAAAGAGCCTATTAGTTTCAAACCCTTATCTCCCATGCTAGTTGTTCATACCACATATAAAATTGTTAAGGACAAATGTCCATCTACATGAAACACCAACATAAAAGTGGTCCAGCACATTCATTTTTTTAAAAACTCCTTTTTCAATAGTGAATTTAGGATTATTTTCAACAAAGTCAAAATGTACGAAAATTCCTTACACAGTTCTAATTTTCAATATCAATGACCAAAGAGAGTGGATTTACATGGGTTAACTTTATAATACAGATAAAAGCAAGGTTAGAGAAGTTTTGAGTGTTAACGGAATGCATGTTATTATAAGTTACTTTCACTTGAAAATTGTATGAAAAATATTCGTTTTATTTGAATAAAAATAAGAAATTTGATTAAAATTGAATGAAAAATAGACATCTTTCAAGCTGTATAGTTGGATATAATTTGCATAAAAATAAGAGATTTGGTCAAGTTGTATTGCGTGTGAATGTATTTAGGTTGGAGCCGAGTTCTAACTAAAGCAAGCTTTTCAGAGAGACATGAATCTCCTAGGTTTTTTGGTCTCCTGTTCAGTTAAACCCGATAGAGTCAATCTGTATAGGCTCCACACTGGGATATGGTTAACTAGGTTAAATTTCCCATCAAAATGTTGGTTATTCAAACTAAATAATTTCAGCAAGTGAAAGCCCTATGTGAATTTGACAGAAGAGAAACCCCTCCACTGTACCAATACACAGCTTTTTCTTAAACAAGTAATTTGACAAATTCCCCCAGTTTAAACCTAAAACATCAAACCCCTGTTATTTCATTGTCCTACAAAGCTCGATTCAGTTTAAATAAAGTATTTAAATATATGAGAGGAGAAAGCCACCATACAGTTAATAAAAATTTGTAATTTTCTTCCTACTATTGCCTTTAGCAACCAATGAGAAAGATGAGAAATTATTTTATTTAAATAATTTAAACATGTTAACTATACGAAATGCACTGTATGTTGAAAAATACTTAAAAGTGATCGACTTTTTAAAAAGTATATTGCATCTAACAGATACATTAGTTCCTTCCTAATAACATTCCTGATTACACATAAGCAGGAACTAATAACATTCATTCCTTTGCATTTTCTTCATCTTCTGCTTCATTCACATTGATTGTGAAATTGTACTCTTGGTCGCACCCAAGGTATGAATCACACATGAAATACAGTGTATATGTCTTCTCTCCAAGCTCTGAAGGTGCAGTAAACTCAAGCTTGACTTTAGTCTTCCTCTGGAGTGATACCCTCTTGATGGCCAGCAACTGATTGCTTTTTAAATCCCCAATTACTAGCCACCATCCTTCTTCCTTTGCTTTAGGATACCTTGGTGCATCAACTGGACCTAACTCCTGTCTACCTTCAAGATCTCTTTCTAGAGTGACCTGCACTGTTACATTTTCTCCAGCCCTCACATCATCACTCTCAACTATATCATATGCCAGATCAATGTTTGGGAAGCGGTTACAAAAACGAGCAATGTCTAATAGCTGTGAATCTGTCATCTGTAACAATTCACGTCTCTCATCATCCTCCATCTCAACTAAATCAAAAACAGTTTCAATGCTTTTCCCTGGATTTTCATGGCACTTCTTAGCAAGTTCCTTGGTGAAATGTGGAAGCTGTAACAGTACAGAATCACGGTCCCAAAGACCTTGTGTAACCATTTGGCTCAATTCCATTGCTGCAAGAGCTGGATTCAACCAGCCATTACTAGAAATAACATCCACCATAGCCTGAAGAAGCCGGTTAGCAGAAAGAAGCACTTCTCGCTGATCTAATGCTAGGTTGCCAGCTATGAAATGCCTTGAGAAGTGAGCTTGCAACAATGCATTTGCCTTTACATGTGGATCAGTATATTTTGGTTTGTCGATAGCAAACTTTTGATGATTTATCAATTTTCTAATTGTTTCTTCTTCACCTGGCCGTATGGGAAGCTGCGAATACTCTGAGGCAGAAGCCAGAATTTCAAGAAGCCCTTTTAGCTTTGTCTTTGCAGTCAAGGATGAGCTGAAGAGTTCAATGGTGGTATAGCTAATATAGTAATAAGATGCTATCATCCCTAGGTTCAAAGGAGAAAGATACATATCATCTTCTATGGCAACACATTTGCTTGATTCCAAATCACTCAATGTGCTCTCTATAAGCTCAGAAAGGTGATCTGACAAATGTCTATGGCTGACACCCTGTAGATTATAGTAATTTGGATTCTGTGTGAGTCTTCGATAAAAGAATGTCCAAGTAAGATAGTCTACAGCATCCTGCTTACTTTCAATAGTGCCCACAACAACTTCAGCATTGATATGATCATGGAGAAAGTGATCAAGATGACTCTCCACAGGAAATGGCTCATATAAGAATTTTTTATAATATTCTTTACGAGGTGCATGGCATAAAATTACACACTTTCCAGCATTATCAAGCAGAGGTCTACTGGCACGCCCCATCATTTGGAGAAGATCAGTAATAGGATAGTCTGTGTGAGCATTTTCCCGTCCATCATAATACTGTGTACCCATGACAACAACCAAATGTGCTGACAAAGACAACCCCCAACTCATTGAACTGCTTGCAACACACACCTGAATTGCCCCTGCACTGAACAACTGAGCTACAAGTTCCTGTTCTACCGAAGTGAGACCTTCATGTAAATACCCAATTCCATTAGACAACGCATGGCTCAAAGTAGGTTCTTTCACTTTGGCAATAAAAGGTTTCAAATCTTCTTCAGTAAATTGAAGAAACTGGGATCTTTCCCCACCATCTGCATTTGAATAAGTTAATAAATCAAGGGCAGTAAGCCGGGCATGTTTTCTTGTTGGCACAAACACTAGAGCTGGTTTGCCTCCCTTTGCATGCTGAATTATTGATGTGTAAGTTGGCTTGGTCATTGCCTGCATTCGAGCTTCAAAGTTGGCTATATCAACACCCTGAATATGAATCTCTAATGGTACAGGACGCACACCGGGAGGGAAATTAAAAAGCCCATGTGCAGTAGCTCCAATCCACTCACCAAGATCCTTAGCATTTGCAAGTGAAGTAGAAAGAGCAACAATGCGAATACGATTTTCAATTTGACTTGAAATGTACCTCATTCTAGAAACAATTACTTCCAATATGGGACCACCCTCTCCACCAATTAAATGAAGTTCATCCACAATAAATAAACTGACTTGCTGCACCTGCTTACGTTGTTTCCATCTGCGAGACAGAGCATCCCATTTCTCAGGTGTACTTATAACAATCTGACCCTTCTCAAGTAGCTTCAAATCAGTTGCAGTCTCACCTGTCAGCTCAACTACTTTCCATCCCAGACCTTTCCCAAACTTTTGCTCCCATTCACAATATTTTTCCTTTGCAAGTGCAGCTACAGGTGCAATGTAAACAGATCGAAATGTACTATCTACACCTTTTTGATGCAGTCGCAGCAAAGCAAACTCAGCACAAATAGTCTTACCACTTCCAGTGGGTGCCGCAACCAAAACATTATCATCTGAGTTATATAGGACTGTAAATACCTGTGTTTGAATAGGATTGAAGTGCCTGAACTGCTGATACAGAGCTTCATATGAAGGATTTCTTAATGCAGATACAGGAAGTGGCTGCAAATCTAGCAGTTCAGTTGGAGGTGGATATTTCTCTGGCAGAATAAGATGCCTAAATGAAACTGGCAAAACAGTCTGTGATCCCAGCCATTTGTCAGATACAACACGAATAAAATACTGGGGTGGAAGAGGTTCATGTATTGGGACAGTGAAGCTAAGGTTATGATCATCCTCCACATACTGCATCTTCAACATGAAATATTCGTGATGAAGTATAAATTCGCCATCATTATCTTCCACTATAATCCAGAAAGGTTCAACATATCCATGGATTTTCTCATCCCACTGAAAATCCGGAGTGATTGTTAGTTCCACCTTCAATACTGTACGTGTTATTGGTTGAACATGAGCAGAAAGATCCAATTTTGGAAACTGATGTACAAATTTATGAATAGTTTTTCCCATCTTTGGAAAACGAATGAGCTCTCCAATCTCCTGGGCAGAAAGATCATAATATCGATCCCAGGCTAAATCTTTCTTCTCAATTTTGGTCAAGATGTCATTTGGAATGCCTTTAAATTGCCGGAGTGGAGTTTGAACACTCCACATACGTTTTCCAACCATCTTGCATAGATTAAGCGCTTTCTCTGTTAACTGAGCCCATCCTCTTTTTAGGACAATCTCAAAAAGTGCTCTTAGGAGGCGGCCTGCACTCTGCAACACATAACCAAAAAAAAATACACTTAGAATTACACAGCATACATCATCCAACAAATTCCATACAAAACTATAAACATATTGCGGAATAGTTAGTACCAACAGAGTGGTAAAATAAAACTCATCATTATTTAGAAGCAATTTTAAGTTGGAATTCTTCTTTGATAATATTCAAAGAGGAGAATTTATTTCAGGATCCTTATTGCATTCTAATCTTAGAAGAAAATAAATAAACTGTGATCTGTAAAGAGACAAAGACTCTTGCTACATGTTAAAAACTTAAGACCGTTAATCTGTCCTGAAATAGATAAAAATACTCATTGATAAGGTTATATCTAGCTGTAAACTCCATAATGTGTTAGCTATATATAACAAAAAAAATAGACAGAAAATATTGTCTAATTGAATGTCTTCTTTCTCAAAACTTACACGCCCTGAACTAAAACCTGCTGCCAGATTATGATTGCTAATCAAGAGGAACATAAAAACTGTAAAGGAAGGCAAACAGCTGTAAACACTTCAAAACTAGATCTGCTATCTGTTTTCTAAGAAATGAGAAAAATACCTGAAGTGGGGGAGATATTTCAATCGCTAATAGGAGGAAAAAACAGTGCGAGAACTAATGCATCAAGCCATTTGCTTACTGGACTATCTTCTAACCATTTGCAGGGGACCATTCCTTTTTGTCACAGCAGCAGCTTGACATCTCTCACCCAACTTCCCCTTATTTGCTGTATTTAACTTTTTACTTTTTTCATCTTTGAAATCTTACATTTGTTTCCTTCTACAACCTCCTTGGTGCTGGTGCAACCTCAAATTGAAGAACCAATCAAAGATATGGAGGCTCCAAGTAGGATAGTAGGATAGTAGGAGAGTAACAAGGCACCAAAAACCAATTGGGCCTATGATGTAATGAACAAATAAAAGTTGTAAGCCAAAGTTGGCACAAATTTGGCAATTAGGACCTTTTAGGTGCAAGAGTATGCCGATAGGTGTTTGAATTGAGAGAAGGTCGATTTTCTACTCCTAGGTAATGAGTATAAATGTACTTGAAGTTAAAAATTCCATAGAGTCCCGTGAGGATAGATTTGCCACTCTTGAGAATAAAGGTTGAGTGTAATTGAAGTCAAAACATCAGAAGTCCATATGGAGGTCGGTTTTCCACTGGGTAAGCACTTGTAAAATTTGGGAAATGAGTGTAAAGGGGAAAGTCCTTATTGGCATGGATTTTACACTTGTTCCTATGATCGTGGAATTTCCACTTGTACCTATGGACATGGATTTTCAAATAGTCCTTATGACCATGGATTTTCCACTTGTCCCTATGAACATTTAATTTCAACTAGTCCCTATGACCTTTTTGATTTTCCCTTGAGGATCAAAATGAATAAGCAAACAAGGAGCCCCTATGAAGGTCGTTTTTCCACTGGTTAAGCACTTGTAAAATTTGGGAAATGAGTGTAAAGGGGAACGTCCTTATTGGCATGGATTTTACACTTGTTCCTATGATCGTGGAATTTCCACTTGTACCTATGGACATGGATTTTCAACTAGTCCTTATGACCATGGATTTTCCACTTGTCCCTATGAACATGAAATTTCAACTAGTCCCTATGACCTTTTTGACTTTCCCTTGAGGATCAAAATGAATAAGCAAACAAGGAGCCCCTATGAAGGTCGTTTTTCCACTCCCCTCCAAATGTGCACAAAAGAAAGAGATTGCATAGGGACTGATTTGTCCCTATGACAAATTGATTTTCCACCAGCAAAGAAAGTTGGCTAAAGTATGTGGACAAGCATGGGGATTCCTAAATCCCTATCCTCGCCACCAGCTCAAAGGGTGTAAGAAAAGACTAAAGCGTGATCTGAATTTGTCACTATGGACATTGAACCTCCAGTTGGGCAACTTGGTAAATTTTAGATATCAATTCAAGGACAAAAGAGGGGCTGAAGCTGTCCATATGCCATTTGGTTTTCCAGAAAAAAAGAAAAAATACAAGAAATGATTAAGATGAACCTGAATATGTCCTTATGGCCACTATTTCTCCTATTACAATAATAGATAAGACGTCTATTATTAGTTAATGGTTATCTTGTAAATATCTTTAGCTTTAGTTTGCTTTCGTTTTTTGCTTTCTCTGGAATAGAATGTTTCTATTCTTTACGATCGTTTCCTAAGGAAACATCGTCTCTTCCTTTTGTATAAATTGACCTTTCAGTCTCTGTTATTAATAAGCAAGTATTTACCAATTACCTCGTAATATGGTATCAGAGCTAAATACTTAAATTTTTTCAGAAAAATTTATAATTTCTTCTTGAAATTATTTTTTTAAATTTTTCCAAAATTATTTCAGCTAATTTCTCCAAAACCCACCTAGGGTTTTTCTGCTTGGAGAAATTCCCGAATTACGGGTCTGCAAATCGCGTGGAAATCGTGGCCATTTTTTGAAGACTCGCGTTTTTGGGGTGGAAAAAAAATTTTGTTTGCAGATTCTTGGTGGGTTTTTCGAGAGCTCAACTGGGTTGTCCGTTTTTTCTGGGTGCCTCAATTTTTGTGCCTCGATTTTCGAGCCAGCGGATTCAAAAAATGACAGCAGATTCCTTTTGGGTTTTTCGAGCTCTCTTCTGGGTCATTCTCTGATTCTTCTGGGTCTTCCGTATTTTTGCCTCGAAGAATGTGCCTTCACAGATTCTCACAGTTTTTCATTGAAAAACGCGCCATGGCATCTCTGACAAATATTCTGCTCGAGCATAATTCCAAATTCAATGGTCGCAATTATGGAACCTGGAAGCAACGCATCATCGCAATCTTCGAATATCGAAACACCGATCAACTTGTTCTGGGTATTACGCAGCGTCCGACTTCTCCGGGTCCTGATCAAGATACATGGGATCTGAATAATCGAGAGGCATTAATGCTTCTCAAACTATCCGTAGCTGATGACCAGCTTTCTCAGATTCCATCCGGCAAGACAGCGGCCGAAATCTAGACACATCTAAAAGGTCTTCATGAGACTTCCGACAAGAGCAGAGCTTTCTTTCTGAAAAACACTCTGTTTTCTATTGTCATGGATGAGCGCACCTCGCTCCAGGCACACCTGAATCGGATTCAGGAAATCCGTGATCAGTTGCCATCGGTCGCAAGATGGAGGAAGAGGATATTGTGGTAATCACTCTTCGGAGTTTACCAAATTCCTATGAGCATTTTATCGAGACTCTCAACATCACATCTATTGGTGTTGATCTAAAGTTCATTGATCTCTGCACCCTGCTACTTCAACAAGATCGGTGGAAACAACAGTTCGGTAGCAGCTCCAGTTCCACCTCCACTGAGCAAGCCTTTGCTGCGAAATCCTTTCAGAAGGATAAGGGCAAGTTTCAGCAACCATCTCAGCAGAAGTCTTCTGCTCCAGCATCCGATGGTACCAAAAAGAAGAACATTCAATGCAACTATTGCCACAAGTATGGTCACATGAAGGTTGCATGTCGGAAACGCTTAGCTGCCCAGTCTAAGCAATCAGGTTCGCAACCCAAAGTGAACAGTGCAGAGCACACTGAGCCGGCGGAATCTACCTTTTATGTCTTCATGGCTAAAAGACCCGTAGATCATGTACAATCATCTGCCTAGTACATTGATTCAGGTGCCTCTCGACATTTCACTCACCGCAGAGACTGGTTTACTGACTACCAGCCTTATTCAGATTTTGTTATCTTTGGTGGTGGAGAAGAGTACACGGTTGTTGGTAAAGGCAACATTCAAATTCAGTCTGTTGGGAGGAAGCTCGTATTCCTTGATGTGTACTACGTTCCAGGGATGGAACTAAATCTACTCTCGGTCAGTCAGTTGTTGCGACATTCTCCACACTTGGCATGATGTGTACTACGTTCCAGGGATGGAACTAAATCTACTCTCGGTCAGTCAGTTGCTGCGACATTCTCCACACTTGGCAATCACCTTCAGTTCACATCAGTGCACCATCACTGATCGGGCGACTAAGTCTACTATTGCAATTGGTCTTGAGGATCATGGTCTTTTCAGACTTACTGATTCTGGTGATTCTCAGGACTTAGCTATGGCTGCTTGGCGATCTTCCATCAGCACACTTTGGCATCAGCGATATGGGCACTTAAATGTGCATTATCTCTCACAACTTGCTCGGGATGAGCTTGTTCTTGGTTTGCCAGAGATTCAAACCCAACACCTTGGAGTTTGTGACGCATGTCAGGCTGGGAAGCAACATCGCACACCTTTCCCCAGTGGCGATTCTTGGCGAGCTTCTCAAGTACTTCAGCTTGTTCATGCTGATATCTACGGCCCTATGACCACTCCTTCTATTCTTGGGTACAGGTATTTTCTGTTGTTTGTAGATGATTTCAGTAGAAAAATGTGGGTGTATTTCCTTAAAAAGAAATCCGATGCATTTATTGTATTTCAGAAGTTTAAACCCTTAGTTGAAAAAGAGTCTGGGAAATCTATTATTACTCTTAGATCAGACAATGGGGGGGAATTTTGTTCTAATGTTTTCTCCAGCTTCTTGGATACACATGGCATCCAACACCAGTTCACCACACCCCACACGCCACAACAAAACAGTGTAGTTGAACATCGGAACAGGACAATCACTGAGATGGCTCGTTCCATGCTCGAACACAGACATGTTCCGAAGCGTTTTTGGGCAGAAGCAGTTAACACTGCAGTTTATCTGTTGAACCGGTCACCCACAGTGGTGGTCAAAGGTAAAACTCTGGAAGAGGCCTGGTCAGGTCGCAAGCCCAGAATCAGTCACCTGAAGGTTTTTGGCTCTCTTGCTTTTGTTTGGATCCCTGATGCTTCACGCACCAAGTTGGATGCCAAGAGTCAGAAACTGATGCTTGCTGGATATAGCAGTCTTCACAAAGCCTACCGCCTTATTGATGTTGAGACATCTCGTCTCATATACAGCCGCGATGTAGTCTTTGATGAGCAGCGAGGACCATTCATGCCTGTTTCTCTTGTTCTTGATCCAGCAGACCAGCCTATGCAGGTTCATGATTTGGGAGTTCGGCTTCCATTAGGTCCACCTGATGGGAGGGCTCCAGTAGCTCCTACAGCTCCAGTCCTGCCAGTGATACCTATACAGCCACCTCCAGCTTCTCCTGCAGGATCACCTCGTTTTGAAGATGCTTCACCTAAGTTTGATCCAGATTCTTTTGATCAGGATCCTGCTGATCAAGCATCTCCTAGTACTCCTGTTGGTCATTCTCCTCTCTGGCCTAAGTGGTGGGCTAAGACACTTGCTGATCTTCATGATGATGAGCTCATTGATGGGAGAACTACTCGGAAAAAGAGCAAAACTATAGATTCTGTTAACTTTGCTCTTATGGCCAACATTCACAGTGTGTTTGAACCTCAAACATATTCTGAGGCTAAAGGAATTCCAGAGTGGGAACAGGCCATGCAATCTGAACACCAGAGCCTGCTGAAGAACAACACTTGGGTCCTTTCTGATCTTCCCCCAAGGAAGAAACCCATTAGCTGCAAATGGGTCTACAAAATCAAATACAAATCAGATGGTACTTTGGATAAGTACAAAGCTCGTTTAGTGGCAAAGGGCTTTTCTCAACGTCAGGGCATTGATTATGAGGAGACCTTTGCTCCTACTGCAAAGATGAGCACCATCAGATTAGTCCTAGCCATGGCAGCACAGTTTGGCTGGAAGGTCCATCAGATGGACGTAAAGAGTGCTTTCCTGAATGGTGATCTCCATGAAGAGGTCTACATGACGCAGCTTTCTGGTTTCAAGGTTGCTGGTAAAGACCATCAGGTTCTCAGATTGGTAAAAGCTCTCTATGGTTTGAAGCAGGCCCCTCGGGCATGGTACATCAAGATTGATACGTACCTCAGTGATCAAGGCTTCAAGAGGAGTTCTTCAGACTCAAATTTGTACATCAAGACTACTAACAGTGACATCATCCTTCTGGTTATCTATGTGGATGATCTGATCATCACTGGCAGTTCGGCATCTTTGATTCAGGGAATCAAACAACACTTATGCCAGTCTTTTGATATGACTGAACTTGGGCTCATGCATTATTGCTTAGGTGTTGAAGTTTGGCAACAGTCTTCTAGTATATTCATCTCTCAGTCCAAATATGTCAGGGCCTTGTTAGACAAATTCCGAATGCAGAATTGCAAACCTGCATCTACACCTATGGAGAAAGGTCTCAAGTTATCAGCCAAGTTTGATTCTCCTTCCGTTGATGATACTACGTATAGGCAACTAGTAGGCAGCCTCATCTACCTATCTACTACTAGGCCTGATATCAGCTTCGCAGTCAGCTATATTTCACACTTTATGACAGCTCCTAAGGCTGATCATTGGATGGCAGCAAAGCGTGTGCTTCGTTATGTGAAGGGCACTTCTGATTATGGACTTTTGTATTCTCGGAGTTCTAATCCTAAACTCAGTGGGTTCACAGATTCAGATTGGGCAGGCTCTGTTGATGATAAAAAGTCAACATCTGGATATGTGTTCAGTTTGGGATCCGGTGCAGTCACATGGACCAGCAAGAAGCAGCAGGCAGTTTCTCTCTCTTCTACAGAGGCTGAATACAGAGGGACTGTTAAGGCAGGATGTGAAGCTGTCTGGCTTCGTCGGATGCTTGGGGATATGCAGATGTCACCACCAGGACCGACTACTCTGTTTGTTGATAACGAAGGCGTTATCAAGTTAGCACGGAATCCAGTCTTCCATGAACGAACCAAGCATGGGGATGTTCATTGTCATTACATACGACAGCTGGTTGAAGACGGGACTATAGATCTGCAGTATGTTCCTACCTCAGATCAGACTGCAGACATTCTCACCAAGCCTCTTGGTCCTGATAAGTTTGTCAAATTCAGAGGACAGCTTGGTGTGTTAGATAGATTAACCATTAAGGGAGGGTATTACAATAATAGATAAGACGTCTATTATTAGTTAATGGTTATCTTGTAAATATCTTTAGCTTTAGTTTGCTTTCGTTTTTTGCTTTCTCTGGAATAGAATGTTTCTATTCTTTACGATCGTTTCCTAAGGAAACATCGTCTCTTCCTTTTATATAAATTGACCTTTCGGTCTCTGTTATTAATAAGCAAGTATTTACCAATTACCTCGTAATATCTCCCTCGTGGAAAGGGAAGCTGAAATTGAAAGAAAAAAAAATGAAAAGTCAAGATGTCCTTACAGAAGATTTTACACCAGCATGTTATGAAAGAGATTAAAAGAAATAAGCGAAGGGATTAATCCCTATCCCAGTTGATACTCCCTTAAGAGGCAGTATTTTAGTACCACATGCATTGTGAAGTTGCAAAACAGATGTAAAACCACATCAAATTGTCATTCAAAACAATGATCACAATACACAAAAGCAATTCATGTATAATAGCAGAAAAAAAATAGTTGAGGGCTGGAAAGTTAAAGACAAGGCAAAGAGGAAGACATCCTATTAAAGTAGCCAATATTTAGAGAGAGAAAAAAGAGATCGAAAGAAATTGTAGAGGACAGATGAAACAAAGACTCGGATACAAAAGGAAATCTGATCTGAACAGGCAAAGGGGGAAATCCGAACAAAGGAAAAACAAATTTCCATAGACAGGTTGAAATCCGATTTCCACAAACCCTCTGAATCTGGCCAAGTGTGGCTGAACGCTTTTCAAGGTCAAGTTAAAGTGGATGCCTATGAAATCTGAATTCGAATGTTGCAATAAAAATCTGGGCATGTTGACAGGAAAATTCGAATAAATGTAATCAGATATGAGTCTATTAACTATTAAGGAAGAAAAATAAGCAATGGAGGAGAGAAACCAATGTGTAAACTTAGATTTGAATGAGCAAGTGAGAAATCGATGGTGTTTGAACAGGCTTTATGCACACTGACCATAACTTTCATGGTGTGACAACAGTAGTAAGCATCCAAGGACCAAAATCAATCCTGATAAATGGTTTTGTGCTGGAGATTTGTTTTAAGAACTCCAGTGATTATTCTGGCAGCTTGGTGTGCTATTTATTTTTGGGAGAATATCCTTTGGCTGGGAGGATTAGGATTTATACTTTTATGGTTTTGAGTGCATCATCCGTAGGTTATTCTAGACACTGATACTGTGCTCAATGTTGAATTTAGCCATAACAGATAACTGAAGAAAACCATATATGTCGATGCTGATTTTATAAAGACATCAGATAAAACTCCTACCATCTATTTTTAATTCAAATTTATGGTGGACTAAATATAACCACATCTGCTCAACAGAAAAATCCCTTTGCTTTCCCTATGATAAAAAGAAAACATGTTTGTCAGTCTTACATTTATGCATAAGAGTATCATAAAATTTTAAATGCACACTGAAGATCAATCCACTATAGGTGGAAACTGTCGTATCAATAGTGTTTATTGTAAATTCAATCTGATCTGGATGCAATGGATACCCTATAAGCAAATCAGAACAAGAGATTAAATTTCCTTTTGCTTAGAGTGCTTAAATCAGTAGAAAGCTTGAAGCCTAATTATGGTTTCATCACATAGTATTAGTAGGAAGGGGAAAAAACAGCAATGTGGCATTCCCATGTCATTCGCCTAAAAACCCCTGTTCTATTTCTCAAAACCTCCTCTGCAAATGCATATGTATGAAGTATAGCCTTGCCAAGCTGGGTATACAATTTTCATTTCTATAATCAGAAAACATTTTTATTAATGACAACTAGGCCACATCACTTTGAAAGTAGTGATCACTTGCACTTCCCTTGATTGCTACACAAAATTCCATCAAACAATCAATGCTCAACTAACCATCACAAGAAAATGTGCCCCCAATTTTTCAGCAGCTTCACAGATCTTCTGTTTTGGCTCCCCAATCACATGATGGGCTTTTGCTCTCACATTGTAACGATTGCAGATATCCAGAACTTGCTTGAATATCTTGTGGGTACTCCTCAGTTGTACACATTCAAGAAGATTAAACACCTCGTTGCTCAAAATGAATGTTGCAGGGTACACATAGTAACACATTACTCATCATGTATAGTCCAATAATCCACACAGCACTTTCATAAAGATTGATTAAATCTCCTACCGAATTTGGGATAACTTACCAGAGCCAGAGGTAACATAAACTGGGGGCTGAACATGAACCAACGGGAATTAGTAGCACTATTCAGATTATGTGTGAGCAGCCAAGAGATGCTTCCAAGCTCATTCACAGGCACACATACTCTCTTGGTTCTCATCCACTACAATTACAATTGCATCGTATTCAGCACTTTATCTTCTAATATTTGTTCAATCTTCTCTGTTTTTTTGAACCCTAAGGCTTCGTTTTTTTTTTTTGGAACGTATATATTAGATGTTTGTTTATAGGGCTGCCCATGGGTACAGAGGAAAACCACTCATGGGGAACGATGACTGCTTGTTTTCCACTATCTATGAGCTGTCTAATTCAATTTAGTCCAATGACTATTTGTTAGGATGCATAGAAGTATAGGGTAATAATTCCTTGGTTTGGTCCAGATTCAGTCCAAAGGCAACATCCATCCAAAATTTGGTTTAACTGCCCGTGCAAATATAGTGTCTCTCAGTCAACTGCTTCAGTGTTGGATTTGACAGCCGTTAGATTGTAATAACCTTTCCTAAAACACATAAAAATTGTGTTGGTTGCTACTCATGGCCAAGCAAAATAAGTCTCCGCTGACCCTTAATAACATAATTCTCCAAACTTCAAAGGGAGCTCTATGTGTATGCCAACCTTGAAATGCAGTCCACTGGTAATATAAATTTTCTGTAAACTGTACATGTTACAACACAGCCGTAGGCAGTTCGTTAGCCCTATGTACGGAGAAACAAAGTCCCTTGTTATTTTCTCGTATGGATTATCTCATCAAGAATGATGAAAGTAGTCCATGAATCTATTATCGTTCCTCTGTAGCTTTAATCATCAATATTCATGAGGTTGGAAGTCTGCTTCTAAGTGTTTCCCCCCATAGTTATGGCTCACAGACTGAGGATGTCTATCAAAGGGACTTTCTCTGGGATTGAGCATAAAAGATGTGCAATGCAAATGTAGGAGAGAAGAAATCTTACCCAAACGAAGTCGCCTACTAATCTCTTTCTCATTGAATTTGTGGCTCGCAGACAAATAGACAGAATTCTTGCTTCCATTTCCCTTTTGGGACCCATTTGAGATGGTAAACTCTATTTACCATCATGTTTTCCTTTCAACTGGTTTCCATTTGAGGATAGAGCAGACTAGGAGATTAAGTACTAAAATGTTTTTGCAAAAACCTACAATTGCCCAGAGAACATGTGAACAAGAGACACGAATGCAGGGGGAAAAGTGATTTGAAGGCAACGATAGAAATAATGTGTATACCAAGAAATGTGCCTCAGTCAAACGTACATAAACTACCGAGAAATGACTCAGCGAGGATCATAGAAATAACGTGTGGAGGAAGATTGCAGTGAATAATGAGAAATAATAAATGCAGATTGAATACAATTCATGTACTCGTGATTTGTGTACAGTTGACCTTAAAACATGATTGGAAAACAGTTTACCAGCAGTTGCTTTTGAGTGTGAGACAAATTCTGGTTGCAAGCAACCTCAAAGGAAAAGCCTGTCGGCTATATTATCTTCTAAGAAATTCTTCATATTGATATCTCTCAGGGTCCTTTATATAGATTTTTCTAATATGGGTACACTAATCAGTTGCATTACAAAGCATACAACATTCAAATCACCCACTCATAGAGTAACTAGAAATAATTAAGATTTGTGCTTTACAGGTTGTCAATATGAATACATACCTGAGTAATAAACACCATATCAGATGTGAGAGAAAGACCTTCAAGCTTAAGCTGTGAAATGTAAGCCTGGAGCAAAACATTGATCTTAGCACTTGGCTCCTCCAAACTCTCCTTCACTGGAATAGGAACACGATCTAAGAGCTTTGCGAGTTCCATCTTCTCTTCTTCTCTTACAGTCACATATTTAAACTCTTCACTTAAAGAAAACAATCGGCATAGCTCAATATCACCCATTGTTGGCTTCAAGTGCTCATTATAAGTAGCCATTGTCCCATGAGTGATGTAATAATAACTGGCTATCCGTCCAAGATCAGTAACCTGGAAATATCCACTCTTCCGATCATATTTCACTAAATTATTTTTGTCCAAGATAGTTGCAGCTGAATGTATCTGTCAACACAAACAGACCAATTATCAGAAACACTAACAAATACCATTAAAGTAAAATGAATGGTCCTACATATCTAACAATATTGTAGTAAAGTTACTGCAAAAAACTGAAAAAAAACAACCATGCTTACCAAGTCTGCCCTTCTTTCTTCTAAGGTATTGTCTTTATCCAAAGCATCAGCAGATAGACCGTATAACACTGGATTTCGTAGCATGCGAATGTAAAGATAAGTGTATCCCAACCATGTGCACGCCTCCCTTGCATTTTGAACTGTACCTAGAACAATTTCTGCATTTAAATGATCTGCTAATTTTGAAATAAACTGGCTCTCAATCGGTAGTTGCTGATTCATAAGGGACAGGTAATATTGCAGCTCACTGTGACCTGTTAATATTATTCCTTCACCATGGGAATCGTACTGTGGCCTTCCAGCTCGACCAAGCATCTGCATAACATCTAAGGGACTGAGCTCAGTCCACATACCTTTCTCAGGATTGTAAATTTGAGTTCCTTTTATGATAACAGTATGTGCCGGGAGATTTACTCCCCATGCAAGTGTGGCAGTTGATACCAAAACCTGGATATGCCTATCAGAAAAAAGATCTTCTACCAGAGTTCGATCTGCCCTCGCCATCCCTGCATGATGTATTGCAAATCCATAAGGCAAAAGGTCTCTCAGGTCACTGCTTTTTACTCGATCAGTTTCTGTTTGAAGAATTTCACGGCTGGCACTATCTTCTTTGAGAAACCGTCCAAGGGTATCATTTGCAAGCGCTGTATCTCGTATGGCTCTGGCTGTTTTAGTCGTTTCTTTCCTGGAATGTACAAAGATCAAAACTTGATGCTTGCCAGAAGCTGCCATCACCTTTTCATAACACACATCATTCATAAGCTGAAACCTCTGGAGTGGTTTCTTAACCGTGATACCGATATATTGCTGAGCAAGTGGACAAGGTCTGTAACTATTATCAAAATAGAACAACCCTTTTGACTTGTCCACTCTAAGTAACAGAGCAACATCTTCATAGTTTGGCAATGTTGCAGACAGCCCCACCAACCGTATCATTTCCTGGGTAGTCTCAATTTGCCTAACTGTCCGAGCCACTATACTTTCCAGCACAGGCCCTCTGTTGTCATGTAAAAGATGAATCTCGTCAATAATCAGAAGTTTCACTAGCTGAGTGTAAGTTCTGTCCCCAGACTTTCGGGTGATGATATCCCACTTTTCAGGAGTGGTGACAATTATCTGTGTTTCCTCTATTTGTTGACGAGACATTGTCTGATCTCCTGAAAGTTCCCTAACAGTAATCCCATAAGACTGTAAGCGGTGAGACAAGTTACCAACTAGCTCTGCAACTAATGCTTTCATGGGTGCCACATAAACAATCTTAAAATTATTCAAATCAATGGAGCCATCAGCACTCCTATTGAGGGCAATCTGTTGAAGTATGGTTAACAATGCCACATTAGTCTTACCAGCACCTGTGGGTGCACACAAGAGCAAGTTCTCAGCAGTAAACAGTGCAGTTTCATACACTTTACTCTGCACCCTGTTCAACTGCTTCATTCCATTAAATGCAGGCTCCGCCCAATCTGGCATGTCCGTTATCTTGACAAGTTCTTCACCTTCTGCAAGGGGTTTTGCCTTCAAAGGAGGGACATGAACTTCCTCGTAACCTTTCTTTGTTATCCTAAGGGAACCTGGAGGTAGCTCGCACCTCTTGTTTGCCATCAGCAACCCTCCTTGATGGAACGATATGCTATCAAGATCCAGCATCTGACGCTGCCCTTTCAACCAACTATTCTCCATTTCTCTGTCTATCCGCCGTTCCCTTGTCCTCTCTCCATCTACGCCCTCATCTCTTAATTTCCTAGCTTCCTCGCGGATGCTTCGTTCTAGATTCTTCTGCCGTTCCTTGGCAGTAGCCCTTGTAGCATGCAACTGTTCAAGGATAGCAGCAAGTGCAGGGTCTCCAACCATTTCGTCTTCTATCTTCTTCCTTTCTTTCTGATCCTCTGCCCTGGCCAACCGTGTACACCAAACAATCTTAAGCCTGTTCCGCAGAAGCAATTTGATAAGATCAAACTTCTCGTAATCCAAAAGCATCACCAGCTTGTTCTCCACATCAAGAACATCACCCTCTGCCAATTTCTTCAAGACATCTTCAGCAAGTTTCTGGCTATGCTGAGGGTCAATTACACCAAAAGCCTGAGAAATTTTGCGTTGAAGCCAATATGCGTCTATGTCCTGAACATTTAATCCTTCATCTGCTTCTTCCATGTCATCGTCATCAATGCCACCCATTTGCATAGCTTCTGACTTACTTGCATCCTGCCCATCATCATCATCCTCGGCGTCACTATCTTCCTGCACTTGATCCAAATCGCTCTCCTCGTCCTCTTCCTCCTCCTCAAACTCAACAGCAACACCAATATCGTCATCAAGGGCTTCCCCTGCAGATGCTCCCACACCTGCCCCTGATTCGCCAGCATCCTGGTAATCAGTAATGAGCTTGCCGATGGAAACAAGCTGCGCAAAATGCTGAGATGACAAAGAATTGAGAAGTTTCTCGATCTCCTTCTTCTTATCAAGGTCCTTAATCTTGTCGTTCTTCAGAACAGCCAACACTTCATCGGCAGCGCCTCTCAAGATGTCCTGCGGTTGGTCACCGAACTGCTGTTGTATAGTACTGAGAAGTGCCTCATAAGCAGCTCTGGTCTCCTTGGTCTTAGGCCTGTAAATGCCATCATCAGCAATAGACAAAACACTCTCTTCCTGAACTCGCCTTCTCTTGGTATCCCTCTTGGGCACAGCCGCATCCAAGGCAGGTTTTTCTCTCTCTTTCTTCTTCTTGGCCTTCTTAATTCTTTCTTCCAGTTCAGGGGGTTTCCCATGGTAAACCCTATCACCAAAATTCTTCGGGTCGATTTTTCCCCACAGGGACTCGGGCTCTCCTGTAGGTTCGTGAGTATCACGGGGCCGGGAGTCTGTAGTTAAAACCAAACTGGAATTCGCCCTATACTCATACTGCTTGAAACGAGCGTGGGCTTCGGCACCTCCCCCCAGATGTGCCATTTCATCTGTTATTTATCAAAATCCAAATAAAAACATTAAGAAAATTACCTATTCAAGCTTTCGTGGCAGATATCTGCATAACGTTCCTTATGAGTTGCTCTGAGTAAGATTTGTGATGTATGATGGAAGGAGGCCGAGTTACTCTTACTAGGGTTTGTGATATACAGAAGGAAGAGGCGTTCCTGCTGATTTATAACCCTAGTGTTCGTCTGACACAAAACAATGCTTTATCATATGTCGGTAGAGAATGCAAACATGATGATTCCAGCAATTTCTAATAGGAACATCATACAAACAATACCAGCACTTGCACCCCACTGCACCCTAGAAAGAGGTGCAAGGGGTAAAAGAAAGGGAAATTTTTCAATTTGATAGTATAGAATTAATTTTTTATATAGAATCAGAGACATGTTTCATAGTTTCTTTCATTTGAATTTTTAGTGTAAACAGAATAGAAGTAGTAATGTTCCCATTGAAAATATATTAAATAGTAACTTTCAAAAGAATATAAGGTGTTCAAAAAGTACTAACTATAGAGAAGTCAACATTCATTACAGCAGTACATGTATATAATAAATGCAATCAGAATCTTAATTCAAATATTTCGTCAATGACATTGATAATTGTATGATACAATTTATGTTGAATCTTGATGTGAGTGATTTGCTATTGTTTGAACAATGTAAAACTTACTTTGCATTGGATGCATAGTCTTATTGCAATCGAAATCTTAATTCATATATTTCATCGATTGATAATTACATCAGACGGTCTATGTTGAATCTTGATTTGAGTGACTTGCTATGGTTTGAACAGTATATTAACACCAAATTCACCTTATAATATAACAAATATAAAATATAAATAAGTTAAAAAGAGAATAAGGCAAGAATAAAGAAAAATATACAATTCACATAGTTCATAAACAATTGTAGGTGAATTAAAAGTCATCTTCAACATTCTTATTTACAAAATTTAGTGTGAATACAATGTGAGATCAATTAGATTATTCATTGATAATGAGTACATAGAATGCTAAAATAGGAAAAATGTAAGCCTTTTATTTTGTGCACCGTTACAATATAACTATTCAAAAAAAAAAAAAATTAGAAAGTTAATAAATATATTATCAAATCATTATTAAAAATAAAGAGATTATTTATTTACAAGTTTCTTGTGGATAGTTTATAGAGTATAAAAATAGGGATGGAGATAGAGGAAAAGAGGAATAGAGAAGGTTAAAAATTTTATATAAAATTCAATATTTAAGTAGAGATATTTCAAATTAATAAATATAAAAGACAAAAGACATATGGAAGAACTCTTTATACAATCATTTTATATTCATAACAAAATATTTGAATTGTTGGTCTTTATATTGTTTAAAATTTAGAAATATAATTTCAAATGTAAAATATTGCTATATTTTTATTTTTATTTCTTTTATTTTTTAGAATGTAAAATCTTAATTTCTAAAGTTTCTATAATGTTCTTAAATAAACTTTAATAAATTAATAATTATAAATAAAATAAAATATAATTTATTTATATTAAATTATTGTCATTAAATATTTATATAAATATTCTAGTTCACAATCAATAATTGAAGAAGTAAAATAGAAATTTGAAGATAATAATATAAAATACTAAAAATAAAATAAAACTATATTGAAGAATATTAAGATTTAAGTTTTATTTCTTATATAAAGAAAATAGTCAACATGCCATGCCATTGATATAATTACTCTTTGATCTTTATGTTTAAAATAGTTCTAAAAATGATTTTCCATGGTAAAAGAAGATTCTTAGAAAAATGACATAAGCTATAATTAATGAGTGTACAAAATATCTTAATTTTTTATGAAGATAATTAATTTTACTCTTTACTATTATTGGTCTAAACCAATCAGAGAAGAGATCAATTATTTTGTTTAAATCATTTAAATAGATGAAAAATTTAAAACTATACTGTATGGACATATGTTTTAAAAATTCTTGACTTTGATTAGCTATTTAAAATTTACTATTGCATCTAATGGATGCAATAGTATCCTGCCCATGGCAAGGACTAATAAAGGTATACACGTGACTAACTTCTTTGAAGGTTCATAAATTTTACAACTTTAGTACTTATTTATGTGGTTACCTATAAATGTGATTAATCTTGACTTCACTAAAAAATTATGTAAGTCCAATACTCTTTCTAGTTTAGAGTTAATTTTCCAATTCAGAGTTTATTTAGTCCTTAGTCATCTAGAATATTAGCTAACCCAATAAAAACTAAATTCTTTAAAAATAATTTAGCATGCAATGCATAAAAGCCAAGTAACATCGTTACATATTTTTAATAGTAGCAAGAAGTACTAAAAGAATGAATCTCCCTTGCTAATCAATTCAAAGGTATTTTGCAAGTTTTAAGAAAGCACAAAACTTTAAGTAAATAAATATATGCATAGTTAGTACACTTATTCTACTACAAGCTCTATTCAACATTTTCTCATTTAGAAAAAGAGATAAAAAATTCTTTCAAGTAGAAACAATTGACTGATAATTGTAATTTATTTATTATTAATTTATTTATACTATAGTGCTTTAATTATAATATTTTCATTATATTATTATGTTTATATTGTATCTTACAAAAGTTTCAATTTAATAATTTATATTTATCATGTATTCTAAATAAGTAAATATATAGTTTTAAAAATATAAATATATCTTTATTTTATGATTATAAAATTTTAGTGTAGTAATAAAATAAATCTTCTTAAATTTGGATAAGTAAAATAAAATAAAATATATTTTGAAGGATGAAATAAAAAGAAGCCAATTACACATAATAATTAACTAGAAAATACTTGGTTTAATATAATTACAGTATAAATATATAAAACTAATTAATTATTAATAGGTTTTACAATTTACATAATATTGACAAATGTTGTTTCTTAAATTGAGTATGTGAAAATCTTTAATATCAATGTCAACCAAACTTGCCAGCTCTCATTTTACATTAATAAACATGTAGACATAAAAAAAAATGGTCAAGTGAAATCTTATCAGAGATTGAACACAATCTCTAATTCGAGTTTAAGCATAAATGATAAAAGATTTAGTTAAAACTAAATCTTTCTTCAAATCATTCCAGGGGCATTAGAATTTGAATTGAACATGATAACAAGTTTTAACATAAATGATGAAAGATTTAGTTAAGACTAAATCTGTATTCAAATCATTCTAGGGGGATTAGAATTTGAATTGAACATGATAACAATCATGATGACAGATTGTGTAAAAAAAAAAAATCTACTTTTAATCATTCAACGCAATTAAGATTACATAGCCTAAACCATTTATGCATGAGTCATAAACCATTTACCGACAATCATTTTCCAACATGAATCAAATTCTAATGGCAAGCAACCTCATAGGAAAAGCCTATCAACTAAATACTAGTATCAATGTCAATCAAACCTATCAACTCTTCTTTTACATTAATAAATAGGTAGACATTAAAAAATGGTTGAAATCTTATTGGAGATCGAATACAATCTTCAAATTCAAGTTTAAACATAAATGATGAAAGATTTAGTTAAAACTAAATCTTTCTTCAAATCATTCTAGGGGCATTAGAATTCGAATTGAACATGATAACAAGTTTTAACGTAAATGATGAAAGATTTAGTTAAGACTAAATCTTTATTCAAATCACTCTAGGGGGATTAGAATTCAAATTGAACATGATAACAATCATGATGACAAATTGTGGTTTTAAAAAATCTACTTTTAGTCATTCAACACAATTTAGATTGCATAGTCTAAACCATTTACACGTGAGTCAAAAACCATTAACTAGTAGTTATTTTCTTATATGAGTCAAATTCTAGTTGCTAGCAACCTTATAGGAAAAGCCTATTGGCTAATTAATGAATGAATGAAAGATTTTAATAACGTTCATGAGATCAAAGTAGTTTATAGGGTAAATGGGCCCTTGGTCTATTGGCGAAGTTGAATGGCTCACCGGGAGCTCACTAGGGATCAAGTCTTGCTGAGTGAAGGGCTCTGATACCATAAGGCATGAGTGGGCCCTTATTGGGTTCCTAAATCATTTCACTGGTGGCCTATGTTGGTTGGTAGCTCACGGGTCTTGGCTAGACACTTTATAATTTATTTGTTATTTAACATATTTATATTAATAGTACAAATATCCAAATAATGTAATATATTAAAATAATATTAATATCATTTCAATTATTAGTATTTAGCAGAGCAAACACATCTAATAATATGGTATGTTTTATTTTTATAAATGTAAATTTCAATCTTAAAGTAGGACACTAATTTTATTTTGCCCAAGAATGTTGGATGAATGTTGCACAGGCATGCTAGGTATGATGGATGCATCATATGCCATGTGATTTAATCTCTATTAAAAATGACAACACTTTTCTCTGAGTCACTCACTCATAATTATATCAAACAAAGTAAAATAATTCAATCTAGACTACTTATCACACAAAGCAATATATAATAAGTGCACTGAGAAAAAAGTATTATAAAAAATTTGTATTAAATGAATCTCTAGGATAAATGCAGATTGTGAACACATTTTAAATATGTTAGGATTTCTGAATGGAACTTGTGTTGTGTAAGATTTAGGTGCATGACAACTCAATGTGCACCCAATTTGACCAACAAAAAAGAAACGGTAGACAATGATAAAACTAATGACCTATACTAACTTCTCAAAATTATTATTGAAAATGGTAGATGTGAAATACCCAAATGGGTGAAAGGGATGAGGCATGATAGGCCATCTGAGAAACTATGCCTTCCTTATCCATGCTTAGGTGGCAATACAAGAAGTCGATAAGACCATAGTCACATGTCACAATTCCTACCTTATTTTTTCATCTTCCCTCTGGTCATCTCTATATCTTCTTATGTCTCTATCAGTCTATCTCACCATCTATCTCTTTTGTGAAGTTAGAAAACAACTTGACAGTATAAAGACTATATAGGTGTCAAGTCTAGTTAGTAGAAGAAATCTCTCTCTCCCATATATATATATATATATCATGTCTTGGTCTTCATCTTTATATTTCTCCCTCTCTCATTATTTCCTTATGTCTCTCATATATATATATATATATATTTCTATCATCTCTTTCTACGCCCTTTTTCGATCTTTATCTATCCCTCTTCTTCTCTATGTATCCCTCATATCCATCTCTATCTTTGTCTTTGTCTTCCTTTCTATCTCTATCTCCTTACCTATTTCTCTCTCACTTTTTTTCCCTTCTATATTGATCTCTCTCTATTTTCTATATCTTTATGTAGATCTCTACATTTATCTCTATCATCTCTATCTACCTCTTCATTTCTATCTTTTTCTATCCCTTTTCTTCTCTGTATATCCCTCTCCTTGATATCCATCTCTATCTATGTTCCTATCTTCCTTTCTATCTCTATCTCCTTTCCTCCTTCTCTCTCACTCTTTCCCGTTCTATATTGATCCTTTTCTATTCTTTGTATCTTCAATCTATTCTTCTTTGTATATATATTTTTCTCTTTCATCTCTATATATCCCTTTATCCTCTTCATTTATATTCACTATATTTGTATGCATTAGTATTTTTAAATGAAATATGTGTAAAAATGTAATCTATTATAGATTCAATATATAGAATGTAAAAACAAATGTGCTAAATTAATTTTATAATTTAAATACAAATAGAATATTCATAAAAGGATAACCAAAAATAAATTTTGACATAAATAAAATGATAATTTTCTACTTGTCAAATTATATTAGATATAAATTTATTTTACTACAAAAATACATTATATGTAAATTTTTAAATGTGTTGTTAATATAACATATAATCATAAAATTATATATTTGTATTGCATATTAAATTACATATAATCTATATAACACACACACACACACACACACACACACACACACATACATAAGCATGAAATGTTTTTTTTTTCAAGGCTAAAAATTAATTCTAATTAATATAAAAGTTATGTTAACAGTTGAGTTGTACCTCAGCGAACAAAATGATTAGCACAGAAATCAGTAATAATGTGAATAACTCGAACAATGCAACAAATGATAAATGCTCATACAAAAAACATTGGATAGCTAAGAAGTGCGGAAATTTTGAGAAGAAAAATAAACACAGTTCTTGTGTAGTGTCGTATCTACTGCCGGAATTCTGTAACCCTAGCAAGGAGAGGAATAAGACGAGGAGAATCTGTCATGCTGCTTTCCCTCTCAAAATCAATTCTTCTGCAAAAACTAATTATACGGTAGAAACTTCAAACCAATTCACGGTTCTAACTATGTAAAAAGATCTAGATCATATAGACATAAAGCAAGAGATCTAAAGAGATTCAAGGGTCGCTCTAGCAAAAACCCTAGCTATCCAGGCAAACAATTTAGAGAGGAAAGGGGGCAAATTTGTGTCAAATGTGGTCAAGAATGACAGAAAATGAGCCACAACAATCTCAAACTAGGTAATTGTTAACCATATTTGCCTCTCGCCAAAAATTTGAATTCAAATACTTGAGTCCACCCAACGGTCACTTTCCATATTTAAGTATTCAAAATACCATGGAAATACGAAAATAAACGAAATAAAACCTTAATGTATTTCCTTGTTTCTAAGTGATTGTGCACTTTAATGTTTCTGCTTGCCCGCGATTCCCTTACCATTAGATCTTTCGTGATCTACAGTGGGCGCTTTCCCACTTTCTCAAAATGCACTACCTTTACCTAATGCGGGCAAGTGCCTTTACGCCAGGTAGCCCTTGCTAACGTTCAAATCTTAGTGTGTCGCAAAATTTCTTGGTTATCAGAAGCAGTCAGACCTATTGTAGAGTTGTCAGTGTTCCTCGTGCACGTTTTGAATTTCCTACGATCTCATTGGTTGGTCTTTTAATGATATTAATACTTTACAGTTCAGGCGTTGTGATCATTGATTTAGCAAAGATCAAGGGCTGGTGCTTGCCCGTAATATAAAAGTGCATGAGGTTTAAGTAATGTGGGCAAGCCCCTTCATGACACATAGCTGATAATGACATCATGCATCCATTCTTCTCAAAGATAATAAATGAATTCTCTGTTGTGGCACTTGTCAGAGCACGTGGATTTGAAAAGGTGATACTCTATTTGTGCAGAAAGATCCACCGTCTGATGCAAACAGATCTACGGTGGGTGCTTCCCTGCATTATGAAGATGCAAGGATGTTAAGGAATGCGGGCAAGCACCTCACTGCCGCATGTCTTTGTGAGGTCAGGTTGATTTCATAAGCCGCAGGGTGATGCCAGGTGGGGCCAAGTCGTGCTGAGGTGTATGCTGAGTAGTTCGTGGACCTAGAAGTATTAAGGGCAGGCGCAGTATAAGGAAGATCTTTCATGATCGTTGATCTTACGGAGATCAACGTCAGCGCTTTCCCACATTATGAAGATGCAAGATAATTAAACAATGCGGGAAAGTGCTTGAAAGACACGTGTCCTTATGGGCCCAGCTAAGGCATTAACAGTTAAGGTTGACGATGATGTGACATTGCAGTTAAGTTAGGAAGGTGGCTCAGTTAATTGGGAAGATGTGGTCAACCGCATGGAAATTTTACGGGGTGGCAAAATGAAATGAAATTATTGGCCCATGTGGCCCATTTTGGTTGTATAATTTAGTTGACTTTTATCTTTGCTGACTGATGAGCCAGAAACGAAGGAAATCGAGTTTTCTTGTATGATTTGATCCTCATGATCAATTCCAACTACTCTCGAATGAATGTTGAACCCAGTAAACAGCAAGAGAACACTCCACCACCCCAGTTATCCATCTACTTGGTCAGAATGGTTTAATGGCATCATTTCTGTTAGGGCCCTATTTCAACATAATATCAGATTTCATTGTATCTAAATCTGTGCCCAGATCATATTTTCTCCAGATCTCTAAAGAGACTTAATGGAAGTGGTTATGGAGTAACTTTAGTTAGAGAACATCTTAATTATGCCTAAACTATAAAGGCATTTTTTGTAGATTTTGTTGAGGTTGACTCTTCTCTGTTTTCTCTGATATTGCTCTGTAATTTCACTGTAAATCCCCTTTGCCTCTAAACTGTATGACATTCTTATCTCCTTCAGCCATTGATGTGAAGTGCAAGAACTATTTGCCTCTCATTGGTGTATTGTAGATATCTGCAATCTTGCATGACTGTATCTCTTTTGGCCTATGAATGGTATATAAGTGAATCCTCTCTTTCCTTGTGTCATTCATTTGGGTTTTTATGATCTGCATGTGATTGTTAGATTAAAGCAAGTCTGGATGTGTATATCTTTTGGTGTCATGATGGTTCAATAGTGCATGTATGGGCAGAGATTGGTCTGAACACTCTATTTTTAGTGCATCACCCCCCTTAGGTTAGAATAGGTAGATTTGCTTCTATGCATTCCTTCTCCCTTTTCCTCTCCAGGAGTAGTTAGGTGCACCTTGATAGTAAAGGAAGCCGGCCTTCTCTGGAGACTCAACCTCACAGTTCAAGTCCCACAACTTGGAGGTTGTTTCCATGTTTCATAAGGTTGTCCTAAGGTAAAAAATTTGGACAAGGGTGCAAACTTTTGTGATAACGGTAACTTCACTCCATTACTATTAAGAGGAAATAAACAATCCTAGGATTAATTTCCAATTTGATAATTATGAATCATCTAAGTCTTCCTATTCTCCAAGTTATTAGACTTCAAAACCAAATAGTGACCCATGGAATTAAATTATGACCATATGCCTCTTTTTATTAAATACGATATTAGATCAAAAAGGCTGCAAAGCGAACATACCCAAAGTGACTGCACAAAAGGTCACAAATTGGGTATAATCCTTATAAATGGTGAGAACAAAGAGATATTTTGCATTGCCTTGAATAATAGATCCAAATATTTAATGAAAACAAAGATCCCAATGGTTGCAAGAGAGAGAAATAACACTTGGATGACAATATGATGATCCCCCTAATTAATAATGCTTTAAAAAGATGTAAGAGATCGAGACCAAAGAGGAACATTTCAAACACTTTTCTGGCTAATCTGTGGCATGACAAAGAATTCAAGGAAAAAAAGAGAGATCTCAAAGGGAAGAAAGAAAACAAAGAAAATATAAAGGAATGCAAACAACTAATAAAACTTAAAAAGATAGTTATGTGATTGTCAAGAGGAAAGAGCTAATCTTGTTAAGGAAACATGATCCTAGGGATTCTGGAGAGAGTTACAACTACTAAGAAAGCAAGTTGAAAAAAATATTATAGACAAGCAGTGGCTAGAATATGCAAAACTCCTATACAAGAGACCAAACAAGGAAGCTACCATTCCTGTAATGAACACATTTTTTGAGTTATTTTCTATTGAAGATATTAATGTTGGCATAAAAAGGCTAGCAAGTGGAAAATCCCAAGATATAGACAGGTTGCAAGTAGAATTTTTAAAGTGGGGGCAAATATTTTGCCTCCACACATCAAAAACATGTTTAACAAGATCTCATAGGGTTGCTTTTCGATTAATTGGACTATCAACGTGGTTATTCCTCTTCACAAGAGTGGGGACATCAACAATCCCTCTAACTACCATACTATAATGGTGAATCCTCTTTGAGGAAAACTCTGTGGGAGCATGTTAGAACATAGAATCAGTGGTTGGGCTGAAAAAGAGAAGAAAAGAACAAAGGGGCGGGTTGGTTTCAGACCAAAACACTCCACCATTGACCATTGTATCAATCTAAGATATCTCATTGGAAGAGTGTGAGAGAAACAAGGGGAGGAGGCTTTTCGCTACTTTGTGGACTTTAATAAAGAATTTGACACCCCCCCTATAAATAATCTATGGCATAGGATTGAAGAATTGGAAGTACCAAAAGAATACAAAGTTGTTGTTTATAAGTTGTATGAATGGGTAAAAGCAAAAATCAGAACTAAATAAGGCATGTCAAAATGTTTTGGGAGTGACATGAGAGTCAAGAAGGGGTTTCCTTTGTCACCTACATTGTTTGGGATTTACATTGACAAGTTAGAAGAGTGTTTGAACAAAGCCAATGGAGAAGGAATTCAAGTAGCAAGTTATGTGATAAGACTTCTTCTTTATGTGGATGACCTTATCCTTATTGCTAAAACTACCCAAGGTTTGAGGAAGCATTTGAACAACTTAAAAACCTTTTGTTTGAAGGTAGGGATGGAGGTAGACACCTCAAAGACTAAATTCATGATCTTTTCTTTGAAAATGAAAAGGTAGCAACATGCATTCATATTTGAGGGAAACTCCTTAGAAGTTGTGGAAGAGTACAAATACCTAGGAATCAACTTCCATTATAGATTAAGTTGGGAGACTTGCACATAAAAAATAATGCAAGGTGATTAGGAGGCCTCTTACCTTCTTCAGAATAGGTGTAGGAAGGTAGAGCTATGGGATTGGAAGAGGAGGAAGACTCTCTTTAGTCTTTCAGGGGTCTTGGTAATTTTGATTGGATGTTAAGTTTGGGGAAGTAGCATTTCAAACCACAAATGGTGGTGAATAGAGAAGATACAAAAACACTTTATCACTTTTAACCTCAAATTCAAATCAACAATTCCACACAAGATTCTTTTACCAGAGGTGAGCATGTTCCCAATGGAGGCCTCAACAATTATTCACCTACTAAGCTACTTTAAAAAAAAAAATGAGAAATATGGATAAGCAATGCTGGCCCAAAATGATGGTTGATGAGGAGTTAGAGAGAAGGGGAAAAAAATGTGGAAGAAGCAAAACAACAAGGGGTTGAACAAATAGAGCATCAATTCCCAAGAGTTCTTGGACACTAAGATGAGAATCCACAAGGCATTTATCTTCTTAATTCAAATCCACAAAAAACAGGGACAGCCCGGAGAAACTACAATAATCGGAGTGATCAATCCTTAGCGTGGTCCCTTAGACCGTGTGGTCTCGTGGACATCATTATAAAAATTTCATTCATTCATTCATTTATTCATTTTCAAATAATACTAAATGATGAAAAAAAGGTCACCATAAGTCATAAATTCATGTATTAAACAATAAACAAATCGCGTACCTTTTTGGAGAGTGGGGTCTACCCTCAACTTTCCTCTACTTGTGCTCTAATCTCTTCTCATCATGATTTGCACCCAGTTTGTACTTGCATCTGCACACAACTAGTGAAGATAGGGTTGACTTGGTTGTCATCGCATTGGAGTTTATATTATGCTTGATTCCCTTTCTATTTGACTCCTTTCTTGTTTTGTGATCTTTGCCTATTACGATAGGTATGAGGTGGCGTGACCCCAATCAAACCATTTTCTTATAACGTTTGGTGAGTTCTCAATTAACAATAAGTTTATTTATTATATATATATATATATATATATATATTTTTTTAATTATTATTATTTTTTTCTTTTCTTTTTTGATGAATATTCCTTTTCTATTAATAAATAATATACTAGTTATATTTCACAAAAAAAGGGCCACAGGATAAAAGATCACCCCACGAGAGTTCACACGGTCGAAGCCGAAATTAGCAACTATTCATCAAAAAAAATTAAGAAACCCCTCAAGTTGCCAAAGCAGTTCGTTGAGGGGGCTATTTCATCGCAATCATGGAAACCCTAATCATCCCTAGGATTGGCAGGTGGGCTGGGAATAGTCCAGCTATTAGCAACATCATCAAGGGCGTAGTCTCCATCCTTTGTATCAGCTCACGGGGGTAAAATGGCCAAGTCCAGGTGAAAAGGCCATTTTCCAAAAACCACACAAGGAGCACCAAGAGGGGGAGCCACTAGACCTAGGGACTACCCAAAGCCACAACGAGGTAGAGAAGCCAAGTGGTGATGCCAGCCACCATTGCCACCACTATGAGAGCGATGGTGGGAAGCCTATCAGCATGGCATGTGAGAGAGGCAGGCAAATGATTTGCACCCTCAGTGGTGGCCCCTGGGTGGAGTGTGTTTTTTCAAGACCTCAAGAGGAACTTTGGCAATTGTACAAGGAGCATTACCACAATGATTGAGTAGCTCCTGAAGGTGGGCCACCTCTAGAGCCACCTTATTGGCTTGGACTTGAATCTGCATCATTATATTGTTACAAATGCATGCTTTAGTGTACATAGCAACATTTATATTAAGAAAAATGTGATTGAAAAGAACAACATTCCTATCTTTCCATAAAGCAAACAAAATCTCCATCCTAAAGGTATGCTAGTTCTAGGTAAATTGCCTAGGAAATCCAAGGGAGTCACCCAATAGAGCCATATTCCAAGAAAAAGGTTCTGGCCAAAATGGCTTAAAGAAATCATGAATCTAGTGCCAATAGTTTTGGGCATGTCTACAAATCCAAAAAATATGAAAAAAGACTCTGGCTACCTATAAAATGGACATTGAGGATCTGGAACCCCAATATGCTTGAGCTGAGGCCCAAGGGGAAGACCTTGAAACACTAGGCACTAAGAAAAATGGGCAATCTTGGGCTCTATAATAGCACTCCATATAGTGTCAAAACACTTTCTCCACTGAGAAAGGGAAGACTATAGATGCTAGCACTAGTTAAGGGCATCCACCATCGAAAAAATGGGGAGAAAGCCATCAATACCCCAAACTTGGTTTGTAGCTAGTGAAGGGAGTAGCAGAATACCACTTCTAGTCTGTCCACTAAGGTCGTACAGACTAAATACCCACCTTGTGAATTAAGTGATCTAGAATTGTAGAAAGCAATAGATCAAAAGTTTGTCAATCTGAACGGGCCAAACAAACCTTAGGTGTCTTGATGCCACATTTGAAAAAATGTAAAGCACTAACACCTTGAGTCTTGGCCAGAGGAACACCCTGGATGGCAAACAGTGGAGACCGCCAAATATTCTTTTGATTCAAAGAGAGCCCATCATGGAAGCCATCACTAGACCAATGAAGCCAAGGCTTGATAGCTTCCCAAGCATTCCATATGCTCTTGATAACAAAAGAACCTTATATGTGCATAGGTTCTCGCATGATGAGAAGGATTTGAAAGCCAGTCCCCTTCCATGTAGGCTTATTAACAAGAAACCCAGAAGAAATGCAATGTCAAACCAACACTTTCCAAGCTTCATCTCCAATAATGGCATGTATAATCCATTTGGCACAAAGAGTGAGGCCTTACTTCTATGTGGGAAGAAGGCCAAGGCTTCCAAACTCTTTGGGGAGACAACACAAATCCCAAGCCACTTTGTGAAAGCCATGATGGTCAGAACCAGAAGCCCAAAGAAAGTCACGAAGCAATTGCTCTAATTTTAGATAAGAGGCTTTAGAAGGATCTCAATAGGAAGAATAATAAACATGCATGGCCGCTAGGACCTTTGAGCAAATCAAAAATTTCCCCACAAGAGAAAGGGGTTTAGTAAGCCAATAGTCAAGCTTCTTTTAACTTTTAACAAGCACAATGTTCCACAATTCAACTAGCAAAGCTTGAAAGGAAAAGGGAATGCCCAAAAAGTGAAAGATCTCCTCGTGAGTGACCCATTTCCATTTGAAGTGGTCAAGCCATGGCGAAGCTAGAAGAAAAGATTGCTTATAACAGAGCATTTTGTGCCATTGACTAGCAGAACCAGAGGCTCGACAAAAGGTGTCCAAGCATTGCAAGGCATTAGTGATGTTCTCCTCATCCTCCAAAAGAGTGAGAAAGGAATCATCAACAAAGTGCCCATTAACCAGTTGAGATGAGGAATCTGGAAAGGAAATGTCATGAACCAAACCAAAAGAAATAGAATGGGCTAGCAAGTAACCAAAACCTTCAATAGCAAGAACATATAAAGTTGGAGCCAGAGGGCAACCCTCCTGGATGGAGCGAAAGAGCCCAAAGGCTTCAAATTGAGAGTAATTGATAGTAATACAAGCATTACCATTTGCAAAAAGCATCTCCATAGACTGAAAGAAATTGGGATCAAAACCAAGAGCTTGAAGCATAACCAAGATGAAAGGCCATTCAATTCGATCATAAGCTTTAGCAAAATCAATTTTCAAAAACATCGATGACTAATTGGATTTGCAAGCCCACTCCATGCCTTCCTAAATAGAAATGATGTTGTCAAGAATATACCTGGACTTAATAAAGCCAAATTTTTTCTGGTTGCACAATTAAAGGCAGGAGATGGAAAATTTTAAGAGAAATTACCTTAGCAATAATCTTATAAGACACATTAAGCAAAGTGATGTGTCACCAGTTATAGATATCCTTAGGATCGCCAGCTTTAGGTATGAATTTGATGTTTCCTTAGTTGATAATAGCTCCTAAACTCTTAGAATGATAGGCTTCAAGATAAATTTTGTGCAGGTCAGGATCAATAGACTCCCAATGGTATTTGTAAAATTCATAGGGAAACCCATCACACACAGGGGATTTGTCATCAGCCATGGAAAAGACTGCCTCCTTGATGTCTTGGATAGTGAGATGTTGCTCACAAAAAGCACACTGCTCGACTGCTAAGATATTTGGATTAACAAAAATACACTTTCTGAGGGCTTCCTTCCAAGCAATTGAATTTCCGTACGAGGCAAAAACATTTTCATAGTGGTGAACAAAAGCTTGCAGGATGTCAGGGAGACTGGAGAGAATAGAATTAGCTTGTTTGATCTTTTAAACCCCAAAATTGGTATGACGGGCTCTAAGAGCCTAGAAGAATTATTTAGAAGCCTTATTGCCAACCTCTAACCAATGGAGGTGAGCTTTGATTTGGGCCCCTCAAGCAACATAATTATCTACAATCTATTTGTCATGATAAAGCTTGGAAAGCTAGATTTACAAATCAACATCAAAAGGGTTAAAGGTGAGAGCTTCAGAAGCTTTCTTGTGAGTTGTGGTAGTGGATTCATAAGACCATCATCTGAAAACCACCAACTTCCACCCATAGATGTACAAGAATCTAGCTATTCTAGTAACAATATTATTTCACCACTGAATCCAACCTATCTAATAATGTGGATGTGGCTACAAATTCCAAACACGTAGGAATGAGCAATAGTGGAAGCATGCATTAGCACTAACGTATTGAGAAAAAATTACATACTGACAGCACACTGGACAACTTTGTGCCAAGAGATGGTAAAATAAATGGGATAGTGGTCTGATAATATCACATCTGGTAAAGGAATGAAAGATAAATCTAGATCCTCAAAAAAGGAGAAAAAAGATTGTGCAGTAATCATGGCATGATTGAGATGTTATAAAATGTGGTCAGAGCCAGCTTGAAAGTTAGACCAAGTGTGCTAGACTCAACTATGATGGAAGTGGTTAGTATTGGATCATAAAGGCCCAATTTATTACACATGTAGTACCAAGCTTCCCTTTCCCTAGCTATCCAGCGAAAAGGCAAAATGTCATCTTTGTCAAAGGCCAACTCAACCATATTGAAATCACCACACATAGCCCAAGTAGCTAGAGGCAAGTTGTCAACTATCTAGCCCCACAATTGAGATATTTCCACAACATCATTGGAAGCATAAACATTAACTACTCCAAAAGAATGATTGTTGATAGAAAGAAAAGCCAAATTATTCTGTGCATGGGGTCAAAATCATGCGAAATAATAGTAGAATGAAGATGAGGTGACAAAAGAGTAACTACACCACCTCTACTAGTTTTGTGTCAAGAAGAAAAGATAATGTCATCTAGCCAAATGATGCAATATGTAGAGGAAAGCATTAAACTAGAAATTTTAGCCTCTAGCTACTTGGGCAAATTTTAAGAGAAATTACCTTAGCAATAATTTTATAAGACACATTAAGCAAAGTGATGTGTCACCAATTATAGATATCTTTAGGATCACCAACTTCAGGTATGAATTTGATGTTTCCTTAGTTGATAATAGCTCCTAAACTCTTAGAATGATAGGCTTCAAGATAAATTTTGTGTATGTCAGGATCAATAGACTCCCAAAAGTATTTGTAAAATTCATAGGGAAGCCCATCACACACAGGGGATTTTTCATTAGCCATGGAAAAGACTGCATCCTTGATGTCTTGAATAGTGAGATGTTGCTCACAAAAAGCACACTGCTCGACCGCTAAGCAGTTTGGATTAACAAAAATACACTTTCTGAGGGCTTCCTCCCAAGCAACTAAATTTCCCTGCAAGGCAAAAACATTTTCATACTGGTGAACAAAAGCTTGCAGGATGTCAGGGAGACTGGAGAGAATAGAATTAGCTTGTTTGATCTTTTAAACCCCAAAATTGGTATGACAGGCTCTAAGAGCCTAGAAGAATTCTTTTGAAGCCTTATTGCCAACCTTTAACCAATGGAGGTGAGCTTTGATTTGGGCCCCTCAAGAAACATAATTACCTACAATCTATTTGTCATGATAAAGCTTGGCAAGTTGGATTAGCAAATCAACATCAAAAGGGTTAAAGGTGAGAGCTTCAGAAGCTTTCTTGTGAGTTGTGGTAGTGGATACATAAGACCATCATCTGAAAACCACCAACTTCCACCCATAGATTTATAGGAATCTAGCTATTCTAGTAACAATATTATTCCACCACTGAATCCAACCTATCTAACAATGCGGATGTGGATCCAAATTCCAAACAGGTAGGATATGAGCAATAGTGGAAGCATGCATTAGCACTAACGTATTGAGAAAAAATTGCATCTTGACAGCACACTGGATAGCTTTGTGCCAAGAGATGGTAAAATAAATGGGATGGTGGTTTGATAATGTCACATCTGGTAGAGGAATGAAAGATAAATCTTGATCCTCAAAAAAGGAGAAAAAAGATTGTGTAGTAATCATGGCATGATTGAGATGTTATAAAATGTGGTCAGAGCCAGCTCGAAAGTTAGACCAAGTGAACTAGACTCCACTATGATGGAAGTGGTTAGTATTGGATCATAAAGGCCCAATTTATTACACATGTAGTACCAAGCTTCCCTTTCCCTAGCTATCCAACGAAACGGCAAAATGTCATCGTTGTCAAAGGCCAACTCAACCATATTGAAATCACCACACATAGCCCAAGTAGCTAGAGGCAAGTTGTCAACTATCCAGCCCCATAATTGAGATATTTCCACAACATCATTGGAAGCATAAACAGTAACTACTCCAAAGGAATGATTGTTGATAGAAAGAAAAGCCAAATTATTCTATGCATGGGGTCAGAATCATGCAAAATAATAGTAGAATGAAGATGAGGTGACAGAAGAGTAACTACACCACCTCTACTAGTTTTATGTCGAGAAGAAAACATAATGTCATCTAGCCAAATGATGCAATATGTAGAGGAAAGCATTAAACTAGAAATTTTAGCCTCTAGCTACTTGGGCAAATTTTAAGAGAAATTACCTTAGCAATAATCTTATAAGACACATTAAGCAAAGTGATGTGTCGCCAATTATAGATATCCTTAGGATCACCAACTTTAGGTATGAATTTGATGTTTCCTTAGTTGATAATAGCTCCTAAACTCTTAGAATGATAGGCTTCAAGATAAATTTTGTGCAGGTTAGGATCAATAGACTCCCAATGGTATTTATAAAATTCATAGGGATACCCATCACACACAGGGGATTTTTCATCAGCCATGGAAAAGACTACCTCCTTGATGTCTCGAATAGTGAGATGTTGCTCACAAAAAGCACATTGATCAACCGCTAAGCAGTTTGGATTAACAAAAATACACTTTCTAAGGGCTTCCTCCCAAGCAACTGAATTTCCCTGCAAGGCAAAAACATTTTCATAGTGGTGAACAAAAGCTTGTAGGATGTCAAGGAGACTGGAGAGAATAGAATTAGCTTGTTTGATCTTTTAAACCCCAAAATTGGTATGACGGGCTCTAAGAGCCTAGAAGAATTATTTAGAAGCCTTACTTCCAACCTCTAACCAGTGGAGGTGAGCTTTGATTTGGGCCCCTCAAGCAACATAATTATCTACAATCTATTTGTCATGATAAAGCTTGGAAAGCTGGATTTGCAAATCAACATCAAAAGGGTTAAAGGTGAGAGCTTCAGAAGCTTTCTTGTGAGTTGTGGTAGTGGATTCATAAGATCATCATCTGAAAACCACCAACTTCCACCCATAGATGTATAGGAATCTAGCTATTCTAGTAACAATATTATTCCACCACTGAATCCAACCTATATAACAATGCGGATGTGGCTCCAAATTCCAAACATATAGGATATGAGCAATAGTGGAAGCATGCATTAGCACTAACGTATTGAGAAAAAATTGCATCCTAATAGCACACTGGACAACTTTATGCCAAGAGATGGTAAAATAAATGGGATAGTGATCTGATAACGTCACATCTGGTAGAGGAATGAAAGATAAATCTTGATCCTCAAAAAAGGAGAAAAAAGATTGTGCAGTAATCATGGCACGATTGAGATGTTATAAAATGTGGTCAGATCCAGCTTGAAAGTTAGACCAAGTGTGCTAGACTCCACTATGATGGAAGTGGTTAGTATTGGATCATAAAGGCCCAATTTATTACACATGTAGTACCAAGCTTCCCTTTCCCTAGCTATCCAGCGAAAAGGAAAAATGTCATCTTTGTCAAAGGCCAACTCAACCATATTGAAATCACCACACATAGCCCAAGTAGCTAGAGGCAAGTTGTCAACTATCCAGCCCCACAATTGAGATATTTCCACAACATCATTGGAAGCATAAACATTAACTACTCCAAAGGAATGATTGTTGATAGAAAGAAAAGCCAAATTATTCTATACATGGGGTCAGAATCATGCGAAATAATAGTAGAATGAAGATGAGGTGACAGAAGAGTAACTACACCACCTCTACTAGTTTGTCATCTAGCCAAATGATGCAATATGTAGAGGAAAGCATTAAACTAGAAATTTTAGCCTCTAGCTACTTGGGCAAATTTTAAGAGAAATTACCTTAGCAATAATCTTATAAGACACATTAAGAAAAGTAATGTGTCACTAGTTATAGATATCCTTAGGATCGCCAGCTTTAGGTATGAATTTGATGTTTCCTTAGTTGATAATAGTTCCTAAACTCTTAGAATGATAGGCTTCAAGATAAATTTTGTGTAGGTCAGGATCAATAGACTCCCAAAGGTATTTGTAAAATTCATAGGGAAACCCATCACACATAGGGGATTTGTCATCAACCATGGAAAAGACTACCTCCTTGATGTCTCGTATAGTGAGATGTTGCTCACAAAAAGCATAATGCTCGACCGCTAAGCAGTTTGGATTAACAAAAATACACTTTCTGAGGGCTTCCTCCCAAGCAACTGAATTTCCCTGCAAGGCAAAAACATTTTCATAGTGGTGAACAAAAGCTTGCAAGATGTCAGGGAGACTGGAGAGAATAGAATTAGCTTGTTTGATCTTTTAAACCCCAAAATTGGTATGATGGGCTCTAAGAGCCTAGAAGAATTCTTTAGAAGCCTTATTGCCAACTTCTAACCAATGGAGGTGAGCTTTGATTTCAGCCCCTCAAGCAACATAATTATCTACAATCTATTTGTCATGATAAAGCTTGGAAAGCTAGATTTGCAAATCAACATCAACAGGGTTAAAGGTGAGAGCTTCAAAAGCTTTCTTGTGAGCTGTGGTAGTGGATTCATAAGACATCATCTAAAAACCACCAACTTCCACCCATAGATGTATAAGAATCTAGCTATTCTAGTAACAATATTATTCCACCACTGAATCCAACCTATCTAAGAATGCGGATGTGGCTCCAAATTACAAACACGTAGGATATGAGCAATAGTGGAAGCATGCATTAGCACTAACGTATTGAGAAAAAATTGCATCCTGACAGCACACTGGACAACTTTGTGCCAAGAGATGGTAAAATAAATGGGATAGTGGTATGATAACGTCACATCTAGTAGAGGAATGAAAGATAAATCTTAATCCTCAAAAAAGGAGAAAAAAGATTGTGCAGTCATCATGGCACGATTGAGATGTTATAAAATGTGGTCAGAGCCAGCTCGAAAGTTAGACCAAGTGTGCTAAACTCAACTATGATGGAAGTGGTTAGTATTGGATCATAAAGGCCCAATTTATTACACATGTAGTACCAAGCTTCTCTTTCCCTAGCTATCTAGCGAAAAGGAAAAATGTCATCTTTGTCAAAGGCCAACTCAACCATATTAAAATCACCACACATAGCCCAAGTAGCTAGAGGCAAGTTGTCAACTATCCAACCCCACAATTGAGATATTTCCACAACATCATTGGAAGCATAAACATTAACTACTCCAAAGGACTGATTGTTGATAGAAAGAAAAGCCAAATTATTCTATGCATGAGGTGAGAATCATGGGAAATAATAGTAGAATGAAGATGAGGTGACAGAAGAGTAACTACACCACCTCTACTAGTTTTATGTCGAGAAAAAAACATAATGTCATCTAGCCAAATGATGCAATATGTAGAGGAAAGCATTAAACTAGGAATTTTAGCCTCTAGCTACTTGGGCAAATTTTAAGAGAAATTACCTTAGCAATAATCTTATAAGACACATTAAGCAAAGTGATGTGTTGCCAGTTATAGATATCCTTAGGATTGCCAGCTTTAGGTATGAATTTGATGTTTCCTTAGTTGATAATAGCTCCTAAACTCTTAGAATGATAGGCTTAAAGATAAATTTTGTGTAGGTTAGGATCAATAGACTCCCAAAGGTATTTGTAAAATTCATAGGGAAACCCATCACACACAGGGGATTTGTCATCAGCCATGGAAAAGATTGCCTCCTTGATGTCTCAGATAGTGAGATGTTGCTCACAAAAAGCACACTGCTCGACTGCTAAGCAGTTTGGATTAACAAAAATACACTTTCTGAGGGCTTCCTCCCAAGCAACTGAATTTCCCTACGAGGCAAAAAAAATTTCATAGTGGTGAACAAAAGCTTATAGGATGTTAGGGAGACTGGAGAGAATAGAATTAGCTTGTTTGATCTTTTAAACCCCAAAATTGGTAGGACGTGCTCTAAGAGCCTAGAAGAATTCTTTAGAAGCCTTATTGCCAACCTCTAACCAATGGAGGTGAGCTTTGATTTTGGCCCCTCAAGCAACATAATTATCTACAATATATTTGTCATGATAAAGCTTGGAAAGCTGGATTTGCAAATCAACATCAAAAGGGTTAAAGGTGAGAGCTTCAAAAGCTTTCTTGTGAGCTGTGGAAGTGGATTTATAAGACCATCATTTGAAAACCACCAACTTCCACGCATAGATGTACAGGAATCTAGCTATTCTAGTAACAATATTATTCCACCATTGATTCCAACCTATCTAAAAATGCAGATGTGGCTCCAAATTCCAAACACGTAGGATATGAGCAATAGTGGAAGCATGCATTAGCACTAACATATTGAGAAAAAATTGCATCCTGACAGCACACTGGATAGCTTTGTGCCAAGAGATGGTAAAATAAATGGGATAGTGGTCATATAATGTCACATCTATTAGAGGAATAAAAGATAAATCTCGATCCTCAAAAAAGGAGAAAAAAGATTGTGCAGTAATCATGGCACGATTGAGATTTTATAAAATGTGGTCAGAGCCAGCTCGAAAGTTAGACCAAGTGTGCTAGACTCCACTATGATGGAAGTGGTTAGTATTGGATCATAAAGGTCCAATTTATTACACATGTAGTACCAAGCTTCTCTTTCCCTAGCTATCCAGTGAAAAGGAAAAATGTCATCTTTGTCAAAGGCCAACTCAACCATATTGAAATCACCACACATAGCCCAAGTAGCTAGAGGCAAGTTGTCAACTATCCAGCCCCACAATTGAGATATTTCCACAACATTATTGGAAGCATAAACATTAACTACTCCAAAGGAATGATTGTTGATAGAAAGAAAAGCCAAATTATTCTGTGAATAAGGTCAGAATCATGCGAAATAATAGCAGAATGAAGATGAGGTGACAGAAGAGTAACTACACCACCTCTACTAGTTTTGTGTTGAGAAGAAAACATAATGTCATCTAGCCAAATGATGCAATATGTAGAGGAAAGCATTAAACTAGAAATTTTAGCCTCTAGCTACTTGGGCAAATTTTAAGAGAAATTACCTTAGCAATAATCTTATAAGACACATTAAGCAAAGTGATGTGTCACCAGTTATAGATATCCTTAGGATCACCAACTTTAGTTATGAATTTGATGTTTCCTTAGTTGATAATAGCTCCTAAACTCTTAAAATGATAGGCTTCAAGATAAATTTTGTGCAGGTCAGGATCAATAGACTCCCTAAGGTATTTGTAAAATTCATAGGGAAACCCATCACACACAGGGGATTTGTCATCAGCCATGGAAAAGATTGCCTCCTTGATGTCTCGGATAGTGAGATGTTGCTCACAAAAAGCACACTGCTCGACCGCTAAGTAGTTTGGATTAACAAAAATACACTTTCTAAGGGCTTCCTACCAAGCAACTGAATTTCCCTACAAGGAAAAAAAAATTTCATAGTGGTGAACAAAAGCTTCCAGGATGTCAGGGAGACTGGAGAGAATAGAATTATCTTGTTTGATCTTTTAAACCCCAAAATTGGTATGACGGGCTCTAAGAGCCTAGAAGAATTCTTTAGAAGACTTATTGCCAACCTCTAACCAATGGAGGTGAGCTTTGATTTGGGCCCCTCAAGAAACATAATTATCTATAATATATTTTTCATGATAAAGCTTGGAAAGCTGGATTTTCAAATCAACATCAAAAGGGTTAAAGCTGAGAGCTTCAGAAGCTTTCTTGTGAGCTATGGAAGTGGATTCATAAGACCATCATCTGAAAACCACCAACTTCCATCCATAGATGTACAAGAATCTAGCTATTCTAGTAACAATATTATTCCACCATTGAATCCAACCTATCTAACAATGCGGATGTGGCTCCAAATTCCAAACACGTAGGATATGAGCAATAGTGGAAGCATACATTAGCACTAATGTATTGAGAAAAAATTGCATCCCGACAACACACTAGACAACTTTGTGCCAAGAGATGGTAAAATAAATGGGATAGTGGTTTGATAACATCACATCTGGTAGAGGAATGAAATATAAATCTTGATCCTTAAAAAAGGAGAAAAATGATTGTGCAGTAATCATGGCACGATTGAGATGTTATAAAATGTGGTCAAAGCCAGCTTGGAAGTTAGACCAAGTGTGATAGACCCCACTATGATGGAAGTGGTTAGTATTGGATCATAAAGGCCCAATTTATTACACATGTAGTACCAGGCTTCCCTTTCCCCAGCTATCCAGCGAAAAGGCAAAATGTCATCTTTGTCAAAAGCCAACTCAACCATATTGAAATCACCACACATAGCCCAAGTAGCTAGAGGAAAGTTGTCAGCTATCCAACCCCATAATTGGGATATTTCCACAACATCATTGGAAGAATAAACATTAACTACTCCAAAGTAATGATTGTTGATAGAAAGAAAAGCCAAATTATTCTGTGCATGAGGTCAGAATCATGCGAAATAATAGCAGAATGAAGACAAGGTGATAGAAGAGTAATTACACCACCTCTACTAGTTTTGTGCCGAGAAGAAAACATAATGTCATCTAGCCAAATGATGCAATATGTAGAGGAAAGCATTAAACTAGAAATTTTAGCCTCTGGCATGCAAAGAAAATCTAAATTACCAAGTGTATGATGGGTATCCTTGACATAGTACTTTGTAGAGAGGTATGGAAGACCTCACATGTTCCATGATAAAAAATTCATGAACACTCTTCCATATCTTCCTCATCCTCAAGAGAGGAGTAACTATTATGCAAGAAAGTTGAAACCTGGTTGAAGCCAAAAGGAAATTCCTTTAGACTGATAGCTCGCTATTTCTCCTATGGATTCTCAGCACATCCGGGAGGACTGTGATAATGCCACACATTCTAAGTCATAATGGAGGATGCAAAAAATGAGGTGTGAACCACAATAGAAGTGGTAGCCCTTGTGACCACCTTGATCACTTGTGAACTACCAGATTTGAAACCTAAGAAACAATAGGGTTTGATTCTGGAAAACTATCATCGACTCTACAATGGCTAGGGTTTGCACTCCTGTTGAAATAGGAGGAACCAAAATGATAGCTGCATATGACTGTTTAGGAGTTGAGGAAGTCTTTCCCTTACACCCAACAGTAGTCCATTCTTCTTTTTGTTCCCCTTTCGCTAGTTTGGTAGGGGCCTCCTTAGGTAGGGGTTTAACCCTAGGCACAGTCAAAGGGAAATCCCTAATCTTGTGTTCCACTGATTGGCACCTATAACAAGTGTTGGGTAGGTTCAAATAGAGCACCTTTTGAGAGAAGGTTTGAGAACCAATTCGTATCTCTATAGAATCCTTGAGATCCTTGGAGAGATCAACCTCAACACACACACATTTATGAGGACGTGCATTGAAAAAAAATTCATGTTCCTTGGTAATAACTTTGCCAAGATTATTTACAATGGAATCAATAAAAGGCCAACACGGCAAAGGTAAACTCAGGAACTCAACCCACACAAGAACCCTAAGCTTTTTGTTGTGAGTGACGGTGAAGTCTATCGACCATGTTTAAAAAACTAGCAAGGAGGAATGCACTAAGCAAGGGCCGTTGTTAAAAATCATGTCTACCTAAGAAGGGTTGGCAAAATGAAATAGAAAAAAAACCTTTGGTAAGGTTTTGCACAGTGTCAAGGCAGACTTCATGAGGAGTCCAACTCTTTTTAACCCATTCTCAAACCATAGCTTTAGCAGGAGTCCTACCCACAAAATACCCTATCAAGGTACGTTGTTCTAACCAATCACAAGTAGCATCAAATTCTTGCAAAGGAAGGATAATATTAGGATTACCTCATGAAAGACCTTCGGGATAAATTTGCAAGGATGTTTGTTCAATGGAGGTGTCATGGCTTTCCAAAGTAGCAGCATGAACACCAGTATCAACAACTGTGTTACTGTTGGCCGAGGCCATTATAAAATAGCCTAAAAAATCCCACACTAAATGTGATTTAATAGGTGGTAAACATAGAAGGAGAGCTCAGACAAAGATCTGTACACAAGGAAACTCAAAGAACGCATGAATGTATGAACTTCATTAAATATATATATTTTTATCCACATATGATTATAAGTATTCAATTTATAAGTGTCCATAGGAATTAATTAGAATCAATGATAATTTATTATAAATAAATAATAACAATACCATTATGAATTAATATAATTCATTATTTAGCCATCATTCATATTTTAAACTAATTCACAATAATATTCATTATATTATTCAATTGATTTATAACAACATACACAATATTTTTGTCTTAGTCAAGGTCCATTTTAAAGTGAGCGAAAAAGTGACTAGGCCATACATCAAGCATTTATTGGCTATGCTAGAAAATCCAATTATGTCAAGGTTTGGTACCTACATAGATATACAAGACATAATTCTCAAGAAGAAGAAGGTAGATGAAAGGTTGCAAAAAAGGGTAACATGAAGTTAAGCAATGAAGTCATCTAAAGTCATAGTGGTTGGAGAGATAGATGATGAATAAATGGATGGTGAACATACTAAAGGATCCCTACCAAAGGATCAATCATGGATGGATGAGAAAGAATCATCACGAGCACCACTAGAGAAAGGGTCATCTAAGACAAAGACTAACATCGAGGTAACAAAGATACCAAAGAAGGGTAAGAGAAAAACACCATCACTCTCATTATATGACATTCTAGATGACATTCATTATTTTTCTATTAAGTATCAAGAAAAAAAAATGCATCATGTCTTAGAGCTAAGTAAAATATTTTTGAAAAGTATTTCTTCTATTATAATATTAGTGCTAGATAGTAAAAAGCTAGAAGTTATAATAGTTATACATATTTTTTTTCAAACAATAATAACATTGTCTTGAGACTAGATAAGAGAGAATATTTTCATCTAAACTACTTAATCCCAAGCTCCAATAATTTTATTGGAGCATTCTACTTCATTGGCATTGGTTGGTGGTTCAAGATGAGGTCTTTCAAGAATAGGACCCCAATCAAAAGCATCAAGGGGCTAACTTTCAAGGATATCCTTATTCTTTTTAGACAAATTGATATTCTCCTTAGTCATGAACTACTTTAAATCCTCTCATTCCTTTTTTGTCCAACATATCAATGTATGTGTTGAAGTAATGAGCAAATTTGATATCTACTTTGTATATTAGCATTGCACCTTCTTGTAGCAAGATCATGAACCTACTCTTTGGGATTTCTAAAACAACTGAAACCTGAGACATGATAAGTAGATAGGTGAGACTTATAGAAAACCCATTTTCTAGATGACATAATAAAAAATAGTAATTATGCTATTTTGGAAAATAGATTCTCTTAGTCCAATAAAGAGAAAAAGAACATGATTGTAAAAGCACTACTAACAAGCATAAAAATAACTAGAAAAAGACCATCATAAATTTGAATTAAATTACCTAGGGAGCTAGGAGAAATAATATTTGAGAATGGCTATAGGTATGCAAATATTTGGAAAGATACTTTATGATACCCTATCCAAAATGAAACCTAAGCTAGCCAAAATGAATAAAAGAACACTGATCGAGATAGACACAAAAGGGTTCAATATGCACGAAAATATAGCAAGTATACTAACCAAGTAAAAGGAGTTCATGAAAGTGTAATTATGCATTGGCATAGGGTAGTCAAAGGAGATAGACGAATTCACCTTGAAGAACAAGCAAGGAGTCAACAATCCACAACTAGACCCAAAAATGAAAAAGTAAAAATAAACAGGCTAAGGAAAAGGAAAGTAAGAAGGACAAACGATGTGTAAGCAAAGGTATGCTTAGTATAACAAGTTGAAGCCTCGGTAATCTAACAAGTATCACAAGAGGTAGACATCATGAAGAATCCTAAATCACTAGTAGAATCTAGTTAGGAGGAACAACCCAAAATCACTCAAGCAAAATTCCTTGATCTACTAGAGCAACAATGTGTACCAGAGATTCAAACTCTAGATGTTAAACAAGAAAGCAATATTCCACTAGTAGCACAAGACACATTGTCAATGATAGATTCAACAAGAAATCCAATAAGTGAAGATAAATTTTAGTCATCTATCATCATGATTCAACTAGAGATAAAGACAACCAAGAAAATTACATAGGAAGTTGAGTCCTCTCCTAAAAAAGTTCAAGAACTAGAAAACAAGAATTCACCTGAGCCAAGATTGGTCTGAGTTAGGGAAGAAGTACCATTGAAGGAGAAATTTTTTGAGAAGGAGAAAACATATGACCCAAAGGATTAACAAAAAAAATAAAAGTTTGACTCAATTATAATGGAAGTGCAACATAGAGAAGTAGAATCACTTATGAGAGAAGTGACACCACCAAGATCCAAGATGTCTAAAAGATAAATAATCAAATAGAGAAGTATAAGAAGTATGTTGAGGATTAAAGGAATTGAACCTCAAAATAAAAGAAGATAGAAGGGTCGATGTATGCCACCCTTGTCATCCTCATCACCTAGCTTAGAGTATGAAGGAGAACTTTTTGACTGTGATGCAGAGACTAAAGTGGAGAACAATTCGCTTAATGAGATAATTGTGGAAATGAAAACAAGTGTAAATAAAATGAGCCTTACAAAGCTCAAGGCATAATCAAAACTAATTTAAAAGTGTGAAAAGCTTAAGGTAATGAGTAAAAGACAACAAAGGACTAGAACACAGGAAAAGAAAAGAGAAATAATTTTGCAAAGCTATATTTAGAGGCAACATATGATCCCAATACTGATCTAATCAGTCATCTTACTCATTTAGTTGACAACATTAGAGAACAACTCAGAGATATTGAGAACATAAAGATAGATTTGAGTTGTCATAGGACCACACAAATCAGTATGTACTACATCAAAAATACCTTCATAAGAATATGACTTACTAATGAAATTAAAACTTGTTAACTTTCCCAACTGATGATCCTTATACAACACATTATTTGGCTTGAATTAAATATGGAACTCCCCTTATAATTTTCATCTTGCTTAATTTAATCAGACTATCAATGTTAACATGATAGAACCTTTTATTCAGTAGCCAACTATCCTCAACCTTAACTATCAGACAACTTCTAATAATTGTGTTAAAGTGGAACATGTTACCTTTTAGTTTGTTTAGTGGTAGAAATCAAATCTCCTAATTTACAAAGAATCTTGTACACATCTCTATTGAACTCTAACACATAACCTTTGTTATTCAACTATGCAACACATAGAAAAGCATACTTTAGACCTTTAATCCACTAGACATCATCACAATTTGTTTCATTATTTAGTGCAATAGAACCTTTGTCTTTTACCAACTAAGGAGCATCATTACCAAATATTACCGATCCTTTACCACATTCCTCCATTTTGGTGAATTTTCTTCTATCATTGGTCATGTGATGAGAACAAACACTGACAATTATCGAATCTCCACTATAATTCATGTTGAAAACTAAATCTTTCTCACCAACTACAAAGGGATCCTCCTTAACTACAAAAAATACAATCTCTTCTTCATCCTTACCATCAAATGCATCATCAATAACACATTTTTCATCTAGATAGCATGCTTTCATGACCTTTTTGTTGTATTTCCTTGGTGTATATTTTATTTTATTTTTATGACATATGGAAGAAATATGACTAGTCTTTCTACATGAAAAATATTTCAAAGGCAATTTATCCTTGTACTTACCATTTCCTCTAGGAATTCTCCTTGCGAGAAATGATTCCATCTCTTTATGTTCCCTTTCATGAGACAAAATGGATTCATAATCATTAGGATAATGTGTCATGTCATAAGAACTAACGACATCTCTTCCTTTCTTTTACAGAGCAAGAGTGAGGGTGACTTAAATGGAACTTCAACCTTAGGCATACTATTATCAAAATTGCTTATATAAAATGTTTTCAACATTTCTATCAAAGCATCAAGAGTAATAGCTCTAGTTCCTAAAGATATTGCTTCATAAATAAATGAAACCCTAATAGCATCCTGAGGAAAGAAAGTTTTAAAAACTTTTCTTACCACATCTTCTTCTTCAAGAGTCCCACTGACTCCTTTGATAGCAACAACCACGTACTTGATCCTTTGATTGTATTTCTTAATGTTCTTATTTTTCATCATCCTTATGTCATCAAAATTTCCTTTCAAGATCCTTTTGCAAATATGAATCACCACCATAGACTATCTTCAACTTCTCCCACATATCATGAAAAATGTCCAAATCTTGAGCATTGATGAATTCTACATTGGAAAGAGTACTTGTAACGACTTCCATGGTAGAAATATAATCTTGTTGAATCCTCAATTGATCTACACTAAAGGTTCCTATAGGGGTGATATACCTTGTAAGAACATGATTCTAGAATTACTCTCCCATAGTTTTTAGATAGAGCTTCATTCTTACACACCATACCAGATAGTTATCCCTTGTGAATTTAGGACCTTCCTTTCACATCATGTGTGTATCTTTACCTCAATCTCTTAATATTCACCACCACATAGGACCTAGTCTCTGATATCAATTTTTATTCATAAGGGATCTTATTACTAAGAGGGGAGTGAATCAATAATCAACTGATTAAACATCTTTCCAACTACTCAAACCCTTATCATAGTATCAACTTAATTGTATGTATATAAAAGTATCAAACACATAATCACATCCACAAAATAATGCAACACTAAACCCAACTTGGGTGAAAACCATGGTGGAAACTAGTACCCACAAATTGTGCACTCTTCTAAAGTACACCTAGTTAGGAGCTTAACCTTGTTAGGATTTTACATAGATATTGTTAGGGGTCACCAAGTCAAGAGATTTACCTCTAACCCTATTAGGAGTTTTACCCCATCAAGAGTAGCCTTATTAGAAGACTTATAGTTAAAGTGTCACCATGTTAGTTAAAGTATTTACAATAATAGACCTATTAGTATCCACCCAATTAAGGGATCTATAAGAATTTGGCTTAGGCCAGAATTCACCCAAGAACTAAAGAACTCAACACAAGCACACAGTAGACCAAAATAGACAGAGTATGATCAGAATGACGATATTCATTCAATAACTAGATTCAAGATTACACTAGGAGTGCCTGAATATAAAGGCCTCAGGAGAGCTTCTAGAATGCATAGAAGTTAGCATCATGATATGTCGTACAACCAAGAACATGTCCACCAGATATGGGTTATCCTCCATTAAGCATGGGATTAAGTGTGATGATGTGAGGATAAGCCTACAATGGTGTAGCATGCAAATCAGTGGTGTAGACAACATGTGCTAAATGAGGAGTGCTGATAACTGTGTTGTCATCATGACAACTCAGTGAATGATGCATACTCCTGTGTTGTAGACACCATGTGCATAATTAGAGTTGCATAACTCAATGAGAGTACACAAAATCCTAAGTGTCTCAGCTAAAATAATAATAAAATAATGCAAAATCATTAAATAATGCATTTGATGAGAGCCAATTATAGCCTATTTAATACCATATTTTAATCCATTTATGCACATACCTACTCATTTCCATATTCCATTTCCATTCCATTACCACCCATTTTACCATTTTACGTTGCATATGGCTTAATATATACAAGTAGTATTTAATGAAGTTTTGGGATTAAAATATGAAAAATTCATCATTGATTATGTTTTACTAATCTTTTATATTCTAGCATGTTGATATGCATAACAGAACTTCCTGTCACCTGCCAGTTGGGACTGTAACTTCCTGTCGCATTTTGGATGTAAACTATTAATCTTCCAATGGAACGTGGTCATTGCATTTCACCATTGATCAAATAACTGTCACTGCAATCTTAATTTAAAAGACTAGTTTAACAAAAATTGTGCTTTGATTCCATTTGGGTGTATGGAATAATGTTTCATATTATTCGAAGTTAGTTTGTTGAAACTATCAAGCATTACATCGGTGGTATACACAGATAGATCCACATGTAGGACCTAAATCGACCAACATTCTTCCTATTTTTAGTTGCAAATAACAAACGACTTGCATGACTGGTATAAGGAAGAAAGATCTGCAAGTCTTACATGGGAAGTTTATTCCTATATTTACTGTCTATTATAATCCAAGATTGTACAAACTATTATATTATAGTTTTTAAGCCATGGGCTAAAAATGAAACAAACCCGTTTGGCATAAATAAGTTGTATTTGCAACTACTCACAGCCTATAACTAAGGTTGTACGATATCTGTTATGTTGTCTATTATAAGCTATTCCTATTATGTATTGTAGGCTGTGTATATAAACATCATAATTCATAATCAAAGGGATATGTATTAATTCTGTACTATTTTTCTGAGAAATAAAAAGATTGTATATTGTGCTGATCAACCTCGTGCTCACTATCTTCTATCTCACCACCTGACGGACTAAGGAGGGGGCCCACTTCTTGGAATGTCTGGTGTGTTTTCTAGTTTTTATTTCAGTGTGGTATGTTTGTATTTCAGTAATATCAAGTTTCATTTAATTATTGTTTTTGAACTAGTTGGTAATCTAATTTGTATTGATATTGTATGCTTGTTGTTCCTATTCAGTTTGTAATAAGATTTGCATTGGTATAATATGATTATTATTTCTCCATAATCTAAATTACTAATGTATTTTCATAGTTTTGAATAGAGGTAATTATATTGTTATTGCTGGTAGAAAGATGTTTTTGTTGTCAGAATTACTTTAGTAGATTTTAGCCAAGCTCCTGTTGCAGGAAGTGACAGTTCCTGTCGCAGTTTTATTTCAGTTTTCATAGATTCAATTTTGTGTGTTGTAGATGCATTCATAATTGCTCATATCACAAGCTACACCCCTTGATAGCATATTGCTTGGACACCTTTTGCAAGCTTATGCTCTCGAATTGACACGAATAGACCAGTCAAACTTTATTATAGATCATTAATTCTTTATTATTATTTGCCCCAGTGTTGGCCTATCAGCATTAACCTAAGTAAAACTTAAGTAAGTGTAATAAGTAAATACTTATTTACACCAACAAGATCTTATCGTTGTAACTGTTGGGAAATAACATATATTATGGTCTATAGAATAACACCTCCTTTGCATCATCTAATATAATATAATATATACAAATACTTCACTTCATGTCCAACTATCTTCTAGTTTGATCACACCTTCACATTTGTAGCGACCACATGATCAACACATTATTCTTTTCATCTTCATCCAATATATAATGTTCTTCAAAACCCGAACTATTCCACTACCTTAAAATTTCCCCAACATGTTTCACTTTGAATTTTAAACCTATGGATCACATACCACATGCACAAACACACATCTTGATGCACACAACAAATTTCCTTTACTATGTTGTCCCATAATTAACTTTACATTTGAATTCATGAAGAACAATCAAACACATTTGATTAAACAATCCCTTCTTGTAGAATCTTCATGACATACTTGCATCATTCACTAGAATTCCATATCATCACCTCCAATCATTGAAACAAATCACCACATCATGTCTAGATCAAACAAAATCACCACATCCACACTGGCCACTAATCCTCGATCTACCATCAGTAAATCAAGAACATAAATACTTTGTCCAAAAACTATGTTTATTACTGCAATAGTTACTCATCGACCATCCAAATAAGTTGTAATCATATCCATATAATCTATAGATCACATTCTACCTTGTCCTTAACTGATCCACTTAACTCTTCATAGATTTGACAAAATTATAAAATCGCCTTTTGCTTGTCACTAACTATTCTAGCAATTGCATTGTTAACCTTTAACTGAGCATAATTTACTCAAACCTTTACATCAAGCGTAGTGGTCACACATTTAACTAGTAGAGACACCATTAAGTCTCCCATAAGCATAGAAACCACTAACATTCACTGCAACATCTTATTCATCACATTTATAGTCAACAATATGTTAGGAACACTAGATTATCAAGACTTGACATCAATGAAAACACAATAAATGGCCATCACACAATATATTATGTTCCATGATAGCTCCAAACATATCCTATCATCTCTACATAAATTATGCCAACATTTTCATCATACCCAAAAGAAATACAAGGAGAAGATTTAGCATCTAACTTTTGTCTTTTTTGTTTAGGTTTATGACCATAAGCTAAAGAACCAAAAATTCTTGAATTCTTAAGACCAGGCTTCCTAATAGATGTTTCCTCACATAAAACTTCCAAAATAACCCTTATTCACCCAACAATAAAGACACAAAAATCTACCAATAGTTGGGTCACTTTTCCATTGGACTATGCAAGCACCCTCTAAATTTTACAAGGTGCAACTCCTCGATTAGATATGCAAAGAATGAGATTAAGAAATGCTTTTAACCTAAAAGAAAAGGCTACCCTCACTATTCTTGCATAGGGGAAAATAACTAATAGCATAAATGAAATGGAACAACCTACACATATGAAAATGGAGAACACAATCCCTCCACCCACACATGCATTCAAGAGAGATAATGACAAATTAAAAATAAAATCTACACAATATATAAACCTAGTAACAAAAATCAAACCCACAATTCAATCTTGATTCAAGAATAAACCAAAAAAGAGTAATCCAAAGCATAAAATATTCAAAGAGCTTGTTTGCACGAGGTTCTTGTTTTGGACGAGATTTGTCTTTTGAAGACTTGATTATGGAGAAGAGAAAGAAGAAGATGACTTTTGTGATTGGATGGATTTTGAGGATTCCTCGACTTGAGAAATTTAGAGCAAGAAATCAAGAGGCATTGCTAGTTGGTTTGCAGAAGCAAGTGAATGAATTAGAAGCTGAGTTGTGGAAACGAAGAGCATGTCACCAAAAAAGAGATGTTGATAATTCCTTGGATGTGGAAAAGAAAGATGATCTAGTGGAAGAGCAAGCGGATGAAGAGGAAATCATTTGCGAACCTAAAGTTAAAGAAGAGGAAGAGCATAAAGATGGCAAGATTTATGAACCTGAAATAGATCAAGATGATTTTAAGATCGCAGCAATGGAGGAAAAATATAGTGTCTTAGTTGGAGATCAAGCAAGTGGAGTAGTTACATGCATTGTTGACAACATGAAAGAGGCAAGCAAAGATGACTATGTCAAAGAGGTAAATTCTTATGAATTATATGATGCTGAATTTAAGATGAGTTTGATAGATATTGGTTTGCATGAGAATCTTGTTAGTCATGTGTGGTATGCAAAGGAAGATTGGTATGGTGTTTCTAGGTTTACTACAAGTGTGATTAATTCAACAAGATTGGATGAGGAAGAGAGATTTCAGCAGCAAACACTTGTTCCAGCTATGTGTTGGAGGAAGAGAAAAAAAAAATGTCAACAGTGGCTACTTCATTTTGTGAATCCATACTCACAAAATTTTTCCTACCATGGGAGTCGGATGCAGGAGCATCATGCATTAGCAAAAAAAATGTGGAAGATTTGCATGTTGGTTTTCTTGTCCCTATTGAGGTGGAAGCTTGTGGTGAAGATGAAGATGGTTATATATCTTTCTTTTGGCATCAAAGTGTGGGACACACTTTTCTATCTACCAAGGGAGTCTGATGTAGGAGCATCTTGCATGGGAAAATTAAATTTAACAGGAGAAAAAAAAAGAGAAAAAAAAAAAAATTGTGGAGGAGAGAGAAAGTGACGAAAATAGAGAGAAAATAATAAAAAATTTGAAAATAGGAAAAATGGAGAAAATAGGAATTTTTATTTTCAAGGTGCATGGGTGGCGTAAATAGAAAAATAAGAAAAATAGTTGTCATTCCATTAATCGAGGTGTGTAGGTGGAAATTCTAGAAGATTTTGGATAAACCATGTATTTAATATTTGTTGGGTGCTTAGTTGTATTTGGGTGGGAATTTAATATTTATTTAAAGGTAGTTGTATTTACCTTTTATCCCACATTGGTTGTGTTTGTAATGTCTTGGGTTAGAAGTGCCTATTTAAGAAAGGCCTATTATCATTTGTAATCAAGTTGGAGAAATAGAAGCTCTTCAAGTAGAAGCTCTTCAGATGTAATTTCTTGTAGAAGCTCTTAGAGAGAAAATATCTCTTATATTGTAAGAATTTGGAGTCCTTTCATTTGGAGAATATTGTAATGAATTTTCAAGTATTAATGGATGCTGAATGAAGCATTTTTGTCATCTCTCTATCTCCATCTTGTTGTGATTTTGGTTGTGAGTTGGTATGGGTAGTGTGGCCCGTCATCAGTGGTATCAGAGCATACCTTTGTCAATGGTAGCAGAGCGTACCTTCATCAAAAACATTTGTAGAAAAATTGAAAAAGAACTCTAAAATAAAACTAACAACTTTGATTACAATAAAAATTTGTCCTCATAACACAAACTATGTTTCCCCTCTTATGCAACATACAATCTGACAAAACAGTGGAACCTCTCCATCGCCAAAAGAAGAACCCATACTCTCGAAAGCTTTGGGAAATAAATAACTTTGCAAGCCTAGGATTTAGTTTTGTAACTAAATCTTGAGAGCAACTAAATTTTGTCCTTCATATCTGTAATATCTCATAGTTGTAATTGCCATTTCTTTAAAATTTATCCTGAGCCTCTCTGGATATTTTAATGTTTTCTAAAAACATTAGTGTCTGACAAAAAAAGTAACTGACAAATTTCTTCATATGAAAATATTTATGACACTAGAGATCCTATAAAGAATTAGGCTCTTCTATCATCATTGGTTTCATTCTTTTTCATAGACCTGACCTTCCAACTTGTTGATGCTCTATAATTCAACATTAAGAAGAAAAATGTTATTACTATCTCCCCCTTTCCATCATACCTATATTTGATGCCTTACCATTTGTGACCTAGGTTCATTCATTTTTACTAAGGGTTGAGCTATTTCATCTAGACTTGTGGAGAGCACAAGCTTATTCTCAATTGCTAAATTAACATCATGCCTTTCATGTTTTATACTTGGTGAATAATATTAGCATACTTCTTCTTTTCCACCCAATTGTAACAAGTGTCAACCCTCATATAGCATAACATTCATGGTGATCTTGATTGATTGACAATTGTATCTCTGCATGCTCATATATTGGCGGCTTTCAACTTTCATAAAAATTTAGAAACAGAAATTCAATCTTTACATACTTCTCCATGTTACTCCTATGGTATGGAAATCACAACCAATTAGATTGTATTCTGTCAAGCCTCCCATAATCATTTTATCAAACACTTGTTGCTAACCTCAATCTTCATCTACCAAACATCAATAAAGATAAATTTTTTTGATTGTATCATGAATAAATAACCCAAAACTATCTGTGAATTTTGACTATCATATGAATTTCAAGCATGGATGACTCAGGATACTATGCCGAGATGCTCAATTTGACGATGGCATTGTGAGCCAGAGTATCATGATTCATGGCATGGATAAACTCCATACTGATGGGGAGCTTCTTCATTTCAAAGATTTCTTACTCTTTCAAGGCTACTCCCAACCTACTTAGTGTTACTATCACAAACCCCAACCTAGAGGACTTCCCAATCCCCTTTCACTAAGAAATGCACCCAACAACTCAAGTTTCCATCCTCTACCTTTAGTTCACCAACTATGCATAATTCGGCCTAGTGTGCCAAAACTTCACCCAATACACCTAAAGGGGCCAAAATCAATTTTGAACCACCCCTATGGGGTTCTTGACACATTTCCTACCATTGTACATCATTCTTTTGAGTTTCACACACCCACAACTCCAACTTACCCTATTTAGCCTTGTAGCCCTAAGAGCCCCTATTAGCCCTCCTAAAAACAAGGAAAAAGATAAAAATCCCAAAAAATATTAACAAGGCCACTTGGTATCTTATGAAATTTGTTTCCCCATGGCCTAAACTTGAATATTTTTTTAGGTCTTAGGCCCTTGGGATGACCGTACAATACGACTTCAAAAAACCCTTATTTCAAGGGTTTCAAAGGAAATGGCAATAAATTTTTTTGAATGGTCTCAAAATCCACTTCTAACCCCCCCCTTTGAGTTATGAACCTTTAACATCGTACTCCTTCATTTCCTAAACAAGATTGGCACGTGCCAATCCACTATTCCATTCAAAACTTCAATTCAAGTTTTCATTGCACCTTGCCAAGCCTGCACTGCTTGCCTAGGGCTTGCTTGAAAAATTACCTCCTTGACTTGCACAAACCCCAAAGTCATTATATACATTATTTATAAGGGCTATTTCTTGATTTCCAAGAGTCATGGTATTTTACCAAGGAAGTTCAAGCCATAGCCATTTTAGTGTTGGAAACTCAAAATTGGACAATAGGAACACAAAATCTAACTAATTTCCTAAACCTAGTAAAATGAATGATCTGAATCAAAGAAACTATGAAAATATCCTATACATGATCCAAAGACACTACTCCATCAAAAGTAGTAAGCTAATCAATCCAAAAATCTCATTGAATCCTTCAAACCATGTTTTCTGTCACACAAAACTCTCCTTCAGAATGTGTTGTCCATACAATTAAGTATCCAACCCTTGGAAATGAGTTGAAAGGTGTTTAAGTAGGATCCATGATCCACCTTCACCCTTGATTCAATCCATAACTACCCATGTATTTTGTTCCTCAAAACTATGCAAAAAGTTTCTACGCAATTTCACAAAAATTTCAAAGTTGTTAATGCAACTTTTTGACAACTTTTGCAATTTTCCAAGTTGAGCCTTCAAACTTGACCAACTTGTTATCAAAAATTTTAAAATGAACCTACAACACCTAAGTGCAATTTTTAATATATCTTACCTCCTTTTGGGTCTTTTTGCCACATTTTGCCTTGTTAAGCAATTCTAAGCAATTTTGCCTATCGAGACCTAATTGAGAAAACTCGACTCACATTCTAAATCCTACCTATTCAAACCTCCTAAACTTTCCTTGGGACTTTATTCCTAGTCCTTATCTACTCAATGGTTGGTTAGTCCATTTACAAACCAAAAATGCATTAGGGTTTCACCTTTACCCCTAAGTGCTCTTGCACCGTTCTCCCTTTGCAAGAAAAGACTAAGGTATTGCTAGAGAGAGGAATTCCTTACTAATTCCATGCTTCTTGAAATCACTCTCAACAATCCAAGTGTCCTCATCTTCAGGAACTTCACTAGATGTTTCTTGTAGACCCTATTTCGTGTACTCTTCTTCGCTCTAGAATCCAAAATCCTCTCCACCTATGGTTACTTCTTTTCAGGTACTTGCAGGTCTGAGATATCCTTGCTTAACTCTTCCTCATACTCTGCTTTATACACCTTGGGACCCTTATAAGGTATTAGATATTTGACATTAAATATGGGAGAGATAGCCATGTCCTTAGTTAAGTCTACCTTGTAGGCGTTAGGTCCATACTTCTCAAGTATCTTGCATGGCCCAATCCTCTTCATCTAAAACTTACTTGGGATGCCCCTTTGCAACCTAGCTTTGTTTATATAAACCATCACCAAGTCTCCCACTTAAAACTACAACTCTATTTTCCCCTCATGCTTCTTCTCCTTCAATTTCTGATTTGCCTCCATCAAGGTCTGCTTTACCTAATCATGCACTTCTTTCATGGATTGAACAAAGTCATCAGCATGCCCACTGATGTTGGCTTGGCCTGGTAGGTCTCTTAGATCCATGATGCCCCTTGGATGAGTTCCATACACTATTTAGAAAGGACTTAACCCTGTTGTTCTATTCTTACTTTCATTGTAGGAAAATTCAGCTTGAGGGATGACTTGTTCCCAACTTTTCCCATACTCCTTAGTAAGGCACCTTAATAGGTTACTTAGGACCCTGTTGATGACCTCTACCTTCCCATCTATTTGGGGATGGTAGGTAGAACTATGTGCTATGTTTTTTGCAAGCCTCTTCCATAGAGCCTTCCAAAAGTGCCCCATAAATTTGACATCTTTTTCAGCAACTATCCTCCTTGGTAAGCCATGTATCCTAACCACCTCCTTGAAGAATAGGTTGGCAATAACTTACATCTTGTGTTGTCTTGCATGGGATGAAATGGCTCATTTTTCTAAACCTATCCACCACCACAAAAACACTATCTCTCCCTATTAGGAATGGGTAGAGGTTGGTAGAGTCCTGCATTTTATGAAGTTCCCTTTGCCTTCTGACATATGCCACACTACTCCACATACCTCCTAACATCCTTTTGCATCTTGGGCGAGTAATAGAATCTCCCAACAAGGTCTAAAGTCTTTTTAAGACCAAAGTTACCACTCATGCTCCCATTGTGCTTCTCTTGTATGATATTTTCCCTCATAGAACCCCTTGGGATGCACAACTGTTGTCCTTTGAACAATAACCCATTCTACAAGGTGTATTCAACAAAGTCACTATAAAAATGATTACCAAAGTCAATACGTACCTTGTAGGCCTCTGAAAAGTCAGTATCCTCCTCATATAGGTCCTTAAATCCATCCAATCCTATGCTCTGCAACTTCACCTCCTGTACTATCAACAACCTCCTGCTTAAAGCATCTACAACCTTATTACTTGTCCCCTTTTGTGCTTAGTGGTGAAAGTGTAGGACTGCAAGAACTCCATCCATTTGATGTGCCTCAAATTTAGCTTCTCATGTGAGTTGATAAATATTAGGGCTTGGTTATCTATGAAGATAGCAAACTCCTTAGGCAATAGGTAATGCCTCCACTTCTTGAGGGCTTGGACAAGTGCATAGAGCTCTAGATCATATGTTGAATACCTTGTCTTTGCTTCATTAAGCCTCTCACTAAAAAATGCTATTGGTCTACCCTCTTGCTTTAAAACTACCCCAACTACTATGTTGCTAGCATCACACTCCGCCACAAATGGCTTCTCAAAACTAGGCAAAACTAATATTGGCTGTGTTGCCACTTCTTTTTTCAGCCTATCAAAACTTGCATGTGCTACCTTGGTCCATATGAACTTGGTCTTCATGCCTCCTTTAATGGCATCATTCATGGGTGCACAAATCTCACTGAATCTCCTCACAAACTTCCTATAGAACTATGCTAGGTCATGGGAACTTCTGACCTCAATAGAAGATCTACGAGTATGCCAACTCAAGAGTTCCTCCACCTTGTCCTTGTCCATCTTCATATTCCCTTGGGATACTACAAACCCCAAATGCATTAACTTCTCCTTCATGAACTCACTCTTTTCAAGGTTCACTATCAATTTTTCCTCTTCAAGCTTCCTTAACACCATCTCTAGGTGTTTCATATGTTCCTCCTTTCTCTTGATGAAGATGAGGATGTCATCTAAGTATACAACAACAAACACTCTATACAGTCTTCAAGACCTCATTCATGACTCTCATGAAGGCACTTTGTGCATTGGTAAGGCCAAATGACATTACCAACCACTCATAGAGACCTTTAATAGTCTTAAATGTAGGCTTCCACTCATCACCCTCTTTCATCCTAATATGGTAATATCCACTTTTGAGATCAATTTTGGAAAAGTACCTAGTCCCTTCTAGACAATCCATTGGATCTTCTATCCTAGGAATAGAATCTATACCTAATTGTGATTCTATTGATTTCTCTAGAATCAATGTACATTCTCCACTTACCTCCCTTTTTAGGTGCTAGGACAATTGGTACGACACATGGACTGATGCTCTTCCTAATCAACCCTTGATCAAGCAACTCTTGGACTTGCCTTGCAATCTCATTGTTTTTCTTTGGAGTCATCTTGTATGTAGCTTTGTTTGGCAATGATGCTCCTGGTATGAAGTCAATTTGATGACTTATGGCTCTCTTTGGAGGTAAGGTTGGTGGTGCTCCATCAAAAATTATATCTTTGAATTTATCCAATAGGTTTTGTACCTCTGTATGTATAGGTTCTTGTGAAAATGACTTCTCTTCCTTGGGCTTCACCATGATGGCATACCCTACTCCTTCACCTTTCTTCAAGTCCTTGAGGAACTCTTTTCCACTCATCAACAAAGTCTTGGCAGTAGCCTTCTCCACCTTATCTTCTTCTACTATGGATTGTATCCTATAGGTGACCCCATCAGTCTTGAAAGAATACTTATTTTCCTTTCCATGTTGTATTGCCTCCTTGTCATTACTACCAAGGCCTTCCTAATAGTAGGTGGAAAGCATCTATGGGAAGCACATCACATAGGATCTTGTCATGATATTTACCAATGGTGATGTCTACCCAAACTTTCTCATTTACTAGTATGTTTTGCCCCTTGTTCAACCAAGTCACCTTATAAGGGCACACACATGTAATCTTCATTAGTCCAAGCTTTTCTACTACTTCCTTTGATAGTACATTGTCAGTAGACCCTAAGTCTATGATCACTTTGCATACCTTGCCCAATATCGTGCAAGTAGTTCTAAATAGTGCTCTCCTCTGCTCGGGTTCCTCTTTTACTGGTTCCTTAACCAAGAATCTCCTCAACATGAGGTTTTCACCCTTCTCTACATCAAGTTCCACTTCACCTACCTTCTGATTATCTTCCTCTTGGATGTATGTGATTTTCTTCTCTCCATAGGATGATGATGCCTTCTCTAGACATCTATAGGTAGGGTGCCCCAACTTGCTACAGTTATAACACTTCATATTGTTGAAGTGTAAGCCTCTGCTGCTATTCCCACATCTGCCTCTGCCACCATTGTTGGAACCTCTTCCTCTACTAGAGCCTCCTCTTTGACTGGTCTCACTAGCCTTCTCATTCCATTTCGAATCCCCATAGATCCTTTGTTCATTAGTCCTCCCACTAGAGCCTCCTCTTGAGCCACCTCTAAAGTCTTTACCTCTGCCTCTATTTTTGGAACTTGAGTCCCCCTTCTTCCTCAGTTTATCTTCCACTTTCCTAGCCATTTGAAAACAACTCTACAATCTGGTGATTCTAAACAAGCTCAACTCATCCTGAATAGACCACTTAAGGCCATTTAGATACCTTACAACCTTGATTCTCTCTGCCTCTTGTACCCTTGACCTTGGAGCCAACTTTTGAAACTCCTCTGTATAGGTAGCCACATCAAGATCCTCCTGTTTGAGATTCTACCTCTGCTTGTGAATCTAAATCTCACAGTCTTCTGGAAAATAAGTTTCTTTTATCTTTGCCACCATAGCCTTCCAATTAGCTATTGGTTTCTTCCCTTCACTCTCTATTTCCTCTTGCACAAATTTCCACCATGTCAATGCTTGACCTTTCAATTTGGAGTTTGTAAGTCTCACCTTTTGGGCCTCTATTGTCTTTTCACATTCAAAGTAGTTCTCAATGATCTCAAGCCATTCTAGGACCATCTTTGTATCCATCTTGCCAAGGAATAGTGAGACATTTTCTAGGCTCTTTCCTCCAAATTTCTTGAGGGCTTTAAGGAATGTTTCTTGCTTACTAAGTGGAGGATATAGTTCAAGTATCTCATCCTCCAAACTTACCTTTTCCTTACCCTTGCTGAAGTCTTCATTGTCCAAATAGGGCCTCATCAAGAAGCTTGGTCTTCTTTTCTATGAGCTTCTTTTTCACATCTACCTCCTTTGCCAACTCTACATGGGTAACCATCCTTGAAGATCCACTTAACTCGGTGGAATACATCATACCACCACAAGCCACAATCTTATGGCTCTGATACCATTTTGATGGGGAGCTTCTTCACTTTAGAGCTTTCTTTCTCTTCCAAGGCTACTTCTAGCCTACTTAGGGTTACTATCCCCAAACTCCAACCTAGAGGACTTCTTCACAATCCCCTTTCATCAAGAAACTCACCCAACAACTCAAGTTTTCATCCTCTACCTTCAATTCATTGACTATGCACAATTTGGCCTAGTGTGCAAAAACTTCACCCAATACACTTAAAGGGCCAAAATCAATTTTGAACCACCCCTATGAGATTATTGACACATTTACTACCATTTTGCATTATTCTTTTGAGTTTTACACACCCACAACTCCAACTTACCATGTTTAGCCTTGTAACCCTAAGAGCCCCTATTAGCCCTCCTAAGAACAAGGAACAAGCTACAAATCCCAAAAAATATTAACAATGCCACTTGGTATCTTCAAAAAACATTTCCCCATGACCTAAAATTGAAGATTTTTTAGGTCTTAGGCCCCTAGGATGACCATATAGTACGACTTTAGAAAACCCTTATTTCAAGGGTTTCAAAGGAAATGGCAACGAATCTTTCTCCAATGGTCTCAAAATCCACTTCCAACCTCCTCATCTAAGTTATGAACCTTTAACATCCTACTCCTTCATTTCCTAAACAAAATTGGCACATGCCAATCCACTATTCTCTTCAAAACTTCAATTCAAGCTTTCGTTGCACCTTGCCAAGCCTACATTGCTTACCTAGGGCTTGCTTGAAAAATTACCTCCTTGACTTGAAAAGACCCCAAAGTCATTATATACATTATTTATAGGGGATATTTCTTTATTTCCAAGAGCCATAATGTTTTACTAAGGAATTTCAAGCCATAGCCATTTTAGTGTTGGAAACTCAAAATTGGACAATAGGAACACAAAATCCAACTAATTTCCTAAACCTAGTAAAATGAATGCTCTGAATCAAAAAAACTATGCATAGATCCTACACAGGATCCAAAGACACTACTCAATCAAAAAAAGTAAGCTAATCAATCCAAAAATCTCATTCAATCCTTCTAACCACAATTTTTGTCACACAAAACTCTCCTTCAGAATGTGGTGTTCGTACAATTGAGTATCCAACCCTTGTAAATGAGTTGAAATGTGTATAATTAGTATCCATTCTCCACCTTGGCCCTTGGTTTGATCCATAAGCATCCATGTAGTTTATTCCTCAAAACTGTGCAAAAAGTTGCTTTGCAAAGTTGTCAATGCAACTTTTTGACAACTTTTGCAATTTTGCAAGTTGAGCCTTCAAACTTGACCAATTTGTTATCAAACCTTGTAAAATGAACCTATAGCACCTAAGTGCCACTTTTTAACACATCTTACCCCCTTTTAGGCTATTTTTCCACATTTTTCCTTGTTGGGCAATTCTAAGCAATTTTGCCTATCAGGACATAATTCACAAAACTTGACTCACATTCCAAATCCTACCTATTAAAACCTCCTAAACTTACCTTGGGTCTTTATTCCTAGTCCTTAGTTACTCAATGGTTGGTTAGGCCATTTACAAACCAAAAATGCATTAGGCTTTCACCTTTACCCCTAGGTGCTCCTGCACCACATACCAACATATGTGTTGGAATTCTGTCAAATGAGTTACATGTTGTTTATACTACTTTGAACTTGGCACACACAATGTTCTATAAGAAATTTATCATTCATTTCTTCATAAATATTAGCAATCTGATACACTCCCAAGTTTGTGTATCTTGGTTATGAAAAGTAACCCATCTCTTGTGCAATATATGATTGTCGTGGGAACCAGGTACAACCTATTTTGGGATACCTCAATGTCCAACTTAGATGCACTTTTATAATCAATCGAGCCATATGGAAATTATATGCATTAGAAAGAATAGTTTTTGAATCGCTCCATATGGCTGAGCCTTGGTATGAGTCATCTTTCAATAGGAGTTTACATATATAGGGCATTTCATTGTGTGACATACCTACCTTCTTGTCCACTTGATACTTGGTGCTCCATGATAGGTTGTAAAACTAACAACTCCTATTTTTACTTAAGATGAGTTCACAAAGTGCGGGGAACAATATGAATTACTTGATCTTGCTCATTTCCCTTTGATTCTTGCCACAACAGTCAATCATGTATGAGGGCTAGTGTTGTGTTAAGATCACAAAAAAATCACAAATGTTTGTTCTATCATAATTAGGAAGGGCTCTACATCTGATTTAGAGGTTCTTAAAATGCTTAGGTACAACCATCACAATTATGGGATCATAGACTTATTTCAGATATCTCTGCAAGCTTGCATGTTATCTAACCACACCATAATTGTTTAGATGGTTTGATTTATCTCATAAGGGAATGGATTGTTGAAATAATTTGAAGGTAGATGAGTACACTCAAGATCTCTGTCATGCACAACACCTTTGAGGAGAGACTTTCAATCCTTTTGATGAAGTGATTTCAAGTTCATGTTTTTACAATCACATAGGCCTTCCTAATTGTAAAGAATATAATGAGAGTGAGCTAATTGCAAGATATTTGATCACTTTTATTTGAGAAGATTCATCCATCTTGCTAACTAGAAGGGGATACCATAACCACAATTCGATATTTAATATACATATGAATATCAAGATCTTAATCAATGATGGATTCAATATAAACCTGAATCATTAAAGTGTTGAAATGCATTTCAAACTTGACAAGGTGAACCTCTAGACTTGGCTTTATACTTCAAACCTTGAACTTTGAATCATACATTTGAACCTCAAGAATCTGACTCTACATCTTGAACTCCAACCTTGAACTTTGAACTGAACCTCTGAACTTCTAAACCGGTTTAAATGGTACAAAGTGGTTCAAAACCACTTCATACTAGTTCAAGATTGTTATAAAACTGGTGAGATGACCCAACCTTTTTTCTAAACCCGAGTCTCTCAAAATATAACTTTATAAAGTACTTTTCAATATGGATCAGGGGAGAATCAAATAAAACCAAGGAAAGGCCATTAGGAAGATCGAATTTCCAAGTTCAGAATTGAGGTCAAAACACCAAATAACATGGTGTATACAGAATAGTAATCTCATGTTTAACTCCAAAAGATTTCAAGTAAGAATAAAAATGATTGTTCACATATTTCTTCCCATTGTTATTTCTATGAATTTTAATCTTAAATTTAGACTGCCTCTCAAAAAAATGAAATTCAACAAATATATCAAGGACTTGATCTTTGGTATGCAAAAAATAGATCCAAGTTCTTGAAAAGTCATCAACAAAGGTTAATGCATACCTTGATCCTAGGACAGAGTTGTTCTCCCCGGGCCCCAGAATGTCACTATGGTCAATGTGCACTTATGAGTTGCCCTCCAAGATTGACCATGTGTAAAGGGTTCCCTATGCATCTCATCACTCACACAACCACTAAAAATAAGTTTATAATGAATAATATGAGGCAATCTATCAAACATATTTGCTCTTTGCAACAAAAGTAATATAACCAAAATTCAAATGGTGAAGTCTTTCATGCCATACATTAAAATCAATATTTATATGTAAAGAATACCTCGAACTAGAAATTTCATATAATTTCAATAAGTTATCATGATCCATTTTGGCATTAGCAACAACTTGATTATTTTTGGAATCAATAACATAGCACTAGAAAGATGATTAGATTTCAATTCAAACATAATCACGTCATGAAGTTTTCAATTAGGAACAATCACATTGCCTAAACCTTCAACTTTACAACTATGGTTGTTAGCAAGTTGAATGAGAATATTAGAAATATCAAGATGCAAAGAATCAAACACTTCTTTATGAGATGTAACATGTTGAGATGCACCACTATCTACGATCTATTTTAAAGGTCTAGAAACATTATAACTACATGTAGATGCATGTCAAGAATGTTGACCATTATTGTTACCTATCTTATGATTAGGCATTTGATTATCATGATTCATAGGCTTTTTATCATTTTTTTTTTTAAAACACTAATTGATAACATGGCCATATTTTCCACAATAGGCGTAATGGGGCATAGAGTGAGAGTTATTTTATTATTATTATTATAAATATTATTCCTAGAATGCTTGGGGTCTCAAGGGTTATTATAAGGGGTCTAGTTGATATACTTTAGATACCAAATGGGTGTTGAAAATGTCTTTGATAAATTAGAGTCTTGGAAATATAAGGATCTTGAAATGCTAAGGGAAGAGTAGTTGTGGTAAACCTAGGCTATGGGGATTGTAAGAGTGAGTAGTGAGGCTGACCTTGTGAAGAGTGAATTGTTTGGAAGGTTCGCTAGAGAGGACCTAAACAAGTTAATTCTTAAGATAATCTTGTTGTGTAGGCTTGGTGATATGAGTCTTCGAGAGATCCTATAGGATATTGATTGAACGTAGGTTTTTGTTTGGTTAAACACCTTGCAATCTACATCAACAATATTCTCCCATATATAATGAAGTTTTCCAAGACTGCTTTTGGGTTAGGAAAACCATTTCTTAATCAAACTAAAATTCATTTCAACAACATTATGGTCATGCTTAAATGTTTCTTATACATACATGAAAAGTAATTATTTATGTTTTATTGAGTAAATTGGTGCCAAAACAACACCACATGTTTATTACATTAGTCCCACATTAGTAGTTGGGTTGTTTTGGCTTTTAATAATAATAAAATATCGATTCTTGTTCTAATATCGATACACATTCCACTTCTTTTAACACAAGTTGTTAGCAAACATGTATATCCAACTCCAAAGGTAGGGCAAACAACAACCTTTTAGGTGGATCTGACAAAAACTAAACCGCATGATATCCATAGTAAACTATTTACACATTAATTACAACCTCTATTTCAACCAAGAATCATATGAGATAATTTAGATCATTTTCATATGTATGGAATAGACTATTATATAATTTCATCTATTTTAAACTTAGTTTTATATATTTGGAGTAAGGTTTTACAATTTAAATAATTTATTGTAAGCTCCTCCTTATTTATAAAATTAAAGCATTACAATTTCAAAGGTTACAACTTAAATTCATTTCTATATGTTTAGAATAAGATTTCACTGTTTCAATTAATGCATTATAGATTCATTCTCATATGTTTGGACTTACATTTTACGATTTCAAATAACCTATTATATAAATTCATTCCCACATACTTGGAATAAGAAATTACAATTCCAATTATTACATCTTAAATCCACTCATATATATTCATAATAACACTTCACAATTTTGAATTTTGAATTAAATGTTTACATGTATTTAAAATAAGATTTCCATAAACGAATTCATTCTCATAAAAAATCTACATGCATTCATTCCAATATATTCAAAATATTAAATTTTAATTTCATTATTAATTTTAAGTGCTTTAGTTACTTCCTTTCTAATGACATTTGATCATTTATACACGAGCCCAATCTTATGACACAAAAATGTGAAGAAACTTATTGAACAATGTTGTTAATGCCTCTCTTTGGGTGGCAAACTCCTCATACGCAACCCCCCCCCCCCCCCCCCCCCCCATTGTTCTCGACTAACGCCTCTTTATATGGCACACCCGTACTTAGAGGCGGGTGCTGTATGGATATCAAGACATATGGCTGACACAATTCCTCGAATCTCACAGGGTTGGCCCGCTCGACGGACCCACCATAACCTAGAAGCATAAAATGTGCCAAAACATGCTATTGTATTGCTGTGTTTTAATAGATTTGAGTGTGTATCTAACGGAATAAACATACAAAGTAAATAATCTGAGTATATGCTGAGTACCTAGAGTATTTTTTTTCTATACTTGGTTTTAAGTAAAATGTTTTACCTTTTTAGTTCTTGCCAAGGCAAGAATACTTATGCATTCATGTCAATGCAAATATGACATTAAAACTAACTAATCAAATCAAAGAATTAAAAAAATTATATGAGATTTCAAATATTTATATATTTTTCTAATTTTTCATTATTTTATAAATCACATTTTTCATCTATTCTATTGGTCATACTATTTTTGGTGGGGAAGAAAATTAATTTTCTTCAACAAAAAATACAAATATTTTCTAACAACTTTATCTTGCATTAATGAATGTATTAATTACAACTTTATCTTTTCCACATTTGTGACAAGTTGATAAGATTTTATTTTTTCAATCATTTTATCTTCCACCTCACACAACATGTCTAATCAATATTATCACAATCTATTAAATATTTTTAATTTCTTATTTTAAATATATTTATTATTAGTTTTACATTGATGTTTATTTTTTACTATTTGATATAACTTGTTCTTAAAACTTCATGTAATGCATAAGTTCAAATTATATATATATATATATCTTTTTTAATATAATTTTATTATTTTATATCTTTGTATTCGAATTTCTAATTTTTTTTTAAAATTTACTTTTTTAATAAAAGTAGTTAAATTATTACTTTTATAAAAATAAATTAAACAATATTATTTTTTAATTATATTTTATAATAGTGTTTGTAATATGTATAATTGATAAGCGTTACAATTTATAAATTATATAATTTATTATTATTAATTTTTTTATTTAATCAATTTATTATTTAGTTTAAATAGATTTAAAACTTAAATATATATTTTAATAGTAAATTATTAATAATATTTCATACAAAAAAAATACTAAAGAAATAACCACAAAAAAGAAATATTTCAATTCTAAAAGATATATAAATTATTATTATGTTTATATAAGCTATATATTAAAATTAAATAGTTATATTTTATTTCTTATTTATTACATCATATTTATTCATCAACATCAAATTTATATGTATTACATCTATTTATTATTTATAAATGTACATATTAAATGATATAGATATTATTTTATAATTAAAAATTACTTAATTTTATTAAAAATTACTTAATTTTATTAAAAATTTGGAAATACAAAACATTAAATAGTAAACATTCTCTAATTGTGTAAAATTAAACAATTAGTTTTATTTATAAAATATTTTTATATTTCAATACATTTCATTTTTTTATAGAAATGTGAGTTTTAATATAAAAATTAAATTCTTAGTTTTATTAATTAAAATATAATATATTTTAATTTTTTATTATAACCATGATTTTATTTTGACTATTTGTTTTATTAAGAAAAATAATTATATTTTATTCTCTCTCTCTCTCTCTCTCTCACACACACACACACACACACACACACTCTCTCTCTCTCTCTCTCTCTCTCTCTCACACACACACACACACACACACACACACACACACACACACCACTTATGTTGTTATCATTATATCTTACTATATTATCTATCTTCCTCTTCCTCCTCTATATTATCTATCTTTTTTTTTTCCTCTACATTTATGTTTATATTGTTATTGTTGTATACTGCTATTTATCTCTATCTATATCTCTATCCTAGTTTTTGTCTAGTGCTAATGATTAAAAATAGTTTGAGTTCCATTTGATAATCAAGATGAGAATAATACATAGTTGGGGGAGTTATTCCAACTACTTATGATTCTCTAGTAGCATACATGGTATGCTTAAACATATAATGTGATACTCCAAATGTTTCATCACTTCTTCAAGTTCTATAATTCAAATATTGGTATGAATATCTTTCCTTATTGCACATAATTTAAGTTGTCAATGTAGAAGGTGCAAATTTGTATAAAGCATATGTATTGATCGTAGTATGATATTAAATACTTAGTGCCATATTGGGGACTTTGGCCTCTTATTCTTGGGCTTAAATGCCCAAAGATATAATAATATAGCACGAGAACTTAATAACAAAATATGAGCCATCGTATCAAATCACAAGTGCATTTTTAGGATGAGAATTTAACAACAAAATATGAGCAATCCTATCAAATCATAAGTGCATTTCTAGGCAAAAATTAATGCATTCACAATGTTAATTTAGATTCTCACTCATCTACACTTCTACAACCATTATGCTTTAGGCAAGAACTATGACGCATTGCGTCTCTTGTTAAAGTATGTATTTCTACACTTGGTTTTAAGTGAAATGTTTTACCCTTTTTAGAGGATGTATTTCTATACTTGGTTTTAGATGAAATATTTGATCTTTCATGTACAATCTGAAATCTAGAGGTAACTAGCTCAGTGGTAATAAACTATCGTGAATAAAGGTAAATCTTAGCTTTTGGAATTCAAATGTATCATTCTTTAGAGTCTATATATTATTTCCCTAGAGTCTATATATTATTTCCCACTGTTCTATAGTTAATATTATGTTTCCATCCTCTCCATACATTGTGGATCATTTTATACATAAACCAATTTCAACTCTATAATTTTTTAATAGCTAAGATTCCAGATATTTTAGAAGGATTATTGTTGTGACATAAGGAAATTAATACCCATTGATTAACTTCCATAAATATGGATGTATATTTCTTACTTTTTTTATATGTTATTTAATTTTTTCTTACTATTGGTTGTTGCTTAATAGCTATTAATCAAAGAGATAATTCTTTTATGTATGTAAGTGACGAATGAATGCAGAAAATATGTAACAATATTTTTTTAACTCAAAAATTCATTAGATCATTACAAGAAAAAAAGAAGGGCTGATCGGTTAAAGTTTAAATTTGAATTTTGAAAAAAAAAGGATTATGTATATTATTATGCCTAGGAGATTGACCTTACAATTACATAAGTGACATTGGTTGTCCAAACAATTGACTCTAGATCTATAATAGGACATAAATGCATAGAAAAGAGAAATCTATAGGTGCATTATAGTAGTTGAATCCAAAGATATGAGAATATTTGTGCAAAAGATAGGGAAATGAATCCAACTTAATACAAGATAGTAGTTTGTAAATGTATATAAATATCAAGAATTATTATCATATTACAATACTTGTACTTTGAACGGGGTTTAAAAAGTGTAAAAAAATTAATGTAAATTTAATAAAGATTAATAAAATATTGGAGAAGCATTTTACTGATAATTTTTTTTTTCTATAATAGACAAAAGAATAAATTACATAACATAGATATGAAAGTTTTACAATGATACTCATGTACTTAAATCTTATATTTAATATATAAAATTTAGATATTTAAAATTAAAATAATGTTTGATCATTAATTTAGAATTAAAATTAAATATAAAAAATTTAAAATAATTTAAAAAAAATTATTTAAAAGAAATTTGACGGCAAAAGGAGATTTTGGAGGAGTTAAAAGAAATTCAAGACAACATCTAGGTTGAGGGTTATGAGATTGTGTCTAGGAAGGAGGAAGATTTGAAAATTATTGAAATGCATCATATAATTACTAAGGAAGAGATATATTGGAGACAACGGTCTAGAAAAAAAAATTTTGAGTGAGGGGGATCATAATACTAAATATTTTCATATGACTACTTTGAAGCATAGAATGGTAAACAAGATTTCTAGGCTTAATGTTCATGGGGCTCTTATTGATGATGATGAAGCAATCAAAAGGGAAGCCATGAATTTTTTTAGTAATTTACTAGAGAGTTCTCCCATTCTGGATTGTATCCTTTATTTTCAATGAACAAAATAAAAAACTTACGGCTATCCCCAAGAATGAAGAAATTACAAGGGTAGTTTTTTCCTTTGAAGGAGACAAAGCTCCTGATTCAGATGGATTCCCCTTCCTCTTTTTTCATAAGTACTGGCTCATTATTCAAGGGGATATCTTTAATGGTGTGAAAGAGTTCTTTGGGTCTAGGAAACTCCTGAAGGAATTGAATGGAACCTTTCTAGCTCTGATTCCTAAAAAACCTGGGGCTGATTAGTTGGATCATTTCAGACCAATTAGTCTTTACAACTCTTTTTACAAGGTTATATCCAAAGTTCTTACTCTCAGAATTTTATCTATTCTTCCTAATCTAATTTCTAGACAATAGAATGGGTTTGTTCCTGGTAGGCAAATTTTGGATTCTATAATCATAGTGCATGAAAATACCCATTCCCTTACCAAATCTAAGAAAGAGGGGTTCCTTCTTATGCTAGATTTATCAAAAGCTTATGATAGGGTGGATTGGAAGTTTTTAAAATGTGGGCTGGAAGCTTTTGGATTTAATAAGAGATTTTTGGAGATGGTCCTTCTGCTAGTTTCCTCTGCCACCTTCTCTGTGTTGGTTAATGGTTCTCCAACTCCTTTCTTCCAAGCCTCATGTGGGTTAAGGCAAGGAGATCCGCTCTCTCCTATCCTTTTCATTCTTATAGTTGAATGTTTAGCTAGATATATGGAAAAAATGGTTACTTTGGGGGAATTTGTTGGGCTTAGACCTTCCTCTAAGAATCTTACTTGCTCTCATCAGCAATTTGTGGATGACTTGATTGCTATGGGAGAAGCTTATGTGAGTAATGCGAGAAACATTAAGAAAGTTCTTGAGGTTTATGGGCAGGCTACTGGTCAGATTATAATTTGGAATAAGAGTGTGATTTATTTTGTAAATATCAATGAAAATAGAAAAAATAAAATTAAAAGAATCATTGGTTGTGAGATTGGTACCCTTCCGAGCTCATATCTTGGGTTACCTCTTTGTCTCAACCCTGCTGAGACTTTTTGGAGTTCTTTGATCGACAAAATCCATTCAAAATTAGCTAGTTGGAAAGGATCCCTCCTTAGCTAGGCTAGAAAGGTAATTGTTCTTAAATTCATACTACAAAGTTTGCCTTTGTATGCTTTGAGTGTGTTCAAGATTCCCAAGAAGTTTGCTTTAACAATTGAGAAGATCCATAAACAATTCTTATGGATGGGTATATAAAAGAAGAAAAGAATGGCTTTAATTGCTTGGGATAAAGTTTGCATGCCTATCAACAAAGGAGGTCTTGGTCTTAGAAGGGCTATAACAATGAATGATTCTCTTCTTGCTAAGATTATTTGGCAATGGCATCAAGAGGAGGGAGAATGGAGAGACATTTTGAATGATAAATATAATAGAGAGAATCTTGGGTTTAACCTCTTCCTTAGTAATGAGCTTTCGCAAGGGGGTTCTAAAATCTGGAAACATGTTCAAAAAAATAAGTAGATTATAAATAAAGGAGTCAGATGGAAGGTTGGAAATGGTAAGAATATTCATTTTTGGGATGATATCTAGATTCTTGATCATACCCTCAGTTTTGATTAGAGGTGGAATGGATTTATGGATCAATGCAAGAACTTGTTTGGAATCTTTGTTGTTGATTATTGGAAAGAGGAAAAATGGGTTAACCTCAATAGACTGGATATCAATCGTAATGATCTCAACAAAATCTTGAATGTTGTATTTTTAATTCAAGAGGAGGATACTTTAATATGGAAGTATAATCCCAATGGACTATTCTCCGTTTCATCTTTGTATACCAATTATTTTAAGGAATATCAGACACCTTGCTGGGCTAAAGCTTGGTATAAAGGAATGACCCCTAAAGTTAACATTTTTTTCTAGACTCTTTTGCAGGATAAAATTCTAACCACTAATAATTTGATGAAGAGATGTATGAATTTTGTTAACAAGTGCTATCTTTTCAAGGAAGTGGAAGAGTTAGTTAATCATCTAACTATTCGCTACTCTTATACTAGAAGGTTATGGGAAAGGATATATGGTTCGCTCGATTTGGTTTGGGTCTCCCCCCTTACTATTCAAGAGTTCTTTAAAGGATGGAAGTCTCCTACTTGTAATATGTTGATTATGAAGCTTTGGGATTTCATCCTCCCTTTTCTTTGTTGGGGAGTGTGGAAGGAAAGAAATGATAGAGTATTTAGGGGTAATGAGACTAACTCTGTCTAGTTGTTCTATAAGATCAAGCATCTGGTGATTGAGAATACTAGGACTCTTGGGAAAGGGCATCAAACCTAGACAGAGTGGGAAGATAAAGTGATTCAAAAATGGAATTTGGAAGGGTTAAGTGTTTCTCAAGATGGGAATAACCTTAGGAATCTGGCTAGGCAAGATTTCCCTCCTTATGGCTGGTGTAAAATTAATTTTGATGGGGCCTCAAAGGGCAACCCAGGGACGATAGACTTTGGTGTCATCATTAGAAACATGAATGGGGATAGTTTAGGTGTGATGGACATACCTATTAAGGAATAAACAAATCATGTGGTGGAAGCCAGTTCTGCTCTATATGGTCTTAGTTATGCTAAGAGTATTGATTTGGACAAGATTTGGCTAGAGGGGGACTTCCTCAATATTATTAATTTTCTTAATAAAGTTAAAAATCCTTCTTAGACAATTCATAATATCATTTGTAAGGCCATTTGTTTAATTAATTTGTTTCAAACTTGTATCATCACCCATAACTATAGAGAAATTAATAATGTTGCTGATTGGGCTTCGAATGTGGCTTGCAAAAGTGATGAGAAGCTGATTTGGAATCAAGTTGATAATATCCCTTTCAAGGGAGTATCCTTGATTGAGTATGATAAGGTGAGAAGTAGGCAAAAAATGTTTATTAATGATGAATAAGACTATAAGTATTAATTATTACTTGGGTCGATTTGAGGAGGCACGGATTATGATTAGATTGGCAGAGAATTTTTATGCCACATGGATTTGGGGCACATTTATTTATCAATTCCCTCTACTCTAATATCGACACTGGACTTTTCTTTCTGAATGTGTACCTTGAGATTGTGAAAATCTGCAACAAATTGAAGAATATGGGAGGAAGGAGAAAGAGGGTCAAACCAACTAGTTGCAAGGATTGGAAAAAGAAGAAGGAGATTTGGGATATTCTAGAATAGGGAAGTTTATGGGTTTTATGGAGAGGCTTAAAGGTGGTAACCCTTCTATTACTTATCAAGTCATTAAGACATGAAATGATGGAAGCATTCTAATGGGTAATCAGAGAATGGAGGTTACTGAGGACATCATAATGGAAGCCATGGGCCTTGACATAGAGGGGATCAACTTTTATAGAGACAGGAAGCTTTTAGATCTAGCTGTGCAGGGCTTTGTGGAAATGAAAAAGGAACAAAATAGATTAGTTAAAATTGGTAATTCTTATTTTAGCCTTGGTTCTATATCTCACCCCTAGAGGTTTGTCATGTTTGTTGTTATTGAATACTTAACTTTGGATGATCGCTTTACTAAGATATTTGGGTACTACTTTATGCTAGTGAACCATTTTAGGCATAGGGTTAGGCTTAATATTCCCTTCTACCTCAGGCAATCATTGGGTACTGCAATTTTAGCTATTCAAAATGATCCTGAGGGTGACCATGCCTATCATAATGGTTTAATGGTGCTAGTTATGAACCTCCTTAAATAAAAAAAAGTGGATAGACCCCGTTTTAGTAAGAAAACTATGAAATGTGAGATGGAGGGGAGTGAATAGGATGAGGGCTTTGATGAAGACACAAAGGATGAGATTGCAGAGATTGAGGTTAAGAAGAGGAAAAAGTTGGAGCCTAATAGCTCATCTGGGAAGAAAAGGAAGATTAAGGAGAATGATTTTGATGTGGATACAAATTTTGAAGAGGAGTCGGAAGAGGGGAATGAGAAAAGTGGTATTATTGGTAAGGTCTCTAAAAACAAGGGGAAGAATATGGATAGGGCCCCATGCATACCTTCTAATGATGAACCTTTGATAAAGAGGATGGAGTGAAAATGGATACTAATGGGCATGAGGAGATTGACTATGAAAGAGACAATGTGGACAAGGATGACCTTACTCATAACAAGGACTATGATGATCAAGGGTTTTTGAAAGGGATTTTTGGCAATCTGAGGCTAATGAAGGAGATTAATAGTTTGTAACAGTAGATGTAGGACATTGTTAGAGAATTTGACTAGCTCAGCAAAACTACTAGAGGGGAGAGAACTCTGGGACATCATATTGATAAACTTTTTGAGGTGATTGGTAATGTTGAAGAGGTTAAGAATTTAATGAAACATGTTCCTCCTATTGAAGCCAAAAATAGAGCTCTGGATTAGCTGATAAAAGATTTCCAAAATAAGTTGGATAGTCTAGATAACAAAGTGGTTAATATGGAGAAGACAGTTATGAAACTAGCGAATCATAATTGCTCTATTCTAAATATAGTGGTTGACAACATTAACACTCTCCTAAACAAATTTGAACAAGGGAAGGGTCAAGGATCCAAGGACCTAGCAAGCACACCAGGGCCAACTCAAAGCCAAGGAAATGGATGATTTGAAGGCCTTTGTAGAAAACATGAATATCCTTGCAGACTAGGCAGCAAATATACTGAAGACCCTGTAGTTGGTCTTTGTGATGTCTTTCTAGCTCGTTGTTTTTAGCTACTTGTTTTAGCTTGTACTGCTCTTGGTGCTGATGCACAATTCTTTTGGGTTTCTCAATGATATTTTTCTACTACTCTATAAAAGGTTTTGGGTCCTTTAAAACCTATTTTTTAATCAAAACAAATTTTATTTAAAATATTTATTTATGTCATTATTTATTCACTTAAAGATAAATTAATATTTTATTTGATATTATTGAACCTATTGATTTTTTCACTAGGAACCTCTTGTTGGTTATGATGTTGTCCTTGATGCAAACAAAGAATGATAAATAATAAGTCTCTTTTGAAAAGTCAACTTTACATTACTTAAGTGCAAGGAAGGTAAAGAGGAGAGCCCATGATCTATTATGGTAATTTATTGCTAATCCTTTGTCATCCTTTGGTTAAATCAGCATAACCCATCATCACACTTAACTTGGTCCTAATTATGACACTTGGCATTTTTATGTGGCTGATTTCAAAATTATTATAATTTTAATTAAGACTTCTCTAAAAAAGAAATAGTGGTATTTAATTTTATTTTATTTCTCTTATTCAAAAAACCCTACCACCGTCGTGATGCTCTATTTCTAATATTTCGTTTGAAGTTGTTTATCACATCTAGTTCTGGGTTTTTAAGTATGGTGATCGACTTAACTCAACAATTATTTTGATTCTGATATTGTACAAAGAAAGTGTTTTTTACAGGTACATTTTCTTGTGTGAATCAAATGATAAGTCTGCGTATTTCTTTCCTTGGTGTTTTTGTAAAATGACTTTGTGAGGATGTTGACTAATAAATGGAACTCCCATGTTTTGTGCTGAGATTGATATAAGAGCTTCTCATTGTGTAAAAAGAGGGAAAAACCAACAACACAAAACCTCTTCTACAACAAGTTAAAGAAATTATGTTTCAAGCTTTAAGTATGTTACCAATCTACATGTATTTTTTCCTTCATCACAACTTACTTTGAAATGCAAAGAGATTGTACATTTTTTCAATGATATCATGAAGAACATTGGTTCTTATCTTCTTCTCTTTCAAGGTTTCCAATTTCATTTTCTTGAAAAAGGGTTTCAATTGTTGATCTCTAAGCCTTATTGCCTATTAGAGTCTAACACTTAGTCATTCTCTAGGCAATGTTGGTTGGTCATCACTGTGATAAATCCATCCTAAGAAGGTCGAGCTACATGGACTTGTTTATATATCACTACATGTCAAGCAAGTCAAAGGTTGTTGAGCAACCCAGTAGAGACCGAGATAATATACATGTGGAGTAAAACAATGGAGACTGAGCAATGTAAAGTTAACTTATGTCGAGTGATTCAGTATATGATAAGCCTATAGAGGCCAAGAGACAACATGAATGTTAGTTATGATCGAGCGCCAAGACATTCAATTGTCGAGTAAACTAGTTTTTCCATATGTATTTGTAATGGCATAAACACTTATGTAAATCATTTTGGCTGACTTCCATATGACATTTAAGGATTGTAGAGGTAGTTAAGGAGAAAATTACACATTTTTTCATAAGACATTAATCCCAAGAAAGGCAAATTAACCAATCAGAAAATTAGAAGAGTAAAATGACAAAAGGATGAATTGTGAATCATTGATTATGATCTAGAACTTTCTACAGTTATCTATTTAAGAAGGAATATAACCCTAAATCATTATGGGAGTGAGATAAATGTGTGAATGAGTGAATAAGCTAAGGAAAAAGCAAGGAAGGTTAAGTTTCATATGGAGATCAGACAAAGCAACCTAGTAGTAAAGGACATAATAGAGAAGATCAAATAAGGAGATGAGATTTAGACATTGAAGAGAGGAGATCCACAAACAACTTTGTGAGAATAAACCACAGGATTAGGTACTAAGATATTCTAACCAGTGAATCAAGGAAAATCTCTTAACATAATGGTTTTAACAGAACTTGTTAAAAAAAGCTCCTAACAAAGTGCTTACTTCATTGTAAGCTTAAATCCTTTAATCAAGGTAGACTTAATAGTCTTGTAGTGCTTTTAACTGAGCAAATCCCTCAGAGAATAGATCATCAAAAGTCATCAAATTGTATCCCTAACAAGAAATTTTTTTTGTTGTAGCAGTAAAGATTTGTGGGTCTCATCCCACCCTAGTTTTACCTTCACCTCGGAGGGTTTCTGGGTTACCAAAATCTTTGTGTTATGAGTTTACGTTTTCATGTGGATAGATTTTATGTTTAGATAGATTATATTTTAGTTTTATAGTTTATGATCATATGGTATGAGATCTAAGATATGAGATATATTAGGAGTGAATATTGTTAATATGTTATTTTGTTCAACTAGTGAAAAGTTTTAAAGAGACTGATTTGCCCCCCTACCCTCTTAGTTTCTTATTTCCTAATAAGACTTCCAACACTTGGTATTAGAGATGTGTTCTCTTGAAAGAAGTCTAACAACTTGAGAGTTCATCTCTTAGAGATGGAGACTTACAAATTGGGAAAAATCATTGAGAATCAAATGATTGAAATCTAGATCACATTGCAACAAAAGAAGAGTTGAGGAAATCCTTAAAGAAAAGGAAAGATGTGTACATTTAGTAGAATGACACACTATATGAGGAAGTTGATACCGAAGAATTGCTTAGCAATGGGAATACTGGTGACAATATTGTAACAACAAAAAATATATTGGAGAAGAACAACATTTTGAGTGAAGAAGTTAGAGGACTGAAGAGAGAACATGGAATTCAATTAGTAAGACTATGTGAGGTGACTGAACAAAAGAAGAAAGCTAACGAAGATAAAATTATGGTTGAAGAAGACAAAAGAAAAATGGCTACCAGACTTGAAGAAAGGTCATCGAATGTACAAAAGTTTACAAAAAATTAGTTGGACATGATGAATCAGTTGTTACTTGCAAATTAGGAGTTGAATAGAAAGAACATGGAGATTACAAATCTAAGATCATAGAGTGACCAACTGAGGAATGAGTTAAGATCCAAGAAAGAACTTTTGGAAAGAATGAATAAACCAAGTGAAGCCATAAAATAATTTGAAGTACTAATGAGATCACCAAGGTCATCTAGTGATACTTTTGGTCTAGGGCATATCAAGCGCTTTTCATCTACTGAAAAAGGAGAGTCATCAAAGAGTGCAGAGCAAAGAAATGTAAAACCTAAAGGCAAACCTACATGTCATCATTGTGGTAAACTTGGACACACAACACACATTTATAGAAGCAAAAATGATATGCAAAACCCTAAACCTAAGTTTACTAGTAACTATTTTAATTGCAAGAAGCAACGGCACCAACCACATGAATGGAGGTCAAAGGTAAGTGATGCACCTACTACACCTAGATTTGAAGGACATTGTTACATCTATTAGAAATATGGACATAGAGCTCAAGAATGCAGATCCAAAGCAAAATCCAACTGGACATCTAAAAGGGAAGTTCATACACCTAAGAAAGGTAACTCTTACAATTGGGATTACACCACATGGTATAATTTTCATTAGTGTGTAGAGTATGGAAACATTCCAGAAAATTGTATTAAGACACATTTCAAAAGAAATTATAAGAAATGGTTGAATGAAAGCATAGTGTGTTTTAGTTGTCTCAAGGTTGGACATGTTAGTAAGAATTGCAAGACCTAAGCACTAGCACCAAATAATGAAAACAAAAAAGGAAAAGACAAGGTTGAGATGAATCAATCATGGAAAAAGATACTCGAAGCCATAGCTAGTAGATCAAGTGGAGTTGAGATCACCCAATCCAATGGATTAGGTGATCACACCTCATCCAACTAAGCCAAAGAGGTACACAAGAGGCTGTAAAATTGAATGATATATTATACACCAGTTCCTAATGAGAAATGTGATTAAAAGTCCATATCAACATGAATCAAGATGCACTAGGATAGATCTAAGAGAAGAATTGGATAATGGAATCAATCACACTATCAAGTGTCGAGCATCAACAATACTATCTGTATTGATCGAGTATTGCAATATGGATCAAAAGCTTACAATGACTAAGCTGATGTATTGGCCAAGCTAAATGACATTAACTAAAGTGCAAACACAATGTGAAGGTTGAGACAAATGTAATGCACCTACTAGAGTACAAAACATTTATTGTAGACCTAAATGAATAGATTGAAGGTATATATCAAATTTTGGTACCCGTTTTCATTTATCGAGCGATTTCAATGAACATGCAATTCAAGGAGATATCAACAATATAACAAGCAAATCATAGTGTTTCATCAGCAAAGATTTGAGAAATTGAGTAAGGTTTTATAGTGCCTAGTTTATTTGATTTCAAAATTGTTGAAGTGAAGTTGTCTAAAACCCTAGTTACAAAAATGACATCCACTACATCCATATCCAGAAAAGAAATGTTGAAAAAGAGTAATAGATAGATTGTGAAGAATGATCAATGTCCTCCACCCAAATTCAAAGAGTACCCTAACATTATGATGATTGGTGGTACATCTGGTGCCTTGTCATTGATTCCACCAAGAGTGTTAATGGTTCACAATGTGCAATCGTGTTACACATGCAAAGTTACAAAAATTAGAGACTACAAATTGCAAGTAGCTTATGAGAAGTTGTGTGACAATGGAGTTTTGAAAGATGAAAATAAGATTGTTTCCAAGAAAGGGATTACTCGTGCCCTAGAATTTCTAAAATTGTTCAAGGTAGAATGGATCAAGATTGTATTGAGTCGAGTACATGATATAAAAATATAGTTAGAAGGTGGACGAATAAAGATAAACAAGGCAATCATTCGTCAAGTTACTAGTTATCCCACCTTAGACGAAGCAAAGACAATGAGATGTGTTGCAAAATATGTCATTGAACAATAGATGAAGGAAAAATGGAATGACTAAGGAATGTGAATTGATAGGATTGAAGATTTGGTTATTGAGTTTGTTGTGCTTGTAATTGCATATAAACTATATTAGTCAAGCCGATTGAATAGAAAAGAAAATATGATTGAAGATATTAAGGGAAAGCTTGGCATAGGTCAACTTTAGATAACTAAAAGCAAATGTGAGGATGAAGAATCTAATAAAGAAGAAGAAGACAAAGAATCAAAAGGCAAAGAGCTAGTTTTTGTAGAGACTAAGGAAACTAAACAAAAGAAAGTGGTGATTGTTGATCCTAAGATGAAGGAGGATTTAAAGAGAAATGTGAAGAAAGTAGTCACACCTCCTAAACCTAAGCCAAAGATGAGGATAATAACTCAATCCAAGGAAGCTCAGTCCTTAGTAGACAAAGGGAAGCCCAAAAAGAAGGAAAAAGACTAAAAGAACCAAGTAGAGGCTACTTAAGAGACCAAGAAGGAAATTGATTGTGACACTCGATGAGGAGGAGAAAAATGAAGAAGAAACTGAGTTTGATGATTTGAGAAAACTTCAAATTGTACATAGACTACCTCTAATGACCATTGACTAGCTATGTGAGAAGATTAGAGAATCATCTATTATAGAAGCTTTTTAGAAGATTAAATATAATTCTTTAAATAAACATGATCAAGAAAAGATGAGAAGGCTATGATGATAAAATTTAGATATAAACCTATAGAATTAGGTGAGGGCATTCCTGAATATTTGTATAATAAATTATATGCTAAATGGAAGTGGGCATTATCCACTAAGAGACAAATAAGGGAGACTACTTTTGCACAAACAATGCCTTACTTAGGGAAGACACAAATGTCTATTGCCCTAAAATATTTTGTAAAGAAATTTGTACCTAAAGAGAAGGCATACAAATTTTTGAAGAATAAAGTAGATTAAGTTGAAAAAGAGTGCATAGTCATATGGAAGAATGCATTTGGATTTCTTGTTCCATAGGAAGAAGAGGAAGAGGAAGAGGGAAGAGACGTTGTAGAGTTAGAAGGTCAAGATGATGATGAAGAAATTGCAAAATTAGAAGAAGTGAGGCAATTAGTAGAGCAGAGAGTGAACAACAAGATGTTATTGTTGGAAGCATGAATGCTAATGATATTACTATGGGGGAGTATTGTAGAAATGTGATTAGATCATTATTATGATGATATGTTACATTGATGACTATATTTGTCATTGATGTCAACATAGCAATTTTCTATGGTATCTGACAGAAGAACAATGATAAATATCAAGTTGGTGCAGATAGATCATTGAGTATTTTCACTAGCGAGGTTAAAGGGAGATACTACTAAGTGTCTAGTATATGCAACTAGCCTCGGGTGCATAAGATATTAAGTCTAGTAGAAGTTATGAAAGTTTTGGTGAAGATTGTTCTGAGATAGAGTTTATAGAAGCATGTTCTGGTAAACTTGTTATATCTCTTAGCAGAATTATTATCCTGAGAAGTAAGGTTAAAGGTGTGTAGAAGACATCTTGAAGATGATGTGGCTAAGATCACTCATCATAATATTACACATGTAGAAAGTTATTCAAGTTACAAGGTGACAGATTGATGTTATGGCTAAGTAAAACATATTCTTAATCAGGTCCTATAATTACTAATCAAGAAGGTGTAACAGTCGAATCAAGGGAATTTCTTTATGGAATTGGTATAAAGGAAGGACATTTTCATTTCTTATAGAAGTAAGCATGATGGAAAAATGCATTAAGAAAGAAGAGAGAAAAGGAGAAGAAAACATATAATTGCAAAGATAAGTGAAGTAGAGAGAAGTTGGAGAAAACTTCATTGCCGATGTTTTATTTTGTGATTTGAGGTTTGATATTTGGATCTGCGGTTCATGACCTAGTCTACAAGGTCTGGCAGTGATTGGTTTAGTTGATAAGACAAAGAAAAGAGGATAAAGCATAGTACAAACAATTATTCTGCAAGGAATAGTCGAGAGATTAATTAAACAGTGAAGTTCAGTGGTCTTGCCCTAGAAGCTATTTGGACAATGGGTCCTTCTGCCTTCTACAACTTCTAATAGGGTTAGCACAACTCCTAATAGGGTTGAAATCCCTAATAGTGATTCAAAGTCTCCTAACATGGACTCTTATGTACCAAATGTATTTATAGACTCCTAACAGGGTCCATCCTCTAACAAGGAATATATATCAGTACATCTTTGTGGGAATCATTCCCACTAGGGTTTTCCCTCTAATCAAGGATTTCCCTAGTTAAAAAATCTAGTGTAATTGTGTATGTGCAGCTTGTTATGGTTGTTGTTTACTTTGGTTGCATGGTTAAGATTATTTAAGGTTGACAAATGCTTTAATTGAATAACTAATCCCCCCCCCCCCCCCCTAACAGTTATCTTGGTGGACTATTATTTCTAACAGTTATCACTATAGAGGACATTAGTGATTCATCACCACCAAATCAGAATGTATTACAAAATAGATGCCTCAGACACTTCTCTTCCATACACCAATCTAGTTTTGTTGCAAATGTAAGATTATCCATGGATTTATAGTGCACCAACTGATGATTTTCAAGTTACATTAATTATGATTATTCTAACCATGAGTGTTGAGTAGCAGGGCAAGGAAATTATTGCACTTCCACAATTTACTCATGTCATAGATGACAAAAAAGTTGAGAAAGAGGCAGAAGAGAAGGAAGAGTTGGCAAAGCCTGAGGAACCTAAAGAGCAAGAGGCTATTCAAGTTCTTAATTATTCAATTGTCGAGTGCCATTCCAACTAATAAATTAATTGTTACACTTTTTCAACATGTTATATCAACTCAACAAGAATAGAAACATGGACTGAGTACAAAGGGAAAATAATTGCAGGTATCACTACCTAGTGATACTAGCCCTGGGTCACAATCATTTGTACACAAGTTTGATGAGCCAGAGGATACATTCAATCTAGATGAGGTCATACACTACCTAAATATGTCCTAGATAACATTGCCCTTGAGAAAATACAAAAATTATAGTCTTTTCTAAGTTGCAAGACAAAGAAAGAGCAACTAAGAAGCGAATTGAGGGAAAAGCAGACACTAAATGATATTACAGATATTTTTTTGAAGCTTTTGATATTCATGATGTAAATGAGTGCATCCAATTTTGGATCAGTTAGTTTATATAGTTGATAAAATACACAATGAGGATATAGAGACCAATGATAAAATGATGAAATGGTTTGAGAAGGTGTTTGAGCACAAATTTTTGGAGAAAGTCTCAACAGAACTTGCAATAATGTAGGTTGATCTTTCTAACCTTGTAACGAGTCTAGAAGGAATTTTGACAATTATTCATTCTTTGTACATGAAACTTTGTGATGTTGATTTCTTCACATTGGAGAATCAACACTCTATTGATAAAATAAAGCATATATGAAGGCTTCTACTATTTCATTAAGCAAGAACACAAGTTCAAGGTCACATTCATATAATAAATTGACATTTGATCAAGGAAGATTAGCCAAGTTGATGGCTAGAGACAATAACATAAGGAATAAATTGATTTCTACTTAATTCATGTTTCTACTCCTTTTGGAAATAATTCATAGAGAGCTATTTGTGGCCCAAAATCTAATAAAAAGAGATACACATCTCTCCACAACATAAAGCTTAATTGATCTAGCTACTCAGTTAGAAATCCAAATTTAGGTCCTAGAATTAGTGAAAACAAGATGGAATCAAGGTCTAGAGGTGATTTTGGCTAATCAAAAAACATTTTTGGACAAATACCAGTTGACCCCTACCAATCCCCAACCATAAAGTGACAAAAATAAGGGGGAAATCCTCATGATGTCATAAAGGGGGAAATTATCATAACAGAAAAAGGGAAATCATTTGTAAATCATTGAGAAAAGGAAAAATGGAGAAGTTAGAAGATCAAATTAGAAGCAACATTATCAAATGAGTCAGCATGAGAGTTCATAGACATGTATATATTATATAGTAGAGTTACATTTTTGAAGTTCGAATCACAGTCTTATCAAGGGGAGTGCTATATTTAATTTTGAATGGATTTCTAAGTCACGACAAAGTATTTTTGCCACTAATGTCAAAGGGGGAGATTGTTGATCTCTAAGCCTTATTGCCTACTAGTGTCTAACACTTAGTCATTCTCTAGGTAGTGTTGTTCAGTCATCACTACGACCGAGCCATCATAAGAAGGCCAAGCTACATGGACTTATTTATATATCACTATAGCTGAGCAAGTCAAAGGTTGTCAAGAACCCCAATAGAGACTAAGCTAGTATACATGCTGAGTAAAATAATAGAGACCAATTGATGTAAAGTTAACTTATGTCAAGGGAGAAGTATATGCTAGGCCTATAGAAGTTGAGAGACAACATGAATGTTAGTTATGACCAAGCGTTAGGACATTGAATTGTCAAATAAACCAATTTTTGCATATGTGTTTGTAATGGCACAAACACTTAGGTAAATAATTTTGGCCAACTTCTATACAAAATTTAAGGATTGTAGAGACAGTTAAGGAGAAAATTATTCATTTTTTTAGAAGGCATTAATCTCGAGAAAGACAAATTAACCAATCAAGAATTAGAAGTGTAAAATGACAAAAGGATGAATCATGAATCATTGATTATGATCTAGAACTTTCTACAATTATCTATTTAAGAAGGGATCTAACCCTAAATCAGTATGGGAGCAAGATGAAAGCGTGGAGGAGTGAACAAGCTAAGGATAGAGAAAGGAAGGTTAAATTTGATAAGGATAGTGAAACATAGAACAAAGAAAATCAGATAAGGAGATCAAATTTAGACATTGAAGAGAGAAGATCTATAAACAAGTTTGTGAGAGCAAATCAAAGGATTAAGTACTGAGACATTCTAACCAGCAAATCAGGGAAAATCTCTTAACATAGTGGTTTTAACAGACCTTGTTCAAATCTCCTAACATAGTGTTTATTTCATTGTAAGTATAAATCCTTTAATCACGGTATACTTAACAATCTTGTAATGCTTCTAACTGAGTAGACCCCTTGTTGAAGTTGATGAAATATCAACCCCACAGCTCCTAAGAATCACCTACATGCAAACACCTATTCCACAAGAGAGAAGGAAAAAGCTATGGAGGCAAGAATTGATAGATCCATAGATGAGACATCCTTGATGAGAAAAAAGGTATATTGCTATAATCAAAAGTGAAATGAATAAAATTACAAAGAGATCAATTCTTATAAAAGGAGATCAAAACACAAAAGGGTAACCTAAAAGGTAAAAGCTATTTATTAATTACTAATTAATTATTAAATAGAGAATGGAAAAAGTGCATAAAGAAAATCTTAAGAAGGGAGAAAAAGTAATTTAATTAATGAAATTAAATTAACCTTTTTCTCTAACACCCCCCCTTAAGATGAGCAACAATGCAGTTACAAATAATGTAGAAAGAGCAAGGAAACTACAATGCAATATTGAAAGCAAACTTGGGTTCCAACAACAAGGCCTAATGAGGTACCCAATCACAACCAAATATCTATGAAATGGAGAAATAGAAAAAACCCAGTGGGAAAAGCTCTACTCCAAATAGAGATAGCTAAAAACCTAGTAAAGGACTACAGAAGCCTCCAACTAGAGCAATGTTCTAGAAAATAGGAACACAAAGCGATCATGAAGAAATATCAATGAAGCATGAAGAAGTTGCAAACCCTATAAAAAAGAAACCACTAATCTATAGAACCTCCTCTAAAATAGAACTTGACTAGTTAGAGAAGACTATAATCTGCATCAAATCAGGAGGCAAACAAAGACAAACAACTAAACTCAAAAATTTAGATAGCATGAAACACCAAAGCCTGAAGAACTGATCAATTGAACCAAGGAAGCATGAGAAACAATAGAAGAAAACCCTCTAATGCAAACAAGTGTGAGGTGTGAGGCCTCGCCCCGACCCATCATAGCATAGCGATGCATTCCTATTATTTTTTTTATATTCACGACTCGAGATGTCGAGACATTATCTGATGCTTAGAACATATTTTATTATTTCATGTTGTGTGATGTTATTTTCAGATATATTTGATGATTGTCATTTAATGTTTCATGTATATGTATGTTGATGAAATCAGTAAATGTAGGATTGAGACTTTGATTTAAGAGATTTTAAATGATTAAGAATTAAGTAGGATAAAGAAACTCTTATTGATGTATGTTTTAATTTATGTGAATTTCTAAATATGTATACATTTATGTACATATGATTTTATGGGACTACTGATGTGTGCAATGAGTGTGCAGATATTTAGCCGAGAAACCCTACGGAGGAACAGAACTGATCTCTTTGTGCTAATTTTTGGAAGCCTTGTTGTTCGTAATTCACGTATTGTATTGTAATATATATGTATGTATCTTCTTTGTTCAATGAATGTTAATGTTCGTAATTATGTTCTTTCAGTGCCGCTTGACACTCGTAAAAATTTTATGTGCTTCGGTGTGCTATTGAGGGTTAATTGTTTAACCTTTGGACTCAAGTTGGTTCAAGTTAGTGTCAATTTTCTATTAGGTTCTTAATTAGGGTTAGTCATCCCTAATTCGGATTAGTGCTTAATTTGCAAGTTAGAGTAGTTAGATGGACCTATTTTATTCCTAAATTTTATTTGACTCTAAACCTCTTTCCTAAGGCTTTAAAACATATTATTATTCTAACTAAAGGGTATGGGTATGGGTTAGGGGTCTTTTCCTACCCCTAAGCCCCTTTTTTTGACTTTTGAGGTCACTCAAAAAGTCTCTTTTTGCCTTTGTGCGAAAATTGACCATGGTTATCTTGAGTTACCTCACCTCATCTCCACTTAGGGTTTAACCATAGTGTAGGTTGAGTTAGGAGTTTCTAGAGTTGCTAGTGGGTGGAAATAGTTATTGCTCCTTTTGGGTGGTTGAGTTGGAGGCTTATTTAGAGGCCTTCTTTGGACTAGTTGGGGGTTTTTTTGTTACCCAATCTCTACATTTAGAGAGGAATGCTTGAAGGTTGAAGGAAGGAAAGGGGATACTCTACTCAAATTTGTTCATTGCCATTACCTCTTTGTAAAGGTAGGAAATTCTCATCTCCCTTATTTAGATTTTATGTTTTGTTTCATGTTCATGCTACCTTATTGTTGTTTCACTGTTTGTATGGTTGTGGGTATGTTGGGAAAATTTGAAAACTATGTTATTTTGGTTGTTTTCCTTTCATGTTTATGTTTGCAATTTTTGAGATTTCCTTGCATGGGTGTTTTGGTATTACTCACCCTTGAAGAGGGCAGAAGTGACCAATTTAGGGAGATGTATGTTTAGTTGGACTCCAACCAGTGTAGAGTCTCTTCTCAAGATGAGAAGAGGGATAAAGGGTAGGGTGTTATGGGCCCCTACCCGTCAGCACAAACCTGGTATGAATATGGCATGTTTAAATGGAAGAACGAAAGTTCTTGGTTATTAGCCCCGATTGGGCATCTGAATTGGTGTTGTGCTTGACTTCTCCTGTTGGAAGAATCCACCTTTCCCTAGTCTTGATTCATTGTGAATCCTATTGTGTAAACCATGTATGATTATGCATGTTTGATTTTCTTTTGGTTCTGCTTGGTTGTCACCGATCAGATATTGGTTTCCTCCATGGTTCTTGAAATGAGATTCAGAAAACATTACAAATTCCTTGATTTTGATCATGAGGAAAAATTTGATGTAATTGTTGAAATTTGGGATGGAGATCCTATTGTAAATTGTATTTTAAACCTTATTGTAAATGGCAACGAAGCCGGGTTTTCTTCCTGATTCTTTCCCGGCTGAGCCTTTGAATCAAGTTTGCCAATAAAATTGGTGTTGAGCATATTTGGTTATCATGTGATTTAATTGTGTATTAAATTTAATATGGTTGCACATTAAAAAAAATAAGAATAACAGATAATGTCATGAATTGTGATATTTCAAGTTTTTAAATTGTTAAGGAAGAGCAATTTGATAGAATGAAATTTCCAAGTTGATGTATAAGTATTAGATGAATTAGGATTCCTACCTTGAGAACTCAAATTATCTCTTCCTTGTTAAATTTCCTTATGAACGAATCAATTGGACTAAGAGATTATGTATCTCCTTAAATTTTAAAGCATAAACCAGTTAGTTATCTTTAACCTTGCCATGGATTGCTTATCGGCTGCATTAAGTTTTATGTTGATTGTTATATGAATTATCACCCTAAACTTTACTTAGTCTAATGAATAACTCACACTATCAATTGTAATATCTTATCATGAGTAACTTAGACTATTGGAGTAGGAAACCAAATAGGAAGGAATTGATGATGTTAAAATTGACAAGATTTCCAAGCTTTCATATATGTTGAAAACGAAAACTATGATCATGCATGCAGTTTCACTTTTTATGATGGTTAGATCCTAATGATAAAGCATTGCATTATTGAATGAAATGAATAATTCAAACTCTTGATAGGTTATGGTTGTATCAAGTCATTATAGATTTGCCTTTAAAGGAAATTAATGACGTATTTAATCCTTGAATAATCTATTTTAGAGGTGATAGAAATTGTATTGAATCCTACCTTAATCATCTAATAGATTTTAGAGATGCTCTATTAAGTTTTGTAAGCCATAAGAAATTTTAGGAATTAACTTGGGATAATGTTTGCAATATGTAGCTCTTCAAATTTTGATCCAACTTAAAAAGGATTAAATCTACTTTTCATACCATCCTTAAGAAAAATTTCCAAAACACCCACCTACAGGATGCTGGAAAATGTATGGAGGAATAATTTATTCTCTTGTTGAATAGAGAATATTCCATTCTGATTCTTTCTTTCAAATTTAATGAATAATCAATAAAGTAATTATGAATAACTAAATTAACTTATAATGGTCCTTAAAATATAATCTAAATATCTTTTTTTCACCTATAAAACTTTATCCCATAAATGCCTTATCTCCCTTCTCTTGTTGGGCGTCAGATTTCAAGAGATGAACTTGATGGGTTTTGTTTTAAAACAAAAAAAAATAGACTGGTCAATGCTTTGTTTTGGGGTGACATCACCCACCACCTTTTTCCCTCTGTTTTGGCGCGCTCATTTCAAGTGAGGATGGGATGGCAGTATCCAAACTTGTTTCAATTTATTATTATTTTTTTTGGCTGAGCCTTCACCCTAGATCGCTACCTTAGGGGATTCGCCTGTACCCTTTTTGGCAGGCACGCTGGCTCATGGAGCGCCCAGTCAGCGCTTGGGCAGCGCGCTAGTCCTTACCTAAGGACCAAGTGAGATCTTAGGGGCTAGGGTGTAGGTGACATCTTAGGGTAGGTGTAGGGAGGAAGGGTTAGAGTAGTAAAGGTTAGCATAGGAAGTTAGTAATAGGTGTTAGGGGTTAGTTAGGTTAGTGTTAGGTTAATTTAATTTTTGTAGTTAGTTTATCTTAAGTTAGTGATTAAAATATTTAATCTAGAATTGTGTTATTTTTTTAAAGTTTTTAAGATTAGTTATTGTAATTAGTTTAGTTTAATAAATTGTTGCATGTAGTTACTTTGTTAGTTGATAATACTTGTAATTAGTTAGTATTTAATGTAATTAAGTTGTTAGTGTTGTTTTAAGTTTATTTAGTTGTTAGTTAAATTTATTAATTATAAATTAGATTATAGTTCCAAATAAATTGTTATTAAAATGAAGTGCATTTAATTGAATGTTAGGCATTATTTTAATATGTTGTTAAGTTGAGTAGTTAGCATACTTAAATTGCCTTAAAATTGCTTGAGAATTATTATAAGTAGTTATATTGTTCTTAAATCAAAAGTTCGTATTATTTTACCTCAAAATGCTTTAGGCTAGTAAAGGTTGTAAAATTAAGTGAGATTATTAGATTAAACTTTAATGTTCATTATTCATCTAGAGAATTGTTTTGTTTTGTGAGATTAGAAAATTTGTTCTAATCATTCTGAGTTATAATAGATTTCTCTTAAATTAAACTAACAAGGTAGCTTTTGTCGATATCAGATTTGTATCGAGAGTTCACTTTTAGCGATTCAATTCCTCCTCAAGACTATAAACTTAAGATGTTATGTAGAGAACCTGTACTTAAAATGTTATCTCAATCTTTCCAAACTTAGAGCATGTTTAATTATTAATTATTATTCAAAAATAAATTAAAAAAATTGTGTGTGTTTTTCCCTCGTAGTTTGGGCATGACATGAGGTGACAAGCAACTAAGAAAGTGGGGCAATATCTCCTACAAAACAAAAAGAACCAAGAACATCGAGAGTGAGGAAGAGGTACAAACACCTATAAAGGTACGTGCCATCGACACATCATGGGGCTAATTTCATGGAAGGGACACTCACTTGACAAAGGAAGAGGGCACTAAAAGGAAAATAACTATTCCCCCCATCGCATTTTATAATATAGTGCGAGTACAATAAATTACAATGATGAGAAAGATCCTGAAAAATACAAGGAGTGGCACTTTATCTCAGTGCATTTGCATAAAAATGCTTGCAAATGATATTAAAAATGATCAAAAAGGGCAAAGAGCTATTACAATAGATAGTACAACCCAAAAGAAGAAATTCCATGCCTCGAAAATGATCCCCAGACTTGAAATATCTAAGATATCCACAATAGTGCAATAAAGAAAATAATATGATAGAAAGAGCATGGAGTAGAATCTAGAAGAAAAACTAGTATTTCTAATAAGAAAATTGAACCAACTTTCCAAAAATATAACATTTTGAAAAATGGAGTTGGGATGCTCAAGATATGTCCTCTAGAGTGACAAATAGAACACTTAGATTTGATTGCCCAAATAAGAAACTAAGCTACATCAAAAATCCAAATAACCTACACCATCATGACGGGCTCAGAGTCAACTTTTCGATGCTTCTTTTAGATCAGAAAACGAAGTCTGGATGAACAAGTTATGGCCAAAAAACCACAGACAACTTTTTAAGACAAACCAAATCATAGAAGAGATGGTTCTAAGGCCATCAAATTTTGGCTCCAAAAATACTAACATCACACCTATGGCTGTCAAACCTATTGTGTCAGTACTTTGCTGATGTCATCAATGTGCAGTGTCCTTTCCACTTTTTATTTTTTTTAAAATAAAAATAAAAGAAAGCATGAAAGTGCTTTTTGAGACTTTTATTTTTTTTGGAAAAGCATGCGTTTCTTTTTTGAAAAAGTACTTTCTTACTTTTTTTGTTTTATTTATTTATTTTTTTAATTAAAAAAGAAATCATTACCTTATGAAATGTACCCAAATCTAGGAGCAATTTTTGCCTCAAATTTCAACTATGTCCAAATTGGACAAATTTTATATGGAAATAGGGGTTTTTGGGTGCTATGAATCCAACAACGAGGTCCGTTTGGGCTTAAAATGCACCCAAAAAAAGATCCCTCCAAATCCAATTCAAAATAACTCTAAACATTGAAACCCTCTGAAAGAAAAACACAGATCTGAAAGCCAAGCCAAACTTTTCATAAATAGATGAAAGATCAACCCCACAACTCTGACACCATGTTGAAGTTGATGAAATATCAACCCCACAACTCCCAAGAATCACTTGCATGCAAACACCTATTACACAAGAGAGAAGCAAAAACCTAGGGAGGTAGGAATTGACAGATCCATAGATGAGACATTCTTCATGAGCAAAAAGGTAGATTGCTACAATCAAAAGAGAAATGAATAAAATTACAAAGAGATCAATCTTTATAAAAAGGAGATCAAAATCCAAAAGGGTAACCTAAAAAGTAAAAGCTATTTAATAATTACTAATTAATTATTAAATAGAGAATGCAAAAAGCACATAAAGTGAAATCTTAAGAAGGGAGAAAAGGTAATTTAATAAATGAAATGAAATTAACCTTTTTCTCTAACACCCCTCACAAGGTAGATCATCAGAAGTGCCCTAATGGGAAAACTTAGTTGTTGAAGTAGTAAAGATTTGATGGTCTCATCCCGACGCAAGTTTTATCTTCACCTTGGAGGGTTTCTAGGTTACCAAAATCTTAGTGTTATAAGTTTACATTTTCATGTGGATGGATGTTATGTTTAGATAGACAACATTTCAATTTTATAGTTTATGATCATATGGTATGAGATCTAAGATATGATATGGATTAGGAGTGAATGCAATTAATCTATTATTTTGTTAAGCAGTGAAAAGTTTTAAAGAGACTGATTCAACCCCCCCCCCCGCCGCCCATATTTTTTCCCAATAAGACTTCCAACATCAATATTTTTTTTGAAATGGTTTATTTGTTATTACCAAAATTGAAATAAGTTATCCTTCTTTTATCTTTTGAAAAGGTATTGTTTATATTGAGACATATGGTCAGTTATGGTTATACAGATATGTAACTAACATAAATTTGAAAATATTGACATCAAGTTGTAAATGGAAAAGTGGTACAATAACTTCAGTCATAATGCATGAACACTCAATTTGTTCTTTATACAATTATTTTGTTGATGGATGGTCTTCTCTTAAAAGAATATTATGGTACCCTAAAAGAGGGTAAATCTTTTGTCTCTATTAAGGATTGATTCTTTTAACAAACTATTTCAATTTGTTAAATACTCTTCTAAATGAAGAGTTTATTTTTAAATAGTTCACAAGAACTATTAGAACTACATTGAAAGTGTAAATATTTTGTGGTATCTTCATATATAAAGTTCTATGAAGGTATGTGAAAAATGTGAAAGAAATTGTGGAGACACGCAGTCATATCATTGTGTACATAAAGAATACTTGATGACATTGAAAGAAAAGATCTTTTTGATTGTTTACATGTATAGGTGTATGTAAAGTTAAAGTATTCAGTTATATATGTATTCAATTAATGAATACACATTGAACAGAAGAATAGAAAAAGGGTTATTGCCCTAACAGTTGTAGCTACTACTATAAAAAAGATTTGTTACTTAATAAAGATGACATGTTCAAATGGAGTCATTTTTCTCCCTATGACAAAAATGAAAGGCTTTAGAGGTTTTTCCATTTGATACAAAATCTTGTGTCTCTTATTTTGTGAGTTGTATATATTGTCTTGCCATCTTGATTTCATGAGATCAAATTTATATGTTTATGTTGAGTCAACATTTAATGTTTTAGTAAATGTGATGCATAAATAAAATTGTATGAAAATATCTATTCTGATTCATCCCCCCTCTCAAAATAGCCACCACTTCCAATAAGTTGTATCTGAGCTAGGGTTCCATCCTAGGTCTTCCTATAGGAATTGTTCTAGGGACATTTGGAAGTACAAAGGGCATAGGCTGAAGGTTTTCTCTTAATCAAGCTCCATTATTTTATGAGAATAATTATGTTTTATGAAAGGTAATGATGGAAGCCTTTATACATTCTTTGGATGTCAAAATGTGAGATGTAGTTATTTCCAAATATATTGTTCCAAAAATAATACCCACTTATCCAAATGATAAGCTCACATATGAACTAGACAAAAAGGCTAGATATGCTCTTTTATGTGGTCTTACTAAATATTTGTTTGCAAAAGTTGTATACTGTCAATCTGCAAATGACATTTTGGTTAGATTAGAGACTATCTATCAAGGAGATGAGAAGGTCAAAGAGTCAAAACTATTAACTTTAAAAACACAGTTTGATAACCTAAAGATAAGTGAAGCTGAAAATATAGTAACCTATTTCTTGAGAATTGATGAAATAGTAAATGCAAGAAGAGGTTTAGGAGAACATATTGAAGAATGTGACATAGTTTCAAAAGTCATAAGATATATTTTGCCTAAATTTTAAATAAAAAAATCTACCTTAGAAGAGAAGAAAAACTTCTCTAAAATGACTCTACATTAGTTGCAAGGAACCTTAACTGCCTATAGAATGGGAATCAATAATCAAGTTGGTTCTACATCAAAAGAGACAATCTTCAAGGTTAAGAAATACAAAGAGAATGATTCATATTTAACACATATTTTAGAAGCATTACTAGTTAGGAAAATGAAAAAGAAATATTGAGGAAAACAAAAATGCTTCAATTGTGGTCAACTGGGACATTTTCTTCAAAGCGTCCCTATGCTGAACAAGATGGTAATGATGATAAAAAAATGATTTTTTTTTCCAAAAATAAATCTTGGAATCAAAATAAAAGATTCTTTAAAAAAAAAAAAAGAGTCTCTTGTCAAAAGAAGGCTCAAACGAGGAATCAAGTGATCCAAATGAGGAAGAAGAAAGATTGTTTATGGCTGAAGTAATAAATGTTCGCAAGTTAGAATCTAGTCAATCAGAATCTTCATCTGATTTAGATGAAAAAGTTGATCTTGAGGAAGAACTCCTAAAATCTTTGTAAGAACTAAAGAGATTAAAGAAATTAATCTAAAATCATGAAACATAAAATAAAAATGTTCAAGAAGAATTAGAAGATGCCAACCAGTTTATTGAAAATGAAAAACTATTGCTTGATGAAAATGAAAAGAAACTGATCTCTTTACAAAAATTTGTTGATCAAACTGATTTAAATATCAAAATAGTTAAAGAAGACAAGTATTCAAAATAGCACTCAAAATATCCTTTTAAAGGATATTGTTTCAATTGCAATATTTTTGGTCATAAGGCATATAATTATAATTTGAGCATAAATGATTATAGTTTTAAGAAAATAATTTGGTGCTTCAAGTGTTTTCATTATAGGCATTATGCTAATAAGTGTAAACTAAATTTGAAGCCTAAACAAGTATGAAAACCTATTGTTGAAAAGTCTCCAATTGTTGAAACAATCCTATTTTCCAATAAACCCACAACGTGGATTTTGGACAGTGGATGTTCACACCATATGACTGGATGTAAACACAAGTTTAAAACCCTAGAAGACTTTGATGGAGGTTTTGTTCAATTTGGGGATAATTTAGGTGCCTACATCAATGTCATGGTTCAATAATCCTTAACAAAGACACACCCAATCATGATTTTGTTGATACCTCTAAGTCTTGTTGTCTATTAGTGTCAAACACTTAGTCACATATAAGGCAGAGTTAGATGGTCATCACTTTGACCAAGCTACTCTATATAGGCCAAGACATGTACAAAGACTTGTAAATAAACACATATATGTTGACTAGCTCTATGGGAGCCTAACAAGTCTTCGATCACCGAGTATTTTCAGTACAAGCCAAGGCTAGTGAATGCTGAGAAGGAAGAGAACATAGATGTTGAGTTATATAGAAGAAGTTGAGTATAGTTAAGGTCGAGCAACAAAACTAAGAACAATTACGATCGAGCATTAGAGATGGTATGTACCGAGTAACATAGAGTGAACATAAATGTCAAAAATGATACAAAATTTGAGGTAAACCATTTCAAGTCGATATGGACACAATATTTAATGATAGTAGAGATTTTATAGAGGTTGTTACACATTTTGACATGGATAACTAATCGCTATGAGGAATGAACAACTAATCAAATGAAGAGGTAAAAAGGGAAGCATCTAGAAGACTCTACATAAGTCTTTAAACAGGTAGATCCAAACCTTATTTTTCATAGGTGGAATGAGCTATCGCAGAAGAATTTACAAAGTGTGTGAAGGAAGAGAAGAAGTTAAGTTTTGGATGTTGCACGATAAAGTTGTGAAGAATAAAGTCTAGTGACTTGGTGAACTAGTGAAGGATTGAGAAAAGCTATATCAGATTGGAGATCATATTAGAGATTGGAAGGAGGATATCTATAATCAACAATTATAAGTGTAGACCAAAAGATTAGGTACTAAGTTAGCTTTAACATATTGAACTGGGGCAAATATCTTAACATAGTGGTTTTAATAGACCTTTTTAAATCTTCTACATAGTCCTTACTTTATTGTAAATGTAAAACCAAGTTAGTTTTAACATATTGAACTGGGGCAAATATCTTAACAGAGTGGTTTTAACAGATCTTTGTAAATCTTCTACACAGTCCTTACTTTATTATAAGTGTAAAACCCTTTAACAAGGTAAGACCTAACAGTCTTAAATGCTTTTAACAAAGTAGACCCCTCACAGGGTAGATCATTAGAAGTGATCAAAATTGTAACCCTAACAGGTTAACTTTGTTACTGTAGTAGTGAAGATTTGTGGGTGTCATTCCCACCCCAATTTTACCTTCACCTTAGAGGGTTTTTGGGTAACCAAATTTTTTGTATTATGTGTTTACATTTCATGAATGTGATTGATAGTTAGATCTCTTATTACAACATTTTATTTTACAAGTTATGTTATGCATAAACAAGATATGAGATGGTTAATATGGTGAATACAACAAAGTTTTTTAAAGAATAAAAGTTTTATAGATCTTGATTCACCCCCTTCTCAATATCTTAGTTTCCTAATTAAAATTCCAACATATGTATATTATGTAGAAGGTCTAAAACATAACCTTCTAAGTATAAGTCAAATTTGTGACAATAGATATTTAATTTTCTTAATGCTAAAGGATGTTCTATAAAAAAATGTAAAGAATAAATTTATTGCTAGTGGTTTAAGAACATGATGAAATATTTATAATTTGATAGGTTATATAGTTCAAGGACCATCATTAATTAACTCTTGCATTGTTAGTCAAGTTGAAGAAAATTGGCTATGACATAAAATATTGGGACATCTAAATTTTGACAATCTTGTTAGGATCAACAAGAACAAAAAGGTTAGAGGTTTATTGTTAATTAGTAAACCAACCAATGTTTGTGAAGAGTGTGTAAAAAGTAAACAAACAAGAGCATATTTTAAAACTAAGGAGTACTTGTCAAATAGACCACTAGAACTTGCACATACTGATCTATGTGTTCGAACTAAAACTGCATCCTTAAATGGTGAAAAATACTTCATGCTATCTATAGATGATTATTCAAGAATGGTTTGGGTAACCTTTTTTAAACACAAGTTTGAAGCCTTTGAACACTTATTTTTAAAGAAAATTGGTGGAAAGGGAAACTAATATGAAGTTGAAGTGTTTAGGATCAGATAGAGGTGGAGAATTCACCTCTCAAGAATTATTGAATATTGTAAAAAAATGACATTGGTGGAAAGGGAAACTAATATGAAGTTGAAGTGTTTAGGATTAGATAGAGGTGGAGAATTCACCTCTCAAGAATTATTGAATATTCAACTGCCCATACACCACAACAAAATGGTTTTGTAGAAAGAAAAATAGAACTGTTAAAGAATTCATAGAACAATGTTAATGAAGCCAAACTAATGATAGATTCTAGAAAGAAATTTTTCATACAAATATATATATTCTAAACAAGGCTCAAATAAAAGTAAGGACAACTTATACTCCTTACGAACTATGAAACGATAAAATAACAAATATCAAGAATTTTAAAATATTTTTCTGTAAATGTTTTATTAAAAAGGATAATGATTCTTTAGAAAACTTTAACTCAAGATCTGATGAAGGTATCTTTCTAGGATACTCTACACATAGTAAAGATTTCAAATGCTATAATAAAAGGTTGAACAAAATTGTAGAAGCTATAAATGTGGTGTTCAATGAAAGCTCTTTGTCAAACAACAATAATGGAAAAGGCATTGAAGAAGTTCCTTTTCAAAGAAAGGAAAACACATCTAAGTATAAATAATCAAATGATGATGATTCAAAAATACCTAATTCAACTGGACAAGAAAATTGTTCAACTCCTAAAGTGACTAATACTGGAATGAAAATGACTAAAACTCCTTCTAGAATCATTTCTAAAAGGCATCCTAAGTTTGAAGTCATCAAAGACAAAGAGAGGAATTTTAACTAAAGAAAAGTAAAAAATGATGAACATGATCATATTGCAAAACATTTCTACTTAATATAAGATTTTGAACCTAAAACCATGACTGAAGCACTTATAGATTCTTGTTGGTTGAATGTTATGCAGGATGAATTTAATCAAATTGAGAAAAGTAAAACATGGGAACTTGTCCCCAAACCTGATGAAAAGAATGTCATAGGAGGAAAATGAGTTTTTCAAAATAAATTGAATGAAGATGGAAATGTTTTAAGGAATAAAGCCATATTTGTATGTAAGGGTTATGCTCAACATGAAGTTATTGATTTTGGAGAAACCTTTGCACCAGTTACAAGAATAGAATCTATTAGAACTTTTCTTTCATATGCTAGTTACAAAAAGTTTACTATTTATCAAATGGATGTTAAAACCATATTCTTAAATAACTATATTGAAGAGGAAGTCTATGTGGAACAACCAAAAGGTTTTGAATCTTCTGATAAACAAAATTATGTGTATCATCTTAAAAAAGCACTATATGGCCTAAAACAAGATCCTAGAGTTTGGTATTTTAGGCTGGATAAACATCTTACTGCAAATGGTTTCACTCATGGTAGTGCAGATAATATTTTATATACTAAAGATGTAAATGATAACATTATAACAATGGAAATTTATGTGGATGGTATCATATTTGGTTCCACAAATGTTGACTTGTCAAAATAGTTGTCTAATATTATAGAACTAAAGTTGAAATGTCACTTTTGGGTGAACTTACCTTCTTTCTTGGCCTATAAGTATCACAATTTGAACATGGTTTATTCCCATCTCCAAAAAAATATTCTAAGGAAATGTTGAAGAAATTCAACATGGCTGATTGTAAACTAGTCAACGCACTAATGGAAACTAGTTGTAAATTGGTTAAAGAAGAGGATTCACCTTCAGTAAATCAAACTTCATACAAATGATTATAAGTCTATTGTATCTTACAACATCTAGACTTGACATAATGTAAGCAGTTTGTATGGTTTCTCAGTTTCAATCTACTCCAAAATAATCTCACCTTAATGCAGTTAATCAAATATTTGAATATATTTAGGATACTCTTAATTTCAGCTTATGGTATCCATGTAATGATAATTTTACTCTACTTGGTTATACATATGCAGATTGGGGTGGTTATGAAGATAAAAAGAGCACTAGTGGTGCTGCATTTTTTCTTGGTGACCGATTGGTTGCCTAGCATAGGAAGAAAAAAGAATGTGTCACATTGTCTACTTGTGAATCTAAATTTGTTGCTGCTACAACATTTTGTACTTAGTTAATATTTTGTACTTAGTTAATTTGGATGGTTTATTAGTTATCTGATTTAGGCATTCAAGTATCCAATCCTATCACCATTTTGTGTGATAATATGAGTGCCATACAGTTAAGTAAGAATTCTAATTTACATTCTCGAACTAAACATGTTGTAAAATTTCACTTTTTGCGTGATAAAGTCATTGACAATGAGTTTCAATTGGTATTTGTTCCTACTCTATAATGCCTACCCCTAATTTAGTTATTGAATGATGTTAGATGAATGAATTTTATGCGGTTTCTATGGATACTTACCCCATACTTGCATGTGTATGGTGTGCGTGTATGTTTTCTTTATATTTGACATTTCTAATGTGGTTGAGGAAGGGAATCGTAGTCACCTGCTAGTTAGATCTACACGATGAACCACTTATTGCCATTGCCTATTTAGTTTAGAAATTGTGTTTGTACATGCGTGGATTTTATGCAGATTGTAGGTACCAGGTATCGACTTCCCTGAATTGCTAGGATGAGCATACCCTATCACAATATTTCAATGGTATAAGTGGGAGATAACTCTTAAGTCAAAATCCTAAACCATAAGCCAATTGTCCTAGAAAGTAGGACAAGTATCTAAGTTAGTTTACCCATATGAATTCGTCAAGTGACATGAATTCATGATTTTAACCCTGGAATTTGATTTTTGTCTCGTGTCTTCAGTTGAGTTGTCATATTTGATTTTGTGGCTCTGTTGTGATTTTCTGTTATAATTAAATCATATTAAAAGATAATTTAATGAAAATTTTATAAAGAAATTTGATATTTAATTAATTGAGAAATTAATTAAATAAAAAAATTAAACTTAAAGATTTAATTAAAGTTCTATTTTGACGTATTTATATTTATTTAACTTAATGATAATTATTTAGGAGTTTTATTTTAATAATAAACTCTAAATATTGTTATTAATTAAGTTAATAAATATATAATTAAAAATGTCTCGTGAATTAATTAAACAAAAGAATCAAATTTAAAGATTTTATTAAAGTTCTATTTTTGATGTATTTATATTTATTGAATTTAGTGATAATTATTTATGAGTTTTATTTTAATAATAAACTCTAAATAATGTTATTAATTAAGTTAATAAATATATTATTAAAAACATCTCCTGAATTAATTAAATAAAAAATAAAATTTAAAGGTAAAGTTATAGTTCTAATTTAGCATTTTTATAATTATTTAATTTAATAAAATTTTATTTAGGATTTTTTTAATAAATTCTAAATAATATCATTAGATAAATTAATAAATATGATATTAAAAATGTCTCATGATTAATTAAAGTGAGAAAAAAATTAATTTAATACAGATATTTTAATTTAAATTGCATAAAGTTGTTGCATGAAAACTGTATATAGAAAATTCAATATTTAATTAATTGAAACATTAATTAAATAAAATAATTAAATTTAAAAGATTAAATTAAAGTTCTAATTTTAGCATATTTATATTTATTTAATTTAATAATTATTATTTAAGAGTTTATTTTTCTAATAAACTCTATTTAATATTATTAGTTGAGTAATAAATATTATTTGATTAAAAAAATATTAAAATATGAATATTTGATTAATTATAAACTAATTAAATTTATGCTTTAAATAAAAAGTCTAAAATTAGAAGTCTAAATTTAGAAATCTAAAATTAAAGGTCTAAATTTAGAGGTCTTGTTAGAAATAATAAAAATGAAATGAACTAAAAATAAAGAATTATAATTTAATCCAAGAGAGTTTGTGATGAACATGATTACCATACTTTAAAAGAGCTCTTCAAGATCAACACAAAAGAAGAGACAAGGATTTTGAAAGGGGAAAGCAAATAAAATCCCTTGTGAATTATATGAATGAGGCAAATGCCTAAGAATGAAGAAAGAGAGAGAAGGAGATAATAGGGAGCCATAAGGCTAATTACATGAACTACATCATGATTGTGTGTTAAGAATGAGAGAGAAGCATCTCTTATAAAGAGATGAGAGGAGGAGTTATTTGTAACTCCCATGTGAATGATTGCCAAATTCATAAGTGTGCGCATAACAAGTGTCATAATCCTCTTAAGGAGGAATAACTATTTTCCTTAATAAAGGAATTACAAAATAGACTTGTCCTCACACGTGGACTAGACGACAAACAACATAAGGGATACCTTTGTTTATCCCATTTAATAAATACAACCAAGGAAAGATTAACAATTCTAACAGGTCTAAATTTAGAAAATTGGTTAAAGGAAGATTATTATATGATGTTATTTAATTAATTAGAAATTAATTAAATATGTACTTAAGTTTAAAATATTTATTTTAAAAGTCTAATTTAAGAAGTTGTACAAAAATAGAATTAAAATATTAAAGATTAAATATTATTTTATTATGATTATTTAATTAATTATTATTAAATTAGAGTTGCATTTAAATAATGAGCTTTAATTATTCTTATTAATTTAAATAATAAACTATGTTTTAAATAGTGCTTACACTAATTAATAAAGTGGAGGAAAAGAAAATATAAAAGAATATTTTAACTAAAAAGTTCTTTAAATGTGTATGAAAGAATTAAATTTAAAATATTTAATTAAAGTTCTAATTAAATTGCATAAAGTTTGCATGAAAATTAAAATATAGTAATTAAAGACAAAGGGTTTTCTTATGATTGCATGATCAAAGCCTTGATTTGGGGGAAAAACTTTTTATTAAGGAAATCAGAGCTCATTTCTAGACACACAGGTTTGGAGGAGCCAATTTTTGAAAAGAGGGTTTTCGAAGAAAAAAGAAGATTCTTGCATGTTTTTGCATTCATTATTTTAGCATAAGATCCAACTAGGATCTTGTGGGTTTGTGTAGTAGTTGCTCATTCCTCAAATTCTTGTTTGTTGTGTTTTTGTTTTCAAAAGTTCTCTAGGTTGAAACTCTTGTTTGAGAAATTGATTTCCGCTATAGAATTGTTCGTGATTTAATTTGAAACCTTTTAGTAAATATTGAACTTTAGGGTTTTCAAAACCTAATGAATTATGAAATTCACTTTTGTATGCACTTTATGTGATGTGTGATTTACTAGTGTTGGGGTTTTTGGGTTTGTCTTAGTTTTGGCCAGTCGGGATGTTTACCAGAGGCTTGGGGGTTTGTTTTATGATGCCATGATAATGTTTGTATATGATCTTTTATACTCAACCACGGTAATGTGTCTGGTATTCTCTATGAAATGTTTTAATGCATTGATTGTTATTTCTTTCTAGTGTTCTTGTGTGAAACTGAGGTGAATGGTGTGACCTATCTAATATAACCTTTGAGTCTTCGATCAATTGTATTTGAATTGCTTTTCAGTCACTTGTATAGGATTGTGGTGTTTGTATGATTTGTTCTTGGTGATGTCATATTATGACATGGATTGGTTTATGTGTATTTTATTTTCAATTGGTCTTATTGGGATGATTGGAGTGATGGAATATGTGATTATGATCAGTGGTTTTTCAGTACTTGTCAGTTGCTTGTTTAAGAACTGATGTATGGTATGAGGTCTTTTGTGATCTTTTAATTTTATTGAGCTTAGGGTAGGTTATCTGTATGTTAAGTTGGGAATTGACTTGCAATGGAGGTCAGGGCCCAAAGTGGCTTCTAGGATAACCCATTGTAGGTTATTTAATAAGTGATAACATTTCATTAAATGAGTTTAAAATGAATTAACAAGAGATTGGTACCATAGAAAATCACTAAGGGGTCGGAGGATTAAAAGACTAGTCAGGTAACCTTAGAGTTGATTTGTTAGTATGCCTTGTCAGTACGAAAGGATACTAATGCTGCATAGAGTCACTAGAGAGCCTAAGGATTAAAAGACTAGCTGAGTAACACTAGAGTTGGTTCATGTGATGACACTTGCCCACTTACATAGTAGATTTCCTACGTGTTTGTGTTGCCTCTGGGATTAGTTGATACTTGTATCTTGGTACCCTTTGAGATAGTTTTCTTTCAGGTGATTCCTTGAACCTAGTTGGTTTGACTTTTGAGTTTGATAGCTTATTTGGGACTTGAGTTTATCTCCTCAATGTAGTGGGAATGGACCTTTTTTGGGTTCCACGGGGTCGAGTGATAGTGATTTTTCTTATACCATTGAGATCCGACCATTGGATGTTGTTGCTAGATGTGTTTGTGCAGATGTTCCTTTCTATCTATTCCTGTATTTCTATGATGGATGGTTATACTTAGTGTATTATATTTGATTTCATAAATCCTACAAGTTGATGTAATCTATTTTCATGATGTATATTATTTTAGCCTTTCATACCCTGTGACTTGTACACTGAATGATTGTGCATTTTGTTTATTGCCAAGTGGCATCATATATAATTGTATATTATTTAAATGGATTCATACTGGTATATTATTATTTGATGTGGATTTATTATATATTAGATTTATTATTAATTAAACTGAAATGTGATTTAATGTCATGGGACCCTTAAGAATTGTAATTTGTCTTATGGTATGTGTTTATGTGAATGTTAATTGCTTTTGCTATGTTATAACTATTGTTGTTAAGTTATTATCTTTAACTTTAATTTTTTTTGACAAACTTAGTAAAATTTTAGGTTAACTTATTTTGGGTCACATGATGGGGGCATTACATACTCAATGAAAAGTTGTTGATATTTTTACAAAACCCTTGGCTTGTGATAGTTTTGAGATAGTTTGCACATGTATGGGAGTTATCTCTCATGCACTAATTCTGTCACAATAGGGGAGTCTGGTATTGGTTTCTGCTCCCATATCCAGACATTTATTTTGCATAAAATAAAACTTGATAGGCTTTTTCTTTTGATTCTATTCTGGCTCCTTTATGCAAAATGTGGGAGAATGCATTTCTCTGCTTGATGTTTTTGTTGATATGATAAGTATTATCAATAATAAAATCATATAAGATCAATATTTTTTTTAGAGTGATCACTTTTTTGACATTTCCATGGTTAGTATGGCATTTCAAATTTTAGTATGGCATTTTAGACTTGGCATTTCAAATTTAAATCAATTTACTGGCATTTCCATGGTCACTATAGAATTTGAAATTTCAGTATGGTATTTCAAATTTAAGCATTTGGCTTTGTACATGTATATTACTTGAATAATTTTGTCTTTGACATCTTTCATTTTTCATACATTATATATCATGATGTATATTTTCAAAAATAAATGTGTTGTGATGGTCATATATTCAAGTATAAAATTTTAATCCTTGTTATGCTTATTTTTTTATATGTTCATCTTGAAAGATGAACACTCATATGTGTTTTCCATTATGATATATGAAGAAATGCAAGTGATTTTTCACCAAGGACAATGGGGGATTTTTTAGGTTACGATGTTGTCCTTGATGCAAACAAAGAATGATAAACAATAAGCCTATTTTGAAAAGTTGAGTTTACATTACTTAAGTGCAACAAAGGTAAAGTGGGGAGCCCATGATCTATTATGATTATTTATTGATAATCCTTTTTCATCCTTGGGTTAAGTCAGCGTAACCCATCATTACACTTGACTTGGTCCTAATTATGACACTTGGCATTTTTAGGTGGCAGATATTAAAATTATTATAATTTCGGTTAAGTCTTCTCTAAAAAAGAAAGAGTGATATCTCAATATATATGTTTTCTCTTGTTCAACAAACCTTACCACCACCATGTTGCTCTGTTTCTTATAGTCCTCTTGAAGTTATTTATCACATCTGGTTTTGCGTTTTTACTATGGTGATTGGCTTAACTCAATGATTATTTTGATTATGATATCATATAGAGAGCACATTTTTTTATAGGTATATTTTCTTGTGTGAATCACAAGATCAACTTGTATGTTTCTTTGCTTGGTGTTTCTCTAAAATGATTTTGTGAGGATGTTGACTAATAAATGGAGCTCTAATGTTTTGTGCTGAGATTATTATAAGAGCTTTTCATTGTGTAAAAAGAGGGAAAACCAAACAACCAAAAACCTATTCTATAACAAGGTAAAGAAAGTATGTTTCAAGCTTTAGGTACATTTCTAATCTACATGTATTTTTGTCTTCACCAAAGCTTACTTTGAAATGCAAAGATATTGTACATTTTTTCAATGATCTCATGAAGAATGCCAGTTCTTCTCTTCATCTCTTTCAAGATTTTTAGTTTCATTTTTCTTTTAAAAAGGATTTCAATAATGTTTTTGAAATGGTTTATTTGTTGTTACCAAAATTAAAAGAAGTTATCCTTCTTTGTTCTTCTAAAAAAGGGATTGTTTATATTGAGATATTTGGTCAATTATGGTTAAGCAATTATGTAACTACCAAAATTTTGAAAAGACTAACATCAAGTTGTAAATGGAAAAATGGTCCAATTACTTCAGTATAATGCATGAACTATCAACTTCTTCTTTCCATAGTTATTTTGTTGATGGATGGTCTTATCTTAAAATTATATTATGATACCCTAACATAGGGTAAATCTTTTGTCTCTATTAAGGATTGACTATTTTAACAGACTATTTCAATTGGGTAAATACTCTTCTAAATGAAGAGTTTGTTTTTGATGAAGGATGCTCCCCTTATTACCTTAAACACATAACAAAAACAAAGAAATAACAAAAAATTGGAAGAACAAAATATGGGCTTCTTATTTTCACCATAGATGTGGAATTACAAAATTTAGAATTACAATATTCTAAACCACATGGGTGCCTTCATTACAATAATCTGCAAGACAAAGCTATGAACTATCACCTAGAGCTCTTTTAGACAATCTACAAACATTTTTTAAATAGACAATTTTATGTCTCCCGAAAATGTTCTAGATACTCAAACTTAATATGTAGGGCTAACAGACCCTAATAATACATATAGAGTCATCCAAATACACCTTTGACATTTATTTTGGAAGCTTTGGTTGGCTCAACTTTAGAGGGCCATAACTTTCAAAAATTAGGACATTTTGAGCTTGTATGACTAACTTATTGAGTAGCAAGCCTCCACAAACAACAACTTTGCATTAAGACAACCCTTATTCAAACAATTGAATGAAATATTTTTTGGGTGATGCAAGATTTCTCTTATACCTAGGATGTTGCTACATCAAACACCTGGGGTAATTTGAGAAGTGGCCCCATCACATCTAAGGTGTTCAAAGGAAAACCAAAATGGTTAATCTCCTCCCTTGCTAGTTATGATGAATCTTCTACTAGCCTCCCTTTTTATTTGACTAGGTATTCTTCATAAGTTTTGTTCCTTGTACTTTTTCCAACATAAATGTCCAATATCTCCTCAATCTCCTTTGTAGTTGAACTAGATGCTAAAATACTCCACTATGCTTTTGAAACGTCATCTTCATCACCTCCTTCATAATAATCTATCATATATGAAATGTTAAATATTGGTAAAATATGTAGTTTAGTAGGCAACTCCACTTGATAGGGAATTTCTAGAATGATGCCTTTTCACTATCTTGCATGGTCCAAACTTCTTCATTCTCAACTTATTATATGTACCTACTAGAAAACACTCCTTTCTCAAATGAACCATGACTTCATCTCTAATTTGGAATTCCTTATATGTCCTTCTCACATCTACCTTATCTTTATACTATGTGTATATCTTACTAATATGCTTCCTCACCTCCTCATGGATATTCTTCAAATGTTCAACAAATTCTTCTACTTCAACACTATTTATTTCTCCTTGATCCAACTACCTTAATTCAAAAGCATTTCTAGGATTGTTCCCATATACAATCTAGAATGGTGATTTACCAACACTCCTATTGATAGAATTATTATATGCAAATTATGCCTATGGTAAAATTAGATCTCAACCTTTTGGCTTATTGCCAACTAAGCATCTCAACCAATTCCCCAAACTCCTATTCACCACCTACGTTCGTCCATTTGTATACAGATGATGTGATGAACTAAACTTTAGGCCTGTCTTAAATTTCTTCAACAATGTAAGCTAAAAATACCCAAAAAACTTGGTATCTCGATCATAAGCTATACTCTTTAGCAAACCATGTAGTCTCACCACTTCTATGAAAATCAACTCGGCCACATGAACACCATCACTAGTCTTCTTGTAGGGAATGAAATGTGCCATATTTGTAAACTTGTCAACCACTAAAAAAATAGAATCATGCCCTCGCTAAGTCCTTGGTAATCCAAGAATGAAATCCATGCTAACATCCTCCCATGACTTCTAGCACATGTAATGGCAGATACAACCTTACATTCTGCTTCACTTCTTTTTCTATCTAACACACTTTGCAAGTGTACAAAAACTTCTTCACATCTTGCTACAACTATGGCTAGTAATAATTCTTAGCAACCAAAGTATTGGTCTTATCTCTCCCAAAATGTCTAGTTAATCCTCCACTATGCTTCTCCTTGATGATATTGTCTCTCATAGAATTTTTGAGAATGCACAATTGACTTCCTTTAAACATCATACCATCTTGGATTATGAACTCCAACCAATTTTTCCTATCAAGTGTTAAAGGTTTGTACAAGCCTTCCAAGATTCGCCAAAATCAGGATCCCCTAGATACAAATTACTGAGTTCCTTGAACCCAACCACCTCAATCTGCATCTTTGTCAAAAAAAAATCATCTACTAAGAGCATCTCCATGTTTATTAGACTTCCCACTCTTGTGTTTCAAAATAAGTGCACAACTCTACATAAAATCAACCCACTTCAAATGCCTCTAATTTAATTTTCCTTGACTATTCAACTATTGCAAAGCTTGATGATCAATATAAAAAATAAACTCCTTAGGAAAAGATAGTGTCTCCACTTCTTCAATGCTTGAACCATGACATAAAATTCTTGATCATAAACAAAATATTTTATTTTGGCATTATTCAAAATCTCACTATAATAAGCAACATGTCTACCTTCTTGGTTCAAAACAACTCCAATTGTAGTACCACTAGAATCACAGTCTAATTGAAATGCCTTGTTAAAATATGGAAGTGCTAAAACATGTTTCTCTATAACTTTCTATTTGAACAAATTAAAAGTCTTGTATGCTCTTAAAGTCCACTTATAGTCTTTCCTATCCCCTCTCATTATTTAAGGCAAGGGTCCACAAATATTGTTAAAACCTCTTATGAACTTCCTGTAAAAACTAGCTAGACGATGAAAAGATCTTACCTCTATAGTTATATTTAGATTAGGCCATTGAAGGATAGCCTTCACTTTCTCAGGGTCCATTCTTAGACCTTCTGCTAAAACTAAAAATCTCAGGTATACCAACTCCTTCTTCACAAAACTACACTTCTTCAGGTTTATCAACAACTTCTCTTCCCTCAACTTATCAAACACCTTTTTAATATGCATCAAATGCTCCTCCAACATCTTACTAAAGACTAAAATATTCTAGGTAAACAATGACAAATTTACCCCAAAACTCCTTTAGTACCTCATTCATGAGCCACATGAAAGTGCTCAGTGCATTGGTTAGCCCAAAAGGCATGACTAACCACTCGTACAATCCTTCCCTTGTCTTGAAGGAAGTCTTCCACTTGTGAAATACACTACTCCACTCAAATAGTCCATAATATCATCCATCTTTGGAAATGAAAGTCTATACTTGATTGCGATCTTATTGATAGTGCAAGAATCTATGCACATCCTCCATTCTCCATTATTCTTAGGTGCTACTACTATTGGTAAAACACATGGACTTAGACTCTCCCGAATCAACCTCTTCTATAACAAATCATGCACTTGTCTATTCAACTCTTCAATTTCTACTAGTGTCATTCTGTGCACTATCTTATTTTCAAACTAGCTCCTAGAATTAAGTCCATCTAGCAACTGATCTTCCTTATTGGTGGTAATCCACCAGACACATTATTAGACACAATATCTAGAAATTCTTCCAACAAATGTGCAACTTCTATAGGTACCTCTTCTACTTCTTCTTTGCCATCTTTTAGAATTAAAAGAAAATAGATATGTTCATACCCCATACCCTCTAGGAACTTCTTTCCATCAACAAAAATGACTCTATAAATACTACATAACTTTTCATCTATATCCTTCAATAACCTCAACTTATGTTACACTTCATCCTTTGTCAGAGTGTAGGTATTTGATTGCCCATCATGTACAACATGCATGTCAAGCTATCACAAACTACCCAACAACATATGACATATGCCAATAGGTATGGTATCATAGATCACCTCATCCTAGTAGCTTCCAATCTTGAACTTCACTAAGCACTGCTCATTGACCATGACCTTGTGGTCATCCTACACCCAAACAATATAATATGGATGTAGGTGTTTCTGCCTCTTGATATTCAACTTTTTAACCATATTTTTTGATACCGGATTGTTAGTTTTTTTGCCATTAATGATCATATCACAACATTTATCTTCACATTTCCACCTAGTGTAAAATAAACTCCTTCTTTGTTCAAGCTCATTCTCTCCACTAATCAAGACTCTCCTATTAACTAGGACTTCTCTATCATCATCTTCAGAATGGGATGATTTAGCATCCTTGTCAACATGCACAACTCTGCCCTAAAATTTAGTTCTTTTATCCATCATTCCTTAGCACTGGTAACATTCAAAGGCTCTATGCCCTTCTTCTCCAGAGTGAAAACATTTTCTATGAAAACCTCCTCTTCCAGCTCCTTATCCTCTTCCTCTTCCTTTTCCTCTCTGATCTCTTTTGTTCTGATCATGGAAATGATTTGAATTGTTTTCCCTATGGTTTAGACTACTATTTCTTGCCTCATCCTTGTTCTTTTTATCATCATTTTAGCCTCCATAAGACCATCCTTTAAATCTTCCACCACAACCTTGTTGATATGTGGTGACTAATCAAGAATGTAATGTACACTTTTCATAATTTTATTGGTAATTTTGGGCTAACATGTTGTCATTAATTATAACCCTAAAGAAACAAAAATCTTGTATAAAAAAGGCTTAGGGTGAGGGATTTCATAAGATGTGTTGCAAAAATTTATTTTCTAGTAGTATTGAGTTGTAACGGATTACAAATTATAATCACTGGATATTAATAATATTGGACTGGTTGTTTAGTGGACGTAGCTCAGGGATTGGGTGAACCACGTTAAATCTTGGTATCTTGTGTTCTCTTCTATGTGATTTTTTTTTTTTTTTTATTGGTTACATTTGCATGTGATTTTTATTTATGTCTGTGGTTAATCCTAACAAGTGGTATCGGAGCAAGGTTTTTTTTTAGTTATCCTCTAGAGAAAAGTCTCATGATCGATTGGGAGTCTCACGATTAAGTGAGAGTCTCAAGGTTGAGTGGGAGTCTCACAATTGAGTGGGAGTCTCATGGTTGAGTGGGAGCGATGGTAGATGAGGGTAAGATGAAGGTTGAGAAGTTTAATGGGTGAAACTTTTAGTTATGAAAAATGCAAATGGAGGACTATCTTTCTTAGAAGGATTTATGAAAGCCATTGGAAGGAAAAACCAAGAAATAGGGAACTATAACATAAGAGGATTGGGAGATTTTAGATAGAAAGACACTTGGAAGCATTCAATTATGCCTGGCACCATCGGTAATATTTGACATTATAAAAGTGAAGATGACAAAAGGGTTGATGCAAACCTTGGCAAAATTGTATGAAAATCCCTTTGCTTCAAATAAGGTATTTCTCATGAAGTATTTATTTAATATGAAGATGATAGAAGATGGATCTACTGTAAATTATTTAAATAAATTTTAATACTATTACTAGTCAGTTATCTTTTATGAATGTCAATTTTAATGAAGAAATTAAGACTCTCGTTATTTTGTATTCTTTGCCAAAAAGCTATAATGGCTTGGTAATGGCTATGAGTAATTCTATTTCTAAATCTAATACCCTAAAATTTGATGATGTGATTGGTGTTATTCTGAGTGAGGAAAAACATAGGAAAACCTTAGGTGGATGTACATCAAGAAGTTCTTTGAACACACAAAGTAGAGGCAAAATGACTGAGAGAGGAAACAATTCTAGAAATTATGGGAAATCAAGAGGAAAGTGAAAGGGGAAGAGGTCTCAATCCAGAGGATTGAGAGATTGTTGGTATTGTGGGAAACCAAAGCATAAGAAAAAAAATTGGACTCTAAAGAACAACAAAGATAAAACAAAAGGGAACAAGGAGGAAAATGTGGTAAGTAAAAAATTTGAAGATGAAGCTTTTCTTCTTTCTTTAGAAAGTGTTGATGATTCTTGGGTTTTAGATTCTAGGGCTTCATTTCATGCTACACCCCATAGAAGTTATTTTATTGATTATGTCCAAGGTGATTTTGGACTTGTTTATTTGGGAGATAATGAACTCTGTCAGATTTTTGGAAAGGGGAAAGTTAACATTAAGTTTTAGAATGGGAATCATTGGCTACTACATGAGGTAAGACATGTTCCAAGACTGAGTAGAAATTTAATTTTAGAAGGAAAACTTGGTGATGAGGGTTGTGTAGTTACTTTTAACGATAAAAATTAGAATGTTTCAAAAGGATCCCTTATAGTAGCAAAAGGTGTGAAAGTAGGCACCTTATATTTTTGTATAGGTCATATTGTGTCTTCTACTTTAATTGTTTAAGTGAAAAATGAAAGTTTAGGAACAATTGTTGTAGTTGAGAAGGGAGAACAAACAATTGTTGTAGATTCAGATACAATGCTATGGCACAAAAAACTTGGTCACATGAGTGAGAAAGGTATAAAATTACTTCATTCAAAGAAATTTTTACCAGGTCTGAAATGTGTCAATGTGGATTTCTGTGAAAGTTATGTGCATGGAAAGAAAAAGAGAGTGAGTTTTGTGAAGAGTGGGAAGAAAAAGAAAAATTTTAAAAATAGAGCTTGTGCATACAAATGTATGTGGACCAGCTTAGGTATCTTCCCTTGGTAGCACTCATCATTATGTTACATTTATTGATGATGCAACTAGAAAAAATATGGGTTTATTTCCTTAGATAGAAATCTAATGTATTTCAAATTTTTAATAAGTGGAAATGCTTGGTTGAAAACAAGATTGGTAAGAGATTAAAATGTCTTAGATTTGATAATGGTGGTGAGTATTGTAGTCATGAATTTGAAGATTATTTCTCCACTAATGGTATTCATAGACAAAAAATTGTTCCAAGGACTCCACAAGAAAATGGAGTGGCTAAATGCATGAACATGACAATAAAGGAGCATGCAAGGAGCATGAGGTTACATGTTGGGTTTCCCTTAAACATGTGGCGAAGACTATCAATACTGTTATATATTTGATTAATAGAGGTCCCTCTACTCCTTTGGGTTGTACTACTCCAAAGGAAGTAGGTGAGTTATTATTTTCTCAAAACTTTCATTTGTGAAGCATTTTCACATATAGATTCTAAAAATAGAACCAAGTTGGAAGCGAAGTCAAAGAAATGCATATTTGTTGGATATTACATTGATGGATTTGGTTATATGCTTTGGGATTTTGAAAATCATAAAATTGTAAGAAGTAAGGATGTCATATTCAATGAGAAAGTGTTGTACAAAGATGTATTGCAGCAACATGACAAGAAAGAAAATGATTATGTAGTGTTGGATGATACTCCAAAAAATGATGATCCAATAGCTCCTCATGATCTAGAACAACCACAACAACAAATACCACACACCCCAGTGAATGTTAGACGATCAACAAGGCTAAGTAGACCTCCAAAAATATTTTCTCCCTCTTTGTACTCTATTTTACTAACTGATGTAGATGAACCTAAATGTTATGATAGAGCTATCCAGGTGGATACAAAGATTCAGTTGGAGTTTGCAATGAAAGAAGAGATGGACTCTTTGCTGAAAATTAAGACATGAGATTTATGCAAGTTGCCCATAAGTAAAAGGGCTTTATAAAATAAATGGGTTTATAGGTTCAAAGAAGAGGATGGAGATAAGAAAAGATGTAAAGCCATGTTAGTGGTAAAAGGATTTGCACAGAAAAATGGCATTCATTTTAATGAAATATTCTCTCTTGTTGTTAAAATGACTTTTATTCGCACTATTTTAAGTATTGTGGCTACTGAAGATTTCCATTTGGAGCAACTTGATGTTAAAAGAAATTTTCTTCATGGTGATTTGGATGAAGAGATATATATGGCACAACCATAGGGATTTGAGGTCAAAGGTTATAAGAACTTAGTTTGCAAATTGTAGAAAAGTTTATATGGATTGAAGCAAGCACCTCAACAATGGTATCTAAAATTTGACAATTTTATGCATGAGCATGGATGTAGTAAGTGTTATTCAGATCATTGTATTTATTTTAAGAGGTTGGATGATGACAATTATATTATTTTATGTTTATATGTTGATGATATTCTTGTAGCTGGGTCTAACATGGATCACATTAAGGGATTAAAAGAACAATTAGCACATTCATTTTCTATGAAGGATTTGGAGGGAAAAAATTAATACTTGGCATGAAAATTTACAAAGATAAGAAGAACAAAAAATTGACATTATTTCTATTAGAGTGGGGTTTTCGTTGCACCAAAAGACCAATTTATCAATGACTAATACAACCACTCAACTTATAGTACACATGAGGTGGTTAAGCCCTTGTCACAAATCTCATGGGGAGCACTAAACAAATTTCGAACAAACTCCTCCTCAACATTACCCGATGGTCTAAGAATTTGAACATATGACCAAGCTTTGATACCACTTGTTAGAGTGGGGTTGTCATTGCACCAAAAGATCAATATGTTAATGTCCAATACAAAAACTAAACTTATAGTACACAAGAGGTGGTTAAGCCCTTGTCACAAATCCTATAGGGAGCACTAAACAAATTTCTAATAGTTGCAACATTTCTCTCTGGAGAATGCTAAAGCTGTTAGCACACCTTTACCTGGTCATTTGAAGTTGACTAAGGAGATGTGTCCAAAGATAGAAGAAGAGGAAGATAAGATGTTCAAGGTACCTTATGTTTCATCTATAGGCAGCTTCATGTGTGCTATGGTATGTACAAGGCCAGATATTGTACATGCAGTAGGAGTTGTTAGAAGGTATATGAGTCATCCCAAAATTGAGCATTGGAATGTAGTCAAATGGATTCTAAGATATTTGAAAGGAAAATCTAGTAAGAGTTCACAGTTTGGGGGCTCTACTACTGACTTACAGGGCTATGTTGCCTCAAATTTGATAGGGGATATGATATCATGAGGAGTACTATAAGTTATGTATTTACTGTTGGTGGGGTAATAGTGAGTTGGGTTTCTCGATTGTAAAAAGTTAGTGCCTTATCCACTACAGAGGCAAAGTATATTTCTGCTATAGAGGCATTCAAGGAGATGATATGTCTTCAATTCTTCCTAAAAGAATTGGGACACCTATAGAGGGATAATTATTTGTTTACAAATAGCTAAGAGTGTCATTCATCTTGCAAAGAATTTTGATGTACGTTGAAAGATAAAACACATCTAGTTGTAGTACCATTTCATTATGTTAGTTTTGGATGATGGATAGTTAATGCTAGATAAGATACATAAAAATGAAAATCCAACAAATATGTTTACAATAGTAGTGACAAGGGAGAAGCTAAAATCTTTTTTAGCTTCAGTTGGTCTTCTCGACTGAATAAGATAAAAGAACAACTAAGTCCAAGGTGGTTCGATCTAGTGGGAGCCCCATGTGCTAGCATTATTGCTACAAGATCAGTATCCAAGTGGGAGGTTGTTGTTTAGTGTGGAGCCTGATTAGTCCCCTAGTGGGAGATTGTTGATATGTAATGACTGATCAAGAATGTATTGTGCACTTTTCATAAATATATTTTGGGCCTATTTTATCAGTAATATTGGGCTAACATGTTGTAATTAATTATAACCTTAAAGTAGAAAAATATTATATAAAAAAGGCTTAGGGTTAGGGATTTCATAAGGTGTTTTTAGAATTTGTAATCTTTCATTGGTTGTATTTATTAAGTGGGATAAACCAAGGTATCCCTTACGTTTTTTGTCCTCTAGTCCACATGTGAGGACAAGTCTTTTTTGTAATTCCTTTATTAAGAAAAATAGTTTATTCCTCCTTAAGAGGATTATGACACTTGTTATGCACACACTTATGAATGTGACAATCATTCACATGGGAGTTACAAATAACTCCTCTTCTCATCTCTTTATAAGAGATGCTTCTCTCTCATTATCAACACACATTCATGATGTAGTTCATGTAATGAGCCCTTTGGCTCCACTTATCTCCCTCTCTCTCTCTCTCTCTCTCTCTCTCTCTCTCTCTCTCTCTCTCTCTCTCTCTCTCTCTTCATTCTTAGGAATTTGGCTCATTCATACAATTCACAAGGGGTTTTCTTTGCTTTCCCCTTTCAAAATTCATGTCTCCATTAGTGTTTTGATCTTGGGAAGCTCTTGTAAATTATGGTAATTATGTTCATCATAGACTCTCTTAGATTAATTTATAATTCTTTATTTTTTAGTTCATTTTGATTTTATTATTTCTAACAAGTGTGATGTGATAATTGATTCTTGTAGTGGTGTTGATCTATAAGTGATTACAGATTGTAATTAGGTTATAATCACTAGATAGTAATAATATTGGACTCATTGTTTAGTGGATGTAGCCCCGGGATTGGGTGAACCACATTAAATCTTGATATCTTGTTTTCTCTTCTATGTGATTTATTATTTTTTGATATTGGTTATATTTGCATGTAATTTTTATTTCTATTTGTGGTTAATCCTAACAAAATTCTTCCATTGTTCTTGTTATCAAATGCTTTTCTCATCTTCTTCTCAACTCTTAGGGAAAAATGATACACTTCCTCAATACTGGTCATTCAAACCAAATTCAGCTCCTCCTAGATGCTTGGCCTCAACCCATTAAGATAATGAGAAACCTTCTCCTTGTCAACTTCTACATGACCTTTTCTGATGAGAGCTTGGTAGAACTCTTCTGTATACTCTTGACTAGATCTTCTCGCCTACTTCAACCCTTGCATTTTCTTCAGTAGATCAATCTAATAATCTGTAGGAAAGAACTGTCATTTCATTTTAGCTATCATTCAATCCCATCTGGTAATTTTGTCCTTCCCTCTTCTATTTTTATCCAATTAGATCTCCTTCCTCTAGATATTTGTGTGGCCCTTTAGTCTTTCCTTTGCAAACTTGACACTATCTAGATCTTCAATATCTTCATATTCAAAGTACTCTATCAACTCATTGATCCAATCGATTAATTCCTCTGGTTAAGATTTCCCAAAAATGTGGGAACATCAAACTTAGGTATTTTTCCAATCTTAGAATGAACTTATTTTTTTTTCCCTCCTTTGGGTTAAGAACTTCATCTACTACTACTTGATCAACGTTTCCTTCTTCTTCTCTTTCATCCTTAGTTTCATCATCTGCTACAAAAAATTTCATTCCTCTGTGCATTTTTTCTTGTAATGCTTGCATTTTCCTCTAGAGGGCTCTAAAATGTTCAAGTGTAACACCTATGAATATTCCACCACACTCTCTTCATGGAGCCATTTTTGTACTTCCACAAAACCCCTAGTGCAAACTACCTCACAATTGGCAATTTTTCTACATGCTTAGCCCAAACCATGATCCTGGTGCAACTACCTCATAGTTGGCAATCTATTTACACACTTGGGAACTCCTACTCTAATACCACTTGATGAAAGGTGCTCCCCTTATTACCACAAACACATAACATAAATAAAAAAAAACAAAAATTTGTGAGAACAAAATATGGGTTTCTTATTATCACCGTAAATGCAGAATTATAGAATTCAAAATTATAATATGATATCCCACATGGTTGCCTTCATTATGGTAATTTGCAAGACAAAGTTGTGGACTATCATCTAGATCTTTTCCAGACAATCTACATGTGTTTTTTAAATAGATAATTTTATGTCACCCTAGAAGATTCTAGACACTCAAACATAATATGTAGGGCAGACAGACCCTAACAATACATATAGGGTCAGCCAAATACACCTTTGACATTTATTTTGAAAGTTTTGGTTGGTCCAAACTTTGAAAAGCCATAAATTTTGAATTGTTGCTCCAATTGGCTATTATAACCACTTTTTAGAATCCTCAGCTTTTGATCTACAGGCTCAAATCCACACAAGCACCCATCCATCAAGTTTTCGGGCCTCATCCAGGCATGTATAGGCCTTCAAAACTGAGCCCAAAGTTTTTGTACCAAAGCATTTATTCCAAAAATCCATAGTAGCTTTAGCGATGCTTATGATATGGCATTAAGCCTCAACTGGTAGGCTGATTATGACTAAGATGAACCTCCACCTTTGAAATTGGGACATTGTGAACTTGTATGATTGACTTACTGAGTAGCAAGCCTCCACAAACAACAACTCTACATTAAGACAACCATTATTCAAATAGTTGAAATGAAATATTTTTTGGTTGATGTAATATTTATCTTACACTCAGGATGATCCTGTATCAATTTTAAAATAGTTCACAAGAGCTATCAGAACTAAATAGAAAGTGTAAATATTTTGTAGTATCATCATATACAAAGTTGCATGAAGGTGTGTGAAAAATGTGAAAGAAATTGTTGAGACACACAATCATAGTGTTGTGTCCATGAAGAATACTTGACAACATTGAAAGAAAATGTATTTATATTATTTACATTTATAGGTGTATGTAAAGTTAATGTATGGAGTTATATATGTATTCAATAAATGAAAAAGCATTGAAAAGAAGAACATAAAAAGGGTTGTTGCCCTAGTAGTTGTAGTTGTTGTTGTAACAAAGATTTGTTACTTAATAAAGATGGTAGGTCCAAATGGAGTATTTTTTCTCCCTATGATGAGACTGAAAGGTTTTTGAGGGTTTTCCAGTCGGCACAAAATCTCGTGTCCCTTATTCCCTGAGTTGTTTATATTGTCTTTGCATCTTGAATTCATGAGATCAAATTTATATGTTTATTTTGATTTAACATTTAATGTTTTAGTAAATGTGATGCATATATACATACATACATATTATACATGCAGATACATAAATATACATATACATACACACACACACACACACACACACACACACACACACACACACACACACACACACACACACACACACACACACACACACACACACACACACACACACACACACACACACACACACATATATATATATATATGTATGTACGTACGTATGTATGTATGTATGTATGTATACATGTATATGTATATGTATGTATATTTTTGGTGTGAATACATACTTTACTATTTACACTTATTTAAGTTTACTTAGGTTAATGCATTATTTTATTATTTTTATTTGTGAGACACTTGGGAGTTTGCACACCTTTTGAGTTGTCATGTTGACAACACAGGAGTACACAACTCTATTTTAAGCACATGATGTCTACAACACTATTTTGCGTGTCCCACCCTTGTAGGCTTATCCTCTCATCACCGCACTTACTTCCGTGCTTAATGGAGGATAACCCATATCTGGTGGACATGTGCTTGGTTGTATGACACATCATGATGCTAACTTCTATGCATTCTAGAAGCTCTCCTGAGGCCTTTATATTCAGGCACTCCTAGTGTACTCTTATGAGAAAGTTATTGAATACATTGTTAGTCTGATCATACCCTCTCTCTTTGGTCTACTATGTGCTTGTGTTTGAGTTCTTAGTTCTTGGGTGAATTTTGCCCTTAGGAAAATTCTTACATGGTATCAGAGCAACTTGGAGATTTTCTCATCACAAGCCGTTTCAGACCTCTCTTGCTTCATCATCTCAACTTGAATCTAGAGTGCTGCAGAAATTGGGAGCTTCTAGCACCAAATCTGACCTCTCCATTGCATTCGAAACATTGAACCGGTGAAAATTGACTATAAACTCGGCTACCTTGGCCCAAAGTCAACTATGAGGCAAATTTTTTTTGCAAATCGAAACTCAGAGGCCCTGATTTGCGGTATGGGTATGGTCATTTTTCACAGATTCAATTAATTCATTTTCAGATTTGTTATTTTTTCTTTGTTTTTCCATCATATTTTTCATCAAATTTTTGGAAATTATTTTTTCCCTTTTGGGCACCAGCAGAAAAAAAAATTTTAGCAGCCCCAAGCAGTGACACCCCGGATCTGCCATTTTTGGAGGGTTTTTATTTGTTCGCAGGGTTTTATTATTTAATTCGCGGGCATTCCTGCATACCGACAGCCCCAAATAGTAAGGCTCACGGTCTGCGTAAGCATTTTTTCGACCACGGGGAATATTCACCGGCCAAACCTCTTAACAACTCGACAACATTTCCTTTTGTTAACTGTGTATGCGTGTTTTTTTAAAAACAGCGCTAACAGCGCACCCACTACCAATGTGGGATTTTTCTCGCTAAATTTTGGTAGCATTAAACTGTCCAGTAGCATTCTCCAGCCCGCGATCTGCTATTTGATCTTTCGATGGCGATAACAATTTGTCTTCTTTGTTTCCCAGCGTGATTCCCGTGCACGAGTTACATTTTAACGAGGGTTTGCAAAGTTTCCTGCCCGCTCGTAGACATTTCTCGGCTTTGGAGTTTTCGGCGATAGTCAATACTCCCACCCAAACTACAGCAGAGCTCGCGCCATGCAGCAATCTTTAACTCGCCCACGTGGACAGAAAGACGAAGTAGCCGAATCCTCTACACAGTCATCAAACACCTAGGTCACCACATCACTCCTATGACAATCGAGACTACCATGTTTTCCATGTGGAACTTGTGATTTTTGCCATGTCACTAGTACGGCTGACACAAGCACATTTCGTACAGTACAGATAGCCAGCTCAGCTTGCCACGTCAGCCTAGGGCGCTAATTTTTTGCTGACATCAGCAGAACACTAGGTTCAATTTGACGACTATTTGACCGTCATTCCTAGCCATTTTACAACTATGTTGACAATTGTTTGACCATCAAATTTAGACTCACAATTTTTCTTCCAGACCCCTCTCCAGATTACCTTTCAGTTTGGTAGCCTGACTTTGAGAGCCGATATCTCAGACATTTAGACTCCGATTCAGGTGCAATTTTTTTTGAAATCAGATAGAATTTCTTAAATTTTTTAGTGGTGGTGTTTGTTTCTGTTTTTGGTGCATAGATTTTGTAGAAATTGCATTTTTTAGTGACTGTATCTGCATAATCCTACATTTTGCAACTTCAGAAGCTCCGTACGGGCACATCTGGTCACTTTTTCAGGTTCTATTTTTTTTTTAAGTGCATTTTTTTCATCTACTTTTCAAATTTGAAGTCAGATTCTAGGGTTGTCTGGACAAATTTCTCACTTTCAGAATTAGGCCTTCTTTGGCATTGTAAAGGTTTGATTCTTTTTCATAATTGTTGTAAATCTAAGCTACAGTGCTTAAGTGACAAATTTCAACCTCATAAGGTAGTTGTAAAAGGAAAATCAGAAAGTCCACTTTTTTCATTTTGACAAGTGACCCATTGTAAACGCACTACTTATAAAGTGTCAAAGCATCTTTTTTTGAGGGGTCTTTTGATTGAGTGAAAAGGGGGGTGTGTACTATGTTTTTGTGTCTCTATTTTGTGCTCTTTTCATTTCTGCATCATGGGTTTTAAATGTCCTCCTCTAACTTCACACAACTATTCTACATGGAAAGATATTGCACAGAGTAGATTAATGGAAAAAGGATATAGTCTATATGTTGCTGGTACAATTACCAAACCTACTAATGCTAAAGAATTCATTGAATGGAAAAGACAAGACCAACAGGCTTTAGGTGTTATCAGGAGTTGTGTACATGGGGATCTTCTCTTTCACATTAAAAATTGTTCAAAATCTAAAGAAGCTTGGGATCAACTTGAACAGTTGTATGGTAAAGTGGATGAAGAAAAGGGATTTCAGATTGAGGATGGTCTACTTCTCTTGGATCTTAAAAATTATGACACAATTCAAGATTACATCATCAAAGTCAATGAGTATAGGGCACTTCTTAAAGATTGTGGAAATCTCATGAAGGATGATAGGTTGATTCATCACATCCTAAAGAAGCTACCTTCTGAGTATGCCAACTTTGTTTCAAGCTTTAATACTCATAGGTTAACCATGGGATCTTCTTACCAGAAGCCTTCCTTTGATGGATTTGCAGACATGTTGATTGTTGAACAATCTCACTTGGTGGATTTTGGACTTCTCAAGTCATCTAAGACCAAAGCCTTAGTGGCTAGTGATGATTCCAAATCAAGTCAAGGGGGGGAAAAGCAACAAGAAGAAGCAATGGAAGTAGAAAACACAATCTGAGACACAAGAATCCTCCTCTCAATAAGGCGGTTCTTCTTCAAACAAGAAGGGAAGTAATGAAAACAAGGACAAACTCTTTTGTGCATGTTGCAAAAAGCCAAATCATGACGAGCATCATTGCAAAATAAAAAGAATCGATGAGTTAGAAAATCTACTCAAGAAGAAGAAAATCTACTCAAGAAGAACAAGATTCAAGTGCCAGGTACTTCCAAGGATTCTACTCCAACCTCTTTGAAGGGTAAAGGTCAAGCACTTATGGAAAACTCAAGTTCTTTGGAATGGATACTTGACTTTGGTGCCTCTTACCACATGGATTCTTCAAGGGAAGATTTTTCTTCATTGAAGCAGTCAAAGGTACCACACATCTTCATGGGAGATGATACTAAAATGGAAGTTGAAGGAAAAGGACATGTAGAAATGGAAGATGGGGAATTCAAAGATGTTCTCTATGTTCCAAATCTAAGCTCCAATCTCCTATCAGTTTACCAAATCACTCACCTTGGAGATGGTCATAAGGTTGAGTTCCTTCCAGATTCAGTGATGGTGCGAAGTCTAAAAGATGATTAATTGGTAGCAGTGGGGAAAGTCAATGATGACAAGAGGTTATATTTCTTCTCCCACTTTGTGCCTAAGAGTCCTTCTCAAACCTTGTTAACTCACTCTACTTCAAACATCAACTTATGGCATGAGTGGTTTGGTCACCTAGACTTCCGCTCTCTTCAGAAACTTTGCTCAAAACACATGGTCAAAGGTCTACCAAACATCAACTTTTCTAAGGGAGAATGTTCATCTTGTTTAGTGGATATGAATCTCAAGGAGAAGTATGATAAAGGGAAGTCTTCTCAAACTCCATTTGTTCTTCAGCTAGTTCACATGGTATTAGCAGGACCCTTTGCAGTGACTTCAGTCAGCCAAGGCCGCTACATACTCACATTTTTTGATGACTTTTCGAGATTCACTTGGGTCTTCTTCCTTCATCATAAGAATGAAGTGGTTCATAAGCTTCAAGACTTCAAGACTCATGTTGAACACAAGTCAAGGAAAGCCATCAAAGTATTAAGGATGGACAATGAGAATAGATATGTAGACAGAAGACTTAAGAACTTTTGTAGAATTGAGGGGATTGATCTTCAGAACTCACCAGCATTCAGTCCGCACAAGATAGATATTGCAACTATGAGGATTAGGACTCTCAAGACCATGGCAAGTTGCATGATTAAGGCCAAGTCTCTTGATCCTACACTTGAAGTTGAAGCCATTAGCAGTGCTACTCACATACTTAATAGGTCTCCTCATCTAGCCTTAGATGGAAAGACTCCTTTTGAGGCATGGTGCGGCAAAAAACTAGGTGTGAGTCACCTTAGAGTCTTTGGTTGTCTAGTATGGGAAAACCTTTCTTCCAAGAGTTCCAAGGCACCAACATCTACACCTTGTACTTTCATCGGCTATGAAGACAATGCAAAGGCTTATAGACTTATGGATCTAGAGACTCATGAGATTTTTGTCGAGAAGGATGTTCATTTTGAGGAAAGTTCACCGAGCTTATCCTCTACCCCTCTTTGGACTTCATACACAGTGGAAACTGATAGTGACACTAGTGATAGTGCTTCAACAGGTTTAGACATGTGGGGTTCTATCGACAGTTGCAATGAGAGGTCACATCAGTCTAGTCCACATGCTTATATTGCCACAGTGAAAGGTCCATCATAGCATGGTACATCTCATCTTCCAGCTCTAGCTTCAGTTGACTTGGGAGATAGACTTGAGGACTTACATCTTCTCATTGATGATGATTCTTCTACAATTTTTGCGAGGGCTCACTCTAACCCTCATGTCCATTCTCTACATGATCAATATACACAGGTTGGCGTGATTGTGGATCCTTATGAATAACAATTAGTGGAGGTCTCTTTGTCAGTAGAGGAGACAGATGGTTCAGTGGAACAGGTTCAACAGACATCCTTGACAGATATGCATTCGTTCTCTTCACCATAGTTGGAATGGGTGAACTTCAGCATCAGCCCAGGGATACTTGAGCAGGTTTCAAGGCCACCATACATCTTTAGGACTGTACCTTTGGCATTGTTTATTCCTAAGGGGAGAACACCATTCTATATTTGTGGACTAGGTTCTTCATCAGAGCGGCTTACACCTGTTGGCATTCTTCTTTTGGGGGGGGGGGAGCCTATTTTGTCTCTCTTCCTTCTTTCATTCTCTTATGTATATACTAGATGTATGTCGAAATGGGGGGGTTCTGATTACTCCATCCATCGATGCATCCTTACTTATCTCTCTTTTTGGGGGAGGGTTTTTCCCATGAGGTTTTCCCTCTTTCCCCACTTTATGGGAGATTGCATCTTCATTATGTACATGGGTACCTAATATGGCCTAGTAGTTGGGACCCATTATGTATCTTCATCCTAGTTTGTAAGCTTAAAGGCATTCCCCTGAGTTGCACTTAAGGGGGAGGTGTTGGTGTAAATACATACTTTACTATTTACACTTACTTAAGTTTACTTAGGTTAATGCATTATTTTATTATTTTTATTTGTGAGACACTTGGGAGTTTGCACACCTTTTGAGTTGTCATGTTGACAACACAGGAGTACACAACTCTATTTTAAGCACATGATGTCTACAACACTATTTTGTGTGTCCCACCCTTGTAGGCTTATCCTCTCATCACTGCACTTACTTCCATGCTTAATGGAGGATAACCCATATCTGGTGGACATGTGCTTGGTTATATGACACATCATGATGCTAACTTTTATGCATTCTGGAAGCTCTCCTAAGGCCTTTATATTCAGGCACTCCTAGTGTACTCTTATGAGAAAGTTATCGAATACATTGTTATTCCGATCATACTCTCTCTCTTTGGTCTACTATGTGCTTGTGTTTGAGTTCTTAGTTCCTGGGTGAATTTTGCCCCTAAGCAAATTCTTACATATATATATATATATATATATATATATATATATATATATATATATATATATATATATATATATATATATATATATATATATATATATATATATATATGTATGTATATGTATATCTATATACATATACATATATATACATATACATACATACATATATATATATATATATATATATATATACAAACATATATATATATATATGTACACACACACACACACACACACACACATATATATATATACATACATATACACATATACATACATACATATATGTATATGTATATGTGTGTGTGTGTGTGTGTGTGTATAATTTCATACCTTGTACAAATCATTCCTCATAGTTTAATAGTTAATATTTTAGTTTGATCAACTCCATACTTAGACAAATCATTGGTAATTAATGCTCAATGATTAACTTTCATAAATGTGGATATATATTTCTTACTTTTTTTGTATATGTTGTTTTTTTCTCTTGCTATTGGTTGTTGTTTAATATTTATTAATCAAAGAGATAATTATTTTATTTATGTGAGTGATGAATGAATGCATTTTATAAAATATTTCGTTAGATCAATGTAAGAAAAAAAGGGTTGTCTGGTTAAATTTTGAATTTGAATTTTGAAAAAACAAAGATTATGTATATGTTTATGCCTAGGTTATTGACCTTACAATGACAAAAATGACATTGGTTGTGCAAACAAGTGACTAGATCTATAATGGACATAATGCTTAGAAAAGAGAAATCTATAGGAGCATTATAGTAGTTGAAACCAAATATATGAGAATGTTTGTGCAAAAGATAGGGAAATGAGTCCAACTTAATACAAGATAGTAGTTTGTAAATGTATAAACATATCAAGAAATCTTTTTAAAATACATCTATACTTTGAATAGGATAAAAAAAAGTGTAAAAAAAAATAATGTAATTTTTATAAAGATTAATAAAATATTGATAAAAGCCTTTTACCGATGAAAAAAGGTTTTTCATAATAGACAAAAGAATACATTTCATTACATACATATTAAAATTTTACAATGATACTCATGTACTTAAATCTTATATTTAATATATATAATTTAGATATTTAAAATTAAAATAATGATTGATCATAAATCTAGAATAAAACTTATATACAAAATATCTAAAATAATAACAGATTACAAATATAAAATATTTATTTATGTTGTTATTTATTCACTTAAAGATAAATTTGCATTTTATTTGATATTATTGAATCTATTGAATTTTTCACTAGGAACCTTTGGTATAGAGAAGAAATAGTATATCTAGATTTAGGATACTTGTATGTGATAGATTGTGTGGCATATTATAATAAAGAGGATATGGGGGAGGGAAATATGTAAAAATGCTTAATAAAATACACGGGTTGAGAGTAACAAGAAAAACATTAGTTCCTTAGGAAAAATGGTGCATTGGAGAGCTTGAGTCCCTACCTTGTAACGGGAAAGAGCTGCAAGATTGTAAATAACACATCATTTTCCTAGGCTATGATCATAAAAGATATCTTAATCCTAGGCTCATCGTCATCTATTTCTTATAAAGAGATTTTCATCTCTTTGATTTTCAACAATAGTGTGGTAAAAATTTACTTGTACTAAAACTTAATTCGAAATAAGTACATTAGATAAGAAGAGTATAATGAAAAATAATTTTCCTCAAACTTAAGCCATCACACTTTGGTTTGTCCTCATTCACTCTAATGGAAATATCAGATAAAAAATTTATAGTGACACGGAGACCATTTTCCTAATCTTAATCTGCCATACTTTGAATTGTTGCCCTCATGCATTCTAGTAGAAACAACACTTTAGCATTTCTCACTGCAAAAGAATCTACAGAACCATACAATTGGCCTTGCTTAGCTTATCCTCACAACTAAATAAATATAAGTTCAATTCTTAATCAGACAATCTAAACATCTTACATAGTTTCTTCCATGGGTTCACCATCATCTATTTCTTTAGTTCTAATTTTCTTGAGAACCTGCATCATATTTGATTGCATTAATAGAAATTTCTATTAAGATATTTTATTTTAAACCAAATACTAGATTTAGTAGTTTTCCATTTCTCTCCACATAGTACAACAACCCTAATTTTCCAAGCATTGCAACTATGAATAGCTATGACTTTCATCAATTTATCCACTAATAAGCATTTGAGACACATGTGTGACAATGTTATGTTCTAACCAACATCTTAAGGGTCTAGCATCATAAACCTACAAATAAAAAAATATAGATTTAATCAACATAAAAGATCTCAATAGGGAAATTGTACAAATACAATAATATAGTATTCAAATTGTATATATTAATAGAACTTGAAATTTATAACCAATAAGGTTTTGTTTTCTTTTGTTCTAACGATTTCAACTAATTAGTATAACAAGAAATTCCTCAAGGAAAAGAACTTTGAAATTATATTTAAAAGGTTAGTTTCCTTTCATCCAGTTTGAAGATGGTTCGAGTGTTTTCTTATGTCTCATCCCCATGTTCTAGTATAGAGTTCAAACCTTTCTACTTTACTATTCAATCAATGAAAATAATGCTTTTTAAACAAAGACACATATGTAGAGAGAGATTGTGGAAGGGTGGAAAATATCCTTCCAAAAGAAAAAATGTACATTAAGGGAGATTTTCCTCTTGGCTTATAGGACATAACCATTTATGCCTCCTTGGTGGGTTCTTAGATTTCTTTTGTTGTGATTGGTATTCTCATGGGAAATAAACGGAAAAGGGTACAAATCCCCCCTTTTTTAAAAATCTTATTCTAGTGCCTTTAGGGGCTTGGTACTCAACCCTTTTTCCTTCTTCCTTGAAAAGTACGTAGTCCTCTAAATCATAATATTTTCTATGATAGACTTTCAAAAATCATAATATATATATGAATTTAGGAATAGGGAAAATCTAAGAAGTCCTCTAAAACTATAAAATTTTCTTGCATGATGGCATGTGGGAATTCAAAACTTGAATACAACATGAAAAACTATAGTAGAGAATAAAGTAATATTGTAGTTAGCACTTGTTAAGCTTGAGTGGGTTAGGTAGTTAGGAAGTGAGGGAATGTGTCAGTTGGTCTTCCTAGCCAACCAACCCTTTTACAAGCACTTAGAATATTGATAATGTACTCATAATATCTTGGAATGAATAAAGAAAAGTATTCTTTCACCATTCTGATATTGTGGTAATCATGTACATGCTATGTTATTACTTTGTAGGTATATATCTTGTTATCATATAAATGTAAGTAGTATTTGTATTCTACATTTTGGTGTCATTGCCTAAGTCTGAACCCAGAGGTCATTGGCAAGACATGATGGATTAATGGGAAGACCCTTCCTACCACACATATAAGTAAGAACTAGTAATAGAAAAGAGGAGGAAATAACAAGAGAAGATCAATTGACATGAGATCTGGTGACAACCTGGGAAGTTGTGGTCAATTAGTACATGCAAAGGGAATCCTATAGCAGAACTATTTTTGAGGGCACGGTACATAATGAAATTTTGATGTCACCAGTAGTGTATGATCTATTGGGAAAAATTCCTCACCTATTGGCATGAAACTTGTTATGTGTTGAGGAAGAAAGAGCCGAGACAGAAAGGAAACAAAGGAGGCAATAAGTACTCCAACAATTTGTTGAAAGGATGACAAGGGAACACAACTTGGATGAGCGTGACAATCCTAGGAAGGGAAACATACACTAAACTAATTCATGACCTTTATTCCAAAATAATATTTGAGGTAGCAACCAAAGGAAGAAACTGAGGAGGAATTCACCTTGAAGATATTACGTCTCCAATAGAAAAAGGAGAGATGACATAACATAAGGGGACATGGGGATCCCACTAGAATCCAAGAAGAGTTGATTGAGCATACAATCGAAGGTATAGCCAATTTGGCTATCTTTGAGATAGCACGAAGTTAGGGTGCATAAATTTAGAGACCCCTACATGGAGAGAACTTAGACAAGAGAAAAACCTAAACATAGGAGAATAACATACTTGTAGGTTCAACAATCAAGAATCAAGTCTGTTAAGAGGGAACTTTGAGTTTTGAGAAAGTATTCCATTAGGACGGACTATTCCATTTGGAGGAAGTGCACCATCAAGAAGGATTATTCCATCAAGAAGAAGTGTTCTAGAAGGAAGAATTACTCCTTTGGGGGGAAGTTCTTTGTTAGGAGGAAATGTTCTCGGAAGAGGAGCCATTTCACCTGGAAGCAAACCACTAGGAGGGAGTATTCTACCAAGAGGAAAAAAGGACAACATAATAGCAATAGACAAGGAAAAATTTCCTAGATTTATCGAGGATAGTTCAGAGGACCTTGCACGTCACTATAAAATATGGATAACCATATGGCAAGATAATAGAGAGAATAATGGAGACGAGTGGCTAAAAGAATTCCCTGCCACACTAAGAGGTATAGACATTGACTAGTATACAGATTTGGAGGAAAGAAAGAAAAAAACATGGAATAATCTTCACATAAACTTTGAGGAGGAATCCAGACTCCTGAGGGACAATGATGAAATAAAGACCTAGATTTTTAATACAAGGCAAGGAAAAAGTGATTAAGTTAAATCTTATAATAGAAGGCTAAAAGAGATGATAGGGAAACTTGACAAAAAGTCTAGGATAGACTAAAGAAAAGGTGGTTCATTGAAGTAATGACATCATCCCTTAGGAAAAAGATAAAAATGGTTCCACTATCAACCTTTGTGGATGCACGTACTCGCACAATGGACATAGAAAGTGAGAACAAAACCTCCAAGGAAAGAAGGCACGAAATTGTGAGTGAAAGTTCAAAAGAAAGTGAGAATGAATCCAAAACCATCCAAGTCCCAAGAAAGGTTATGAGGTGATTAATGAAGGAGGTAATGGGGAGTAAGGAAGAGGAAAAAGAAAGGAGGGAGATATGGTGCACAAACTGTGAAAAGGAAGGCCATACAAAAGGGACATGCCCGTGAAAAGTATTTTGTGAGATTTGTCAGGTGTTGGGACATGCAATCAAAGACTATCCCTATAATCTTAAAAAAGATAATGCTCAAGTATTCTTCACACAGGGAGAAAAATCCACACCACTCTTCACCCCTCCAAAGAACACAAATATAGAAGCTTCATTGGGAGGATATAGAAATAATAGAAGAGGGAGTAATAATTATAGAAACAACAAAATCAATAATAAAATACCCTGACAAGCAATCCAATATGATTCTAAGGGAAGACCTATGATCCAATGTAGGTGGTGCAATGAATGGGGAAATTTTACATGAGATTATCAAAATGGAGGAGGGCAGAATGGATAATTTCTATGTCAATGGTGTGGACTAGGAAATCATGAGGATGCAAATTTCCCAAGACAAAAGGGGGTGAATATGTTAGACATTGAAGAACCAGAAAGTGAAATCATTTACATCAAAAGGATGCAATCCATGAAATTGGACTACCCAGATGTTACTATAGATAAGGAACAATTTCATGAAGCACAAAAATAAATTCAAGATAACATGTGAGAGGAAGGGAAGGGAAGGTTAGATAAACTTACTATGGATGGGGGTGTACCAAATATCGTGAGGTAAGTATTGGAGACCACCATCCCAATGAAAATTGTTGATTTACTAGAAACATTACCTTAGTTGCATGTAGCATTAACACAAGGGGCAAGTCTCAGAGGGATACTCTCTAAGGAAGACAAGAAAGAAAAAGCATAGGTTGAGATAGAAAACAATATCCCATTCACTACAGGAATGGGGAGGACATCAACAATAGTAGAAATGGAAATATTGGGGTCTAAACTCTTGAATACTATTGTTGATGGAGGTTCTAGTGTAAATTTTTTATCTGAAGAAATGTGGAAGGCAATAGGGAAACCCACACTCTAGCCACCTAGATTTCAATTGGTGGGAGCAATTCAACACAGAATTAAGCCAATAGGAATCCTAATGGGACAAAAAGGGATATGATTCTTTTCTAGGAAGAGTATGGCTAGTTAAAGAGAAAGATACTCATAATTGGAAATGTAACACTCTATCTATTGAATCAAAGGGAAAAAATACACCATAGACCTGAAGAACCAGTCAATAAGCTAGGACATGACATTAGATTCAAAAGAAGAGGAGGAAGATCATGTAGGGGTAGAACTAGATGAGGAAGGGGTAATCAGAATTGGGGAATAATCAGAATTGGGGAATGCTCAAAAGATAAAACAAGCTCCCTCAATGGATTATTCCACTAGAATATGGGAGACTATGAAGTCTTCTAGCCCGAATCTAATATGTTGCAAATCCAAGAATCAAATTCTAAAGAAAGATACTTGGAAGGGTATAAGGAATATAGAGTAGGTGTAGTAACCATTAGCAAGACACCATCACACATATTTAAGAAAGAGGTAGAATATAAGGAGGCCAAACTCCAAACAATAAACCTTGGGGAAGAAGATCAACGTAAGGAATTTCTGATAGGGGACGACCAAGATCCAGTGTTAAAGGCTACAACTTTTAGAATCTTTCTAGAGTACAAGGACATCTTTGCATGGATGTATAGGGACTTGAAAGGGGTGCCTCCAGAGCTATGCTTCCATTGGATTCCATTGATACTTGGAGCAATACCAGTCTAAAAATAACCTTATAGAATGAATAAAAACTATACAGCCAAGGTCTAGGAAGAAATCATAGAAATGCTAGAAGCAAGAATAATATTCAAGGTACAAACAAATGAATGGGTATCCCCTATAGTCATATCATTGAAGAAGGATGGAAACCAAATTCAGATATGTGTCGACTTTAGATGTTTGAATGTGGTAACCATGAAAGACCCTTTCCCCATCCCTTTCACTAATACCATCTTAGAGGAAGTGGTCAGCCATGAAATATATTCTTTCATGGATAGATTTTTAGGATATAATCAGATTAGCATTGTGGAGGAAGATAATCTAAAGACTAAATTTGTTGTTAAAGATGATCTACATGCCTATAACTGAATGTCATTTGGGCTATGCAATGCACCAACCACATTCTGGAGAATCATACTACACATCTTCGATGATATGTCGATAGGAAACTTTAAAGCCTTTCTAGATGACTGGTCTATTTATAGTGTGAAGGAACACCACCTCAAAATTATTAGTGAATGCATGGACACATGTCATAGAGAATGGTTGGCCTTGAATCCAAAAAATGAAGATTTGTGGTTCTACAAGGCAGACTTCTTGGTCATATTGTATGCAAGGAAGGATTAAAGAAAGATCTTGACAAGATCAGGGTTATTCTAGAAATGGAGGCTCTGTCATACGTAACAGGGATCAAATCCTTTTTGGGGCATGTGGGGTACAATAGGAGGTTTATCAAAGGATTTACAAAAGTATCTCTACCCTTGGAAAAGATAACAAGGAAAGGAGAATGGTTTGGATGGAAGAAAGAATAGGAGGATGTGTTCCAAACATTAATAAGAGACTAATTGGAGCCCCAATCCTCATATTGTTGAAATGAGATTGTTTTAAAGTGAAGTACCTGTAATGGAACAATCATTATTTTGTCAATGATGTCAAACTTGCTATGTGCTAGTGAGACAATTTCTTTTTGGTTTGAAAGCTATCATTTAGTTGATTGATGAAGAGGATTTGAAAAGAGGAGATAACAAGAGCACCTATAGAAAGGTTGAGTTATTTGGTGTATAAAAGGAGCACTAAGACCAAGTAAGACATTGATACTATAGTGTATTGTTTATCTACTTAAAGTATGCATTGAGAGATTAAGTAAGAAAAGTCTAGAAGAAGATCAAGTAAGAAAAGTGTCTACCAAGCCTTGTTGAGCAATCAATGCAAGATGAGAAGAAATCAGTAGAAGCCGAGTGAAAATCAAGAGGTGCCGAGCAAAGAAGAAAAATAGTGCAAGCCAAGTGAATGTTAGTATATGCTAAGTAAAGTTTAGTTGGTGCTAAGCATCAGTAAACTTTAATGTTTTCTGATTGAGCTAGTGTTGGCCGAGTGACAAAACAATATAGATGCTAAGTGACAAAAAATAGTGTTAAATCAAAGATTTGACAAATTTGACTGACTAATTTAATTTCTTGAATTATGTGAAGCATGTGGAAGATAACTGAATTGGTGGAACAAAATTCAAGGTAAACTATTTTGAGGTGAATTCAAGGAGGATTGTAGAAGAAGTTTCAAGAGGAACCAAATGGAAAAGTGGGTAGATTCATTTAATCCTACCTAACCCTAAAATGGGTGATTGTGGTTAAGCGAAAAAAGATCTAAATTCTCTATTTATACAGATAGTTGGTCAAAAGAAAAGATTTTCATGTCTAAGATCCTAAGGAAGACAAGGCGTCTAGGGTATTGCTTCATCTAGTAGCCAAATAGAGGATACTGTAGTTGGCATACAAAGCAAGAAGACTTAAAGGGATGAATGCTTGAAGGGTAAACAAGCTATCAAAGCTGAAGTGTATGAATGCCAAGAAAAATGGAGGATTGAAACAAAGATCTATAATCTACTAGTGAGTTGTAAGTTTTTATCAGATCAAGTCCTATTATTGCTTTCTAACAACTATACCAATGTGGATAAAATCCTTTGGATTAAGGTTGACCTAACAATCATTTGTAAATCATTTAATTGGGTGACATTCTAATGGAATGTTCTAAATTCTTTTAATAGGACTCACTCCTAATAGGGTGATTGAAATCCTTTAGCCAAGTCAAATTTAACACTATATATTGTAACCTTTAACAAGGTTGGCCTTTTACAAGGCATCACTTCAAAAGAGTGAGAATTAGTAGCATGTTACTGGTGGTTTTTCCCAAATTAGGTTTCCAAATAAAATCCTTGTGTCAAATTATGTGAATGTGTTTATGGTATTTCATGTTTACATTTTTGCAAAGTCATTTTGACCTAGGATAGTAACTTACAAAGTTAAAGTATTGTATGATCTAATGGATGTATGCATGTTAAGGTTTTATGGATATGGATTTGATTAGCATTGAAAAGTTTTATTTCTACATCTAGACCTTAGATAATTGATTTACCCCCCTCTTAGTTATTCTAAAGAATTCCAATGCATATACCATGACTAGAACAAAGAGTTCCATATCCATGTGGATGCATCCAACTATGCAATAGGTGCCACTTTGGCACAAACTAGGAAAGAAGGGCTAGACCACACAGTGTATTTTGCAAACATGCTTTTATCAAAAGCATAGCACACCTATAGTACCACTGAAAGGGAATCTTTAGGTATGGTCTATGCCATACAAAATTTAGACATTACTTATTAGCTAAACCCATTACATTTTTTGTGGACCATCAAGCCCTAATGTACTTGGTAAATAAGTTGGTGATTAAAGGAAGAGTGAGTAGATGGTTAATCCTATCATAGGAGTTTATGTTTAAGATCATAGTCTGACTAGGAAAAACTCATGTAATCACTAATCAATTGTCTAGAATCAAGTTAGGAAAAGCCTCTAACAGTGGAGTAAATGAAGATTTTCCAGATGCACAGTTGTTCCAAATTGTGGTGCTACCTCAAAGATACAAAAAGATTGCACAGTACTTGTCCATAGCCACCTTTCCCAAAGAGATGTTAGTAGTATAAAGGATAAAACTTGCACTCAAAAGCAACACATCCTAGTTGATCAAAGGATTATTACACAAATTAGGACTGGATGGGGTCTTAAGAAGATGTGTCATGGGGGAAGAAATTCTAGGAGTACAGAAAGAGTCCCATGAAGGATTGATAGGAGGTCACATGGAACCCGATACAACTACAAGGAAGGTTTTATTGGTGGGACTCTAGTGGCCCACATTGTATGCAAATGCTAGAGAATGGGTGTTGAGCTATGACACATGTCAGAGACCTGGCAAACCGCTAAAGAGGGACTTCATGCCACTATTTCCAACTCAATCACAATAACTATTTGAACATTGGGGACTAGACTTTGCGGGTCCCTTACCTATAAGAAATACCCATCAGTGTAAGTGCATAGTGGTCACAACATAGTATCTGACAAAATGGATAGAAGTACAGGCTCTGCCAGATAACACAACTCTCAATACTACCAGATTTTTGTATGAATAAATAGTAGCTATATTTGGGACTCCACTCCAGTTGACCAGTGATAGGGGGCACATTTTATCAATAAAACGATTAGGATAATGATAAGTGAGTACAAAAAATTTCATTCCTTTTCCAATCCCTATTATCCAAGGGAAAATGGCCTAGAAAAATCCACTAATAAAATACTAGTAACAATTTAGTATAAGACCTATGGAGTTGAAGAAAAAGATTGGGAAGAACGACTCGCAGTGGTGGTATGGACGTACAGAACTACTTATAAGGCTACCATTGAACACACTCCATTTCATCTAATGTATGGTCTGAAAGTAGTAATTCCAATAGAACACATAGTACCAAGTCTATGAGTGGTAATTCAAAATAGGTTGGGAGATGAGGAGAGTATAAATGAAAGACTCCACACTCTGCTAAAACTAAACAAAAGGACGGCACTTGCTTAATGGGATACCAGAGTAACCCAACAAAGGCATAAATTTTGGCATGAAAAGAACTTTAAAAAGATGGATTTCAAACTAGGCCAATTGGTACTCAAGTATAATGGAAAGAATGAAATAAAGCCAGGAGAATTTAAAATCTAGTGGTTGGGACCATATAGAAAAATGGAGGTTAAAGAAAATGAGTCAATAAAATTGTCAACTCTAGATAATAAACTAGTGAGGGGCTCAGTCAATGGGTCAAAATTAAAGCCATATCAATAAAGAGGGGAATGCGTAAGCACTTATTATATCAATATAAAGGAAAACTCCAACCTAAAAGAAGATATAATATTATAGAGGGAGAGAAATTTAAAAGACCTAAACAAAGAAAAGGGGGCATATAGAGTATGCACAAGAGCTACCACATTATCTCACAACTGTTAGCCCTGTGAGAATGAGAGAACCAAAGGAAGTTAGAGATAGAACAAACCTAGTATGGATAGAGCTGTATGACCACATGAAGGAGAAGAAAAGAGCCTAAAGGGGCCACATGTGGCATATGAACTAGGGGAAAGGAGGATGTATAACATAGGAGAAGTCTATAGAGAAAGGTCGTATAGACAAGAAGGTCAATAGAAAACCATATGAATGACCGTACATGGGACAAGCTATATAGAGATATCACTTGAGATCTTCCATATGGGTTGGACGTACGAGGAGGGTAGAGGTTGTACAGAATAGAACCACCATACAAGTGGGATGAGAGGAGGTCATATGGAGCAGGGTCATACATACCAAGGTCATACAGAGTAGGGTCATCTATATGGAGGTCATAGGAAGTAGAGTACAAAGAAAATGAATACAAATTAGTCGAATTGGTCACAAGACAGTGACAAAAGATCAAGTTGTAAAAGGCTTCTCTAGTACAAAGGAAAAAGAAAGCTATGAGGAAGGGGTTGTACCAAGAGTAACTTCCTATATTGTAGAGGGTCCCTACACAAATATTGAGGCATACCATGTATACAATAACTACCAGAGTCAAAAAAAACTTAAAGTCATAGGCATTCCTCCTAAATACCACAAAATGGTCAAGTCTGGGAAATCCTAGTAAAGGAAAGATCTTTGATTTGAAAAGGAAGAACTCTGTATTTCTCATGAAGATGAAGGAGGTACAAAATCCTATAGGCAAGGGGGACAAAGGGAAGATAAAATAAAGGATCACGACTACCAACATTTCTTTTGAAAGCATCATGGGCAATGAACGTTGCATCTGGTGGGAGCGTATAGAGGATAATAACCCTCTCAAATAGGCATTGAGGAAGGCTGAAGTAGGAAAAATTATCTTCATGCCAATATTTGATTTTAAGGAGTTTGAACCCATATTACGAAATATGGTGACAAGTTATGATAAATCATACCATCAATCTATAGTCTAGTATTTCCAGCATCCCATGACAATTTCTTACTCAGCTAAGGAAATAAATAAGGTTTTTGGAATCCCTAAATAAAAAAAGGAACTTGAAAAAAAACTAATGTTAGTGGAAGAAAAGAAGAAATGGTTGAGGTTAATGTGTAGAAAGGATCTCACAAATCAGGAATGGGAAGGAATTCTGAAGAAAAGTAGGGGTCAGAAGAATATCTTCATTACTAATGATGAATGATGGTGCATTATTGACTTGGTAAAAAATAAAATCACAATAGGAAGCCACATTTGATGTAGGAGCATCCTAGGTGTAAGAGCAATCTTAGATCACCCAAAAATATTTTATTTTTAGTCTTTTCTATTTTAATAAGGACTAGTAGATAGGGTGGTTACTATTTATGAGAGCTTGCTATTTTCAATAAGTTTTTCATATGAGCTTGGAATGTTCTCATTTTCTATATGAAGGTTCATTTTAGAGTTATAAGGCTACCATAAAAATCTCATTACTCCAGCTTAAGTATCAAAGAAGTTATTGTAGATTTTTGGTGCAAACATTTGTAGAAAAATCTTCAGGCTCATCATTGGAGGCCTTAGAGTGCCTGGATGAGGTCCAAAAACTAGACGAACGAGCACTTGCACCATATCGAGCCTATAGATCAAGAGTTGGCATTTTTGAAAAGTGGTTATAATTGCCAATCAGAGTAACAGTTCAAGAGTTATGCCCTTCCAAAGTTGGGCTATTTGAAATATCTAAAATAATTATCAAAGATGTATTTGGCTGACTCTATATGTATTGTTAGGGTCTGTTGGCCCTAGGTATTAAGTTTCATTGTCTAGAACCTTTCCAAGTGGCACAAAATTTCCTATTTAAGAAAGGCCCAAACATTGTCTAGAACAACTCTGGGTGGTAGTTCGTAGCTTATTCTTGTCGATTACTATAATGAAGGTGCCCATGTGGGTTAGCATATTGTACTTGTGAATTCTATAATTTCGCATTTGCAGCACAAATAAGAAGTCCATATTCTGTTCTCGCATTTTCTGTTGTTTCTTTATTCCTGTTATGTGTTTATGGTATTAAGAGGAGCACCCTTCATCAACATTTCAGATATTTCTCTCTAGATGTTACTCATAGTTGATGGATTGCATTAGGGGGAGGCATATAATTTGGCATAAATTTTTTTAGAAAGACTGAGAATTCATGGAATCAAAGCACAAAGTATTCTACATGCCCCACCATCTTGTGGCTTTATTCCTTGAAGTGATACACACCCAGTTGGACAATAAGCCCAGAGGGGCATTGATTCTAGCCAGCAAGGTGGAACCCTACAAGCGAACCATAACATATTGGCTTCATATGGATACCGTGGGAGGAGGATCCTACATTAGAGAACCTTGGAAGAAGAAATAAAAAAAAGTAGCTAGTATGGAGGAACAATAATAGGAGGCACCAAATGGAAGCCGGGAGGAGGATGAGGGAGAAAGTTTGGCTAGCAGTGATACAGATTCATCTTCTTCAGACTCCCAAGAAGCTGAAATCCACTTAAGTCACTTGAAGGGAACCTTGAAGGAATTTACCTTCCTCCCACCCATGAGTGGGCCACCACCAAAAGGGATGTCATAACCTACTGAGATTTACCATAATGAGGGTAGTGCATGTTGGATACAATTGATTAATTGTGTGTTGTCTTTCATATTACACAAGTGTCATATCAGTTGATAGTCAGTGCATGCCGAGCTTAGTTGGTTAGTATAGACAGTTTTTCTTATTTATCGAGTGTTCCTATGTTTGCTCTATACAAAGACAGTGTCTATCAAGCTCACTCAGGCATTGAAAGAATTTATGTAGGAAAAGAGCGTTAACCGAGCTCACTCAGTTAATGAAGGAAAGTTGAACATAATTAATGTTAACTTAGTTCACTCAGTTACCAAAGGATTTTTGCAAGTTCGTAGTGTTAACCAAACTTCTATTGGTTAACATAGGAAATTGCTTCAGAGTTAGTTTCTACTGAGTTGGGTCTATTAACAAAGGATTTTCTTATTTTGGCACATGAAGCTTAATTGTTTTATCTATTAGTTCTAGCTGACTATGATGATGAATATTGGTTAGTCTAATTTGTATTTAAGCTAACTTGACAATCTAGAAGGTATAAGCAAAAGGTCAAGTTGTGATTTCAAAGTATGCAAGAAGTGTTGAATGAATTGCAAGAGATAAAAGGAGGAAGTGAACTTGAAGGATAAGAAGAATATCATAGTGAAGCAAAAAAATGATATTCGACCAGGAAGGGTCAAGTGTAAGCTAGAACTGAGATCTATAATCAGCAATTCAGTTGCATCTCAATCAATTCATTTCATTGTCACTCTCTAACCATTATAGCAGTGATCTAAAATCTCTTAATAGAGTTGGTTTATCAGCCATTTGTAAAATCCTCTAACAAGGTGGCAATTCCATTGAATTATTTCAAGACCTCTTACAAGGCCACTCCTAATAGGGTGATTAAATCCTTTAACAAGGTCACACCTAACAGTGTGTTTTGTAACTTTTAATAGGGTTGGCTCCTAACAGGGTTTACTTTAGAAGAGTGAAAAATAGTAACTAGTTACAATTGGTGGTATTTTCCATATTGGGTTTTCATGTTAAATCTTGGTGTCATATGTGTTCATGTTATTTTTTTCATGCTTGCAATCAAGATTAAGTAATCACTGACAATATCTTAAGTTCTCCAAAGTTAACATTTTCTATATTTACTGAGCTACAGTATTTAATATATGTTTACCAAGCATGAACAATATTCAATTTTCAGATTATAATTTGTACTAACATCTAAGGGATTTGGGATTTATTTCAGCAATAACTAATTCACCCCTCCCCTCTTAGTTACTCCTCTTATATTTCCAACAATATAGGAGCCATGATTGGAGAGAAGATTACGACCTATACAACACTGAGGAGGATGTCCCCACACAAAATCTAGATGAAGGGTTGGTAATCAAAGAGTAGTATGCACTAGCCATAAATTCTGCAATGGGAGGCCACCAGATTATCATTTATATGGGTTGCATAATTGGTCCCTCCAGATCAAAACATTCACACTAAGGTGATAGACTTGAGATGCCAGCCAAAGTGTGACATAAGCTAAAATTATAAACACTATCAGGCCCTGAAGTAGTTCACCTGGTTGCTTTGGTAGTACAATCGACAAAGATAGGGAATGCTTTCCACCAGTAGGAAGAAGAGATTGATGCTATGAAGGATATGCCTATGGGAGATATAGTCTTGGAGGAGTCCACCAAATTACTTAAAGAGGAAGGGATGGTATCTTCACCTACCACCATAGTGCTTAGATAGGAGAGGTTGATGGAGATACATAGTGCAAGGGTGGAACCATCAAACACGTTCTCATTCATAACCAAGGCTCAACTATTTTTCATTGAGTTGCAAGCTATGGAATGTTCCACTTAGGAGGTCATGAAATAGGTGACATCTCAGAATATGGAAGTTGTAGTGAAAGTAGTTGAATGGTTGTCAGTATTTATGCATGATGGTTGCCATATAGATTAGGAACTATTACAACAGAGTGGGTATACACATGAGGAAGTGGTCGTAGAATGAACAAATAGGTACACCATTCCCTCCACCAAAAAAAAACCACCTTTCATGGAGACCCTTGTAGACATAGAAGTTTCTTTCCATAGAACCTACTTGGAACTCTAGCAAAAAAATAGTTTAGCTAAGGAGTGGGAGCTTGAACCAAATAATCTTCAAGACAAATGGAAGGCTGAGAAAGTTTCCATGGAAGAAGCCTAGGGGATGGAAATAAATAAATTGGAAAATAGGATCATCATAGCAGAGGCAAAGAAGATGGATGCCTTGTGAGTACTACAGAGAGTTCAGGAAAAAAAAAAAGTAGCTAAACGAGACCTCAAATGGCTCTGTGGAGCTCCAAGTATAGGGATGACTTCCCAACCCTCTTCTTAAAGTCAAGTTTTTGTTCTAGTGTATTTGGTGGTCATCTGGGAGATGACTTCTTTTATTGGGAGGATAGATGTAGTAGAGAATAAAGTAATATAGTATTTAGCACTTGTTAAGCCTGAGTAGCTCAGGTAGTTAGGAAGTGAGGGAATGCGTCAGTTGGTCTTCCCAACTAACTGAACCTTTTAATAAGCACTTGGAATATTGATAATGTACTCATGATATTTTGGTAAGAATAAAGGAAAGCATTCTCTCACCATCCTAATATTGTGGTAATCAAGTATATACTATGTTATTACTTTTTAGGTATATATCTTGTTATCCTATGAATGTAAGTAGTATTTCCATTCTAAAAAATCATCCCCAAAGCACACCCTGACAGTGTGTGAAGCATTTTGTTTCAATTGCAGTCTTGGTCTAAAATATTTCATAACATTATATAATATTTCTTGGATACTTCAAGGAATGTTATAAACTTAAATTTGTTCAAATATATGTTGGAAAAATGTGGAAAAAATTTCCCAAGATGAGTTTAGCTTTGTTGCTTCAAGTGCTTGCACTCTCCTCTGGTGGGTGAGTTGTTTTGGAGTTGACTTTTTTATGTAATTGATAATCAAAGAGCCAAAATTAAAATTTTAATACTCTATTTGTCTGTTATTGAAGAATTTGTGCATTTCAAGCTTTGTTATTGATGGGATTGAAAGAAATATCTCCTTCCTTCTCTCTAGCATTGGCTAGCTTAGCACCTGCAATTATTTTTATTGTGGCATATGGGGTTTTCGGTGAGTAGTGTGTAAATGTTTTTGACATCTTCAAATATTGAGTTTTGGTATTTATTTTTTCTTGGATGGATTGTATAACAATTTTTTAACATCAATGTTTAGGATCATACTATATGATCTATCATAAGGATGTTTTCTACTTCTTGAAACATTTAGTTCCTTTTCTCTCCTACATCCTGATGATGGATCATGCAGTATGATTAAAAAATTATTGTACAATCAATCCCAACAGGAAAAAATAACATCAATATGGATTGTGGAAATTTGGTTGACTTAATATTGAACTATATTTTACCGAGTCTTATGGTTTAATTAGTGTACATTTTTATCTTTGCAGAATGGAGAAAGTAGATATGAAGTGTGCTCACTACCAATTCAAGATTGTGGGCATAATAATTTGTATGTGTGAATCCATGGCCATGAGATTTTTGTAAGGTCCTACATTAAGAAAAATTTTGCCTTCACCAAAACCTAATTCAAAAGACATCATTCCTAGCTTTCTACACAAGTGGAATTTAGATAAAACTATTACAAGATGCATTTACCTCTTAACACATGTGACAATCATGCCATCTGCTATGAAATTATGTGTCTTAACTAGTATTTTCCTTTTCTTTCTATATTTTACTCATCTTGATGTAAGAAGTTTTTCTCACATCCATGGAACCTTTGTTATAACAATTGCACCATTAAGTTCCAACTAATAATCTTGAGCATACAACCTGAAACATTGAAAAAGTATCCAACCCCATTGTCCTCGATAACAATCACATTACTTCTTAGCTCCATCCAAGTTGTTGTCTTGAAAATGATTTTAGACAAGGGTGTTGTTGCATCATCATGGATTTTGGGTTGGAGTGATTTTATGACATTTGTTTTTGGGATGAGTGGATTGCATTGACTTCTTTACAGTTGATATATTTTGATCAACTAAGTCACTTGGTTTGAAATGCTTTGTGTAGATTTCTAATTTGGAGGAATCACTTATGTAGGGAATCTTTTGCAATGCAATAATTTTTTTACTTTGTACTTATGGTGCATTTAGAAAAGAGGGCATGTATGTTAGGATTAACCTCAGACAAAAATAACAATTACATGCAAATATAACCAATATCAGAAAATAATAGATCACACAAAAGAGAACACAAGACACCAAGATTTAATGTGGTTCACCCAATCCTTGGGCTACGTCCACCAACAACAAGTCCAACATTATCATTATCTAGTGATTACAATATACAATCCCTTACAGTTCAATACAACTACAAGAAGCTACAATATCACCATTACATTATGAAATCCCTAACCCTAAGCTTTTTTATACAAGCTTTCACCTATTACAAAATTAGGGCTAGAATAAGTCATCCAATAGGAAAAATAGTAGTCGATGCCTTTTACAATATAAGGGCATTTTTTACTTCGGGGGTGCTGCCCGTCAACCCCACCTTGTACTGCGACAAGGAGTGCACCTGGGGCACTGCCCCCAAACCCTCGTAGAAATAATATGGGGAGAAAATTACACCGAATAAACCTCTGAGCTTGATTAGGCTCCACATCACAACAATGTATTTGTGGTGACATTCAACTATGTCTCTAATATTTTCTCTGCTATTTTGTCATCCTTTTTCTTAGGTGAAACCTTGCATTCAAGAAGGTGGGTTTTACCTTTTAAATTTTGAATTATTTACTCTCTCTTTTTTATTATGTGTTGGCTTCTAATTTTACAAAATTTTAACTTCCTATTGGATCAGAATGCCAGGGAATTAGCTAAAGACCATAATGGGCATTCTAAGAAGCAAAATAAAAGGACCAACTAACAAGACTCTGATGTTTTCTCCACTTTAAATTCTATAGGATTCAGGTGGGTATACCTAGGAATTCATTCTTTATTCACTTTAAATTCAAATTGTCAACATGAAATCCAAAATAACAGATGATTTAGCGTTGATTCTTCTAATTCTAGGACTGCAAAAGAGATGATAAATGACTATGCTATCAAACTCTAAACTCCATGAATTAAGCACAGGCTGATGTTTCAAAACTTCAACAATAGAGTAGTAAAATGATTGATTTATATGAATTTTTGCACTATATAAGATGTTCCAAACTAGATCAACTTCAAGGATGACCAATGTCTTAACTATTGGGCTATAAACTCACAGGAATTAGACATCTACTTCTAGATCTATCTTAACACTTTGTGAGAAGATTATCAATGTTCATTTCCAGATCTCATACTTATCAAAATCTTCAATCAAAACCATAAATTTCTTCCAATTTACATTAAGAATTTACATAACCCATTATCTTATTAGAAAAATAAAATTGAAATATAACTCAAAATAAATTACAACTGAAATTTAATAAACTTTTCCATTAAACCTCAAAGAAAAAAATGAAAATAAAATAAGAGAAAAGATCTAGGATGAACAACAAGATTTTTGCATTTTGTATTAACTTCTTTGAAATTGTATACAATTCAATGACAATCCCTATCAGAAAATAACTCTATTAGACAAGCTACTATTAACTCTCTTCATTCAACTTTGGAATCAAATTATACAGTATGCATGGACCAACTCAAAACATGAACAAAAACTCTATTTAGAGTAAGATCTTTGACCCTCACTCCACATCTTTGAAATCCTTTTATAGAATAAGGATTCTAACAAGCTTTATATGGGAGGACACATGTTCAAAATCAAGATACAACAACTTTTAATATGAGACAAAACAATTACAAAACGAATGTTGGAGATAGCCAAATTTTGAATAGCTATTAGTATGGATGTTTAGGATCAACTCTGTAATTTGTAATGAGAGCACACCCATAGTGGGTGAACCACGAAGATAAGGTGTCTCTATCAGATAGTTGTCCTACCTCTTCATACTCTTTGACATTTTTCTGCATGCTCAGTCACTATCTCCAGATGGAATTGCCTTTATGTCAGCTATCACTTCCCAGATATTAATATCTAATTCCTCATTTGGCTAGGTGACTCCCCTAACTCTATTCATTTCATTTAGGCATTTAGTCCATTTTGCATCAGTTAAAGCTCTAACCTGTGCAACTATTTTGTTCATATCTACCTCAAGCTTATATAATATATCAACAATATCAAAAATTGTTACAATGTAAGTTTTCCCATTGTTGTAGGCAACAAACCTTTCATGTTTCAAAATGCTATCAAAAGAGTCTGACCACTCTTACCATTTCTTAAGCTTGTTCTCATTGTCAATAATTTCAGGTATGAAGCCAAGTGTCCCTTTGGCAATGGCCTTCATTTTATTGTTTATTGATTGTAGCTTGGCAGAAAAGAATGCATTTAATTCTTTTACTCTATTCACCATTTTCCTTGTGGCAATAATAGTTTCCTTGGGAAATTCTTTATTTTGTGGAAAAACTGGGACCAACCTATCAAATAATGAAATATATGGACCCCACTTAGTGAACAAGGGAGAAAGAATGGATAGTGCCTCTGTACATTGGTATTCTTCTTCCTGCGATGTAATATAATTTTTGTGGATACTTTGAGAAGCTTGTTTAAGAACATTTATTTTATGTGAGAGCATACTCGCCATTGTTCTGATCTTTGTTTCTTTTTCAACTTCTAGCTCATCCACCTCCATCAGCTGATCTATACCCATATTTTTTGTATCAGTGTTAGTTTGGGTCTCCTGATCTTTGACCTCTGTGATAGGTCTAGTTACAATCTTCAAAGTCCTTACCTCATTCTCGAGGGTACCCACTCTCTTCTCTAGTATATATGTTTTCTTTAGTTCTTCCTCATAATTTTTCCTGGTTTCAATGGATATGCTATAAGTTTAATATAGTTTCTCTTCAAGCATATCCCATTTGCTCTTCCCTGTGAGTGATGCAGTGTTCATTAAATTATGAATTTGGTCACTTGAAGTAGTAGTGACATTCCAAAATATCACATTTTCTTGGGGTGAATCTCTTACTTCCATCAAAGTTGGCTTGTCAAATTCAAGGTCCATGCTCCATAGTACCATTTTCTTAGAGTTAACATTGAATCCAAACCCCTACAACTCTACTGTAATATTTGTCTCCTCAAATGAGACAAATTTATCTTGTCTTCTTATCCGGTCTAGAATGAAGGATGAATTAAGCTCCCATATAGGGAAAAGTAACATCCCACTTCTTTGCACTATCTCCCTAGCCTCATCCATAGTGAGAGTTTCACTATTTGGCTCATACTATTGGAGGTTTTGCACCACTTCAGCTACTTTTTCTTGTGAATCTCCTGGTTGCAGTTCGAGAGTGAGTTTATTTTGTTTAATCTTGAACAAGAATGTTTTGAACTCCTCTGAATTCATGAAGTCATCATCTTTCATGAATTCTTGAACTTGGATTATCCTTTCATCCAATATCCTCATTTGAAGCTCCAGTCTATTCGGGATTCATTCATTCTGGCCTGCTTGCCTTATTAAAAATTTATATGCCTATTGTCATCAAAATACTTTGCTCTCCTTAGCAGGATTTGTAGTGCCTTTTCCCTTGCCTTATCTGGGATCCCTATCAATATTTTCTTCTTCCTGCCACCTTGGGCCCATGATGCACTTGTTGGTTGATCATCTTCAATATCAAACTCTATTACATCATCATGTTGTGGAGATTTGGGTGTTTCTATGTCTCTTATTTCAGGAGGAACTTGAGACATAATGACATCAAAATTGTCTAGGCATTTATTATACCTATCTAGGTACCTATCCTCATGGTAGAAGCCTTTAAAGGAGGGGTCTTCTTTTTTCATCTCCTCTTCTACTCTCATGAGCTCTCTCTACTTTAAGGTCCTATCTTTGCAATCCTTTGTCTCTAGGCAGTTCATAATGATATCCTCCTCCCAATAGGGTTTTCTATTTGGCAAAGTGTACTTCCTCATCTGCTTCAAGGCATGCCTAACAAGGTCATTAGGATCATAGGTCCTTGAAGGAGTAGTAGGCAATAAGAATTCACTCATGAATCCATCTATTTCCTTAGTTGCATATTTGCCTATGACAAAATCTCCTATTTTGACATTTTTGGGAACAAAAGAACCCTCTTTTATTATAGGCCCTAGGTATTCCCTATTCATCATTATTAGTTGCTAGAAAGATTCTATTGTCCCCATTCTCTTTGGAATGTACCTAGACAAAACATGAGGGGGTTGGGGGCATCCATAAACCCTTATTAAAGAAAAAATATCAAAAAGGAAAAGACTTTCCCAGTCATGGCCTAACTTTCTATCTTCATTAGAGCATGTAGAGGGTCTAATTAGCATCCTAACCCCCTAGGGACCATCTTTGTTATATCAGCTAGCATATTGGAAATTGGTAAAAATAAAATCATTATAAAGAGCAATAGAATTGGAGTAAGGGTAAAACCTTTTCCACGGCTACACCAACAAGTTTTCTCCATTCTTCTCCATCCCATCAATGAAATAAGGACTAATGGACCCTATATTTTTGTAGAGGATGATGTTCATCAACAATGAGTAATGGTGGAATTTGAAATTCCCCATTTCTCCCCTCTGGGCAGTAGTAATCTCATTGTGCATAACATTTATAATGTGGGTCATAAATTCATAACCTACATTATGTTTCAAATCTTGAATATCTAGGGCCATGATATAAATGGTTTCAAGAGAATTCATTGTGTCATCCAGTCCAATCACCATATCTACTCCAAACATAGTATATGAAAGTATTTGCTGAAAAATTCTAGGGGCATGAAGTCTCCTACCTTCTTTGGGAGCTCACCCTTTTCTTTCTTGGACATAGGGATATGTCTTCTAATAACCCTTTTAGTGAAAAAATTATTTTGATTCTTAAATGTCTCACTCATCTTCTCTAGCTCAATGGGCTTTTTCATTAGTCCTCCAAGGTCAAAAATTTCATTGAAGGTTTTTCTATCCAAGGTGCATAGTAGACTCGTATCCTTCCTATGAAATCTATGAGTTGTAGGATTGTAGGATTTTATCAGAGCCTTCACCAATTCTACATCCACTATCACCGTTGGCATGATTAACTTTATCAAGTTTCTGATACAAGGGTTGTAGATTAGTGGTTTTTTAAACCTATTGTTGTAAAAATGCCAGAACAACTCATTTCCATTAGTCTCCAGCATGGTCGCATCTCTATAGAAACTGTATGTGTCTTTGAAAATATGTGAATTTACTGTCTGGGCATGCGATGATTTTGGTAGAAAGTAAACCCACTCCTCAACACATAAGCTTGCTAACTTAGTCCTTGGTTTCTCATCACCTTGAGTGGCTTCTTCTACATTGACTTGTGATATCATCTTACCCTCTTCCTATGCCATTTTTATCTAAATTTTATTTCTCTAAACACTTCTTCTATAAATGAATTTTATGAAACAACTTCATGCTTAATTATCTTTTGGCTCTGAAACTATGTGAATGTTAAAATTAAAAATCCATTTCATCACCTTTTAATTGTAGTTGAGCACATAAATAGCATTAATGGTGTCTTTAAGTCAGCAATATGCATGAGAAATTTAAAAAACTCAAAAAGTGTCACAATCTAGCTTTACGACACTTGTATTGCTAGCTTTCAAAATATTTTTTTGTAATTTTTTAGACAATGCCCATCTTTTTGGTAATCATGAGGTTATAATAGTCATTTTATTATTAAAATCTTAACTCTTCACAACTCCGCAAGGGTTATTCACTAGCTCTTATTTCTCCTTGTGACTATGTGAAACCCTTGATCACAACATCACAACTTATCTTTATGATGAACCCTTTATCCTTGTGACTAAGTGAACATTGTTCTTAAGTACTGCATTACTGCTTCATGGTCTATGCTTTACCTTGTGCCCTTAACCGTGCAACTGATCGACCACATAAATCTTTCTCATCCCTTGACCACTTCACATGATCACTGCTTAATTCTAGCATTAACATTTAAAACTTAGGACCACACGAAACCTTTTAGACCTCAATGATCACTCGATCACTGCCTTTATTTCCTTTTATCATTCTAACCTTGCAACCATGCCAACATTAAAAACTTACAAACTTTTAATTGTTTCACTACTTCATAGCTTCCTTCTCACCTTAAAGTTTTAACTTTGTGACCTTGTGATTAATATCTCATGCACTATAGTTAAAAACTTTGCCAGGTCGTTGGTTGCCACTTAACCATAATCTTGATCCATGAAACTGTGTGATTAAAGAGTTCTTCAAAGGTTCTAAACCTTTTTGCTAGTTTGCAATCTCTTATTTAACTGCAACTTTTAGACATGCAGATGTGTGATCAAAGAGATCACTAGGTCATGGCTTCAATTTATTACATGTCTTCTAACCACACAACCACACGATCAATGCTTGCTTCACAAACTCTTAATCATGCCACCATATCACAACTTATACTTCTTTTTACCTTTTAAACCTTGTGACCACATGATCAAGCATTTCAATTACCCACATTGATGGTTTTGCATCATCACGGCTACCTCATAACCCTGCATCTTCAAGTCTCCAACCATGATATCACAGCCAGTTGCTGAGTCACTCCATTACTTTAACTATTTGAAATTTAGGTTGTGAAGCATGGACTAGCATTTCTCTAACCTTGATCACACCATCACACCATAATTTTTATGTTAAACATAAGTACTTCCTTTCAAATGTCTCCATGTGTCAAATCCTTGTGCTGTTGATAGGGTTGTGGCTTCAATTCTGACTTCACTCTTTAACTGTGCGACCCTACAATCAATTGCTTACAAACCCCATCATTCCTTCATTATCTGAAAATATCTTTGGCTATAAACTACTACAACCAGGTGAAAAATGAATTCTTAAATACCATCCATTATCATGTCATAAACTATTAAAAGTTGCAATCATACAACGACCATGTGATTACCTTGGTCGCATGGTTGCACCTTGATTTTTTTTGAAGTCTTTGAAGAGCATGATTTTTTTTTTTATAATAAGGAGGGTTTCTATCATAATACACATGAGGATAAGATCTAGGATTTTTCTAGGGGAATACTTTGCACATGAAAATTGCAAACCCTAACTGCACATAATGAACACTGGATTTTCACAACATATTTTTAGGATTTCAACAAGGTGAAAAATACAAGCCAACATTATGAATGACTAGAATTGTTTCTGGGATATTTATTGTTTGGATTGTATAAATGCTTTTTCTTTTCTTTATAGGATCAATTGTAACATGTCAAATCATACTACAAGAGAGAAAAAGAACGTGGATCATATACTATGATTTGAAACATTGCAATCGATCCCAAAAATAATGTATACATTGATATGGATTATAGAAATTTGATATAACTAAAAGGTTTTTATAACAACATTTCATATTATACAAGTTAATTTGTCATCAGAATATGATGTGTTAGAAATGAAGAATTATAGAACATGTTCAAAAAAATCTTTTATAAAATTGAATCTAAAATTAAATGAACCAAAATTTATATATTCTAAAATTTATATAATGATTAAGTAAAATTTTTGTTTGACACCCTGCTAGTGGTTTAATGTTGTGAATAGTGTAATAGGTGTGCTACTAATATTTGGTGGTTTGCACTTGGTTCTATGGGGTAAAAGCAAATATGTCCATGAAAATGAGCAGTTGAACAAGAATTATTATATCCCCTATTAAATTAAGGCATTAATTAAATATAGAAATAATAAGAAAAAAAAAATGGTGTTACAAGATTCCTTGTTCCCAAGTTTTGAAGAAAGATTTTCTCGCTTGGCCCTAAACCTAATCGGTGAAAAGGATTTGCAAACTAGGTGAATACATAGAAATTGTCTATTAGTGACAATGCTCAATAAGAATTGGAAACAAGGAGAATATTGCTACCATAGGACATGAAAAATAAGGCCCAATGTTTTCAAATTCAATGCAACAATTAGAGGGAACCAAAAATAATGGTTAGTTCCAACAAGAAGTGAACATGTTTAAAGTAAGGTAAAATTAATTCCTTACAAGCACACCATAATGATAGAGACTTCTTGGAGAGGTAATTATTTGCATCAAACAAAGCCATAATTGTTAACCATTATCACTACATATGCAATTTTTTCTAAGTTTGCCTAATCTTATTGCCTACATGATAATAAGTTAAATTGACTACATATTCATTGTCGGTTAAGCATAAAATATTATCAAATCATGGTTGCATGTTGAGTTGAATTATTAAATAAATTTGAAATTGTTTTCACAGTACTCAAAAGGTTAAAGGTTTGTGGAAACAATTAGAAGGAATACATGCACACAAGACATTTTATTTCATTAAAGGAAAAAACATAGTGCTTATTCCATACAAGACATGGTAACAAGTTTTGTTTAAACTTTAAAACCCATTGAATACATTTGCAATAAAGTTTAAATTTATATATGAATAATGAACACTAATCATTTATCAAGAACATTAAATATTGAGAGAGATCAATGGTTCCATCACAGCCTAATTTGGAGGCAACCATGTTGAACTTGACAGAGACCCCAGGTTCTCGCATCTTGGTTGACACTTGTAGAAAAGTAGAAAAAAGGATGTCAGTCACATGAAGTTACTGAGCTAGGGAAGCAAAGAGCATAACAATCAATGTTATCTATTCTCTTTGAACAAAAACAATGTACATCATCATATGCAAAAAATAAATAAGGAGAAAGAAACATAGGCTTTATACTAATAAGTTTGTTTCATGTGTAGATACAAGTATGAAGACCAAAGATTTTGGAGAGACTATTAAGGGGTCATACATTCATTACAAGTATGGGACCTTTCAGTTGAACCATAGTAGTTGATTAAAGACAATGAGATCATAGAAGGGACATGCATAAATTAAAAGTCTAAAAATTTCTAGTCAAATCAAGAAGGGACAAAGACTAAAGTTGGACGTACGGCTATCAAAGGGATACAATTATTAAAGTTGTGAAACCTTTCAGCCATGAGGGATTTTCAGATTTTAGACAGATAGGTTCAACAAATAATAAAAAGTATGAACAAAATGAACAAAAAGTGCAAAATTAAGAATAAAAATACATTAAGAGCATTTTCATTATGAGAAATGATAACAAACAACTTCCAAAATTTCTAATTCTTTATGACCATCTACAGAGTTGTGTTGATCAACATAAGGATTAAAAATTGTTAATGGTTTGGATCTCTGCAAATATAATAATATTGTCGTTATAACTGATATGTTTCAAATGAAAATCCTAAACTAATCATTATTAGTTAATATATATTAACAATATAAATCACAATATAACATAAGATATATATATATATATATATATATATATATATATATATATATATATATATATATATATATATATATATATATATATATATCAACATTAAATCTTAAGATTAAATCAATTTGACTATAGCTATAATCTTAACACTCCTTCTTAACTAGGGGGGATTGTTATGGAACAACATATGCTCTCAAAAATATGGAGACATATCATCTCAATGTGATATTTACAGATATCAACTTGCACATATATTAACATATATTACATATGGAATTTTCTTCAATTCATTATGAGGCTAAATTTCTTAAAACTCCCTCTTTAACAAAGAGAGAATTAAAACAATTTGATTACAAGATTTGAACACCACCTTAAGTATGGTCTATTATAGATTTAAGTTATGGTGTCTGACAAGATCCGGCCCAAAAAGCCATAACAACTTTCATGGTGTTTGACAAAGTCTGGCCCAAAGAACCATGATAAGTAGGTTATCAAGGTTTCCAACAAAATCCATTCCAAAGAACCAAGATAACACTTTCTACAACACATTTTTGTGTTAGTAGATAGGTCAACTATTGATAAGAACATCACCTTACAATAGTTGCCTTCTATTCATTATCATAACTTCCAGACTCAAGGACATCAACTTAATGTAGTTTGTTATAATAATAGGTCCAACTATTGATAAGATCGTCACCTTTCAATAGCTCCCCTCTAAATATATACATCAATAAAAGATCACCAATTTTCATGACATAATCAAAACAACATCACATAGTAACTCACATGATATCCATCATGAATGAAGTCAGAGGGTGGACCCACCAAAACTGCTACTAGAGGGTGGAACAAAGGATTTTCACTTCATACCTCTCTCTCATAAAGAAGAGAACATTACAAAGAATTTCACTTAGAACTTCTCCTCATAAAGAAGATATTATCCATAAATGATTATATCTCAAAATTTTCTCCCTCTAAACAATGATCCTAGGAAGTCAAGTCTTGTAGTTAATTTCTCAAAAGCTCTCTTCACCCAAGGATGCTTGTCGAACTCACTCCAAATCTGATATCAATCTTTCAATTTTCTAGTGATAAGTCAATACTTCCTCATAATGAACTCAAGACTAGGCCCATCAAAATCATGCAGTCTGACAGGATCATCATGGGTGTAGGAGCAATCTTGCATCACCCAAAAATATTTTCTTTTCAATATTTTCTATTTTAATAAGGACTAGTAGATAGGGGATTGTTATTTCTAGGAACTTGCTATTTTTAGTAAATTTGTCATATGTGCTTAGAATGTTCTCATATTATACATGAAGTTTCATTTTAAAATAATAAGCCTACCATAAAAATCTCATTGCTCTAGCTTAAGTATCAGAGAAATTATTGCTGATTTCTAGTGGAAAATTTAGGAGAAAAATCTTTAGGCTCATCATTGGAGGCCTTAGATTGCCCGAATGAGGTCTAAAAACTTGAAAGAAGGGTGATAGCATGGTTTCAAGCCTATTGATCAAGAGGTAGCATTTCCAAAAAGTAGTTATAATAGCCAATTGGAGTAATGGTTTGAGATTTATGGCCTTTCAAAGTTGGGCTACCTGAAATTTCCAAAATAAAAGTCAAAGATTTATTTGGCCAACTCAATATGTATTGTTAGGGTCTGTCGGCCCTAGATATTAAGTCTACATGTCTAGAACCTTCCTAGATAGCATAAAATTGTCTATTTAAGAAAGACCCAAACATTGTCTAGGATAGCTCTGGTTGATAGTTCGTAGCATTGTCTTGCATATTACTATAATGAAGGTGCCCATGTGGGTTAGCATATTGTACCTTTGAATTCTATAATTCTACATTTATAGCATTAATAAGAAGTCTATATTTTGTTCTTGCATTTTCTTTTATTTCTTTGTTTCTGTTATGTGTTTATGGTATTAAGGGGAGCACCCTTAATGATGCAGGAGCATCTTGGGTTTTCTCAGTGACTACTTTGGAGTTCATGGGAGGAGACTCAGTAGTTACTTTGGAGGGTGCTTGGACTGATACTCGGTTGAAGATGGTCTGGGAGCTCGGCATGGTCTATGGAGTTTGGTATGGTCTATGGAGCTTGGCATGGTTTGTTGCACTCGGCATGCATTGGAACTCGGCAATGCTTGTGAGAGCTCGACGATGCTTGGTTTTACTAGTGCTTGGCTTGGTCTTGGTTTTTGTTGGTGCCAAGTTTTTTGTGAGCCAAATATTGGCATTTAATTTATGTATGGGTATTTAATTTGTGTTGTGGCTGACTTTTGACTCAACATATATTTAATATGATGGGTTTATTTTAATTTGTAATTGATAGGCTAACTTGTGGCTTGGTTGGGTATAAGTAGGGGGGTCTTCTGGAGTCTTTTAGGAATTCATTAATAGAGTGATTCATTCATTCAGAAGAGGAGTGAGTGTGGAGAATAGCTGAAGAGCAAGTTTTTCCTGAGATTGTGAACAGAGTGCCAAATGTGAGGTAGTTTACAATAGGAATGCAATTATTCATCTAGCTTGGAGAAGAGCATGGAAGATTGAGTAGCTGAGTGAGAGAAGATTTCTAGAGTGTGTGGAAAAAGCACCGAATGTGAGGCAGTTTACACTTGGATCTTGGATAAATTTTGAGAAGAGCTAGTAGCTGCGGCTTGGAAAACAAGGAGATTACTTGGTGGGCTTACAAGCACAAGTGTAGATCTTCCTTGGAGGTTTCTACTAGAGTGTAATCTAGAATAGCTAGGGTTTGGATTGGATCTCGAGGGATCTTGTAGAAATGTTATTGTAATTGCTTTGTATTTTGTCGTAACTGGGAAGGCCTTACAGTCTGACAAATTGCATGTAACGATTATTTTATGAATAAATTATTGTAATTTGGTATCAGATCTTGCATTGTCATTCTATTTTCATTGTGTGGTTATTTCTTGGGGGCTAGGTCATATACTTTGGGGATTCTCCTGCCTTGCACTACGTGAGGTGGTATCAGAGAAAGGTTGTTCTTGAGCGTGTAGACAGATTGCCGAAGTTGAGGTAGTTTGCACCAAGACTCGTGTTGGAGAAGTAGATTTGAGTTGATCTTGATCTGGTGGTGGATTTCTTTTTGGAGTCCTAGATCTCTTGGTTTTGAGGTGGCAAATCATGGTTCTAACTTTCAATTACAGAGGACTTGTAGATGGATCAATGGATGCGAAGATGGTAGGTTGATCTTGTTTAGGTATGATCATAGAGAGTTTGTGGATTTCAAATCCATGGTCCTAGAATTGTGATATGGTTCCTGATTGTTCATGCAAGGTGGCAAGTTGTGATCTGACTTGCAAGTAATTCAAGGTTATCATAAGGAGCATAGGAAGGATTTTTTGCAAAGGGTTTACGAAGATCTTGGCAGATGGCTCCGAGAGGATTGGATCCTAAGATGATTGAAAATCTCTATGATGTATTGGAAAGGAGGCTTTTTGAGATTTTTTCTCAGTTCGAAGCTAGTTTGGATGATCAAACTAAGAAGGAGGTTGCTCAGTTTGAAACTAGTTCAACTGATCGAGATAAGGATAGGATGAGGAAAGCATTTCATAGATGTTTGTGGAGTTGGAGTTTACCAATCCAGAAGAGAGTTGTTTGGCCAGTTAAGAGACTTGTTCATGAGAGAAAATGGCATGACAAGGTCGAGGTGGAAGAGTTTGATTTTGTTGATCAATTTGTGGAATCTGATACAGAACCTACAGAGCAACTGGAGTTTATTGTTGAGAACATTCCTAACCTTGTTGATGTTGGGATGGAGATTGGTTTTCATGATTAGTTGGTTGAGTCTGACATGGAGATTGCAAAGCACTCGATCATGGATGATCTAGTTGTTGTTGGTGATGAGTTGTATGTTGTAGAGCATCTCGTTGTGAGAAATGAGATTGTTGGTGTTATGAATTTGGCATGTGGTGATGGAGATATACATATTACTATTGATGTGGAGTTTGTTGTTAGTGGTGTGGATTCACTAATTGCTGATCTAGATGAGGATTTGATGTTGAAGCATTATGTTTAATTTGTTCTTGGGAGTGAGCATGCTAATTGGATAGTTGAGATTCTAGTGTTTAACAAAACGATACAGATGTGGATGATGTGTAGATTGCTTTTCTTTTCCCTATTGGAGTGGAAGCCTTTGATGAAGATGAAGATGGTTGTTGATCTTTCTTTAGACATCAAATTGTGGAACACACTTTTCTATTTACTTGGAGAGTTTGATGCAAGAGCATCTTAGAGTTGCTCGGTGACTACTTTGGGGTTCATGGGAGGAGGCTCAATAGTTGCTTTGGAGGGTGCTTGGACTGATACTCGATCGAAGATGGGTTGGGAGCTCAGCATGGCCTATGGAGTTTGGCATGGTCTATGGAGCTCAACATGCATTGGAACTTGACAATGCTTGTGGGAGCTCGGCGATGCTTGGTTTTACTAGTGCTTGGCTTGATCTTGGTTTCTATTGGTACTTAGTTGTCAATGAGCTGAATTTTGGCATTTAATTTATGTATGGGTATTTAATTTGTGTTGTGGCCAACTTGGATCTCAACATATATTTAATATGAGGGGTTTATTTTAATTTGTAATTGCTAGGCTGACTTGTGGCTTAGTTGGGTATAAGTAGGGGGGTCTTGTGGAGTCTTTTAGGCATTCATTAATAGAGTAATTCATTCATTTAGAAGATGAGTGAGTGTGGAGAGCAGCTGAAGAGCGAGTTTTTCTTAAGACTGTGAACAGAGTGCCAAATGTGAGGTAGTTTACAACAGGATTGTGATTATTCATCTAGCTTAGAGAAGAGCATGGAAGATAGAGTAGCTAAGTGAGAGAAGATTTTCAGAGTGTATGAACAGAGTGTTGAATGTGAGGCAGTTTACACTTGGATCTTGGATAAATTTTGAGAAGAGCTAGTAGCTGCGGCTTGGAAAACAAGGAGATTTCTTGGTGGGCTTGCGAGCACACGTCTAGATCTTTCTTGGAGGTTTCTTCCAAAGTGTGATCAGGACTAGCTAGGGTTTGAATTGGATCTCGAGGGATATTGCAAAACTATTATTGTAATTGCTTTGTAGTTGGTCGTAACTGAGAAGGCCTTACAGCTTGACACATTGCATGTAACAATTATTTTATGAATGAATTATTGTAATTTGGTATCAGATCTTGCATTGTTATTCTATTTTCACTGTGTGGTTATTTGTTGGGGGCTAGAACATCTCCTCTGGGGATTCTCCTACCTTGTGTTGCATCATTTCATCACAGTCACACACATGTATCTCTAGACTCCCTCTAAGTATTAATCTTCTAAGCTCCTACATTGCCTTCAAATAAGTGTCATACTCCTTCTTAATGTAGAAGAATCTCATAATCTCAATCATCAAAGATTTTTGCTTCAAGAGCCTCATTTTATCCATCTTGATCATTAGGGTATTTGGAGATACTATCATTAGGTTGAGTCTACACAATATCTAGTAGCATGTGTAAAGTATCAACTTTCTTTCCTCTAAGACCATTCTCAAACACAAAGGAAAAGATCAAGGAAAATAACTTTTATAGTATGTATAGAAATTACAAATAAGATAGAGATAAATGTCAAAAATAAGAATACTTACCAACATATGAAGATTTAGAATTTTCTTCTTAGATCATTTGAGAATGGAACATCTCCCCTCTAAAAGTGGGAATGTAACATTGACTATTATTCCCCACACAATGTAAAATTTCCACTTTCTTATATTGTTGAACAATTTTGTATCAAATAAGACAACTCCTCTCTAAGTTCTAACTTGCTCTTTTTATCCATTGAAAGTCCAAAAAATTCATATAGCTTAATAGTAAAAGAGAACACAAAATTGTCCACAATACACCAATATCTTGATTGAGTATGATTGTGCCACATGAATGACTCTACAACTCATACATCAAGTTTCATCTATCAAAGAGAGACTTGTAGATGGTTCAAATGAAGTCACCAATTTCTCATGATGTACACAAGGGGTAGGCCCATTAAAATCACATAGTTGCATGAATTATAGTCCTCTTGATTGCTACAATTTATTAATTATTGGAGAATCCATCAAACATGATTTACTCCCTTTGAATCAATATGATTGAAATCATTGAAGGTTGACTGAATCATATCATCTATTTTCTCACTCTCTTTCAAGATTGCCTGAAATATCAACCTCCCTCTTTTCCTGCAATAACGTTATTGGGGGAAAAGATCAAGGCAAATGCTCGGATAGAAATAAAAATCACTTAATAATTATTCTCAATAATAATATTAGTAATTATAAGAACATTAAATTTTTGATTCTATACTTAGCTTATGATGAATTAACTCTATACCAATATTTGATGTAGATATTAATATATTTATTATAATTTATTATAGAAATAAAAATCACATAAAAATTATTCTCAATAATAATATTAGAAATTGTAAGAACATTAAAATTTTGATTCTATACTTAGTTTATGATGAATTAACTTTATACCAATATTTGATATAGATATTAATATATTTATTATAATTTATTTCCATAAGAATATTAGGTATTCATAGATATATTATAATCACAAATTATTACATGTAAGTTTATGTCAATATACATATTTAACAACATTTCATATTTACTATCTATTTTAAGTTTATCACTTAACAAGTTTATTAGTTAGAAATTGTCATATTGTAATGACCCAAAAATTTATCATTTAAGAAACATACTAACATATTATATAGTAGAGCTAAGAGATCCCATACCTCACTGTAGACCATACCTTATGTGCTTGCATAGACCAAGTGCTTAAATCCAAATTATGGAGTTTCTATACATTGATGCATGGTAGTTTTCGCTAAAGGTTTCATTTACTTTCACTTTCTTGTGTTACATATATGAGTAGTTGTGTTTTTTCCATGTGTATCAAGATGTCAATGTTGATATGTATTTCTCCATATCCTTGTGTCTAGATATGTCATTATCAAGCATTGGTTTTGAGTTAATTGTGACCTATCCCTATTTCTAAGAATCACAAAAAGATTGTATATGAATTTGGGATCACTATATTTAAGGAACCACATAAGTGCTTGTGCCTTCCCATTCACGTTCAATTGTGGAACCAGAGATTAGCCATTTGAAAGGAAAGCTTTGGACGGAGGCTTGTGAACATGCTACCACCATAATTTAACTACTCACCTTTGCATCTCCACGTTCCTTCAGTACAAGGATGAAGGTCACACGGAGGGTGAATTCAACTTTTGATAAGATAGATTCCTTATTTTAATTTAGAACATCTTCTTTTCCTCCTTGTCTTTGATTATTGCTTTAAGTTATACACATAATTATGATCTCCTCTTCTATTTGTGACTTTGCCCAAGGATATAAATTTATCTTATTTTTCCCTTTTTTTTGGCTTACAACGACATTATCATGGGTTCATATGTTGGATGGTCCTGTAGACACCTAAATTTGATTACACCTCTTTGGTAATCTAATTTAGCCATCTCTAAAGGCATCATTAATTAAATTCTTATTTAATTAATCCTTTGCCATCCCCTAGCTGATTAATTTAATTAATCATCTATAGTCCTAATTGATAAATCAAATAACCTATCATTTATCAATTAATCATATTCTCCTATCTAATTCCAAAACCCTCATTTAGTAAATAAATCTATTTGATAAATAAATCCCTCAAATCTAAAAGCTCCTAACTTATCCCTAACCCTCCATTTAGCCTAATCCACCCCATCCACCCATACTAACCAAGCTTAGCCACTAACTCACCCACCCTCATGAATGCCACCCACTTGCACATCTCTAACATCCCTAATCTAATCCTAAACCCAAGCCTAATCCATCCCCTAATGTTGTCACATTCCCTAAGCAAGCTTAAGACTTTCCTAAGCCAAGAAAAGTCAACAATCTCAACTCCCTCCAAAATATCCCAACCACTAAGCTATTAGTGCTCTTACAAAGGCCATAAAGACTCTTACAAGCCCATTCATTGCTCTTACAAGCCATTTATGAGGGTCTTTATGAAGATATTATTCCTTGAGCCTCCTTTGTTGACTCATCCTTGCCCTTTCCTCCATCCACTCACCTTGTGACAATTGTCACCTCCCTATTGGTGCTAAACAAGCACAATCCATGTGCTCCCCTTTGAGTGCATCCTAGCCCTCCTTAAGCTTTTATCTCTCTTTGCATCTTAACCCTCCATCCCTCAAGCCCTTGGCCTATAAATTGAATCCCCTCCCAAGCCATTTCATCACAACCTTTGAGCTAAAGTTATAATGCCATTTTAAGACAAAGTTTTACAACAAAGCCATCATCCACACCAAAATCCAAATCCTCCATTGAAGCAAATTTGAAACTTGACCACACATCCCATAATCCTACCAAAATAATCCATTAGACTCATCCATAAATCAAGAGAATAATCTCATTGAGAGAGCCATTCCATGGCTCATATTCTCATTTGAGGGTTTCTCTTTTGGTCTCTCTTATATGTTATAGTAATTTTGTTAGTTAATGCATTGTTCTTTTAATAGATTAGTATTCCTTTGCTAAGAAATTTCTCATATACAAGTCCCAGGTGCGTAGATCTCCCTATATATCTTTCCTATGATCCTTATTGTGTGTTTAAAAATCCTTCATTCTACAAGTCACAACTCTATTGTCAACAAAGACTATCTTATGGTATGGTGTGATTCCTTTCTCTAGTTTTGTCTAGTCACCTCTTCATGGGAAGGCATGTGATCCACCTTTCATGTCTTGCTACATGGAATTTACACTCGTTTCTTACATTTCCATGTGCTTTCATCCTTTAGTCATTCTTCTATCTTCCATGTCTTCCAATGACACATGAAGGAATTCACAATAACAAAAGGATACTCATAAATGACGTGGTGACTTGGCATCAACATTCCTTGGAACACAAACCTCCATCATAATATGATGTATTTATTTTCATATATATGAACTTATATTTTTTCCTTAGAATATTAGGCCAAACATCAAAGTGAGAAAATATCTAATGATCTAGTATGAAGAGTGAAAGTAGTAATCAACTTAAATAAGATGGAGCAAAAAAAATAAGAGAAGGAAGATTTGAACTGGACTAAGAATTTTGAATGTTGTACCTATACAAGATAATGAGTTGACTCCAGTGCATATACAACATGAGATGGAGCAAAAAAAATAAGAGAAGGAAGATTTGAACTGGACTAAGAATTTTGAATGTTGTACCTATACAAGATAATGAGTTGACTCCAGTGCCTGAATAGTATAAGAAACTTCCTAAGTTTGATGTTGATGCTAAACTTTGTACTGAGATTTGCAATAACTGAGATATGTGTTTTAAGAAGTAAACAATGATAAATATGTTTTTTCTTCCATGTCATCTTGAAAAATTGATGGAAACTTTATTATTATTGTTGGTGTAAATAAGTATTTACTATTTACACTTTACTTAAGTTTACTTAGGATAATGAATTTTTACATTAGTTGTCATGTAGACAACACAATTGTTTGCACTCCAATTGAGCACATGTTGTCTACTACATCTCTTTATGAGATACACCTTTGTATTCTTATCCTCTCATTATTGTACATTCATTCATGCACAATGGAGGATAATCCACTCTAGGTGGGCATGTGCTTAGTTGTGATGATTATCTCTTTGTTGACTCCTAGGCATTCTAGTTGCCTTTATATACAAGCACTTCTAGTGTGTATTCATCTGATATCCATCATCAATTTGATCATTATTGAGATTCTCATTTGATCACTATTTGCCTCTCTTGTGCTATCTATTGAGCTTCTTGATCTTGGCATTGAATTCTTGCCTTAGGCAAATTCTTACATGGTATCAGAGTTGTAGGAGCTTCATTGTATAGCCATTCAAGAGCTTCATTTTGCTTCAGTTTGGAGGGCCACGATTTAGATCCAGATATCCACAATTATTGGGAGCATTTTGAGAAAGATCTGATCTCACCATTGTGTCCGAGTAGCCGTTTCCATAAATTTTGACTATAAATTTGCCTATGTTGGGAAAAAGTCAAATCTGAGGCAAATTGTTTTTGCAAATCAGACTTGGAAGCCCAATTTGCCCATTTGGAGGATTACATTTGATCTTGCTCACCATGGTACATATTTGACATTTAAAAAAAAAAAAAAATTTAAAACTATTTTTCATTTTTTCTCTCAAACCTACATATATTCCATTATTTGGAGATTTGGAAATTTAGTATTATTTGGTGCATTTTTTCAAATCTCTATTATTTTGAGGTATTTTATCTTGCAAAAATTGTGGCAAATACTTTGGCAAAAGTTTTTTTTCTTTGCTAGAATCTATAGGAAAAGGTTGACATCATTTGTAGTGACTGGGCAACAATCATACATTCAAGATAAGGCTACTGCTACTTTGGCCATCGCTTTTCCCTCACACAGATTATGATTTCAAGCTTACCCTATAGTCAGCCAGAAGGGTGCTTCAATTTGTTGGTTACAGTTTTAACATAGATCTACATCCCACCCCTTAGATGGAGAATCAGGTGAAGCATAGATTCCTTCTGGATGTTGTAGTCGGCAAGGGTTTTGTCATCCTCTAGCTATTTGCTAGCAAAGATCAATCGCTGTTGATCTGGAGGAATCCCCTCTTTGTTCTGAATTTTGGCCTTGACATTGTTGATGGTGTTGGAACTCTCGACCTTAAGAGTGATGATCTTGTTGTGAGGGTTTTGACAAAGATATGCATCTCGCCCCTTAGATAGAGAACGAAGTATTTGAATTGACTAGAAATTGTGCACATCCACACAGAGGCATATGGCACTTTGAGCATGTCAAAATAGCACCACCCATTGTGAGTGCATTAACAGTCCTTTGGCCGATCAGATCTACCCTCTGCACATTGACATTGTGCAAGTCTATAGTGAGAAAGGTATCCAGTCAAATTTGGTAATTTTTGTTTGCATTTTTGCCAAATATTCATTACATAAAATTTGACACCCACTAGAATGTCATTTGTCCATTCTCTTTTTTGCCTTGACAGGACCTAAACCATCAAATTTAGCATTGCAATTTGCTGACATCATCAGCTATCGGTAAATGGGACCCCTCTTCATATGTGTTTTTGATTTGACAGTCTGACTTCAAAGAGCAATATCTTACTCATTCAGACTCCAAATCGGGCACAATGCTTTTTTAATTTTGGGTAGAATCTCCTAAACATTATAGTGGTGCAGTTGCTTTTTGGTTTTGGTGAGAAGATTTTGCAAAATTGAGAGATTTTGGTGACTGTTCCTGAGTAATCCTCCTGTTTGAATCTTTAGAGGCTTCATTCGAGCTCATACGAAGACATTTTCAAGTGCCATTTTTTTTGAAAGTGCATATTTTTTCATCTACTTTCCAGATTTGGTATCAAAATGGAGCAACTATAAGTAGATATTGTGTCATTTTTTACCTATTTTAGCACTTGTACTTGTTTAGATCCTTTAGAGATTTTGTGTCTTATCTATTTGAGTCTGCTATAGCTACATCTTTTCTGTTGTAATCATCAAAATCAAAATTCCACTTTTGTCCATTTTGACAAGTGGCCAATTGTAAATGCACTACATATAAAGTGCCACAAGCATAATTTTTGGCGTTGGTGTTATTCGATTGAGTGAAAAGGGGGGGTATGTCTTGTGTTCTTCTGTCTCCTTGATATTGTGCTCTTTCTTTTTCATTATGGGTTCTTTTTCTAAGTTAACACCACATAATTATGCTACTTGGAAAGAAAAGATAAAGGAACCATTAGTTGAAAAAGGTTTACTATGATATGTAATTGATGCAGCAAAGAAACTGGATGATGATGCTGATGAGTCTTTTGAAGAAGACTGGGCATCAAAACAAGAAATGACCTTAGGAACCTTGCTAAAGAATATCTCAGATCCTATCAAATAGCACATGAGGAACATTACCAATTCAATAGAAGTTTGGAATAAACTTGAAGCATTGTATGGGATAGTAAATGAAGATATGGCCTACACCATTGAGGACAATCTTCTCAAATTGGATCCTAGGAATTTTGACACCATAAAAGATTATCTTACCCAAGTAGACATATATATAGGGCACAACTTAAGGATTGTGGTGAACCCATCAAGGATGGAAAGTTGATCAAACATGTGATGACTCATCTTCCTCCTGAATATGTGGCTTTTGTTTCAAGTTATAATACTCACAAGTTAACAATGGGAAGTGCCTTCGCTAAGCCTTCATTCGAGTCATTTTTAGGAATGTTGATCTTAGAACATGAAAATTTAGTGAGGATGGGAATTCTCCAGTCTTCCAAGTCCAAAGCCTTAGTAGCTAATAAGGAGAATCAATGTGGTAAAAATTCCAACAAAAAGCAAAAGGAATGGAAGGCTAAGCCACAAGATGACACACAACAATATTCCTCTACACATATATCTCCCTCCTCACATAAATCTTCCTCCACACAACAATCTTCCTCACAACAAGGCAAGTCTTTTTCCAAAAACAATAAGGGGAACAACTTCAACAAAAGGGAGAAGAAAACTTGTACCTATTGTAAGAAGAATGGTCATGATGAACATCAGTGTAAGGATAAGCAAATTGATGAGTTGCTAAACATAATGAGGAAACATAAAATTGATGTGCCAAATGCCTATAAGGATAAGGGATCTTCATCCACTTCAAAAGGTAAGGGACAAGCTTTGGTAGCAAGTACAAACAATTCTGAGGAATTGGTTCTTGATTCAGGAGCTACACATCATATGGGTGCTTCAAGGGAGCATTTTTCCTCTTTGAAAGCATCACATGTCCCTTACATCTATGTGGGAAATGACACACAAGTGGAAGTTGAATGAAAAGGGAATGTTGAGTTGGACAATGGAGTTTTCAAGGATGTCCTTCATGTTCCCAACCTTAGCACCAACCTCCTTTCATTCTCCCAAATAACTCACTATGGATGTGGCAACAAAGTGGGGCTCCTTCCTAATTCAATTGTGGTGAAAAATCTAAAGGATGATTCTATGGTGGCAATTGGAAAGGCTAATCATGATACACAACTTTATTCTTTTTCTCATTTTGTGCCTAAGTCCACTTCCCTTGCCTTGTTGACCCACTCAAATTCACAAAATAAACTATGGCATGAGAGGTTTGGACATCTCAATTACCACTACCTTCAATAACTTAGCAAGAAGGATATGATCATAGGTCTACCTCAAGTCAAGTATTCAGAGGGTGTATGTACAGGTTGTGAAGTAGGAAAGCATCCCAAAGAGAAGTTTTACGAGGGGAAGTCTTAGAGAGATATTATTGTTCTTGAATTGGTTCATAGTGATGTATCTGGACCATTTCCAGTGTCATCATTTGGAAAGGCTTGCTATGTTCTCACCTTCATTGATGACTTTTCATGCTACACTTGGGTTTTCTTTCTCGCTCATGAGAGTGAACTGTTTGATAAGTTTATCACCTTCAAAGCTTAAGTTGAGAAACAATTAGGGAAAGCCATCAAGATTCTTTGAACAGATAATGGAAGGGAGTATGTGAACTCAAGGCTTATAGACTTTGTATTCATTAGGGTATTGATCTTTAACATTTAATTGCATACACTCCACAACAAAATGGTGTTAATGAAAGGAAGAATAGAACGCTTAAGGAAATGACCATTTGTATGCTAGAACATAAGTCTCTAGATCAATTTTTTGGGCAGAAGCTATGTGTTGTGCCAATTACATCCAAAATAGAAATCCCCATAAGGCCTTGGATGGAATTACACCTTTTGAGGTCTGGTGTGAAAGAAAACCAAGTGTAAAACACCTTAAAGTTTTTGGTTGTCCAACATGGGCAAGGGCCATTGGAACCTCAAATTAAACCTTGTACTCATTCTTTTGACGGATGACTCACACTTGATACTCATTCTTTATGTAGATGATTTGATCATTACAAGAAGTACTTCATCCATAATTGCTAGCACCAAATGTAGTAATATTGTTGTTATAATTGATATGTTTCAAATGAAGATCCCAAACTCTTATAAATATAAGAGCAGGAGACATGTCTCATGAAGAGAGATGTCTTTATGATTAATCATTATTAGTTAATATATATTAACAATATCAATCACAATATAGCATATAATATATATATAGTTATAACATAATATATAGTTATAATAATAATTTTATACATACATACATACATACATACATGTGTATATATATATATGTATATATATATATATGTATATGTATATATATATATATATATATATATGTATATATATATATATACATATACATATATACATATGTATATATACATATATATATACATATGTATATATACATATATACATATGTATATATACATATATATATATACATATATATATATATGTATATATATATATAAGTAGTATAATTATAATATTATATATATCAACATTGCATCTTAAGATTAAATCAATCCGACTATAGCTATAATCTTAACACTCCCTCTTAGCTACGGAGAACTTGTTACAAAACACAATATGCTCTCAAGCATATGGAGATACATCATCTAAATGTGATATTTATAGATATCAACTCACACATATATTAACATATATTACATATGGTATTTGCTTCAATTCACTAAGGCTAAATTTCTCAACACTTTTTTAACAAAGAGAGAATTAAAGCAATTTGATTAGAAGATTTGAACATCACCTTAAGTGTGGTCTATTATAGATTTAAGTTATGGTGTCCACCAAGATCCGGCCCAAAGAACCATAACAACTTTCATGGTGTCTAGCAAAATCTATCTCGAAGAACTATGATAAGTCAGTTATCAAGGTATCCAGCAAAATCTAACCTAAAGAACCAAGATAATACTTGCTCCAATACATTTTGGTGTTAGGAGATAGGTCAACTATTTATAAGATCTTCACCTTACAATAGTTACCTTCTGTTCATTATCATAACTTCTAGCACTCTAGGACATCAACTTAATGTAATTAGTTATGATAACAGGTCCAACTATTGATAAGATCGTCACCTTTCAATAGCTCCCCTCTAAATATATACATCAATGAAAGATCACCACCTTTCATGACATAATCAAAACGACATCATTTAGTAACTCGTATGCCATCCACCATGAACCAAGCGAGAGGGTGAACCCACCATAGCTGCTACTAGAGGGTGGAACAAAGGGTTTTCACCTCATACTTCTCTCTCAAAGAGGACAACACATTACAAAGAATTTCACTTAGAGCTTCTCCTCATAGAGAAGATATTATCCACAAAGGATTGTATCTCAAAAATTTCTCCCTCTGAACAATGATCTTGGGAAGTTAGGTATTGTAGTTACTTCCTCAAAAGCTCTCTTCACCCAAGGATGCTTGTCAAACTCACTCTGAATCTGATATCAATCTTTTGATTTTCTAGTGATAAGTCAATACTTCTTCATGATGCACTCAAGAGTAGGCCCATCAAAATCATGCAATCACACACATGTATTTCTAGACTCCCTCTGAGTATCAATCTTCTAAGCTCATGTGTTTCCTTCAAAGAAGTGCCATACTCCCTCTTAATATAGAAGAATCTCATAATCTCAATCATCAAAGATCTTTGCTTCAAGAGTCTCATTTTATCCATCTTAATCATCAGGGTCTTTGGATCTACTATCATAAAGTTGAGTCTACACAATATCTGGTAGCATGTGTAAAGTATCAACTTTCTATTCCTTTGATAACATCCTTAAACACAAAGGAAAAGATCCAGGAAAATACCCTTTATAGGATTTATAGAAATTACAAATAAGAGAGAGATAAATGTCAAAAGTAAGAATACTTATCTACACATGAAGATTCAAAATTTTCTTCTTAGATTATTTGAGAATGGAACATCTCCCCTCTACAAGGGGGAATGGAACATTGACTATTATTCCCCCAACAATGTAAGATTTTCACTTTCTTATATTGTTGAAATTTTTTGTATCAAATATGACAACTCCTGTCTAAGTTCTAACTTTCTCTTTTTATCCATTGAAAGTCCAAACCATTCATTTAGCTTAGTAGTAGAAGCGAACACAAACTAGTCCACAATACTCCAATATGTTGATTGAGTATGATTATGCCACATGAATGACTCTACAACTCATACATCAAGTTTCATTTATCAAAGAGAGACTCATAAATGGTTCAAATGAAGTCACCATTTTCTCATGATGCACACAAGGTGTAGGCTCATTAAAATCACGTAGTTGCATGAATAGCAGTCCTCTTGATTGCTATAATTTATTGATCACTGGAGAATCCATCACAACATGGTTTACTTCCTCTAAACCAATATGATTGAAATCATCAAAGGTTGACTGAATCATATCATCTATTTGCTCCCTCTCTTTCAAGGTTGCCTGAAATATCAACCTCCCTCTTTTCCTACAATAAGGTTATTGGGGGAAAAGATCAAGGCAAATGCTCGGATAGAAATAAAAATCACTTAATAATTATTCTCAATAATATTATTATTAATTATAAGAACATTAAAATTTTGATTCTATACTTAGTTTATGATGATTTAATTCCATACCAATATTTGATGTAGATATTAATATATTTATTATCATTTATTTCCATAAGCATATTAGATATTCATAGATATATTATAATCACAAATGCTTACAGATAAATTCATCTCAGTATACATATTTAACATCATTCCATATTTACTAGCTATTTTAAGTTTATCACTTAACAATTTTATTAGTTAGAAATTCTCATATTCTAACTACCTAAAAATGTATCAGATAAGACACATAATAACACATTATATAGTAAAGATAAGAGATCCCACACCTCATTGTAGACCATACCTTATGTGCTTGTGCAGACCAAGCGCTTAAATCCAAATTATGGAGTTTCTATACATTGACGCATGGTAGTTTTCGCTAAAGGTTCCATTTACTTTCTCTTTCTTGCGTTACATATATGGTTGGTTGTGTTTTTTCCATGTGTATCGAGATGTCAATGTTGATGTGTATTTCTTCATATCACCGTGTCTTGGTATATCATTATCGGGCATTGATTTTGAGTTAATCGTGACCTATCCCTATCTCTAAGAATTGCAAAAAGATTGTATCTGAATTTGGGAGCATTATATTTAGGGAACCACAGAAGCGCTAGTGCCTTCCTATTCACGTTCAACTATGGAACCGGAGATTAGCCATTTGAAAGGAAGGCTCTAGATGGAGGCTTCTGAACATGCTGCCACCATATTTTAACTACCTACCTTTACATCTCCACGTTCTTCATCGGAACGCATGTGCTCCACCTTTCGTGTCTTGCTGCGTGGAATTTGCACCCATTTCTTGCACTTCCATGAGTCATTCTTCTATCCTCCATGTCTTCCAACGACGCACAAAGGAATTCACGATAACAAAAGGATACTCATAAATAACGTGATGACTTTGCATCAGCGTTCCTTGGAACACGACCCTCCATCATAATATGATGTATTTATTTGCATATATATAAACTTATATTTCTTCCTTATAATATTATGCCAGATATCAAAGTGGGAAAATATCTAATGATCTAGTAAGAAGAGTGAAAGTAGTTAATAGACTTAAATAGGTCTATTTGTATAATCTCATATACAACATGACATAGAGCGACCAAAGAAAGAGAAGGAAGATTCGAACTGGACTGAGAATTTTGAATGCTGCAGGTGTACAGGTTAATGAATTGACGCCAGTGCCCGCATAGTATAAGAAACTTCCTAAGTTTGACGTTGAACTTTGTACTGAGATCTGCGATAACTGAGATATGCGTTTCAAGAAGCAAACAATGCTAAATATGTTTTTTGTTCTTTGTTCCATGTGATCTTGACAAATGGATGGAAACTTAATTATTATCTTTCTTAGATGTTGGTTATTGTCTCTCTTCATTGGTCGTCGAATGATCAACCATCTGATGATTATCAAGGGTATGTTTCTTTACCAGTAACCTTTTATCAATGGATCGTCTTTTGTATTAGTATAAATCGACTTGGCTATGCGTATTTAAATAGGCATGACTGCGTCTTCCCTGGGACATGATATTCTTTTGGTCTTCATTTCTGCTCTCTTTTTAATACTTCCACCTATTTACTCTATATCAGTGGTCTATATTTTTTAGCATAATCTGGACATAAATAACTATTAAATTTTCAATATCAACCTCTCCAATCTGAATCATCCAAATATTGTGTGTATTGTTCTCCAGCACTGTCGTTGTTCTGCCTTTTAATTTCCTCTGATGTGTGATAAATTGTTCTAATGGAAAATGATAATAATCTTCTTCAAAATATATATATTTTTTTATTTTATTTTTGCATAAATAGATAAAAGAACAGAGAAACATGGCATTTGCATTAATAGAGATCTTCATTGTTTACATATGCACAAGTACTTATGCATGCAAAGGTACAACTACAACAAGAATTAGTAAAAGGAAATAACTTTTTTTTTATGGCATCCATACACAGATACTTTCAAAGCCACCAAACCGTAGCTGTTCTTTTTGCAAAGAAAACTCAAGAAAAGAGAAAAAAGCATAATGGTCAAACTTGAGGTTTTTTCCCTCATTTACTATCGGTGGACTAAAAAGCTTATCAAATTTAATTCAATAGAGTTTCGGGTCCGCCAATGTAGAAGGACAAGTTGTTTATTTTATCTTATTGAAATTTATGTTTATGAAGTTAGATATATTAAATGATTAGACATGATTGTCTAATCATATATATATATAAAAGTTAAAAAATAAAATTTTGTTCTCTCAATATTCAATTCTCATTTGTGTATTTAGTATTTATTAAATAATATTTATTATTTATTATATATTAAATGTATTATTATTGATAAATATATAAAATGAAATTTAAAAAAAATTCCACTTTTTTTGTTTTTTATCGGTAAAAGGCATAAGTCTTGATATTTTTTAATAAAACTTTTACAATATGTCCTCTAGAATTTGTTTTCTCTTAAGAGGTTATAATAACTATTTCATTATGAGATTCTTCGTGGTTTATTTGATTTCCAACTTCCATATTTGCTTAGAATGTTTTGCATTTTCGACTCGATGTGCCTTTATATATAGGTATGTTCACAATATCCTGCAAAAACTCAGAAGCTTGGGCAAGATCGTTGTTAGCCCATTGGAAACCACAATAAATATTTAAATTTGATATATGTCAATGAATAAAACTTTTTTGGAACATAATCTTATAAATCAATCCTTATTTGTTTTTAGAGTTTAAAGAGACCAAAGCCTTTCCCTCTTTTTTGTTTTTACTTGTAATATATATTTTCCAAATAGATTGTATTATGGTATCTAGTTGTCATAGGTTAATCTTAATGAGTGTCATTCTTTTATTGTCACATGGATTCCCTAATTTGGTTATATTATTCCTAGGATTAATGGTTTATTATTTAATGATCTTAGCTTACATTTGAATTATTATCCTTGTCATTTTGATTAAATTGTATTCTTCAGAAATGATCTTATCTTCAATTATACCATCAAAGGCTATCTAGAATGCTAGTACCTTGATCATAATAGGGGTAGACATAGCTTCAGCTAAGGATAGATATAAGCCTAAAGAGGCAAAGGGCTATAAAATTTGAAGAAAGGAATAACTAACCGATAGGAAAATCGAAGTATTTTTTGTTTCTAAACCATAACCGAATGGATCTTGGTTAAGTTTGTAACTAGTTTAATATTTTAACATTTATATATAAATATTTTTAATATTAATGGTTTAGTTAATGTATTTATTTTATTCTATCTTTTTAATTATTTTAATGAGTACGTTTCCACCATCAACCCCTGCATTTGCTAAAGTATCTGTTGCTTTGTTGTCTTCCCTGTATATGCGTAGAATCTGAACTGACTCTAATTTGTTCATTAAATCTAAAGCTCGTTCTAATTTGGAATTGATTTTCCAATTTGGAGTTTATTTTTTCTTGATTGCATTTAAAATAAGTTAAGGGACTCCTTTAATTACAAACTTCTTGATTACGAGTTCCAAGCTCATGTGCAACCCTTCTATTGATGCCTCAATTTTTGTAACAATGTTAGTAACCTTAACTAAGAATTTGGCTCGTTTAGCTAACCATTCTTGATTATTGTTGTGAATTCAATGCATCCTAAACTTGTATTTCCAGGGTTTCCTCTGGATGCTCCATCAAACTTTAATTTGACCCAACCTCTTGGAGCTAGAAACCATTTCCAATTACCTCTACCTAGTTTATCAACTTTAGGGTACATCATTGGAGGGTTGATGAGATTTTGCCAATGATCCTTCAATTATGCATCCCATGCCAAAAACGATCCTTCTTCCTTAATCAAGTTTCTAAGGTTGTTATTGATGTTTTCTATGATACTAGCTTCTATTTTATTTAAGAGAGATGAGATCAACAACTCCCCGTTCATGAATAGTCTACGGTTTCTTTCATTCCAAATTCACCATAAGAGTAGAGATGGAGAAAGCCTACATAGACAGTTATATATATATATTAGGATCTTTTCTTGGGATAACTTTTAAGTAGGTCTGAAAGATTGATTTGAAATTTTGAGTGCCAATTTAGTTCGTTACACAACTAAGACCAACAATTTCTAGCAAAAGGGCAGCTAAATAAAATGTGTTTGATTGTTTTGTAGTTGTTTTTGCAAAGTGAACATCTAGATTGGCCTTCAAATCCCATCTTCAAAAATCTATCATTAAAATTTTGTTTTGGATAGCAACCCATTAAAAAAAATCTAGCTTTAGATAGGCCAGTTGAATCCCAACACAAGTCTAGAGGAATTTCTATTGCCTCCCATCTATGAGATTTAGTTGTGAGTTCATATACTAACTTAACTTTGTATTTCACATATTTTCATGCTCCCCAAATTAATTTATCATTTAGGTTCTTATAATTATCTATGCATTTTTGTATTAAGTGATTGTATTGTAATTTTTTGGATTCTAATAAGCTTGTTTCGGCTACTGATTTCTATTCACATTTGACTAATTTTTTGGAGATTGTAATGTTTTGATAGTCTTGTATTGAGAAGCCCTAAAGATTTGATAAAGTTGTTCTGATATTTGGGGGTAAATCTAGCTTGTTTGGGGTTGGGAGCCCATCACAAGAGTCTTCCCAAAACAAAGCAATGCTCTCATCTCATTTATCCCAAGTTAGATTCTTACAAATGAGGGAACAACATTGCATCATAAAATTCTAGGTTCTAGAGAGGTTCAAAAAATAGATAACGGGTTGGTAGCAGAAAGATATTTATGGTAAATGATTTTGGCCCATTTACTATCTTTTTCTTGGAATAATCTTCAGACTAGCTTAGCCCCCAATGCCTCATTTTTCCAACTTAAACTTTTAATACCCGATCCTCAATATTTTTTGGATTTGTAAATGTTATCCCAATGAATGAGAACTTGCATTTTCTTTTCTTCTACCCTATTCCAAAATAAGTCTCTCATTTTCTTAACTAGGTAATTTTTCACCCCTTTTGGTAATGGAAGGCATGACATGATGTAGAGAGAATCTGAGGGTACCCCTATTGTAGGTAATATGGATCCCTGCAAATAACCACACAATGGAAACACAACAATAATACAAAATTAGATACCAAATGCAACTATTTATTCATATATAAAAACTATTCACATGCAATATGCCTAGCTGTAAGGCCTTTCGAATTAGGGCCAAATACAATAGCAATTGCAAAAATAGTTTTGCAAGATCCCTCAAGATCCAATCCCAACACTAGCTAGTCTAGATCCAAACTTTGGTAGAAACCTCCAAGGAAGATCTCAACTTGTGCTTGCAAGCCCACCAAACAATCTCCTTGTTTCCCAAGCCTCAGCACTAGCCCTTCTCAAAGTTCTCTCTTCTGCCACATCCTCTTCTCCAAGCTGGATGTTTATGTCTTAAGACTCCATAAAACACCCTTACTTATACCCAACTAAGCCACAAGTCGGCCCAGCCCATTACAAATTAAAATAAGCCCTTATATTAAATATTTGCATAAGCCACAAGTCGGCTGCAACACTCATTAACTACCCACAACCCAAATTAAATGCCAAAAATTGGCTCATAGACAACTCGGGCAACACAGATACCAAGACACAACTGAGTGTTAGAAACCTCCACCGAGTATCAACAACTCACCAAGCATAACTGAGCTCCTTTTATTAACTGAGCCAACTCGAACAACACTACTATCGAGTTCCCAGTGTAAACCAAGCCACACTATTAGTTGAGTTCCTCCTTTGACGACCAAGTCCCTTCAATAACCAAGCTACTCGGTTAATACAACAATCACGAACAACTCAGTATCGACCAAGCCACACCTCTTTGTTTGACCAAGTCCTCCAACTCCAAGGTCAAACCACACCAACATGTAGGATTGCTAGCCAACCAAGGATGCTCCTGCATAAGACAATGCAAGTGCAAAAAGAAGTTTGTAATAGCTAGAAGAACATCTTTTGGGATTTAGCACATAAATCCCAAATTGGTTCTTCACATACATATCCTCCAATTCGTCAACTTGTACACTTTTTTCCTTAATCTTCTTTTTCTTCTTCACATCCATCCTCGGTGTTTCACATGTTTTCTTTCCATACTAATCTCTAACCCTCTTAGAATCTGCCAACTCAACTCGACTACAAATACTTAGGTTCCTTCTAATGAGCTCTTCATTCTACAAAGAAATAAGGTAATGCTTCCTGCCACCTGTCACAATTGAAAACATATTCTTGACACAATCATGCATAACCTTGCAATCATACTGCCAAGGTCTACCAAGCAACAAATGAAAATTGTACATGTCCACAATATCACACAACACTTGACCCTTATATTGCCCGATCTGGAAATCAACAAGGCACTTCTCCCTTACTTCCAAAGCATGCTCACCTTGCAACCAACCAATCCTATAAGAATAAAGATGACTCATTCTCTTCAAACCAAGTTTCTGAACCATCTCCTCAACAACAAGGTTATTAGTAATACCACCATCCACAATCACCTTACAAAATTTATGACCATGTTTACTACAAGTCTTAAATAAACTAGTCCTTTGACAAGATTCCAATGTCCTCTGACCAACCAATACTCACCAAGCTAGTAAATTCTCTCCTTGCTCAGGTTCATTGGTAGGGTTTTTAGCCTTATTCACAACAATAGATCTTATGTCACAGCCTAAGGACATTCATAAGATTTATGTTCTACTTCACCACACCTGTAGTAAGTATCCTTAAACTCACCTCTAAATGTTTTTTCTCTTTTGATCAACAAGTTTTGGTTTATCTTCTGCACTTGGTTTAGCCTTTTTCTAGTAGTCCTTCTTTTCTTTCCCTCTAGAAGTAACTTCACTTTTCCTCTTTAACTTATCTTTTGCCTTCAAGGCATACTAATAAGCATCCTCAACTAAATTAATCTTCAACATACCAACCTCATCTTGGATATTGAATCTCAAACCATTAATGTACTGAGCCACCTTCTCCTTTGACAATTCTCTATGCCCAGACCGAATAGTCAACTTGCAGAACTCCTCGGTATAATCTTTCATAGACATATCTTTTTATTTCAAATTTTGCAACCTCTTGAACAACTCAAGCTCATACTCAACAGGAATGAACTTAGCCTTCAACTTGGTTACCATCAACCTCCATACAATGATCTTCATTTCACCTTCCTCCTCTTTGTCTCTTTGCAGTTCTTTCCACCAAAGAGCAACATGTCCTTTCAACTTAGTTTGTTCCAACCTTACTCTAACAAGATCCTCAATATCCTCAAGCTCAAAGTCATCTTCCAATTCACCAATTCAATCAATCAAGTCTTTAAGATTCAAAGTACCTGAGAAATTAGAAACCTCAATCTTACGCTTCAACTTTAATTGAGATCCAGGTCTAGCAAACTAACAAGCCCTATTTTTGATAGGTCTCATAATGCGATCAGTTATGTCCTCACCACTCAATCCAGTAGCTTCAAATTCATTAGCAACTTCCTCATAACCATCTTCAATACCCACATGCTAAGGTACACCACCTATAGCACTTACAATTTCAAAAATCATGTCACTCTTCATCAACGCCATCTCAAATCTAAAACTGGCTTTAACCTCCTCTATTTCAAATCTAAAATCTGCTTTAACCTTCTCTGAGATCCTTTCTTCTACAGCATCACTAAGATCATCAATCGCCCTAGGGTCAAATTTTCTTGGAGGCATGTTCCAAGATCCTTTACAAACCCAAAGCAATAATCCACAAATCCAAAAGATCAATCAGCTCCACTAGATCAACCTTCTCTTCCAGCCTTCACTCAAGTCTTGGTGCAAATTGCCTCAACTTCAATTCTCGATCTACACACTCAAGAACAACTTTGATACCATCTGATGCAGGGAGAATCCAAGGGTACCCCTATGGAGGTAATTTGGATCCCTACAAATAACCACATAGTAGAAACACAAAAAAAGTGTAAGATCTGATACCAAATGTAACTCTTTATTCATATATAACACCTATTTACATTCAATATGCCCAGCTGTAAGGCCTTCCCAGTTAGGGCCAAATACAATAGTTATTACAAAAATAATTTTGCAAGATCCCTCAATATCCAATCCCAACACTAGCCAGTCTAGATCCACACTTTGGTAGAAACCTCCAAGGAAGATCTCAACTTGTGCTCGCAAGCCCACCAAGCAATTTCCTTGTTTTCCAAGCCTCAACTATTAGTCCTTCTCAATGTTCGCTCTTCTGCCACATCCTTTTCTCCAAGCTAGATGATAATGACTTAAGACCCCACAAAATGCCCTTACTTATAACCAACTAAGCCACAAGTTGGCCTAGCCCATTAAAAATTAAAATAAACCCTTATATTAAATATTTGCATTAGCCACAAGTTGGTTGCAACACTCATTAACTACCCACAACCAAAATTAAATGCCAAAAGTCAACTCACAAACAACTCGGGCAACACAAACACCAAGACATGACCAAGTGTGAGAAACCTCCACCAATTATTAGCAACTCACGAAGCATAATCAAGCTCCCTTCATTGACCGAGCCAACTTGGGAAACACTACTGTCGAGTTCCCAGTGTAAATTGAGCCACAATATATGTCGAGTTCCTTCTTTGACGATCAAGTCCCTTCAATAACTGAGCTACTCAGTTAATACAACAACCATGAACAACTCAATATCAACTGAGCCACACCTCTTCCTTTGACTGAGTCCTCTAAGTCCAAGGTCAAAGCATACCAACATGCAGGATTTCTAGCCAACCAAGGATGCTCCTACATCACGACATATGGTAGGTAGGAATAGAAAGGCACACATATTTGCTTTTGGTTTCTCTACCAATCTTAGTCAACCATTTCCATTTCCTTAATCTATTTTTTTCTATTATAGGGTTCCAAGACCTAGAATCCTCAAGGCACTTTTCCAATTGTATTCCTAGATACTTACATGGGAAGGAGCCTTGCTCGTAAACCATGAATTGACATATATTCTTGTTTAAAATCATTTTTGTATTCAAAAAAAATATTTTTGATTTATCTTTATTAACTTTTTCCAAATTCTTCTATATATGTTGTGATGATTTTTTTAGAGTTACGAGCTTCTTCCATGGAACTTTCCCCTCAGAGTATAGTATCATCTGTAAATTGTTGATGCACAATATCAGGTATACCTTTCACAGAAGTGAGACCTTTGACAAGATATTATGTGTGTGCTTTCTTAAGACTTCTACCAAAGGCTTCTATTATTATAATAAATAAGAAAGGACACAATAAATCTCATCAATGCTAAAGAGGGAGATTGCTAGCATGAATGTTGATGGTATTCCTTTGGGGGAGTATCCTAGGCATTTCTAGAGCATGTAGAGATTGTTAGCATGATTGACATGTTGCATTCATGACTGTGTTTGTCATTGATGACAACATAGTATGGTTTCTGTGAAAACTGGCAATGTAGCAGACAAAGATCAAGATCATATGGACAGAGAATTGATGTTCAAGTCAAGCACTATTGAGGATGTGTTCTATATTGTGTCTTGATGACAAGGTTAAGTGCACATGAAGTAAGTCAAAGACATCCAAAAGATACACTTGATTACAGAGAGCAATATACAAACAAAGTTCTTTAGAAGCAATTTCTGATGATTGATTTGTATCTCCTTACAGTGATAGAATCATGACATCCAAAGTTATATAGTGATAGATAACAGTGTAGTGATGATATCAGCATATACGAAAGGTCTAGAGTCGCACATGTGAAAAGTTGTAAAGACTGCGAGCTGACAATATTGTGTAATTGCAAAATAATTAATTATCTTAATATGGTCCTATTATAATTAATTGGAAAAGCCTCAAGGTCAACTCAAGGAATTATTTTGAGGACATGGTATAAAGGAAGGTTATATTCCTTTTGGTAAAGTGTGATTGGGATGCATTTTGATTGAGATAGTACAAACAAGAGAAAAGTGTTTGGTAAATGCATGTAAGTGATCCAAGGGATTACTAGATGCGAAGTTGATGATCTAATATCGAGATCAAAAGAAGAAGAGAAGTCCAGTTGATAGGACAGAGGAAGAGGAAGGACAAGTATAAATCATTTCTATTATTCTACAAGAATAATACAGAGTTGGCATAATATAGAGGAAGTGGGCCCATCTAACTTTTACAATTCCTAACAGGGTTGACACAATAGCTAATAGGGCAGGAATCTCCTAACATGGATTCAAAGTCTCCTAATAGGTACTGATATGTATTGAATGTTTTTATTGACTCCTAACCAGGTCCATCCTCTAAAAAGGAATATTTATATTAGTACATCATTTTGTGGGTGCCATCCCCACCGAGGTTTTCCCTCTGATCAAGGGTTTCCCTAATTAACATATTTGGTGTTATTGTGTATGAGTATGTTGTTATGATTGCTGATTATATTGCTCATATGGTTAAGGATTAATAAGGTTGATAATTGCTATAATAGTTGGACTGATTCACAAATTGAATATTAATATTTTACAAACTTTTTTCCCACAATTGAATATTAGTATTCTACAAACTTTTTCCCACAATTGAATATTGTTAATTACTCTATAACATGTATATGAAAGTAAACCAACAATGTTGAACAATAAATAAATCCATACACAAATTGAGCTCATAGCACCATATTTTGTTAACTAGGGAAACCCTGGCCAACAGAAAACCCCACTGGGGATGGTACCTACTAAATGATCCATTAAATAAAAGAATCCTGATAAGGATATTGACCCTATTAGGAGGCTATGAAATACATATAGTGTCTTGGTCCTTGTTAGAGGACCAAGCCTTGTTAAAAGCCTCAACCCTGAACATATTAGGACTTGTTTCAACCCTATTAGGAGTTGCTTCAACCCTGTTAGGATTTGGTAATACAAATACAAATGTAGGAAAGAAGATCCCACCACCCAAACATGCAATTATACAATGTAGTTCCTTTATACAAAAATATAGATATAAAAACCTTTTGTTGTTGTCTGTTGTACTTTGCAATCTTCTAATCATACATCAGATTTTGCATCATATAGTTCACATAATACTTCACATATCAACAATCACATCTCTTCACTACATTGCATATTTTGATCTTCTATTTATACATTTTCTTTTTACAAAAACCTTTTCTATTGACCTTCAAGCATTCACATGCTTGGCATAATACAAAAATAACTCTTGTTCTCTTAGGGTTAACATTTAGGATGTTGTCCCTAATTAGTTAAGTAATTATTTTGTAACCAAAAAATTCTTTAACCTATAATTTGCCTTTTACTATTCTACTCTGTTTACTATCTTTACTGGTGTTTACTACATAACTCATTCCATATAGTCTATACAGACTTGGGCACTCAGCCACATCATCATGAAACTTCATACTACTTGTCCTTAACTGCACATGTGCCATATATTACTCTATCATATGTACTCAACAAAAGGGTTCATGTGATGCCAGTGAAATTGTCTAATACTTAGACAATTTTCTACATCTAATTGTTAAACCTTTATCTATACAGTGTGCCTTCTCATCCTAAGATATATGTTGCCATAAATGACTACCCTAACTTGTCCTACTTATGCATATTGTCAACAATCTCCCCTTTGGCATTGATGGAAACATATGAAAAAATTGGATAAGTCCCAAAATGTTGTACAAAACTTCCTTCAAAATTGGCCTCCAAAAGTTTATAGAATTTCAAAATTAAAAATTAAAAATTTTTGGATCATTACATGTATAACCTTCTTTCCTTATATTTCCTAATACTGTACAATACTACTCCGCCTTAGTGTATTATTGTTACTCCCCTTTACATTATATTTTCTACAATTTTCCTGTACTTATCTCCCCCTTTGACATTAATGACAAAGGTGTCAAAACTTATATACATCTCAAAATTTCAGTTCATTACCTCTTCGTTAGGCTATTAGTTGAGAGATACAATCTACAAAACTTACTATTAGACTCTTCAAATTATTGTCCCATGTGTTTTTCACTCCCTTTGATATGTTGAGGAGTGCGCATAGCCCATAAGATGCAATTTCTACTGCATTTAAGTCTGAGTAAATGAATTTATCAAAGGATTTCTTTGTCGATAGACATTCATCTACCTATTGCTTAAGTATGCTTATCTTCACTTATAGATATTCTCTCAAATGGGAGAACCTTTTTGTAATCCTTTCTTTTCTAATTCCATCAAATTTATTTCATTATAAGCCTTGTTGACCTATCTTTCAATCTCTTCAACTTTAATACCAATTTGGTTGAGCTATTATGCCAATGCATTGACTGCATCATGCTTTCTTCTAAGATCCTCATCAATGTCATTGGTGAAATTGAAGGATATGGTGCATTTGGCATATAATGTCTTCCCTTCAAGTTCGCATCTTATCAACTCTTTGATGCATGCATCAAGATCTCCCAAGTCATTCCTGATGTTTTGACATACAGTGTCAAACATCTAAGCACCGTGCTTTTCTTGTGCCTGAGTTGTTGCCACTTCTAACAAGTTGGTCAATTCAACATCAAATGCATGAATCACTACCCTAGCTCTATCCTTTGGATCTGGATCTGATGATTTCACTATTAGTGTACTTTGTAACTTTTCAGTTACATCCATAAGAGTTTTCTATAAACACTTCACCTATTTATTCTTGTTGATTATCTTATTTAGAGATGATATCAATTATTTCTAATCATCATCATCTGAGCCTTTTAGAGTTGCAAGGGTAAGAGATGTGCTCGGTGCACTTATCTTCTTATCATGCTCTTCTTTCTTCTTCTTTTCCTCCTCTTCTTTTCTTCTCTTTTCTTCATCTTCTTCCTTCTTCTTTTTATATTGTTCTTCTTTCTTTCTTTTCTCTTCTTCTTCCTTCTTCTTCTCATCCTCTTTTTTTTTCTTCTTCTCATCCTCTTCCTTCTTCTTCTTCTCATCCTCCTTTTTCTTTTCATCTTCCTCTTTCTTTCTCTTCTCTTCTTCCAATTTCTTCTTTCTCTATTCTTCCTTTTTATTTTTCTCATTTTCTTCCTCTTTTTCTTCTCTTCTTCTTGCTTTCTTTTCTCCTCTTCATTATCTACTTCTTCTTTAGAGCTAGAATCACTAGAGATATTGCCAACAATGTTTGGTCCAAATCCTTAAATGGATCTTTTGCAATGTTTACTATGACCTTGGTGGCACCAATTTGCATGGTGTCAACCCCAAATTGTGATCTGGTGTGTTGTTGTTGCTGCCTTATTTAGATCTCCCATCATCTATACAATTTCCTTTTCAGTTTCCTCATTGACTTCCTGATAATTGCCTCTCATAATCGGTATGGATCTCTTCTTGTTTCTCACATATGGTTCTATTCTTTTGATCAAGATAGTCATATGCTCATCACTATTAATTTGGCATAGTTTACTGAGTTGATTTTGTCTAATATTTTTATCTTCTTCTACAAATATTTTTCTTCTATTTGTTAGCCTCTCATAGAGGTATTTAGGAATCTCATCCTTTACATCCTCAAACTTCTTATTGGACAAAATTATGTGTCTTATAACCACATTTTCTAACTCTAACTGGTCAATACCAGTATACAAATGATAAAACTTATTCAATTGAACAAAAATTCCTTCATTTATAGTTTGTGTTTTTTACTTTTTCTATTTTAAGCTTTGAGACCTTCCTTCCTATTTGTGCACTCTCTAATTCCTTCTTGATAGCGTTATGAAGCTCTAACTGACCTTCCATCTTCTTCCTTGGAAAGCTTGGCATGATCTCCTTCTTTCTCTTTCCCGATTCAGTTGCAATTTCCTTCATTCTCCTTTTCCTTGGAGAGTCAAGTGACTCTTTCTTTACCTCTACAAGTCTGACTGATTTCCTTTTGGCTTCAACCACTTTAACTTCCTAAACTTATGCTTCCTTGGTTATTGGTATGGCAGGTATGATGGGTGCCTGATGTTGTGATACTACTGCATAGGGAGCAATGGATGCTACAGTAGAAGGTGTAGCCACTATCACTCCATTAGTAGGTCCTACTAATGCCAAAGGTGGAATGTACATCATCCTTGCTGACCAATTTTCTTCATCCCTATATTTTTTGCCTCACTGTACTTGCTTCCTCAGTTGTATTCCAACTTGCTCCAAATATTTCTTCATGATTGCTTCCACTTTCATCGTGGCAAATTTATCCAATTACGCTTGACTAGTTGATTGTATCAGCTCCTCATATATTGCCAATCTATCAAATTGTTCATATTCATTTGCTTCAAGGATATATTAGGCATATCCTTCTATTTTTGCTTCAGTTATCTCATATCCCAAGGGTTCAACATATAACATCCTTGTGCAACTGCTTCAATGTATGTAAAGTCTTTATCCACCATAAAACAAATATCCTCTTTATATTTATTTGTCATGGAGGTTGGGATTCTGAATCTATCTCCCATCTCTATCTGATAAGTCTTCATGATTAGATATGCACTATAATTCACCTTCTCAATAAGGTGTTTGTTATACACTTTTGAAATATTTTCCATTGTGCTTATGTCACTGCTCACTATTGTAGATGTTCATACAAAACATAAATCTTTTGATCAAATGAAAGAACATATGTGTGATCAAAGAGTGGAATTTTAATTGACTATTCTTAATCTTCTTTATCTTCTCTAGGTTCTCTATTAATTTTTCTCTTAAAATCTCACATAAATTGACCTTCTCCTTGTCAACACAAGTCTCATATGTTGTTTGCATAAATCTAGCTGCCATGCTATCATCTCTAGAGTTGTAACACATTCTTGCAACTATGATTGTGCTCAAGAATTTGACATCATGTTGCTTAATTTTACTTATGAAAATCCCTCTACCATTATAAACTAACTTGGTATTGTCTAGCACCAACTTCTTGACATTCTTCTCATTGACTAGTATGCTTGCTTCATTACAAAGTCCAGTGACCTCATGAATTAGGTTAGCAAATATTTCCAACACATTATCTCCTAACCGGAACTTACCATCATTGATTCTTCTTGAAATTATCCTAGTCCATTCTTCATTGCCAAACTCATAGTAGAAAAGAAACTTAACTAGGTCATTATCTTTTAGATACTCAAATCCTTGTTTGTAGCTCATATCCTAATTGTAAATGTTATCAAATTCCTTTGATATTTGATCTTCACCTACATTCTCAAATTTCCTTCTCAAATAGCTACTAAAATCTTCTAAGTGAATGATGTTTTTTGGCGCTCTTGATAATGTGAAACTAAGGTTATCACTCACACACTTAACATGATTAACCTTCAATTTAGGTCTTGTGTCATCCTCCATATTGCAGGTTAATGACTTATTCATCTCAACAACTAAATTATTGACACAAATATTAAATTAAATCCTTACTTAGAAGTAAAATACCTCGATAAAACATGTAACTAAGGATTTATGTTCTTCGCACTTGAAAAAATCTTCAAATCTCCTTCAATTTTGATGTCAAATCACTTTTGATTGCAACTTAACTCTTCACATGATTGAATGATACTCACAATCATACTCGCACGACTTATATCTTTCTGCAACGATCTCTACATTAATTGTGCAACTACTCAATCCACAAAAGCTTCTCTTTGTTAACTAGTAAACTTTTTTTCGTTCATACAGCATCATGTGGTCTCCAATTGAATTGTACTCTTAACCAGGGATTTATTATGATCCTCTTTTCCTTATGCCAACTTGGTGACTTCTAACTCGATCTCTAACCTCTGTTACATTTTTCTGGTGCATTGTCTTCAATGGAAAAGTGCTTAATTCAAATAAGATGAATCACACACAATGGCTGATTTTAATCTTTCATTAGGTGCATCAAAATATTGTTCTTCTAATACTATATGTGAACTTGATGGATCATTTTTTTTTTACAAATGCTTCCTTGAATTCTTCAACATGTTCTTTGAGTACATCTTTTTGACTACCATTGTTGTTGTCTTTCCTTCTATCATTTCTATTGTTGTTCCTTTTGAAGTTTGGATTCATGTTGATGTTCATCATATCCATTCTACAAATTCTTGCAATGTGTCCAAAATTATTACATAACTGACATATAGGTGAACTCCTTTGATTAGGTCCATTCCAATTGGCTGGTGCTCTACAATTCCTTGCAATGTGTCCAAACTTGTTATAGTTGTAACACACAATATTTCTCCTCATTCCATTAGCTCTTTCTCCTTCATTAAATCTACTTGAGGATATCATTCCTTCATTACCTATAGGGTTAGCATCCCTAAACATTCTACATTGCTATTATTACTATCAAACATAAGTTTCCTACAATCTACTGCTTTATGTCCAAAACCATAACAACTATAACAATACAAATTAGTAATAGGTTTGAAAGACTTACCTATACAATATCTCTTTATATGACCAACTTCATTGCATACAAAGCATCTACCTTTGGATTCATATCTTACTTATTTAGGTTGTTCAATTTGCTCTATTTGTTTGAGTTTATCACATTTCTCAGGTTGACTTTGTTGCTCAAATTCTATAAGTAATTCTTCATACTTACTTGACTCAATTTCATTCTGATCATTTTTCTTAGGTTCAAGAGTTTCAACAACTGGATATGGTTCTTTTCTAGCTCCAGATTTATTTGCTAATTTTTCTCCAATGAGATATCTAAGAAATGTCTTATCATAAGAAGATCTATGATAGAATAGTTGTTCATCAATTTTACCACTATTGGAATATAGCTTTTCTAATTGTTGCTTTGCCTGGGTCAATTCTCCTTTCACAATGATATTGTACTTCTCGAGTTTGCATGCTCTATTTTGATAGAATCAAGTTCAGATGTTACTTTTGTAAGATGAGATATTAGATCTGCATTGTCAAATTTTAGATCTGATTCAATCTTGTTATCATCTTTCTTCAAGCTCAACTTTAGTTCAACAATCTTCAACTCATGTTTCAAAATCTCATTTTCTTTCTTTAAGGTTGCTACCTCATTATTGTCATTTGTCTACCCTCTAGGCTGTTTTCTAGATTTGAGATGATCAATCTTGTCTTTCATTTTCCCAATGTAATATTTTACATCTTCATACCTTTCTTTCAGGTTGTCTCTTTCTTCAGTAAGAAGATTAATTTGCTCAAGGGGCTCTTTAAGATTTCTCTTTAATTTTTTCATATCCATAGGGACCTTACTCAAGTTGTTAAGCCTCTTCTGGGTAACTAAGCTCCGATACCAATTGTTATAAATAGATAATACTAAGAGGGGGGGGAGTGAATCGGTATTTACAAACTTTTATCCACAACTAAATATTGTGAATTACTTTATAAGATGCATATGAAAGTAAACCAACAATATTGAACAATAAATAAATATGGACACAAAGTAAACTTGTAACACCATATTCTATTAACTAGGGATACCCTGGCCAAGGGAGAACCTTGGCGGGGATAGTACCCACAAAATGATCCACTAAACAAAAGAATATTGTTAAGGATATTGACCATGTTAAGAATATATGAATTACATATAGTGTCTCAGTCCTTGTTAAAGGACTAGGCCCTGTTAAAATCATCAACCCTATTAGGAGTTGGTAATACAGATACAAATGTATGCAAGAAGAAGATACAAAAACCTCTTATTGATGTATGTTTTACTTCGCAATCTTCTAATGATACATCAAATTTTGCATCATATAGTTCCCATAATACTTTGCATATCATCAATATCTTCGCTACTTCACATATTTTGATCTTCTATTTATACCTTTTCTTTTTACATAAACTTGCCCTGTCGGCCTTCAAGCATTCACACGCTTGGCATGATACAAAAATAACTATTTCCCTCTTAAGGTTAACATCTAGGATGTTGTCCCTAATTAGTTAAGTAATTATTTCATAACCAAAATAATTCATTAACTTATATTTCACCTTTTACTATTGTGTTTTGTTATGCTCCATTTAGTGCCTTTACTAGTGTTTACTGCATAACTCCTTCTGTACAGTTCGTAAAGACTTGTGCACTTGGCCACATCATCATGACACTTTGTAATACATGTCCTTAACAACATACGTACCAAATATTACTATGTCCTTTGTACTCAACAAAATTGTTCCTATGCTGCTAGTGAAACTATATGATACTTAGTTTTTTTGCATCTAACTGTGAAACCTTTATCTATACATTGTGCCTTCTCATCCTAAGATCTATGTTTCCATATATGACAACCCTAAATTTTCCTACTTAGCCATATTGCCAAAAAGTATAGTATCATATGTGAATTGTTGATGTGTAATAACAGGTATACCTTCCGCAGTTGTGACACCTTTGATAAGAAATTTTTTATGTGCTTTCTTAATACTTCTACCAAAGGCTTCTATTATTATAATGAACAAGAAAGGATATATTGGATCACCTTGCCTTATCCCTCTTGTTATACTAAAAAAACCTTCTAGAGTTTCATTGATAAGAAGAGAGATTTTAGGTGTAGAAATACAATTCAAAATGAGATTAATCCATTGACGCAAAAAACCAAATGCTTCAACGGATTTACATAGAAATTTCCAGTCAACTTTGTCATATGCTTTTTGGATATCTAACTTCATGAACATATAATCTTTCTTACTTTGAGTCTATTGGCTAATCCTATAGTCATTAGGTTCATCATGATTTAATTTTTTGGGTATAAGAATTAAGAAAGTGTTGTTAATCTTAGATGATAATGAGCCTAAATTTCTAGTTGCTTCTATTGTTTTTCCAAAGATCATCTCCTAGTATATCCTAGCATTTCTAAAAGAAGAATGCTTGAAAGCCATCTAGTCTTGGGGATTTATCTTAATTAAGATTAAATAGTGTTGTTTTTATTTCCTCTTTGGAGAAAGCCTTGTTTCAGATCTTATTGTCTTCCTCCAATATTAGTTTTGGGATAGAATTTAACATACTTTTTTTAGCCTCCAAATTAGAATATTCATATTTGTTAAGGATATTAATATAATAGTAAATAATTTTTTTTCTATCTAATTTGGATCTTCTGTAACATTTCCTTGTTCGTCTTTAGTTTTTGATATTCTATTCACATTATGTTATTGATAGTGTTGTTATGAAAGAATTTGGTGTTTTGACCCCTATTTGTTAGCCAATTTTTCCTAGATTTTTGTTTCCAAAAGATTTCTTCTTTTGCTAATATAGTTTCTTGTTTTGATAAAAAATATCTTTTTCTTTTGTATATTTGATATTAATTGGGCCCATTTATTATGATATGTGCATTCTACATTTTTAGTTCTTCTTATGTTTCTAATTTTTCTTTGAACATTTGAAGTGTGTTTCATTCCATCTTAGTATGGTTTCTTTTAACATTTTTAGTTTAGATACGAAGTAGAACATTTTAGATCCTTCATGGTGTCCTTCTACCCACCATTTTTTTTATTTTCATCAAAAACTTCTCGTCCTGAAACCACATTTTTTCACATTTGAAGGGATTTCTAGATGGTTTCTATTATTCATAAATTGTTAGTATGACTGGTTAATTATCTGAACCCGCATAGGGGAGGATCAAGGTGTGCACAACATGATCCAAATTGCTAAGGTTTCCTCTAAATAATAATCTATCAAGTCTTTCTACTATTTGACAAAAAACTTTTCTTTTGTTATGCCAAGTAAATATACCATTTGAGGGTGGCGCAAAATCCATCAAATTGTCTGTATTGATCCAATTATGAAAATCTATCATAACTTGGGAGATAAATTGAGATCCTCCTTGTTTTTCATCTGAACTTAAAATTGCATTAAAAGCCCTTCCTATTCAAAAAAAAATCGAAGGGCAATTATTTATAAAGGTATGGATTTCTTGCGAGAGATCTCTCTTACTAACTACCTTAGTAGGACCATATACATTGATGATATTCAAATGTAACCTTTTTTTATAGTTTTTAATTCTTCGAGTCATCCAATTGTTACCAACTATCCATTTGGTATATTCAAATTTCCTTGGATCCTATATAATTCCAATACCTCTTGAGGCTCCTTCTAATTGAATAAATTGGTTTCGCAAATCCCTACTTTCCAACTAACTACATCTCCTTTTGTCTGTCTTAATTTAATTTCATGTAGTAATATTAATTATGATTCAAATAAGGTTAGATTATGCTTTAGCAAGAATTTTTATTAGGGGCATTTAAGCCCCTAAGATTCCAAGTTGTTAACTTCATTTCCCTATGGGAAGGTTCTTCACCTTCCCAACTTTCAAAATTTCATGAATTTGTTTTTGATTTTTTACTTTCCCAGTTTTTGTTAATTTTGCAATAGTTTTTTGCCTCTCTTTTTATTCAATTTACCACAACGTGGCTTTTTTATGTCTTTTGTATTACAAACTAGTCCAACAGAGTCAATGTCATCTTTGGCATTATTTATACTAAGATCAATTTGTTCCTCTCCTTTCTCTTCCTCTTCTTCTGTTAATTCTCTAAATACCTTACTACCAAGATTGTTTTTTATAAGATAAACAAGCTTTGAAGGGACCTTGAAACCCTTTACAAATCAAGAATTTTCAATGAAGCCCAAACCAAACAAAACTACAATAATAAGGAAGAACAGGTCAGAAAACATAAGTGACCAGAGTGGCATCACAAATAAAACAGAACACATCAGCCACACAACCAAGTTTTGAAGGGTGCCTGAAACCCTATATGAGACAACAAAGGAGAATCAAGTCACCAAACAAAAGGTGACCATAGTGGCAAAAAATAAAACAAGACAATAACAGCCACAAAAATAGGTTTTTATTGGGCTTCTAAAACCCCAAAATGAAACACACTACCAAGAGCAAAAGGCCAAAAGAGCCAGGGGACAACTGGACAAAAGCCAGGAGAGTCAAACTTTCCCTTTTGAGCCCTTCTTGTTAGACCTCAGTGCCATGTCAAAAGAGGGAATGGGTGGTTTTACCTTTATTTCTTTTTACTGTAGTCCATCCATCCTCCACCAAACCAGTAGCCTTCTGCCACTGAAAATCAGCACCATTACAGCCAGAACCTGAAACCTCGGAGGCCAGGGAAAAGGATGAAGAAGAGGAAGTGACAGCAGAGACCTGAGACAAAACAGTGGCACCCAGAAAAGGTACCACAGGAGGAACTACCTTGGAAACACCAAAAGAAAGACCAACAACCACAACTAAGGGAGCCAAAAGTGGATTCATCAACAAGAATTCTAGAGAGGGCAGATCAAAATAGATAGGAGCAGAGTCCAATCTAGAAACTGGGAAATCTAGAGACAGTCCTTCTATCACCACTAAAGGAGCCAGAGGAGGGGACAGAAAAGAAACGGAAGCAGAATCCACCCCAAAAACAGGGACAGCAGCAAGAAAACCAGGAACATGAACATAAACTAGAGGCTAGTCACCACGGAAGGGGTTGAAGGAGGAACCTTCTTCAAGATGCCAGGAGAAGAAAGAACCTGAGAAGAGTTCTCAACAACCTTCTCATACGTGTAGTGGTCTTCTAAGACACCTTCAACCAAGAAGGGGACATTTTTCGTCTAGATTTACTTGAAGAGCACTTGGCAGCCAGGTGACCTATCAAGTGGCAATTCCTACAACGAAAGGGGATACCCTCATAGTCTAGAAGAATATTCCAAGAACCAAGAGGAGAATCCACCGAAATCATATTCAGGAGTCCCTTAGAAATGTTGATCTCAACAAGAATGTAAGCAAATGTTGACCAATACAAGCCAGCTGTATCCGAGTCAGATTTCACGAAGTCTCCAAGCACATTCCCCACCTCCACCAAGAAAGGTTCCACCCAAAGATGAAGGGGACGGTTCAGCAGCCTTACCCACAAAGGGATCTTATTAAAAGTTTCAGTTGAAGGGTTGAAATCCTTGTGCCAAATTTTTTCCATCAAGGGAAACTTCCCATCCCAAGAGAAATTATTGCTGAGGATGGGATTTCTATCATCTGCAGTATCAAATTTCACAACAAAAAAACCCCTTGCCATAGGGTAAATCTGGGCACTCTTCGAAATGAATGGTTCCCAAACACGGGAAATCCATGTATGCAAATCCAAAAGAGAGGGCCAGAAACCCTTAAAGTGAAAGATAGCAGCAGAAACCATGAAATCATCCAAATTAATAGAAATCTTATCAACTATAGAAGAATTTAGATGAAGCCTTTTTGGGTTACATACCACAACTGGCATAGCAACACGGAACCCTGAATGCACGGTATCACGAAAACCCGGCTGCACAGTCTGACCACCAATTCTAGCCACATCAGCATAGGAAATGGTTGAACCACCCACAACTCTAGGCGAAACCCTAGCCCGAACAACAGAAGCAGAAGCGACCGTCGCAAAGCTAGACACAGGAAAAGAAGTCGAAGCAGCCATCAAAAAGAAGCCAGACGCAGGAGACAGAACAGGACGGGCTGGGCGAAAAGCCAGATGGGAAGCCGAATCCAGACACAGGAGAAAGAACAGAACTCAGGCCCAAGCCAAGCCCAGGCACAGAAGTTGAGTCTGAAGCCGAAGCCAGGCACAAAAGACGAAATGAAGCCAGGGGCCGAAGTCAAAGTCGAAGCCTGGTGTAGGGAGCCAGGTGAGAAGAAAATACAAAAAATATTAGCTTAAAACAAGGAATCCAGAACGAAGCCAAGGGCAGAAGCCGACGTCGAACCTAGGTGTAGGAGCTTGGTCGAAGCTAGGGGCCAAAGCCGAAGCCGAAGCCAAGCACAAGGAGCTAGGCAGGAAGAAAAATTCAAAAAATTGATTACTACCAAATTTGTTATTTTCTTGTAGTCATTTATTTATCTATTCCTAGGGATTGGTTATCATGTTGAGGAAACAAATTCATGTTCTAATTCAATTTTTCTTGTACTCCAAATTCCTTCCCATATTCTTTTGTTTTCTCATTATTGTTGTCTCTATTTCTAGGAATCTCCCTTGAGTTAGTCTCTTCCCTATTATTAGATATGTATGCTTCTACTTCCACCGAAATACATGTCCATTATGTTCTTTTTCTCTTGGGTTGTCTTTTGTGTTACTTGATTCAAAGGGATCTTTCCCATTCTTAGGAGTTTGTCAAAACTTATGAAATTTCTTGTTTCTTTCTTTGGCTCTTTTATATAGGTTTTAGATTAAGGTAAAAGCAAGTTTTGAAGGGGCCCTGAAACCCTTTACATCAAAGAGAAAGATAAACCATTAAGCACAACCAAGTTTTAAAAGGACCTAAAACCAGCTAAACAACTAAACTAGATTTTATAGGGACCTGTGACCAACAGATGTGACCAAAAAAAATAACCATAAAAACACTAGAACCTAGATAGTCCATAGACTGGAGCAAAGCAGCTTGAAAAACCACCCAAACCAGTATCCAGCAAACCAGAAACACATCCAGTTTACCATCACAATAAAACCAGTCAGCAAAAGGGAACATAGGATTTTCCTTTTGATTTGAAGTTTCTCTTTCGTGACCGAAGGATCATATCTAAAGGGGGAGTAGAAGACTTAGTCTTCTTCCATTTAACTGCAATCCAACCATCCTCAAACTTCGCTGCCTCAGCAACCCAATCCTCAGAAGACAAAGACCCATGGAACCCAGGGGATGCAGAAGCCGCAGCAAACTCCCTGTGAGAATCAGACAACTTTTGGCCCCTGGGAGGAACATCCAAAACAGGGGAAGAGACCAAAACATCCACCTCAACCACTAGCTCATAATGAACGCTATCCTCAGCCACAGAATCTGTAGGAACATCCAAGGAATGGTCCACCAAAGCAACCACCTTAACCACGAGCTCAAAACAAACGCTAGCCTCAGTCACAGAATCCGTAGGAGCAACCCGGCGCTGTTTAACCATGTAGTGCTCAGAGGAGGCCCTTAACCACCAAGAAGGTGGTCACTTAGATTTGGATCTCCCAGCAGCACAACGAGCGGCAATGTGAGCCGTCAAGAGACAATTCCTGCAACGAAAAGGGATACCCTCAAAATCCAACAATTGTGTCCAAGAACCCCTCGGGGAATCCAAGCAAATCACCTTAGGAAGGCCCTTAGAAACATCCAAGTCAACAAGAAAGCATGCACAGTTCAAATGGAGAATATCTGAAGTGTCAGCATCCACATATAAAAAATCGCCAATAGCATTTCCAATAGTTTTAAAAACTGAATCTTGCCAAAGATGTAAGGGAAGATTAGGAAGCCAGACCCAGATAGGGAACTTATTAAAGGATTTCGTGAGTGGATCAAAATCCATATGCCATGGTTTGGCCATAAGTGGAAATCTGCCCAGCCAAGAAAAATTATTGTCATACAAAACAATCTTCCTATCACTGGAACTTTGAAACTTAGCTATAAAAAAACCTTTTCCACACAGGAAGATGTGGACATTATTATCTATAAGTGGCATCCAATTCTTGGAGATCCAGACATGTAGATCAGCAAGAGAGGGCTCTTTTATATAGGTTGTGTTCCTTGTTTGAGTGGGTTGCTTTGTTTTCCATGTTATATCATCTTATGCATTACAAGGAGGACTAGTTGAATATCCTTCCTTACTTAGAGGTGTGTTGTGGCTATTCTGATTTTGTTGTTTCTCTATTAATCTAGAGTATTTCTTTACGGATATCTCCCCTTCCTTAGTTTTTTGACCTTTACTAACATTATCATTTTCTACTTGATCTGAGTAATTTAGATTTCCTCTTTCTAAAACTAAATCCTAAGATTCCTTTCCTATCTGATTCATTGCCTTTGTTTCCATGTTGCTCACATTAGATGTCAGATTATGGTTTTTATGTGCTTCCTCCAAGAGGGTAATTTGGTTACTGATGTCATTTTGTATTAATAAAATATCATGAATAAGTCATTTGCATTGTATCAAGTTCTTTTTGATATCTTCAATATAAAAAATTTATTTAATAAAATGTCCGCATTGTTGTAAAGCTTCCATATTTACTTCTAAGTTGTCAATATTGATCTGATTCTCTTCTAAATTAATAAAACTTATTTGTGACCTAATTTCTGGACTGATAGGCAAAATTTCTGCAATTGAAACACCATCCAGAAGTTCTCCTTCTTCCATTTCTTGATTGAAATGAGATTCTATTATCTTTTCCAATGTGTGTCTCTTAATCAACTCTCTTTGATTGCTCAGCCTTTTTTGAGTTATTATTGTGATGATAATTTTTATTTTTAATATATATCATTGGAAAATTTTCTCTCTGACTTGTGTATTTTGGGCTTCTATTATGTAAATTATCTACTTTAATAATTCTAATTAAATGACCTTCATATGTTAAAACTTTAAGCTTATAGATTGATCTATTGGTAATTATTTTAATAGGTTTGAAATTGGAGATTTTTTTATTTAAATTAATGAGCATTCAAATATTAGTATGCCTACTGATCTTGTTTCTATTCCAATTAATTATCCCATTGATGAACCAATATGCTTAATGATTTCTATATGATCTAATTCAACAAAAATAGACTTTATTTCTGACCAATGGGAGCTAAAAATTTATGAGCTTTTGATTCACTAGAATTCGGTTCCCAATTTATGAATTTAATTGAATATCCTTTAAAAAAAACTGGAATAGAAAGAAAATATTTCTTAATAGATTAGTTATACAACAAATTTAAAATAATCTATTAGAGATAGGGGTAATACTTACCTCTGGACCACAAATTTTTTTCCAACCATCTAATCATCTTCAAGTTTTTGGATCTGGGTCCATTCTAATAAGCATATAATCCAAAAATTTCACAATCTGACCAACGATGCTTAGTAGCTTGATTACTAATAATGAGTATATTCTCATCTACTTGATTTGAATGTTCTGATCTACAAGTATAATGGAATTGAGCTCTGTGAGTTTGGTTGATAGGATGAGATGTATGAGGCAATTTTGTCATGATGAGAGGGGCAAAAGATTTGTTACTCAAAGGCCTAGATCTTCAATGGGGAGGGATATAGGAATCAAGGTCTTGCTGATTTTTGGAAAAAGACTTGAAAAGGTTTAAGATTCCTATTGCTAGCTAAAATCAAGCAATTCTAATCCAGTTTTGTATATTTTGTTTTTGAAAAAAGCTTCTTCTGATGCATAATTTTAATGGTTAGATCTGTCACTTGATTAAATCTAGGTCTTCCTTTTAAGATCCATCCATCCTCATCTATATTCTGTAAAATGTTGAATTTATTTGCAATTTTCAAAGTTTATTTTCTTGCATATTTAGTTTTGGAGAATTGGGGTTTCTACAAAGCCTAGTCTCATGATATCAATTTCGCTTTTTCTATATGAAAAGCAGAATCTACCTTTTTTGCATGAGTAGCAAAATTTGCATGGAAAGAAGAGTTCACCATTTTTTAGATATCACCAATTCTTCATTGTAATAGTTTTTGAAATCTTTGAACTCTTTCCAACCTGGATTACAACTGCAGGTTCCAAGAAGCTAAATGGAACTCTAAACAATTAATCTATCACCCTTAGACTCAAATGCATGAACAATAACCTCCCTCATCAGTCTGCTGTCACAAAGGAGTCCTCCAAAATTCATTCTATAGGAGATAATGGCAAAGACCACACCCAAATTGTGGATCACAAGTGTTCAAGCCCAAATCATTAGGTTTGTGCTTCTGATGTGTTGCTGACTGGTTCGAACAAAAGATTGATTCTGTAAATTTCTTCCCTGAGACTCTCTCATGCTAGAATGATTCATTCCAACATCAAGCTTCTACTACCATTGTAAAACCCTATTTTTTTTTTTTGTGCATTAACTTTTATCGTCAATATTATAATAATTATTTTCTCTTGCATATGAGCATTGTAAAATTAATGAATCAAGTCTTAAAGTTATAAAACATTTGAATTCATCGTTTATTTTTCAATGTGAGAGTAGAACAATTAATTTATTTGCATATATTTTATAAAATTGATATATTAAATAGCTAAAATTATAAAGCATTTAATATATTAATATTTTTTGAATGCAAAAGTAGGGGAGACTTTCATGCAAACTAGAGGTGCTTTAAGTTCAACATATAGTACTATTTTCAACCAAGGAAGACTTTTCCAATCAACTACACGTTACATGGTGTTATTTTTAAGACAGGGGATAGTTTGACTTTCTCATGCACTTATTGAGCACTGATGTGTTATTTTTGGCAAGATATGAGGCAGTTAGGGCCAGTTTACACTTCCAAATCACTTTAGAGGCCTTTTTAGGCATATTTTACATGGAGATGACTAATTTGACATATGATTTTTGTGACTTATTTTTCACATCCGACTCAAGTTTTTGCATGGATTTTTTAGCAAATCGAGGCAGATTCCAATTAACTATCAGTTGAACATGGGTTTGAGAGCATATTGGATTGGTTTTTTCATAGTTTGAAGGAATTGTGAGCCTCATTTTTCATGCATATTTTTCATATCTAAGTTAGGGTTTTGAGCTCTATTTATTGTATTTTCACCTCATTTTGAGACCTCTTCTTTCTTGCTCAAATTTTTTGCACATTGGAAATTTTTAAGTTGATTGTGGGAGCACTTTGTAGCAAATATTTTTCATCATTGATTCTTGTTTGCAATATTGTGGGTGCACTTTGTAGCAAATATTTTTCATCATTGATTCTTGTTTGCAATATTGTGGGAGCACTTTGTAGCAAATATTTTTCATCATTGATTCTTGTTTGCAATATTGTGGATTCTTTTCTTTTATGTTGTGTTTATCATTTATTTAAGCTATATTCCTTATTGTATGTTTGAATCTTGATACTAGTAATTGCAGGTCTTTGTTTGTTTCCTTATTCTTTTTATAGAAAATTGGTAAAGCCTAGGTTTTCCTTTCAAAGCAAAAGTTTCTAGGTCCTTGCATAGAAACACTTTTGTAATTGCATGCTTGTCTAGGTATTGTGAATCATTCGTATTATAGGCAATTTGTGTTGATTTATTGAAGCTACATACAAGTCATTGGTGTATCACCTCGTTTAAGTTTAGTATTCATTATTATCATTTACTTCTTATCCATTTTTTTCGCATTCAAGTTTAGTCTTAGGTGATACCAAAAAAGGAACCAACCTTTCAATCCTAGAGATTCACTCTCACCATAGGATTACGCACAGCCTGAGAGTGTTTCCATGTTCTAACATGATAGCTAGATTTTACATCTCACTACAAGTGCAATCCTGATTGACAACAATAACATCTTAAAAAAGGAGCAAATTGGTTTGAAAATGCCTTTGATGTGGTGGGTAAAATTGGCAAAATATTTTCAATATCTAGATTCAAACCCCAAATTGATTTGGAAACAATATGCTCTGTGTGGGGAAAAAATTAATGTTATAAAAAAGAAAGAATCTCAAATCTAAACTTGGAGAAACGATAGAATGTTGCTTACCCAAGATTTTGAAAACTGGAAAATAACCAAGGCATCACCCCTTTGCAAAGTTGTAGGTCATAGAATTTTGAGTAGAAAGTTTGAAGAGAAAATAGAAGTGAGAGGGAGAAATTAACAACAATGCATTCTTTCATATTTGCAGACATCTGTTTGAAGGAAACTATGCAACATATTAACTGCATGCATGCAAACAATGCGTGGAAAGAAACAAGGCTTTGGGAAGAATATCTAAAATATGTATTTTTCTAGTGAGAAAATAAAAAGACTCCCTGGAAAAAGAAAGATGCCCAATCAGAAAATAGGAAATAAAAATTTATTAATTTAATTTAATGGTTGATTTTTTGTAGATCATAGGTTAAGTAGGAAATATGAGTATGTGCACAAATATCAAGATAGACATTAATATAAAATAAGTGATCAAAAACATTAATCCATGCCTTTAGAAGGCAAGGACTAAAAAATATGATAGGAAAAAAATAACCTTTCATAAGTAGAAACCATATGCTAGTGAAACAAGATAATAGAAACAATTTGCTAATATAAACAAGAAGAGGATTAAAGTAGGCTTGAAAAGAGCACTTCTTAAAAGAGTCAAAATAATAAAAATGCCTACTTTGGATGTATGTGAGGTGTAATAGAGGAAATTGAAAATTATAATGAGATGAAGCTCATGGGAAGATGAGATACTCTGGAGTTCCCTCTCTCTCAAAAGAACGAAGGAAAATTTATAGATCACGTCTAAGAACTCAATGACAATTAACCCTTATGTTTAGGCTCTATGGTTTGTAATTTTGTGGCTAATAAGAATATAATGTTATAGAAGGCTCTTGTAAGGATTTAGGTTATATCTTATTCAGGGTTTTCCAATTATGGATAAGATTTCTAATTTTTTATATTTTTAATGCATTCTAATGAAAATAGAAGTGATTAATTGTGCAAGTTGTTGTAATATTGTTAAACACCATGCAATAATTGCTTCTATGTAAATCAGTTTGAAAATGGATTCATGAAAGGGACTTCTCAAATTAGAATGAAATTTTATTACAGTGATTGTGACTATTTCTATTATTATGATGAGAATTGTGATTATTGCTATAACAATGGTTATTATTTGATCTAGATTTATGAAGTTGATTTTAAAACATTAAGACATGTCCATTGGTTTTAAGAGTACCAAATCGTATTAACTTAACTTCTTATTGACGTAACAAATTTTTAAAAATTGAATAAGTTAATCAAATAACTAAACTAGGAATTTCAAGTTGAGCATGAATAGTAGAAATAAATTGTTGAAATTGTCTAGAAAGACACTTCTAAAGAATGATACAGATTAAATGAATATATGCTAATGTAACACCTAAACCACTTAATTGACCTCTAAGAGAACCAGATTTTAATAAGAATTCATGAACCTTTGTACACCGTCCAATCAACACATATAAATCTGAAACCATTGAACTTCCAATTAAACCTAAAGCTTCCTCATTTTCAACCTTCCATACATCTTGGTCGGCTTGTAGAGCATTCGTTTTGAAAGTTGGATTTGTAGCAACATCTAACAAATGTTTAGAATAAAAAATAATGAAATGAAGATTTTCCATTGTTTAAATGAGTTTGACTTTTTTAATTGAAAATACCTTTTGTTTTAAAAATATCAAATGTGTTTTTCTCAATAAATATTAAATAAGGTTAGACAAAGTCATGAATCTAGAGCCAATAATGTTGGACTCTGTGATAGAACTAAAAGATATGCATGAAAGACTCAAGTTTCCCACAAAAGGGACAGCAGGGGTCAAGTACCCAAGTGCTTGAGCCGAGGACCTAGAGGAAATCCTTGGACAAAACATATCAAGCAAAGTGTGCAATCTTCGGCTTAGTGGTGGCATTCCAAATAGTACTAAATCTGAATTTCCAATTCTGATGCAAAGACTGGAGGTGCCAACATTGGTTAAGAGTACCAACCATAGGCAAATGTGGCACCAGCCAAGTCTATCCCATCTTGGGCTTGTAATTCACAAGAGGAGTATACAGATACCACTTCTAGTCCTTCCACCATGGCTTAACTAGCTAAATACCCAGCTTGTGGAGCATGTGAGAAGGTAAAGTAGAGAACAATAGGTCAAAAGTCTAACGATCTAGTTGATGCAAATGAAATTGGACCTACATATCTTCCCATGTTTTGAGACTCATGGTAAATCTGGAGAACAGATCTTTGGGAGTCTTGATGCCATGTTTGAAAAAACGTATCACATTGGCACCTTGAAATTGACCAATGGAACTCTTTACACACAAAATAGGGGAGACCACCAAATATTGTGTTGGTTTGTAGACAACCTATCCCTGAAACCGTCACCTACCAAAGGAAGCTAAGGTTTGATGGCTTCCCACGCTCTCCAAATACTTTTAACAACAAAAGTGCCCAAGATTTGCACTAGTTCTAAAGTGGTGAGAAGGGTTTGAAGCCCAATCCCCTTCCAAGCAAGCCTATTAACAGGGAATCTGGAAGAAATTCAATACTTAAGGAGAATTTTTTACGCTTCATCTCCAGTGAGGGTATGAATAGCACATAAGGAAATAGCCTGCTTCTAAGTGGAAATAAGGCCAAGGCCTTCGGAATCCTTGGGCAAACAATAGTACTCTCAAACAACTCTATGAAACCCATGATGGTCAGATCCAGAACCCAAGAGGAAATCTCTGAGAAGCTTCTCCAACTTCAGATAGGAAGCTTTAGAAGGAGCCCAATAGGATGAGTAATAAACATGGGTAGCAGCCAAAACCTTGGAAAAAATATGGAAATTACCATCCAAGAAAAGAGGCTTGGTGAAAAGGTCAAAAGTCAAAGCTTGAAAGGAAAAAGGAATGCCCAAGAAGCGAAAAATATTTTTGGGTCGAATCCATTTCCAATTGTATTGATCAAGCCAAGGCGGAGCAAGAAGAAATGATTATCTATAGCACAAATTTTTGTGTCATTGAATTGTAGACCCAGAAGCCAAACAAAATGCGTTGAGACATTGAAGAGCATTTGAAGAATTTTTCTCATCCTCTATGAGAGTGAGAAAAGAGTTGTCAGCAAAGTGCCCTTTAACAAGATGAGTAGGTGACTCGAGTAGGGAAATGCCTCTAACACGGCCTGAGGAGATAATAATGGCGAGAAAATTCCTAAAACCTTCAACAACAAGAACATACAAAGTTGGAACCAGAGGACATCCCTGGCAGATGGACCTAAATAGACCAAAGGCCTCAGATTGCCTGTCATTGATGGTAATACAAGTTGAAGTATCCTCAAAGAGCATTTCCACCTACTAAAGAAAAACATGGCCAAATCTTAAGGCTCATAGCATAGCGAGAATGAAAGGCCATTCGATGTACCATAAGCCTTGGTAAAATCAATTTTGAGGAAAAGGGTTTGTTGCTTAAACCTACGAGCCCATTCCATACCTTCCCAGACAACAATAATGTTATCAAGGATATATTTAGATTTGATGAATCCAGTTTTCTCTAGGTGCACAATCAAAGGCAAAAGGTGGTGAATCTTGAGAGCCAAGGCTTTAGCTTAGATCTTGTAGGAGACATTCAACAAGGCCATATTTCTCCAATTGCAAATATCATCAAGATCTCTAGCTTTTGGTATGAATTTAATGTTTCCTTTGTTGATAATATTTTCGAGGGATTTAGAATGAAAAAGGCTTCAATGTAAACTTTGTGCATATTAGTCCCAATGGAATCCCACAAATCTTTATAAAATCTGCATGGGAAGCCATCACACCCAAGAGCCTTGTCATCTGCCATTGAGAAGATGACTTCCTTGAGGTCACTAAGGGTAAGAATTTACTCACAAAAACCATGTTATTCAACTGCAAGCTGGCTTGGAGTCGCAACAGTGCATCCCTTTAAGGCTTGGTCCCTGTCTGCTGAATTTCCCTATGTTGTGAACACCTCATAGTGTCGAATAAAAGTTTGAAGAATATCACGAAGCTCAGAGAAAATATGTTGGCCTTCCTTAATTCTTTTGATCCCCACAAAGGTATGATGAGCTCTGAGAGCTTGGAAGAATTCGTTAGAAGCTTGGTCCCCAACTTTAAGCCAATGGAGACGAGCCTTAATGTGAGCACCCCTGGCACCAAAATTGTCAACAATCTACTTTTGGTGGCAGAGATTATCAAGCTAAAGTTGTAGCTCTGAATCAAATTAATTCAAGGCCAAGGCATCAGAAGCCACACATGGATATTTTGTGGTGGTGTCATAGGATTGCCCGTGCTACAAAGAAATTTTCCTATCATAGATGTGAAGAAATCTTTTCGTACGGGAAATGGAATCGTTCAACCATTGAATCTATCCAATCCAGCCAGTGCGAGGCCAAGGTTCTAAATTCAAGACACGCAAAATGTAAGCCATAGTGGGGTTATGACTTAGCATTGACGTTGAGGAAAAATTGTGTCTTACAAGGACACTTCAGATTTGTTTGCCAAGTGATAGTAAATAAGATGGGATAGTGGTCTGACAAAGTCACACCATGCAAAGGAATGACATGTGATTCCCTTTCTTTGGAAAAAGAGAAAAATGATCGTGCAGATATCATTGCACGATCAAGCCTCTTAAAAATCATGTCAGAACTAGCTCTTAAATTAGACCGAGTATGTCAAATCCAACCATTATGGTGGCGATCAACATTGGGATCAAAAAGACCCAATTTGTTGTGCATGTAGTCCTAGGATTCTCTTTCCCCAACTGTCAATCGAAAAGGTAAAATCTCATCTTTGTCAAAGGCCAGTCGAACCATATTGAAGTGCCCACATACTACCCAAGTGGTAGGTAGCAGAAAGTTTGCCATCCAACGCTATAGATGTGATCTTTTAGCAACGTCATTAGGAGCATAAACATTAACTATACCTGTAAAAACCCCAACAAGTTTCCAACTTGAATATTAAGCACAACTTATTGTTTTTGCAATTTGAACCATTTGATAATGTATTTACTTTTTTGTACGAAAATCAGAATCAAAAAATTCAAGGAGTTTGAAATGATAATAGATAATAGCCACATAAACTTCCTTATCACTTTATTTATTTGCAAATTTATTTATTAAAAAAATTCAAATAATCTGAATGTAGCACCTGGTAATCTAAATGTAGCACTTGGACTACAATTTATTGTGTCAAACTGAGAATCACAGCTACTCCCCTATTGTTTACAGTGACTCCTTAATGTCACACCTTTGTAGATGATAGTCGACCTTGAATAACTCACGCTAGATGCTATATAGCTGAGTGAATAATGGCAATTATGGAGTGACTCCTAGAATTCCTTATCACAGGCTATTGGATAATTGTGCAAACTCTAGTAATGGTTACATGGCTTCTTGATTGTCGTCCAATCTCAGTGCAAAGCTATAAATGAAAGAAACGACCCTCAATGTTGTTAACAGCTACCCCCTTTCAATGTAATATGCTTGTGTTTTAACCTTGGCCACTGATATTGATAGATTAAAAAACTCCCAATATCTATCTTGACCTCCAGTACAACTGTTGAACAAGAAATTGTAAATTTCCACACTTCTAGAATTAATCAGTAACACAATTCTCCAAGCCACAATAGACACAATATGAGAATATCTAAAAAATATCAAATCCACTATACTTCAGCAATGAAATGAAAACACTTCTCAGATACAGTGATGAATAGTAGAGAAGTTAGGCAATCTTAGCTATACCTCAGCAGCTTAATTGCAAAAGCAATTCTCAGAATTTCCAACCCTTATACATCAACAAGGGCATACAATTCAAAACCCAAGAAAAAGCCACGAAGGCACAAAATCAAATAAATAATCAAGCATGCTTTTCCCAATGAAATGAGTTCTCATTTATAAGCTTTCATTGGCCCAAGTTTCCTTAAAACTTCACTTTAGAAATTGCATAAATTTTCCAAAAGAACTCAACATTAGAAACTTTCCAACTTGCTTTTTAATAAGTATCTCTTAAAGTCATTATTATTATAATATAAATATTATTATAATAATGCACTCAATGATTAATAAATAAATAAGAGCTCATGCAATTTATTACTTTATTAACTGTAGGTGATGACCAACTACTGAAGCCACCCACTGCACTGCCAAAAATAGAAACTGTCGAAAATAGACTTACTAAAAATAGTAAGTCCACAACTAAGACCCCCAAAACATTCTATCAACTCACAAGGGTTGCTATGATGAGCTAACTCCATCAATTGCGTAAACCTGCTACAATCAAGGACATTACAATCCTCCCTTCCCAAGATTGCTTGTCCTCAAGCAATCCGACATCAAACAAAAACCTCCACCAGGATCTCACAAGAAGCAAGTGATATCCTTGTCCTCACTGAACCAACAGAATGCCAATGCCATCATCAGGACCAATAACATAACCTACAACATGGCACCGAATATCTGTACTAACAATGCAAAAGTTGGAACATCCCTAACTGAAAAATCTGTAGGAGATCTCAACACACACTCCTTTATTATGCCTACCCAATCATCCTACAGACAATCCAGCTTAGGTTCAGACCAACTATGTACCCAGTGCAAGTCTTGAACATGTGAGTCAAACACCAAACTATAAATACTCATCACAGTTTAAACTTTATCATCAGTATGATCATCTTCATCGACATCCTCGTGTTGTTGTGATGACTCATCCTCAATCACATCAGTGTAAACTGACATACCACGATTTGTTGCTCCCTTTGGCCTTAATGCACAAGTATGACCTTTAGAGAAAGGCCCCTTGCATCAAAAGAAAAGTTGATGCCTCCTCAAATCCTCTCTAGAAATATCATTAGACATCCCCACTAACTTACCTCTTGTCCTCTACTGGTGGGGGACTCATCATTGGTCAAAAGAGCAAAAGATTTTGAAGCAAGGTTTCTTCGAGAAGAGGACTCCAAGTCATGTGCCTTCCTCATTGCAAATTGAAGAGAGCATGGGACCAAAGACTTCACCCATCCATGGAATGGCTCAGTCAATCCCTCCATAAATAACATAACTCATTTGCACTCTAAAATATCATAAACCATGACTAAAAGCCTCTGGAACTCACTGATGTAACTCTGCAATCCACCATACTACTTCAGCTGAGCCAACTCATAGAAGTACACCTCCGGATCTTCCTATCAAATCTCTCGATCAAGCAATCCACGAATTCCTGGAAGTGATTTGATCATGTCGTAAAGAAACTAACCCATGGTACCACCAGTCATGGGTAGCTCTATCTAGATGCAACACTCCAAATCTAATGGTGTCCACCTCTGACATAGGATGCAAAGCCAAATATGTGTCAAGCATATGAATCCAAGCTCAAACTGTAACTCTCCCAGTACCATCAAAGTGCTGCAACATCATCTTACTAGCAACTTGTTGTAACTCAGTATGTCGAGGTCATTGTGTCTAAGGTCCCGACCTCGCTCTGGAATGCTTTCGTTTCTGAGTCAGAAACCTACCATATTCAAATTATCTTTAATAGCTTGTGGTAAAGCATCCCACTCCGTAAATTTTACCAACACATCATCAGCAAAAAGTGCGGCATCAGGCTCAATACTAACCGCATCCATCTCAGGTCTCAAAAACATGGGCCTCTATAGCCTATCATGAGTGTCAGAATGTAAGTTAGCTTTGTTAGCTAATCCACCACGATCCTCAACTCGAACCCGATATGCATCTTTGTACCCAACACCATCTCGGGTTCTATCCTTGACTCGAGATTATGAGAACCAACAGAAACATCTCGAGCTCTCTCCCTACTTCGTCCTCGAGGTAGTGTTATCTGTTGTAGAGTATTAGACAACTATTGCAGTAGATCTGTCATCTGTTGTCGCTTGGTTGCAATATTCCTAAATGCCTGCAGGGCATCTCTATCAACCTCAACATATGTGGGTCGTAGTCCAATGCCACCATAACTACCCAGACTACCATCTAAACCAAACTGAACCTCATATTCACCTTCCCTAGGAGGCGAATTACATCCCCTTCGGGTATAGTGCATACCCAGCACAAATCTCCTATCATCGGCCATGATACTGGATAGACAAAAATGGATTAAATACAAACTACAATTCTAACCAAGCACTAAACTATCATTTAATTTGGAGCCTAATTCTTGCAAGCTGGCAGGAAACTACTCTAATACCGCTATAAAAACCCCAACTATCTTCCAACTTGAATATTGAGCACCACTTATTGTTTTTGCAATTTGAATAGTTTTATAATGTATTTTCTTTTTTTGTATGAAAATCAGAATCAACGAATTCAAGGAGTTTGAAATGATAATAGATAATAGCCACATAAACTTCCTTATCACTTTATTTATTTGCAAATTTCTTTATAAAGCAAATTCATATAATCTTAATGTAGTACCTAGACTGCAATTTATTGTGTCAAACCAAGAATTACAGTTGCTCCCCTATTGTTTACAATGACTCCTTAATGCCATGCCTTTGCAGATGATAGCTGACCTTGAATAACTCACGGCAAATGTTGGATAGCTGAGTGAATAATGGCAATTATGGAATGACTCCTAGAATTCCTTAGCATGGGCTACAGGATAATTGCATAGACTCCAATAATGGTTACATGGCTTCTTGACTGTCATCCAATCTCAATGCAAGGTTATGAATGAAAGAAACAAACCTCAATGTTGTTAATGGCTACCCCCTTTCAATGTAATTTGCATGTGTTTTAACCTTGGCCATTAATATTGATAGATAAACAAACTCTCAATATCTATCTTGACCTCTAGTACAAAGGCTCAACAAGAAATCAATAAATTCCACACTTCCAGAATTAATTGATAACACGATTCTCCATGCCACAGTAGACACAGTAGGAGAATATCTAACAAATATCAAATCCACTATACTTCAGTAGTGGAATGAAAACACTTCTCAGATACAGTGATGAACAGTAGAGAAGTTAGGCAATCTTAGCTATACCTCAGTAGCTTAATTACAAAAGCAATTCTCAAAATTTCCAACACTTATACATCAACAAGGGCATACAATTTAGAACCCAAGAAAAAGCCACGCAGGCACAAAATCAAATAAATAATCAAGCATGATTTTTCCAATGAAATGAGCTCTCATTTATAAGCTTTCATTGGCCAAAGTTTCCTTAAAACTTCGCTTCAGAAATTGTGGAAGCTTCCAAAAGAACTCAACACTAGAAACTTTCAAACTTGTTTTTTAAGAAATATCTTTTTAAGTGATTATTATAATAATATAAACATTATTATTATAATGCACTCAACGATTAATAAATAAATAAGAGCTCATACAATTTATTACTTTATTAACTGCCAAATAACACGGCAAGTAGCAGTAAGTGAAAACCCTAAAATTTTAACTTCTTGGAGACACAAGATATCCAAGATCCCAAGTCGACGTCTAGTGTCATGCACATAGTACTTTTGAGGAAGGTCTGTAAGACCCCACACATTCCATGAGAGAAAACTCATGATAAAAACTCTTGCATGTCATCCTTGTCCCCTAGAGAGGATAAATTGGTGTGCAAGAAAGAGTTGATTGTGAAGCTAGGAGAAGAATCTCTGCCAGAAATGATTCTTCGCTTCTCAGAGCCACCATTGGGATCCTTTCCATGGCCATCAAGGCTACGAGACCTTCGCAAGGGCTAGGAAGCAATCATGGAAGATTCATGTAGAGCACAGACCCAAGCAAGTTGAAAGACACGTGTAGGCATCGTCCTACCCTATCCACCAGGGTTTGAAATGGGTAGGGGCTAAAGAGGCACCACCCGTGTGAGTGGCACAGCTGCGAAGTCATCGGAAAAATCTCCAACGAAGGCTAGATGAAAGAAGACATTGGTTTTTTCAAATGCAAGGCATTTTTACCTTTGCGCACAACAGTTGTCCATTCATCTTTTTTACCGTTCTCGACAAGCTTAGCTTCGTCTCCTTGCTAGGAGTCGGCTTACAAAGCACAATCAACAAGCAGTCATTGATCTTGCGCTCAATTGATTAACACCAATAGCAGATGTTTGCCAGGTTCAGGTAAAGCCCCTTCTAGGTGAAGGTATGAGCCCCAACCTAGATGTCAATAGTTTCTTTGAGATCACGGGAAAGGTTGACTTCAACACAAACCCTCCTTTGAGGGCAAGTGATGAAAAACTTTTTTGGTTTCATGCACACCACTTGACCAAGGTTTTGTACAATGGCATGGATAAACAACCAACAAGGCATAGGGAGACCCAAAAACTCAACCCACACAGGGACCTTTAATTTCTTGTCATCTAAGATAGAGAAGTCTCAGGACGAACATTGAAAAACAAGCAGCGAAGACCTAACTATCCAAGGCCTGTGGTTAAAAATTGTGTCAGCCTAGGAACGGTTTGCAAACCAAAACAAAAAAAAGCCTTGGTGAGGCTTTAAACACCTTCAAGTTGGACTCCATGAGGAGTCCCGGCCTTGGCAACCCATTCTTTAAGTATGCTATCAAAAGGAGTTCTACCCACAAAATATCCTATCAAAGTATGCTTCTCTAGCTAGTCACAAGCATTATCAAAATCTTGAATGTTAAGAACAATATCAGGGAGCTTTACCTCATGAAACACTTTCAGAACAAACTTGTGAGGACGTTTGTTCGGTGGAGGTGCCATAAGCATATGTCATAGCAACTTCAACACCAGTATCAACTATTGGGCTAAAGTTGGTCGGAGCCATAATAAAAAACCCTAATGCTCTCACAACAAATGTGGTATGATAGGTGCAATACACAAGGAAGAATTCAGAAGAAAAGTCATACTACATGTAAAACCCTAGCAGAGCTATTTCACATTCTTCTCTCTCCGATTTTTTTTTGAAAACAAATAGAAACTAAAAAAAAGGTTTGTTTTATTTTAAAACCTGCAACCAAATAGTGAGCACTACAAGAAAAATTATAAGCTATAGATATTAATTGTTCCCTGCAATAAATGTTTTGTTTAAAAAATGGCATTAAATTGAAATGTTAGAGATAGATTAAATTAAACCTACAACACAAGTGAGGAAAATAAATGTTAAGGATTAAGCGATAACCTTGCGCCTAACATTACAAAAGTTAATTTATTAAAAATTTATAAACCAATTGCAAATTTAACAAAGAAAATTTAACATAAACTTTGAATATCATAATCAAGTTTTGGTGGTAAGTCTTACAAAACAAGGCAAATAAAATAACAAAAAAAAACAAAAAAATTTAACTCTTTGCCGACAAGCCTTCCATTGACAGTTAGAAATGAAAATAACAAAGTAGATAAAAAAATTAATGAAATGAGTTGTGGTCCCTTCTCAAAAAAGTCTCCAAAACAAGGGTGCTTCATTTAATGACATCCTTCATCAACTTTCACTGAAACAAGAAATAGTAACCAAGCTCTAATACAACGAAAGGAAAATAAAAAGATAAATGGAATAACTAAAATCCAAGAGAGATAGATGACGAAGAAAATGTTACCATGAGAAAAGCATAAACTTGAGAAATCACCCAAAGAGCAAACAAGAAGACAAAAGATTCAGGGGTAAAGAAAAGAAAAAACCCCTTGTATATTATTATAATGAGACAAAGTCTAACAATGTGTGTGCGTGTGTGTGTGTGAGAGAGAGAGAGAAGCTCATTTAAACTAACATCAATATGTAGAAGAATGAGGGAGGGACATCTCTTAAATAGAGATGAAGGGAGGAGTTACAAAAGTAACTCACAAATCTATGAATGTCACCATTCATAGTGAGTGTGTGCAAAGTGTCAACATCATCTTAAGGGGGGATAACCTGATTTTCTTAATAAAGAAATTACAAAAATAGCATGTCCACACTCTTGCGCAAGAGGACAACAATATGACATGTGCTCACACTTGGGCAAGAGGACAAATTAGATGTAGCGATCCTTGGAATATCCCTTATTTAATACAACCAAGAAAAGATTAATTTTCTAACAGTCATTGGAAGTTCTTACAATTTTGCAGAGAGAAAACATGTTTTTACGACATAGTATAGATTGGCACGGGTGTGAAATTTTTATCGGTGGAAAGATAAATATATTTACATGGTTTTTGGTTACTGGTCCTAAAAAAAAGATTATTTGATATATCAAATAAGTCAATCTACCTAGCAAAGTTTTTTAGAGACTAGTGTTTCTAGTTTTGATTTGTTTAAACATAAATTGCTTTTCCACCATTAGATCTTGATGAAAATTGGAGGAAAAGTTTATATTGGTGTTGTCTTCAATCTCACTAAAGGGATTTTCTTTATTATTTATTTTGTGAAATATACTCTTGAAAAAATAATTGCAGTTGTAGGGCATAGTCAATTAAACCTTGATATTAGAGGTTTAACGAAGAAAGCCCCGATATTTTGGGTTGTTTACTTTGGGATTTAGTTGTAAGACATTAGCATACATTGTGTGGATATGGATTTTCTCCAAAGAAGCATGTTTGATTTGATTTGAATTGAATCAATATTGTTTGAAGTGTCATTCTTGAACCCGAAATGAACTCAAAGTAAAAAGTTGTCTTGCTAGGTGACTAAGATTGATATACCATATCCCTCCTAATATTTCTTTAGAGTGAAAGGTTTATGGAGACATTAGGATAAGGTTTTCCAATCATAGCAAGATTGTTTACTCAAGAATGCAAAAGAATGTATCAATACACTTAGTGTTAAGAACCTAAAAGTTGAATATATTGATGAAACTTTGGGTTACATTGTTGATCTTATGATATTGTCTATAAATTATTTACAAATCAGTGGAATATAAAATACTTGCAAAGTAAACTTCTCACAAGAGTATTAGAACTAGAGATCCAGAGATAACTCAATAGTTGTAAGACTAACATAACTTTAATCTCATGTTATCAAAGGGTATTACAAAACTAATGTGCTAAAACCACCCAAAAATTGCCATATTTCTTATCTTCAATCCAAGATGCCCTATAATGTGTCAAAACATGCCCCAATACATGTAGTTTCCTTCTACAATTCATTTATGTGTTGAATAAATTTCATATTTCCTATTTCAGGAAACCCAACTTGCAGAGGCTATAACTTTTGAACTGAATGTCCAACTAACAAACTATCTTAAACTTTGGAAAGCTTGTGACATGCTCTATCAATATATAACCTGCCATGATGGTTGTAGACACTTATGGGCAAAAAGCTTTTGTTTGGAATTTTTAAAGGCAAAAACTTTAATTTGGAACTTTTAAAGGCAAAAACTTTAATATATTTAAATCTAGATATGATCTTGCAACATAGATTAATCGATGCGCTTATGTAGCCAATCTGTATCTTTAGAAACAAAGAAATTGGACCAATCCATGCTCAAATATAAACTTACTGTAAAAGCTAACCTTATTTAAAAACCAAGGTTGAGACACCATTTTCTAAACATATCTATGTTTGATTTGATGAGGCTACTAGCCCATATTAAAATCATTTAAACAAGATTATTTTAAACTATTATCTTGATTATAAGGGTTGAAGGTAATACCCAATCCTATGTCCTCTTTCTTAGACATCAACAATATTTGAAGCTTCCACACCCCTTTCCTTGGACAACTGGTGAAACAATCCCTTTATACTCCAAAACCAATTGTCGCCTCCTTAGTATGGCTTACTTAAGAAGTAATGATATTTCCAAATTAGGAAACTAGCATGGTATGTTACTCATGAATTATTAACAGTGTAGAACTGGCTCTTTTTTATAAAATATTGATTATTATTTGCAAGCAAATGACTTCAAATTTTCCCCCAACATTCAACCAAAACTTTATAATCTCATAAATTAAGCTACCATTATAGAACTAGATAAATCCATGATAAATTGATTGAGGGTTTCTATTTCACCTCCTTTTCATATACTAATTGGAAATTTAATATATTATCTTCCACAATTTTTTGCTTTCCCCCAATAATTAAATTGTCAAACTTAATAAAAATAGTTACTTAAATATAAATTGTTTGAAAAATAACTTTATTTGGCAACTTGTTTTAGTTGATAAATGTTTCATTTTTAACATCCCAAACAAAGGAGCACTTAGATTGTATGTCATGGTTCTGAAATCGATCAAGAAAGGAAAGAGAATTAAGGAGAATATTTCAAATTCTAAGCTATCTATGTGTGAGGAGGATGAAGACGATGATCCTAGTGGCCATGTAAAGGTGTTTTGAGTGTCATTCTTTCCTTCTTTATTGCTTGGTGTATTTTTTGGTGGGTTTTCGAATGTTGGGGCCTTTTTGGCCATGAGTCTTTTCGAGATTTTCTTGTGGACAATCTAGTATGTTGTGGAATTATTGATCTTTCTCCAAATATTTGGTTTTCTATCACAATTGAATTCTCTAGTTGTGTGCTCCTTTTTACAGGTCTCACTAGGGTATGCTCTCCCCAACTATATGCTTCTTTTGGGAGAATGGTGGGTATGCCCTGTATGGCGATACTCTCTTTGACAAAGATGCATGTGGGGGGATTGACCCCAAAACTGGGGCCGTTGATGAAAGTTTTGTGGGTAGTTGAAGTGTATCGATGCCTATCATCAATGTGTTCTATTGCAGGGGTGGTTTGTTGTTTTCTTTCACTCCCTTTGTGAGCCTCCAGTGGTGTCACCTTTCGATATCCATGGGTTTGACCCTTTATTTAGTTTGCTTATGTTTGGATTGGAGATTCCCAACTTGGATGATGTGTACGATTGTTGTGCTTGCCTATTGGCATTAGTTTTCTTGCACTTGACCTTCTCTGATTTGGGAGGCTTTTGTGTTGCTCCAAAGAATTTACCAAAGTTGTTAGTTGCTTCTAGGGTTTGTTTCAGGACCCCCTCTCCTACGACATTATTCGATGTGGATGGTTGAAGGCTTGTGTGTTTTGGTAGAGGGCTATGTTTTTCTTGGTATCCAGTCTCTTCTGGGTCCTCTCACAATGTTGCATCTATGTAATCTAAGCCATCTCTCATATGATGTCTCTGATGGTTCTCGAATGGAGAACATTGGGGTTTGGTGCTAAAGTAGTTTGTGATGGGAGGTTGTCACTTCCCTCTGCACTTTCTTTGTGCCCTCTCTAATGCTGCTAAGTGTTGATTTTCGATGCGCCCTTTTTGTGGTCTAGTGGTTGTTACACAACGGATTGTATCTATTGGAAGATCTTCTAGGAGGTTCTCTGTTATGGATAGTGATGAGGAGCCTTGCCCCAGTTTGCTTGTCTTTTGTTCATGTGATGTAAAGGGAGACCTACTCAAGAGGAGTGGTCTTGATGGTTGACTCTTTGATGGAGGGTATTTATTTCTTCTATGTGTACGTGAAAGATAGGAACAACTATAGTAGAGGGAACTATTCTTCCGACTAGAGTGTGTTTAGTGCTTTAAATTGGGCTTCTACTTTACTGTAGTGGGATACTTTGGATATTGTTATAGATGTGGATTCTGAGCTTGAGGATTTTGTGGAGGTTGTTGATTATCAAGGACAAGAAGTCTCCTCAACTTGGAGGTTTAATTTTTTTATTATGGCTTTAAGGGAATGATGTGGTAGGCCTTTTCCTTTAATTATTTTCTCTTCACCATGGAGAGTTAATAGGTTGACAAGCCCCTTTCAACCTGAGGTGCTTTCCTTGTTATGATGAATGAACTTGTGTGTTTTAGTGTTGTTCTACATTCTTTGGGACTATCTATTTTGTTAATCCTAGACAATCGTTTATTTTTCTCTTGTGGCCGAGTATACACTGATAGTTTTGAAGGGCTCACTCTGGGGTGCTTTTGGTTAGAACTTGCAATTGATTTGGGGGCTTCTCCCAACTTTTGTGTTTGTGCAGTGTGTTGTCATTCCGAAGGGGGGTCTTGGTACATTCTATTGAATTCTTCTTCAAGGTTCCTATGGAGGTGAAGCAAACTCCTATTGAGGTGGAGACTACTTTTGTGAAGTTGGAAGTTGTTGAGTTTATTATTGATGTAGAGATTTTCTGGGCTCCCTATTGCGGACATGGTGTTGTTTGGTGAGCTAACAATTTGTACCTTGTGTTGATCTTTGTTCCCAGTGTTCGTATTGAGGTGGGACCACGTTGCTATTAAGGTGCAAATGGAGATTGCAACTGGTGTCCGATCGACATTCCTTTGTTTGCCTTTCTCCTTGCTTCCCCTATTAAGGTGGGTAGCTTGACTATTAAGGTGGAAAGGAGTTTTGCAGTCAATGGGAAGATCTACTGATGCAGTACAAGGTAGGTGTGTCCCCAAAGGAGATGACCAAAGCCCCCAACAAAGAAAAACACACTAGAAGTACAACAAGATACAATTGAAAACAAACTAATTTATTAATAACAAATCTTGAATTACATCAAATGAACAAGATACATGTCTAGTTGTAAGGCCTTCCCAGTTACGACCAATACATTCTAGATTATAGACCAAACCCTTAACTCTTGAGCTATCCTCTTGCTCCAGTGGACATACTACCTCACAAGACTCAATTACATTACATATATAGCCATCAAGACGCATAGGTCAACTTTGAGTTCACAAACTCTAATAATAGGAAATATGTTATACAAAATAGGACTAACCCTTAATGAATTAATGACTAAATACATAATACACTATAATATATTTGGTGACCTTAGAAATAGGTACACACGTTATCCAACCATCTAAATCCAAGAGCGCATAAGCTAATTCTTAAATATAGAATCTCGCTGAAGCAAATACCAAGCATCGTATGAAGCACCACATAAGAAATCAGCACCCAAGAAGACGAAGCATAACTCCAACCAAATGTAACATTAAATTTTGTGCACATAAGGATGATCCATGATAGATCCAAAATAAGAAGCCAAGCCTGTGGAATATGGAAAGGACAAACAAGTGTTCGCAAAATCAAATTGTCAAACAGATAACTAGAAAACTGAAAACAAAGCAAATATCTCTTTGGGGATGCAAGAATGCCAACAACCCAAGGATGCTCCTGCATTAGACACCCAAGGTGACAAAAGATGTTCCATAAGGACTTATGAACGTCTAAAAGGATTCAAAACAATAAATCTCATGACCATTCTTAACCCATAAATCCTCTTCATCAATCACCATAGAAGTTTGGCCAAGCAAACTATTGTAAACAATTGCTCCATCAAATATCTCAGGTATGCTACTTCCAGGATCAAATGAATCATACATGTTGCATGTCATCATCTGATTAGAAGTTTTCCTTCCTCTACCTTTCTTCTTAATCACAGGATCAGATAACTTCCTCAAGTCAGACTGTTCTTCATGAATACTAACCTTAACCATGAGTTTTGCCATCCTTAAACTGAAAGTCTTGAAAACACTCAAGTTCTTAGCTTTTCCTCCTTCCTCATCCTTCAAAGTAATCAAAACAAATTTATGACATGCTTCTCAATTGTAACGATATTCTTTCTGCAATAATGTATAGCTCCTCTGTCAAATTGCCAAGGCCTTCCAAGTAAAACATGACAAGCACTCATGTTAACCACATCACATAAAACTTCATCCTTAAAAGGTCGAATACTGAAATTAAGCAAGTATTGTTCTCTAACTTGCACCCAATGATCATCTTGAAATCAGCTAATACCATGAGTAGAAAGGTATTTCAATCTCTACTATCCAAGTTTCTTAACCATTTCCTCATATTCAAGACTACCATTACTACCTCTATCCATAATAACCTTGCAACATTTATCTCCAGATTTACAAACAGTTCTAAATAAGTTCCTTCTTTGCACTAATTCCTCATCATGCTCAACCAACATGACTCTTCTCATCAAAAGAGATTCTCCAACTTCAAGTAACGCCAAATCAACATCAGAAATTTCCTTTTTCTGATCTTCCTATACAACCAAGTTTTGTTTGTCAATCTTCAAACCAAGACATTCAAAAGCTCAGTGTCCATCTTTGCCAGATTTAAAACAAGTGCCTTTGAATACAAATTTCTTATCAAAGACTACTTGCTTACCCTTATCCACTTTTGTCAATCGTTTACCTTGCATTCTTCCTAACTTATCTTTTGTCTTCAATGCATTTTGATAAGCGTCTTCAACTTGACTAAGTTCCAACATACTTAATTCATCCTAGATATTAAATTTCAAGCCATTAACATACCTTGCAACCTTTTCCTTAGAAGGTTCACAATGTCTAGATCTGATTTGTGTCATGTAAAATTCTTCAACATATTCCTTCATAGACATGTCCTTCTACTTCAAGTCTTGCAATTTCTTGAACAATTCAAGCTCATAATCTTTGGGAATGAATTTAGCCTTTACCCCATAAACCATAGGTTTCCATCTATTAATCTTAGGTTCATCATTTCTTCTCTATCCTTCTATAAGTCTTTCTACCACAAGGAAGCATGACCTTTCAACTTAGTTTGTGCTAATCTAACTCTCTGCGGATCTACAATATTCTCAAGCTCAAAATAATCCTCAAGTTCCTTAATCTGGTCTATCAATTCCTCAAGATCTAAAGAACCAGAATAATTTGATACCTCCAATGTATGACTCTTACCAACTTGTGTCATAGCTCTCAACAATCTTTCTTCTTTTGCAGGGATCTCTACTTTAGGTACTTCAAAATCTTGAGAAGCTTCTACATATTCATCTTTAGTTTTAAGCTTCCTTCTCAAGTCATTCAAGACATTTCGGATCTCATCCTCATCTCTATCTTGAATTCATCAAACATATGTTCCAGCCTCCTATGATTCATCTTTCTAGGTGGCATACTAAAACAAAACAAGTTGCGACTGCCTCAATCTTTGGTGATCTGTCCACCAACAAGAAGTCAACAGGTCTATAGCAGGTTACCAACACAACTTGTACAAGTCCTCTACAATTGTGAGCCTAAACCACGGTCTGTCACCTCACAACCAAGAAGTCCAAGTCTTGAAAAATCCACCAAGCTTAACCACGCTCAGATTAGTCACAATCAGATCAACCTTTTCTCTAATACCATCTGATGCAGTACAAGATAGATGTATACTTACAGCAGATGACCAAACCCCCAACGAATAACAACACAACAAAAGAACAAGATACAATTGAAAACTCTTTTATTAACAACAAATCTTGAAGTACATCAAATGAACAAGATACATGTCAGGTCGTAAGGCCTTCTCGGTTACGGCCAATACATTCCAAATTACAAACCAAATCCTTAATTCTAAAGCTATCCTCTTGCTCCACTAAACATGTTGACTCACAAGACTCAATTGCATTACATATATAGTCATCAAAACACACAAATTGGATTTGAGTTCACAATCTCCAATAATAGGAAATGTGTTATATATAATAGAATTGACCCTCAATGAGTTAATGACCAAATATATAATACACTATAATATCTTCGGTGGCCATAGATATAGGTTCACATGTTATCCAACCATATAGATCCAAGAGCACATAAGCTAACTCTTAAATATAGAACCTTGCTGAAACAAATACCAAGCATCGTATGAAGCACCACGTAGGAAATCAGTGCCCAAGAAAATGAGGCATAACTCCAACAAAGTATAACATTAAATTTTGCACACATAGGATAATGATCCATGATAGGTCCACAATAAGAAGTCAAGCCCGCAAAATCTGAAAAAGGACAAACATGTGTTCGTCGAATCAAACTGTCAGACAAATAATTGGCAAACATAAAATAAAGCAAATATCTTTTTGGGGATACAAGATTGCCAACAGCCCAAGGATGCTCTTGCATCATCTATAGCCAGGGAGTGCTCAGATTAGTAATTAGGGTGTTGTTTTGAGAGGCTCATTGCCAATACCGTCCTTTTTAAAGGTTTTTGGTTTAAGCCCTCTATTGTGGGTGGTTGCCAATGCATTGCCATTTGCCTATTTTGGCACTTTCTTTGTAATTCTTAGTTGGAGCTTTCGGCTCTTTGTTGCACGTGGCCTCTCTTGGCTTTGAGTTCTCTTAGGTGGTTTAGTTCTGTGCCTAGACTTTTAGTTTTGATGAGCTATAAGGTTTTTGATACCTGACAACTTTAGTTTCACTCGCTGCCATTAATGTGTTTTTAATGGTGGTCTTGTGTCCATCCTGGATTTTCTCTGTTGTATGGGGTCAGCCCCCTAATTTAGCTGCTGCTTAATTTAAAAACATCCCAAATAACCTACCAGAATTAAAATAGACTAAGGGTCTTTGCCAATTGCTTAAACCTGCAAAAGGGGGCATCACAATTTATGATAAAAATCATTCACGTATATTTTTTCTTGTGTATGATATCTCATATTGAAAATTGTCTTATGGTATTAAGATAAGATGTGAAGTTCTTGTTCGAAAATTTCACTTTCGAGATATCATTCTACAATCATATGATTTGGTTAAAATTTTGAAAATGCAAGCATTTATTTGCAATAGTTATCATGACATACAAATATTAACGGAAGAAGCCCATTAGTAAATTAGTAAATATTTTGGAAACAAGATCTTCACATTATTGTCTTTCTTCATAGACTTCCTTCTTAAGTTTTCATGTAATGCTATCTTGCTGGACACTTATGGATATTGAAGTTTTGGGATTATTGCAATGGAGAGTTATCTCACTCAATATGTTATAATTTTGTCACATACCATCATCATCAAATACATTGATGTCTATAGAAGTCCTTCCTGCCGGAACCTGTTGAAGAAAAGATAAAGAGGATAAAGAAACAGTATCACAACTAACTTAATATCCAAAGAAATAATTGATTTTAAAAGAGGCCTTTATAATCTAAAGATGATAGTTTGCATTTCATGGGTAGATTCAATATACATAAGGCATAAATGAATGTGCTAAAATTTGGAAAGAGGACACGACTAGTTCTTACAGGGCATAAACAGCTTCTAATGAGATCTGAACTATCTTGACAGCCGACCTGTAAAAAAAATGAGCACATGAAACTTTCTGATAGATACATAGCTTAGAGCAGGGTTAGTTTTGATCATCATTAGTAAAAAGTACCCCGCACTATGATAAGATTTCCCGTTTGACCATTAGCAAGGAAAGGCATCCTCTAATGATGAGATATTTGGTTTGACACGAGGAAGAAGTTTGTAATACCTATTGCATTAAGTTTATGATAATAGAATCATCAGTTTGCTAAATTTTGTTAGAACGAAGAGATATGGAAGTATCATAATGGAGTACGATTTAAGTGGTTATAAAGGACTTCATTAGTTTCAACATCCATTTATTTAAGCCTTTTGATATTCAATCATACCAGTCCCTTCACTATAACAGCTAAAGCATAGAAGTTCTAATACCTCTTGTGCTCCTCCAATTACTTCCATTTCGCAATGGTAGCATGATCCTTCAAAACAGAAGCTCTGTAAAATCCCCACGCATTGGGAGTTAGTACTAAAGCAACTATGGTTGTTATTTTACAATACTCTTATTAGAAGTTTCATTGTTGTTCTCCATTCTGACATGCTGCAGCTAATCCTCCACTATTTCAAAGAATTATTTGTTACTAATAGCACAAACCATTTCCAAATTCACACCAAATGCCATAGAAAAGGGGAAGACAAGTAACTAGAGAAACATTTTTTATGATTGCACCAAAAATCTGCAGCTCATTGGAGCAGAGCTCAACAATTATTATGTATGTAGTAATTATAAAAGATGGCACGATATTATTTATTAACAAGAGAGTACTGATCTAGTTATTCATGGACAGAAAATGCCATATAAAATGATTTCTGTATAATATGTTAGAAATTTCAAAAGGATCAATATTTAGACAACACGAGAATTGGTTGGTCTAGAATGGTTGTAAGAAATCTGGGCAGCTGAGGAATTGAGGAAAAGGAATCAGAAATTAATGATAAAAGAACGCACCATTATCAATTGTTACAATGAGCCCAAATTACAACTACATGTTGGCAAGCTACAGAACCATGTAAGGAACTCTATCAGGATAAAATCAATCATACCTTTGCAAACTTATTATGATTCTAATCTGATAAATTCTTAAGAATATATTCCTAATCATGATAAGAATAAACATGATCGACCCTGACTTAAATATCAGTTAATATATAAATCATTCTCAATTAAGATTAAAGGATATGTCCTACATAGTAAACCTAACATAAATATTAGTTCATATACTAATCCCTCTTGATTGAACTCCCTCTTGATTAAGATTAAGGGGTATGTTCTACATATTAAAACCTATAAATAAGGATAACAACTCTCTTTCATATCATCAAATATTGAGTTCATATAATATTATTATGATTATTGGAATTCACTCCCTTGAAATGGCCTGCCATGTTTTTGATACAAATATTTCCAAAAAAATATCATAATATTGCTCTTATTGACAAAATGAAATGAATACTTATATGAATAACATGTTAAGAGTAAGAAATATTTTTCCATTTTACTTAACTACTTCTGAGCATAATTCACTTGAAAGGAAAAGTAGTGAAGACTAAACAAAAATTATTTACCATATTGGGAATCATCATTCCACAATGCTCAGCAACACGTAACAAGTTTTCTCCAGATCTTGCCGGGGTTGTAACCTGGAAGTATGCAACAAGAACACTGCTAAAATTTTGGAGAGTTTAAAATTTGATAAAGTACAGATAATCTCTAAATGTAAATGCAATACTACACAAATATGCTTACCTAACATAACATATGTGTAATGGACACCCTAAAAATGCCCAAAAACTAAACCAGCTGCTGATAGGAATTTAGTCAAATAATTTGCATCCAACTCTTTATTTCTCCGTAAAATGTTTAAATCCCTTTATGGCTCCAGAAGTAAAATGTTTGTTTTTTTTTTTATGTCTTTGCATAGAGTTGAAATCACATAACATGAACAAGGAGTTTATAATAATATGCAAACTGAAGATTGAACTACTGCTGAAATAATATTATTTTTATCTAATAAAATCAAATACATAGCAGACTTTTCAACTCACTATTTACTCCAATATTATAACGTAATGTTCCAATAATGACTTCCCAACTTGCTGCTACAGTAACATGAATAGTGTCGTACTATAGTGCTGCTACAATAAAATCTGTCTTCAATCAGTCCAAGATCCTCATAAAATCATCCCTTCAAAATGGCATAAGCATCGGACAAGAAGCAAGAATGATATGAGCAAACACCCAATCCACCTATAGCTGGAAATGCGCCCAATCTGCCTATTAATGAAGCTGATAACAATGAATTCCAAAGGCCAAACCCCAAGGGAATGACATCTAAAATGTCAAAGAGAGGATAGACGTCCTCTAATGCCAACAACAGATCTGCAACTGACACATCAATTTACTTCTTATATTCAACTTGCCGAATGAAGCCACTAATGCTTATTTTATTCTTTCTCCAAGAGTCAATTCAACTCACATGAGCAATGTGGGATAAAAGATGTGCAATATAAAACATATTAAAATAATCACTTATGTCTCCCTCAAGCGCCCTCTTTTGATTTGCACACATTCTCGTAAAATTTAATATTAAAGTAGAACTTTAATATTTTACAATTAAATTAAATGTTACTTTAATAATACTTCAGGTATTAAAATATATTAGCTATTGGACTCTGAATAGCATGAGTGATAGCTCGTCGGAAAGCTCTCGCCGAGTAGTATCAAATTCAATCACCAAAACTAGTCTCCTCTTTGTCCTGCTGATTTACTAAAAATAGTAAGTATGCCTAAGACTAAGTAAATCAACTACATTTTGGCCCAAACTGGAGATGACTAGGCCAAAACACTCTAAGATCCCTTTATGTACAACTAGGCTAACGCACACACACTTGGTTGACTGCTAAAGTGGGGACATTACAATACCGGCAACCACTTAAGACTATCTCCTATAAGCAAGTGGTAACTCAAATACTCATTTACATCTCATTATGGTGTTAACATGAATATACAGTTATTACTTTGTTTTCTATCATAATTTGGTTTTCAATTAGTAATGAAATTGTTGAGAAACATCCATACAGGTGTAAGATTTGGGCTCCAAGATCTTTCAGGAGGGCTGCAAAAAATACAAAAGTAGATGAAGACACCCCCATCCCCCCACCTTATCCATAATTTATGTGGATGGAAAGAATTAATCGCAGAATTTAGGCCAGGTCAGGTTTCCATGTATGAAAATGTATCCCCACAAATGAAAGATGCCAGCCACACCCCACTAAGAACAACACCGATGTAAAAAATGAAAAAGTTAGTAAACAGTCTCGTAGAAGTGCTGAAATCTAACTCTTATTAAAGCATGCATCTCCACTTTAGACTAAGAACCCTGTGTTGTATATCTATTAAATTTCCAATCCAAAAATGGAAAGAGGTGAGGCAAAATAAAGATCTATAACACATGTTCATATTTTCCCATGCCCATGTTTTAATGGGACTAGATTCAACCAATAGATTGAAGAATAAATCTAGGATGCCTCATTATAAAAGCATGTCGAGGTGAAAGTGAGTGAACAAAAGAATTGTATGCAACCTCACTAAATTTAAAGAATATTATGAAGCTACAGATGAGGTGTCATCAAAGAACAGAACAAAAAGGTGAGATTCTATGAACAAGACTGAGATGTCTAACAACTATTTATCTTAATACAGTAAATCTTCTAGACATGTATAATCCTATGGAAGCAAGTCGCCAAGTTAGGCTTTAGCATTTAACTGCACACCTTTTGAATGGACACAAAATGGAATAGCCTGTAGAATAAATGGTTTTCTAATTGTGGGAGGGAGCTCCTTTTTAACTAAAATCTATTAAAGTAATATTTAAATTATAATGGTTATTCGAGTAGTTTTCTTAGAAACTTTCTATTATGTAATCAGTCAGTTTCACTAACCTCTAGTTCGATTGATTTTGTTATGGAAGATTCTTCTATAATCTTCTTTATAAGGAGTATTCCTCCTTTGTTTAATAAAAAATCAATAATTATTTCATGGTATTTGAGCAGGGGTTGATTTTTTATAAATTTTCCCATAAAATTTTGTGGTTTAATAACCTAGGAGTTTTAAAGAAATTTCTAGAAGTTTTTGCCTGATGTTTTTAAAACAAATATCATGGGGATATTTTAGAGTTTTTTATAGAATAAAATTATTGTTTACTCCTGAATGTTTCATGAGAAAACCTTGAAGATTTTCAAGGGTTTTTTGGTCAGATTTTTGCTTCAACAAAAATCAAGCTTTTTAGATTTATTGATCTTTGCTCCAGCAAAAGTTAAAAAAATTAGAGGGTTTTTGCACAATTTTTTCCAGAAAATAGTGGCTTTTTAGCCCAAAGTTTGCTGATTTTTTATGGTTTTTTACCATTTTTTGATACAACACGAAAAGTTTCTGACAATTTTTTCACAAAATTATTGTTTTGTTTTGCAGCAGCTTTTCTTGACGATTTTTGGATAAAATTGTGGTTTCTTGCAGCGGTTTTTGTGTTGCACCTAGAAATTCTAGGGCGAATAGTTCCTACAAAAGTACTTAAGAGTTTTTGCATGATTGTTTTACAAAATTGTGGATTTTCCAAATTGTCACAGTTTAGAGCAATTTTCCAAAAAATCATGGGTGTTCGAAATTTTCTGCATGAGCTTTTAAAAAAAGTAATGGGTTTTTGTTTTTGCCAATTTTTCTCAACAAAATTTGAAGGTATTTAAGAAGCCAAATTTTATCTTGTTTTACATGACTAGATAATGTGAGCTGGCTTCATTACCTAACATAATGTTGGAAGGTACCCAAAGATTCAACGGCAAGGAGAAAACCATAGCCCTTGGCATCAAAGACCCTGTGTGTATTACCAGGTCGTAAAATTTTGGGGACAACTGTTGCAATTAATAGAATGACCATTAAAGGAGGGTATTAAATTAATATTGTTCTATGAAGTAGTTTACTTAGTAATTTTTTGTTTTGTAAGCCAGTCAGTTTTAGTAACTTTTGTTTGTCTTTAGTTCTCAATTGTTTCCATTATGCAAAGATTTTTTGTAATCTTCTATATATAAGGAGTATTCCTATCCTTCATTTGATACAAAAATCAACTATCATTTCAGAATCCATAGATTTAGAGGCATGCATTGAAACAAACTTAATAAAAAACCTACCTATGTATTTTCTTGATTGAGATCATAAAGCATTTTCAGCACATCTACACTAGATAAGAAGAATTTTTTTACTTAACTTTGTCTATTGTCAAAAAATCTAAATCACCAAAAATAAGAGATTTATAACACAAATGTTAAATGCAAGAATCACACATAAGTTTGTGAAACTTTTTTTGGCACAAATTGCATTATTGTAATTTATAATGTTCCCATCTCATTATTGTTTCATGAAATTTTTTATTTTCTTCTGAGTTAACCATTAAGCTTCTAGGTGTACAAGGAAAACTCCAAACATCATGGAGGATGCACATTAATTATTTATAGGTTTTTATTGGTTATTTTGAGCTAAGTTGGTGTTATGGATTGCCATAACTCTTTCAAAAGTAAATCCAGACTCTTTGGGCTATTCTTCAAACTTCTTGGTGAGCAATTCTATTTTTAACAAGTTAGACATTTGGCTCCAATCATCATTATACATCTTTCGTATCATCCCAGTGTGTTCAAAGCTTGAACCCAATTCAATTTTAGTGCTTTTTACAATTTGAGTGAGCTATTAAATTTTCGTTAATATTCCACTAAAGTGGTCTAAAGTGGAAAGGTAATGAAATTGTTTAAAATTGGACGCATAGTTAAGAGGAACTTAACACGTGTATTATTATTTCACATGGGTCATTTTTTGGGGGAAAATGAATTATTATAATTTTAAAATGCAAATTTCCTCCAGAAGATAAAAAATGAAGAGTAGAGACTCATTTGTTCCTATATTAGACATTAGACATCGATATGTTATTGGATTGAACCTGTCTGTTCCTCCTTGAATCTTAGAGGACAAAACCCTTGTTAGGTAATTCGTTGAGTTCTTCCTTGATACTTCGCCAATTGTACTACTATTCATTGAACTGTTATATGCAAACTTTGCTTCTGCTAAAATCAAATCCCAATTACCAGGCTTATCTCAAACCAAACTCCTCAACAAATTACCTAAACTCTTGTTCACCGCCTCTTTTTGTCCATCAATTTGTGTATGAAAAGTAGAACAAAACTTCAAATCAATATCCAACTTCCTCTACGGTGTCCTCCAAAAATAACCTAAAAACTTGCTATCCCTATCTGAAACTATACTCCTCAATACCCTGTGCAATCTTACAATCTCTTTAAAGAATAAGTCAACTAGATGTATTGCATTAGATATCTTCTTACAAGGAATGAATGTGATATTTTAGAAAATCTATCCACTACCACAAATATAGAATCATTACCTCTATGTCTTCGGTAAACCCCAAAACAAAATCCATGCTAATATCCTCCCTAGGTCTACTAGGTATAGTTTAAGGTGTATACAAACCCACATGCTGACTACCACCTTTAGCAACCTGACAAACTCTACAACTTTGAATAAAATTTATACATCCTTATAAATTTGTGGCCAATAATACCTCTCACTTATCAAACTTATTGTCATGTCAATACCAAAGTGTATGGAAAGTCCTCCAATATGTTTCTTCTTAATCAAATTATCACCTATTAATCCTCTAGGTATGCATAGCTGAAGTCCCTTGAATAAAATATCATCCCAAATGAAATAATCCAGTCATTTCCTTCAATCAACTGTTACCGGTTCCTTACAAGTCTTCCATGCATTTGAAAAATTAGGATTTATCTCATATAAGCTCTTCAATTCATCGAATCCAAGTATTTTTAGCTTTATTTCTATTGGCAAATTCCTTCTACTCAATGCATCAACTGCTCTATTAGATTGTTCACTTTGGTGTTTCAACACAACTCTGCAAGAACTCAACCCATCTCATGTATCTCTAATTTAATTTCCCTTGACTATTCAAATATTGCAAGTCTTTATGATTAGTATACAACACAAACTCCTTTGGCAACCTGTAATGTCTTCACTTCTTGAAAGCTTGATCTATGGCATAAAACTCTAGATCATAACCAAATAATTCCTCTTGGCATCATTTAACTTTTCACTATAAAATGCAACAGGTCTACCTTCTTGACTTAAAACAACTCCAATCGCATTCACACTCGCATTACAATCCACTTGAAATACTTTATTGAAATCTGGTAAGGCCAAAACTGGTTTTTCAAAAGCTTTATGCTTTAATAAATCAAAACACCGGTCAGCTCCATGTGTCCATCTAAAGTCCTTATCACCTCTCATAGTCTTTGTCATAGGATTACAAATTTAATTGAATTCCTAATAGATTTATGGTAGAAACAAGTGAGTCCATGAAATGATCTAACTTATGCAATACTCTCTATTGTAGGCTATTCCAAAATCCAGGATCCATCTTCAAACCTTTAATTGAAATCACCAATCCCAAAAATATTCTCTTTGTTCATGAAAAAAAATTTTTTTATATTGATCAACAACTTCTCTTCTTTCAATCTCTACAATACTTGTCTCATATGCAACAAGTGTTCTTCCTTACTCTTACTAAAACTTAGAATATCTAGGTTCACAATCACAAGATTACCCAAGAATTTCTTCAAAACGTCATATATCAATCTCATGAAAGTATTAGGTGTACCAATTAAACCAAAAGGCATAACCAACCATTCATTAGTCTTAAAAGTAGTCTTCCATTCATCACCTTCTCTACTTTGATCAGATGATAACTATCTTCTAATCAATCTTGGTAAAATACTTTGGTCCACTCAAACAATCCATTATGACATCCATTCTAGGCAAAGGAAATGTATACCTTACTTCAATTTTGTTTATAGCTTTGGAATCGGTACACATTCTCCATTCTCCACTTTTCTTAGGTGCCAATATTACCAGTACTGCACAAAGGCTCAAACTTTCTCTAATTTTGCCCTTCTTCAACAATCTTGCACTTGCCTATTTAATTCTTCATTTTCTGTAAGTGTCATTCGATTTGGTGCTTTGTTCGTAAACTTGCTCCCACAACTAGATCCATACAATGAGCGATACTTCTAGTAGGGGGTAATCCATCTGGTACATTCTCTAAAATGATGTCTTCAAATTCTATCAGTAACTCTTTTATCTCTTTAGGATGTGTAGCTAGCACTCCCAAATCGAGTTTCTTTGAAATCAAGGAAAAATACAAACTTTCCTTCTTTATACCATCCAAGAATTTTCTTCCTTTGGCCAAGCATATCCTTCCAGTGGCATAATTCACATTCTTAGATCTCCTATCAAAGGTAACAATACTTTCTTTATCCCGTTTGCTACAATGGTAAACCTATTCAATCTACCATCATATATAGCTTGTCTATCGTACTATCAAGGTCTACCCAACAAGATATGGCAACAATCCATCAGCATGATATCACTAAGAACTTCATCATGATAAGATCCTATCTTAAATTTCACTACACTTGCTCACTTAACAATACCTTATAATCATCTCTTATCCATGCAATTGGATATGGCCTTAGATGTTTCATTGTTGATAGTTGCAACTTAGTAACCAACTTCCTTTATGCTAGATTATTTGAACTCCCACTATTAATGATGGATTCGCAACACTTCCCTACAACTTCACATCTAGTATTAAACCATTTTTTCCTCAATACCGGTTCTTGATTAGGTTCCTCATTACACAATGCTCTCCTAACCATCTAGGCTTCTTCGTCTTCCGATTGATTCATAGATTCATCTGACTCTTTCTCTATAAATGCATTCCCCCTACTACTATCGGTCTTCTTGCTTGAACTACCTTGCGTGCGCTCAAATGCTCTATGTCCTCCACATTTGAAACAAGTGCCCTTGAACAAGCTTCTATCTTCTCTTTTATAGTCATTACCTCTAAGGTAACCTCTTCTTCCTCAGTATGAAATTTCTTATTTCCAATTTGATTTGTCATCATTGTAATGTCCCCATTGGTTGCCAGCATCAGTATTTCAGAGATTAGCCTAATATTGGATCATCGTAGGCTAATGAGGATGGTTAGAGGGTCTTCTAAGGATTGGTTCATCTCCAACATTCAGCAATTTATGGATTTGGCCTTCGTTTGATGTCATTGGGACTTCATTTGCCATACTTACTACGTATAGTAAGTCATGGGTAATGGAGATGGACCCTTTCTAAATTTAGAAAGTGTATTTGGTCACATGAGGAATTATGAGTAGAGATTCCTATTTATGACAGCATGGCAATTGTTGTCGGTAAATGTATAGTGTAGCCGACGGGTAGAGTAGTATCCGAACGGGCGCGCGACGCTTGAGTCACCCCTTCGGAAAGGTATATGTACACGTCCGAGATGGACTTTGGAAGAATCGTGGTAATCATCGATAGATCATTGTAGTCATTGTAATCGGATTGTAATCTGCAAGTGCATACATGAATAAAGTACCTGTTCTAAATCGAATCGTGTTATACATGTGTTGAACTTCTTACCCTATGCGGCAAACATTTGGCGCCGTTGCCAGACGTACCTGGAACGAACAAATGATATGAAGATTACTGCTGAATTTGCCAAACAAAGATCAGAATAAGGTGAAAGATAAGAATGAACTAAGTACAACAAAAGAAATATTAATTTTAACATAGCAAGCAGAACGTAGACAGAGACTTCAGCAAATTTCCGAAGGGCACCGAAGGGGTGAAGAGGCACAGACGGAGGGAGTGCACTCACCTGGTAGGTTGAGGAGTGCCGAAGAATTGCTGGAAGAAACTTGACAACGCTTGAATTTGGTGGAGGAAACAAGGGAAGAATTCCTTAACCTGCATACGCCGAGGGGAGAGTGTCTGAATGGAAGGGAAGCAACTTGCACGGCTCAGAGTGCCGAGGGAGCATGAGCGTGGAGGGATCTCTTCGTTCCCGATACACCGGACAAACGAATACAGGCGGAGAATAGAACGTCACTTGAAGACTTTTCACCAGACAACGTAGTTGGTGGAAACAAGATTGTTGTCCAAAACAACGCAGAAGTCCCGAACAGAGCGGGAACACAGAACAGCGCGGGAGTCCAAAACAGCGCAAGAGCACAGAACAACGTGAGAGTTCAGAACAGTGTGGGTACACAAGTACCTCAGAATCCAAGACAAGTAACGGTGGCTGGCCCTAAAGAAAAGTTACCCAAGTTCACGGTGATGATTCAGTAGACCCTATCAGACATTGTAAAATGTGTGAAACCATATGGATGGGAAATGGTGTGACGGATGAGGATGATTGGGTAACACAATTTCCAGTGACCCTACAGGGTGTGGCGATAGATTGGTTTTCTGACACTAGTCCTCAGAAACTTAATACATGGGAGAATGTTAAAAAAGAATTTATAGCAGAATTTAGATTAATCCGAGATGATAATGAAATAGTGGCAGAAATCTACAACACCAAACAAGGAAAGAATGAGATAGTCTGAACCTATGCCAGGCGACTGAAAGAATTGATCGGAAAGATGGAGAGTCAACCAGCGGATGGGTTGAAAAAACGGTGGTTTGTGGAGGGGTTGTGGTCGGCTCTTAAAAAGAAAATGAAGATAGTATCACCAGCGTCGTACGCCGATGCATATACTCGTGCCATGGATTTAGAAAGCGAACAGAAGACGAGTAAGAAGAAGAAACATAAGTCCTCTGATTCGGATGATTCATCCTCAAAGAGTAGTAGTAGTGATGAGGAATCGAACAAGAAGGTGAAAGCGCTATAGAAAGACATGCTGCAGATGATGAAAGAATTCAAAAATTTGAAAAAGAATCCAGATATAGTAAAAGGAGAACTGTGGTGCACAAATTGCAAGGAGGATGGCCATACGAAGGGTTCATGCCCGAAGAAGCAGTTTTGTGACATCTGCCAGGTGGCGGGGCATTCCCTGAAAGAGTGCCCGTTTAACTTGAAAACAAAAGGACACCAGCAGGTGTTACTAACGCAAGAAGCGTCGAACAATAGCAACAACGCGGGCAATGATGCAACGTGGTTTGGAGACCAATTTGGTGTAGGCACGGGCTGAATGTGAAAGTGATGTGACAGAAACAGATATATCTTGTTGTAGTTAGTCAATTAATGTATTTTATTGTTAATTTGTCTAAGATATTTTGTATTGTCGTCCGGAGACGACTTTTCTTTTGGGGGGGATGATGTTGTCGGTAAATGTATGGTGTAGCTGACGGGTAGAGTAGTATCCAAACGGGCGCGCGACGCTTGAGTCACCCCTTTGGAAAGGTATATGTACACGTCCGAGATGGACTTTGGAAGAATCGTGGTAATCATCGATAGATCATTGTAGTCATTGTAATCGGATTGTAATCTGCTAGTGCATACATGAATAAAGTACTGTTCTGAATTGAATCGTGTTATACATGTGTTGAACTTCTTACCCTATGCGGTAAACAGCAATCAGACAAGTATTTCAAGAGATATTAAAGTTTAAGTGACTTAAGTAATTTGTTTAAATACTTTATAGCTATTATAAAGTTATAAAATCACTTTATGACAAAATGACTTAAGTGACTAAAAGACAAAATAGTCTTTTATCCGACATTGCTAAGTTGTTTGTACCTCCCCTCATTTCAAAGTTATAAAGGAAAGCATTTGCATTGGGATTGGTACAATGAATATATAATATTATGCAAATATTAATCAGGTTGCTTCAATGTGACTGGATTTTGTTTTCGAAGGACGAAAACCCTTATGAAAGGAGAGTGAGACTAGACGCAAAACCTAGCCTTCACCATTTTCACTCAGATTTGTGTTCTCAGATTAATGAAGTTCTCTCAGAATTGGGAAAATAACGGCAAGAGGATTTTGTAAGAAATAATATCTGCAGGTTGGTAAGGGTGTTTTTGGAAGATTAGAATAAAATAACAAGTCTTTTGTGGATAGCGATCAAGTTCCATTTGAGTATATTCCACTCCAAGTCGACTGTGACAGTTTGTTGTTGACAGACCTCCGGATTTTTTATATATATTTGCTGATGAAACTGGATAGGGAAAGTCGACTTGTTTTCAGAATAACAACTATACTTAATACCTTCATACCAGAGGACAGTCAGCTTAGACATTGACAGTTTAGTGACTAGTTTACAGCGGTGCAAATATATTGTGTTGGCAGAATGCGTATGAAGTGGCATAGCTCAGAGTGTTAACGTGATCAGTCTGCGAACTCCTACACTCAGTATTAAGGGACTGCGATTCGATAGGAGGGTGGGTGTTAGCAACTTCAGGGTGAGAGTACCTCAGCCGTAATGCAGTAATTTCAGAGCAGACATCTGAATGTGAGTACAGCAAGACCATTCCACCATTTCCAGCTACCCCAAAGGGCCACACAATGTGAACGGGTTGGTTCCTATTTGTTATCCTGTTTTAATTCAAGCACTAGAAAAATATGAATGTCACTATATTCCAAAATTTGTCATTCACAAATGTACTAATGGTATTGGTTATTAGTCTGGTTATTGACTATCATTTCAATATTGAGTTGCCTTCATAATATTATTCTAAGTTGAACCTCACAAGTTACTTGTTATTTATATTATTTGGTGTGGGGAATTAGTACAGTAGCTGGCAGAGATAATGTTTCTTTTAACAACTGTTTGATAAAATTTCTGTAGTTCAAGATTAACATCTTGTGATCCATTCCGGCCAAGAACGTTACAGTAGTATCAAAGCTTAATACCAAGGTTACATTCTAACTGTTTGTCATAATGTCAGTCTACAGAATCATGATTGAAGGATAATGTGTGCTGAGTTTGAAGTCTAGTTAAGATTATTACAGGTATGTTTCCAGAATCAAGTATTCAGTCAGTCTGAAAAGGTTACCAGTAAATTGTGAGAAGTACACCAATTGTTTGATAAATTATCTAGTGTTTGAAACTCTCAGTTTGAGAGATATTACTCAGAATAAATAAATCAGATTGCTCACCAATCATTTGTTCAAATTCCTATGGTCTGAAATATGGGTTACTTCGAATATAATCAGTGTTGACACATAATAATCTAGTATGGATTATTACAATCATTCAGATCTTGAATAAGATCTTCCTCCTCCAATAAATGTCCTACCTCTCTAAAATCTGCCACCTCTTCCTCTTTGTTTATGTTCCTATCTCTTGTTTAATTTATCCTCAGCTTTTAGGGAAAACCGATAATCTTCCTTAATACTTTCCATCTTAACCAAACTAATCTCATCCTGAATAGATATCCTCAAAACATTAAGGTATCTTGCAATTCTTTCAACCTCGTCATCCATATGTCCAAATTTGATATCCAACCTATAACATTCTTCGGTATACTCATTTAAAATAGATTCTTTCTGTTTTAAATTCTACATCTTACTCACCAAACTAACTTAATAATCACCAAGTTAAAATTTACCCTCAACTTATTCATAATCTTGTCCCATGGTCGTATCTTTACCTTGCAATTCTTTCAACCTCGTCATCCATATGTCCAAATTTGATATCCAACCTATCACATTCTTCGGTATACTCATTTAAAATAGATTCTTTCTGTTTTAAATTCTACATCTTACTCACCAAACTAACTCAATAATCACCAAGTTAAAATTTACCCTCAACTTATTCATAATCTTGTCCCATGGTCGTATCTTTACCTTGCCTATTCTTTGTCTATCGATTTGCAAGTGTTCCGGCCATAATGATGAATGTCCTTTCACTCACTGCTAGCAATTTTCACTTTCATATCTGCATTTGTACTTTCATATTTGAAATACTTTTTCCATCTCAGTAATCCAATCAAGTACTTGATCTAAATCTAGCTTACCATCATAACCCGGTAAGTTGAAATGTGGTCTTGCATTAACTCTAGTCAGGGCTCTTAGAAATCTTTTATCCCCTTGTTCAAGTACAGGTTCAGCATTTCCCGCAACAGCTTCCTCAGTTTCTTCATCATTTACATCTTCAATAGCTCTTACTCTTCTTTGGACAGTTTGCACTACTTCAAGTCTAGCCGAAATTTGCCTCAGCATACCCATTACTGGGCATCTCTCCTTCCCTGAACCATCCTTGCCACCCTTTGCAATTATAGGTCAGATCTCAACTCTTTCCTACAAGCAGACTCAATTAGGACTTCGCAACCTCAAATTCACAACACAAATTCACAAGGAACACAACCTCGCTCTGATAACACTTGACGGTGGTCTCCGGTTGGAGAGACCTCAAAGAGATTGGTCTTATCATGCAGCAAGAGTGAACACAACGGAAATAACAAGTATATGGAGAGAACAATGCGAGCTTGGCATACATTCATAGAAAATAAAACGTACAAAGGTTCAACAATGTGCCTTCTTACATGCGAAGCTCATACCTGCCTAATTGCTTACAATCTTCGGTCAGAGACCTTAAATCCAATATTAATGATGTCTAATCCTATGTTGAGGAGTTGATTGCCTCATGAGATACATCACGTTGCAATATATAGGCATCACAACATGCAGGTTGGCCTCAACATCCAAAACATTCCCCAAGAACAGGAAACATACTACAACCAAATAAGCTTAGCCCCAAATCATAAGGAACAAGTTATATAAACCATTTAAAAGCTTGTGGATCTAAATTTAGGTCCTCACATGGTCCAAGAACATTGCTAGATGCACCACCGAAGATTCATGATCGTAGATATCCATTGCAAGATTGAAATCCACCAACGGTCATGAAAACTGGCAAGAACATGCTACCCAAGAGAGAATGTAATGTCCCTTGGTTCTTTGTCTGAAATTTTCAAGCTCCTAGCTAATGAACATGCGATACATGTTAGTACTCCAAGAAATAAAATCATCAATGAGAGTAAAATACTAACTACTTATTACAAATTATGAGTATCTAAAATATAACATTCTAAATTCCCAAGTAATCCACTTCTTAGGGAGAGGCTGTGATCAGATGCTTAGTTTCTAGGGTAGGGCTTCCTGGGGCTCTAGTTATAGAACAAATCTCCACTAAGCACAACCTCCTCATGTTACTCCTCTCTTTAAGACCTTATGGATAATTGTATTGAACTATCCATCCTTCTTAGGGGACGTCTTACTCATCCTAAGCCTTGTGGATAACCATACTGGGTTTATCCATCCTCTCATATGCCTATGATTTGGAAATTTCAATATACTGACCTTCAAAGATGCTTACTCTCTGCCTTGCTTCACTATTGAAGCCCTTTATAGATCCTCAAGTCTCTACTTTAATTCCTAAGGGAGTTTAAATTCCAATGAGTTTAATTGTCCCCTGGTGTTTGTAGTGATTGATGCCTTCTCTGCAGGCAAAGCCCTTCCTTATGGTTTTATTATCTTATGTCTCTGGTACATCTCAGTATGCAAGATTCCAGTTTAATATTCAATTTATAGAAACAGGGACTGTCTTCACAGTTAATTCTCTATAGCTGGTATCCTGTATTGTTCTTAGTTCTGTATCAGACTTCCCTTTTTGTCTTTCCATCTACTACCGATTCTAAGTTTCTCTCCTTATCGTTGCCTAACGTATGTATTATTAGGAGTGTTATCTTTCTCTGTAGATGATGAAATTTGAATTTTGGATGTATCTGTAGTTTGTACTTTATGTTCTGTCTTATTGTGAATGTATATTAAACTTCTTATCAGACTGGTATAGTTTTAAAAATTTGCAGATTTGAATGCACTGATTTACTTTTGTTGCAGGTTATCATGAGACTTTACAATTGAAGGAATCAGTTTAGTGAATTATATGAAATATAAGTGTAAATGAGAGAATGCAATTTATCCTCAAATCGGAAACTGCCATAACTTCCAAAGAGATAGTATTGATTGATTTCTATATCTCTCTTGGTCTGATCGACGAGGTATTAATATTGCCTCAGAGGCATGTCATGAGAGGACATGTCTCATGTCCGCTCATAACATGACTTTATACTTAACAACTAGTTAATGTGATCCCTAATCTTGTTTGTTAATAAATTGCCAAATATAACTCTTGTCAAATTGCCAATCTGCTAGAGCTTTATAGATCATTTGCCCGATCCAAAAAGAGGCTCAACAATAGCATGTACGGTCATTATTTGATCTGCTTTATAAACTCATAAGATCATATTTGATCTATGTTAAGAGAGGATAGTTATAATCAGAATCTGTTAGTACAGATTTCAGTATGCATAGAGTTCCAATTTTGATATGAGGGTCGTAGTATTATCTTTAAGGGTTTGTATACAATTCATCACCCTAATATCTGACCGAAGCTACTATGTCTCAACACTTACTAATGGTATTCCTCAGTGACTGTCAAATGATACATATGGGTGCCACGATTCCATTGTCTTTTCCTTTATTGTCATGTGGATGGTTTGAGGCGGAACTCATCATTCATCTTTCCTACTAAGGTGACATGTTCGACCAGCTTGTTTTCCCTATTTGACTGCATTTTTTCTTCCTTGACCCGATATTGTCAGTTCCTTGTCTGTGACGACATGGTAATTTTGATTAACTGTGCTGGAGGCTGACGTGGTTATTCATGTTTTCTTGTTGAGCTAGATGCTTTTCCATGCCACTAGAACGGATTACCATCTTCTTTATATAGATGGCGACATATTTGGGAGGCCACGACCAATAGCTTGGTCACAAATAAATCATGTCACCCTTCTAAATATTTTTAGTTTATTATCGGCATTACTATTTTGTTCAACAGATGTTTTGATTATTATTTTGATTAACAATAATTAGTAAATAATTGATTATCTATTTAAAAATGAATTAATAAATAAATTATTATTATTTGGTTAATATTATTTTGATTGATCATAAATGAATAAATAACAATAGTTATTATTTTGATTAAGAATAAATATTTAAACATTTGATATGGGTCGATCTTATTTGATTTAGCGAAGCTCTTAAATTTAATCAATAAACATTCTAATTTTATATGGGTTAATTTATTATTTAGGATAAAAATGATAGATTATTAATAGAGGGATTCATAATCAATCGAGTGTCATTACAATTCCTCCCTCTCGATTTTTCTTGTCCTCAAGCAATTTGACAACTTCTTTTTCCCAAGTTGCATCTTCCTCAGGCAGGTTCTTTCATTGGATTAAATATTTTGTAATGGTGTTGTTTCTCAACCTTCTTTCCCGAATTTCCAAGACAGCTTTTGGTTCTAGCATGAGTTGGCCTTTGTCATCAAGTGGTGACAATTTAATGCAAGGCTCTACCTGTTGTCCAAAAACTTTCTTAAGTCGGGAAACATGAAATACATTATGAATCTTACTGTTTTTGGGAAGCTCTAGTTCATATGCTACTTCACCAATCATCCTTAGCACCTTATATGACCCATAAATCATTGTTTGATTTTTTCGGCTCTCCTCTTCCTAATTGAAGTTTGTTTGTACGGTTGTAATCTTAGGAACACTAGATCAACAATAAATGTCCTTTCGATGTGATTTCTGTTGACGTAGATCTTTTGTTGATTCTGAGCTTGATGTACATTTTCCTTTAGAATTTTTACGATATGTGTGCTTTGTTGACAAAATTATTCTACGCTTGGCATTCGGCTTTCCAATGGACAAGGTTTCTAAAGGTAGCAACTTCATAACCATATAAAGCTTTCAAAGAGGTCATTCCAATGGACATATGAAGGGTTGTATTATAGCAACACTCTCCTAAATGCAGTCATCTGATCCAAGGTCTTTGATGTCCAGTTACATAGTTCCTCAAATATTCTTCTAACCACTTATTTACTATTTCTGTTTGCCCATCAATATGAGGGCGGTAACTCATGCTAGGAGTTGGACTAGTTTTTGCTTACCTGAAAAGCTCTTGCCAAAATTGGCTGAGGAAATTGCTATTCCTATCACTGATAATCTTTTGTGGAAGCCCATGAAACTTGAATACTTCCTTGAAAAACAATTTTGCTATCTGATGTGTTGATGATTAGGTGGCAATAGGAAAAAAATGAGCATACTTGGTGAGTCCATCCACTACCACATAACTGTTGTTCTTTCCATGTACTATGGGTAAGCCGGTTATGAGGTCCATCGAAATGCTCTCCCATTTTTTGTTAGGAATGGGTAAAAGTTGTAAAAAAACTGCGGGATATGTTTGTTCCACCTTATTCTGTTGACATGTCATACTTTCATGTACATATCTCCAGACATCATTTTTCAATCCTTTCCATGAATATTTCTCTCATCTATTTGTATGTTATCAAGTATCCTTGATGGTCAAATAAAGGCTTATCATTATACTCTTTCAAGGTTATGTTCTTTATTCTTGAATCAGAAGCCAAGAATACTCTTCCCTTGTACAATATAATATCATCCCTGATTTTGAAGTCTTCATTTGGAATTCTCCCCTCTAACATTTTGTCAGCCTTGGGGACCTTTGCATACTCAACAATGATATCTCTTTTCCATTCCCCTAAAATGTTGGTAATAATATTGAGGAGGGACGTCTACATAAGACATATGTAGCTCCATTATTTACACCTTTTACATATTCTATATCAAAATCGTAATCCTAGATCTTGCTTACCCACTTTTGTTGTCGATCATTAAGATCACTCTGGCTCAAGAAGAAACGAAGACTACATTATGATTTGTTTTCACAATGAATTTGCCCCAAACTAGATATTATTGGAACTTCGCTAAAGCATGTATTATGGACAACATTTCTTTATCATTTATGGAATAAATGCTTTTCTGACTTTGTGAGTTTACGACTCTCAAATGTTAGGGAATGCTTCTTTTGCATGAGAACTATTCCAATTCCTTTCCCTGATGCATCATAATGTAACACGAAGGGCATTGTAAAATTAGGTATGGCCAAAATAGGACATGAACTCATAGTCTCTTTTAGTTGTTTAAATGCTTGTCATGCCTTATTGTTCCATGTGAATGCGCCTTTCTTTCTCAAGTCTGTAAGAGGAGCAGCAATCTTAGAGAATCCTTTTACAAATCACCTGTAGCAGCTGCACAACCAAACAAATCCTTGAAGTTGAGTTAGGATTTTGATCTCAGCAATGATTTGATGGCATTGATCTTCTCTTCACCTACACTCACTTATGCATTGATCTTATGTCCTAGGTAAAGAATCTCCTCTAGCCCGACCTCACATTTTGAAATCTTGGCATATAATGGCTTCATTTCTAGAGTATTTAGAACTTTTTTGATGATGTGAATGTTCCTCCCATGTTTTATTATAAATGATTATGTCATCAAAGAATATGAAGAGAAACTTCCTTAATTGTTGCCTAAAAATATGGTTCATGCACGATTGAAACATTGCAAGAGCATAAGTGAGACCAAATGGGAGGACTAGAAATTCAAAATGTTCGTAGTGGCATTTGAAGGCTGTTTTTGGATCATCTTCCTTCCTCAATTTGATTTAGTGATAGCCCGAACTTAAATCAACTTTTGAGAGTATCAAGCACCATGCAATTCATCTATTAACGCATCTATTCTTGGGATTGGGTATCTATTCTTGATGGTTTTTTTGTTTAGTGCTCTATAGTCACTGCACATTCTAGTAGTTTCATCCTTTTTTGACTAGTACTACTGAGGAAGCAAATAGACTAATATTGGGTTGAATGTGTCCCATCTCCAATAATTCTTTGGTCTTTTCAATCTCCTTTGTATTTATGGGGATGTCTATAAGGGGTTGTTATGACCAGTTTGGCTCCCTCTTCTAACTCTATGGAATGCTCAAAACCTCTTTCAAGTGGTAGACCAGGAGGAATATCTTCAAAAATCTTCTTGTGTTTTTCTAAGAATGGGGTGAATATCCACATGCACCATAGACTCATCTATTAGGGGGTTTAACAAGAACCATATATTGTGGTACCCATTCTCCTTGATCACGTCAGAGGATATGCTTTATTCTATTACAAGACATTTGGGGGAATCATCAGGTTATCCCTTTAATGTTATATTTTTCCCTCATGTTTGAAACATAACTCCAGATAAGGATTATCCGTAGTGAAATGTCCCAAATAGTCAATCCAAGGCATTCTTAGGATGATATCATATTGTAATTTTACTGTGTAAAAATCTGCCTTTATAGTATGACTATTTAAGGTGATTTGTAATTGGGGAATGATCTTTGTACATAGGTCAATAATGCCATTACCCATCATCACTTTGAAGCCTTTGAAGTTTTCAGTTTTCAATCTTGTCTTTGTTACCATGTCTTTATTAATGAAATTTTGGGAGGCTCTTGTATGTACTAATGAAATAACCCTTTGACCCTTTAATGTTCCTTTGACACGAAAAGGTCAAAATTCCTCTTTCTTGAGTAATCACTACTAATGATCCATATTCTTTCCCACTGATTTTTATTTTTTATTAGGTGCATCATGGTCGCTCTCCTCTTCCATTCTATGTAATTGTCCCTTTTTGCATTGGTGGTCTCATGCCCAAGGTTCTTTGCTTGAAACACCTTTCTTAGATAGATGGTCCATGTTTTTTAGCACTTCTTTCCCTCCACATCGGTGTCCCAGACTCCATGGTTCTTTATAAAAGTAACATGTTTTACCTCTATTATCTCTTTTTGATACTTCGTGCTTATTTGGAGTCCTGGATGGATATACTCTAAATCTTTCCTTGGTTGTATTAGATTCCACCTTTCTAGTTTTTTCCACTCTCTGAGGTTCTAAAAGGTTGACTATGTTTTTAGTGAAACATTTTAAACCTTCAACAGATTGAAATAAATATGTAAGCCTTCTTTCAGATAAGTCGAGGACCGTGACTAAAAGCTTTTGGAAATCATTTGCAAATTCTTCTACTGTCCCATGTTGTCTTAGATGAGTGAGTTCTTTGAAATACCACTCAAGTTGAACTTAGTCAAACTGTTTGATAAGTGTTTGAAAGAATTCTTGGCAAGAAGTTATATTTTGATGGCCAAGGGAGAAAAGCCTGGTGTGCCTCCTTTGGGATAAGTCGAGGACCATGACTGAAAGCTTTTGGAAATCATTTGCAAATTCTTCTACTGTCCCATGTTGTCTTAGATGAGTGAGTTCTTTGAAATACCACTCAAGTTGAACTTAGTCAAATTGTTTGATAAGTTTTTGAGAGACTTATTGGCAAGAAGTTATATTTTGATGGCCGAGGGAGAAAAGCCTAGTGTTCCACCATTTATGTGATGTTCCTTCTAAGTGGAATGTGGCAAATTGGAGAGCATCTTCTTCAGTCATTGGGCTGAGGAAAATAGGTGTTTAATTTTTGGAGCCATGCATGGGCTGTCATTTTTCTTGAGCCATCGAAATTTGGAGTATTGTGTTTGGGATCTTTATTTATGTATCTCCTTGTTCTTTTAGGGGCATCATGTTTTTGACCCTCGCAAATCCTACAAATGTTACGAGTCCCCTAATTTCAGCTCCAAGGCTTGCATAGGCTCTTGCATTTTTTACTGTGTTATTGGTGGGTTTATCTATCCCCTCCTCTTTCCATCGGTGCTTCTTCTCCTGGTAAGAAGGGTGGTTTGGAGATTCTAGAAGATGATGACTTATTAATTTCTGGTTCATTCCAACTTATAGCTCTCCTATGGGAAGAGTTATTGTTCAAGTTATAAATAGAGTTTCCCATATTTTGCAAGGCTTCTAGAAGGGTTTGTTTGGATTTATCAAATATTTTGTATTGACTCGTGAGGGTTTGGTTTGTTTGTTCCATAAAAGTCCTTAGCTAGTTGGCCATTTCGTTCATGGCGGTCTTCTTTGTTCTTCTCTCCTAAGTTTGCATGAACTTCTACTCATAGGATGGCAACATTATACTCTAATACCACTGTAATGTCCATTGGTTCTTTGTCAAAAAAATTGAGCTCCTGGATAATGCGCTTGCAATACATGTTAGTACTCCAGGAAATAAAATCATCAAAGAGTAAAATACTAACTACTTATTATTACTTATGAGTATCTAAAAAACTACATTCTAAATTTCCAAATAATCCCTTTCTTAGGGAGTGGTTGTGATCAGATACTTAGTTCCTAGGGGAGGGCCTCTTGGGGCTCTTGTTTACCTATAAGTTTTTCCATGCCACTAGAACAAACTACCATCTCCTTTAATATATGGAAACAGATTTGGGAGGTCACAACTTTTCAAATGTCACCCTTTTGTTTTCTAAATAATTTTAGTTTATTATTGGCTTTCTATTTTGTTCAATAGATGACTTGATTAGTTTTTTGATTAATAATTATTATTTATTTGATAACAAATTAGTAAATAAATTATTATGAGTTGATAAAAAATTAATTATTATTTGGTTAATATTATTTTGATTGGTCATAAATGAATAAATAACAATAATTATTATTTTGATTAAGAATAAATATTTAAATATTCGATATGAGTTGATCTTATTTGATTTATCAGAACTCTTATATTTAACTAACAAATATTATAATTTTATATGAGTTAAACATGAAAAATTATCAATACAAGGATTCATAACAATCGAGGGTCATTACACCTATAGCACCCTATGCAGCAGTTGCACCTGTGCAACTAACATTTGTTCCACCAGTTCAGTTAAGGGATAAGGAAGATGTTAGTATTATTAAAGTTCAGTCAACTACTCCAACTAGCACCAGAAGGTTAGCCAGATTTGGAGAGGTTAAACAGGAACCAGTTGAACCACCTAAGTACAAGAGAGTGAAAGAAAGGGCCAGTGGTCTAGGAAAGAAGAGAAAGACGTTGGCTACTTCCATGGGCAAATAGAAGAAGAGCATTGAACAAGAGAGAGAATGCAAATTCAGAGCCTGAGAACGCAAAAGAAGAACTCAAGAGAGAAACAAAGATAATAAAAACAGAAGTAACTACTGGAGAAAGGAAGAAGTGGAAACCAAAAGTTGAAAGATTGAATTGTATGATAATTGGTAATGTACATTTTGCACAATTGAACAAATTTTATGACTTATATAGCAATTTTGAGAAGTTTGAGCTAGAGAATTCAGTCATTAGACATGATATTGTCTAATAGGAAATTTGAAGACATACAAAGACAGATCTCCAAATATTTATGTGAGAGTTTAGTTAACAGAAAGAAGAGAGTTGTTGAAGAGGACAAGAGTATAAGAGAAAGATTGATAAGGAAGTTATGCGAAGTAAAGGATGATGAGCACCTTGCAAGCATAATGAAGAACATTGAACCCTTAAATAAAATGAGATTACAAAAGAATCAGATACTGGTATCCAACAGCCTAAGCAAGAAAAATATCTGAACAAGGTTGAGTCCAGTCAATCTGAAGATGTGCCTAAGCAACCTGAACAAGTTGAATCACCTAAAGAAGTAAGGAACCCATTCAGAGGAAGATGTTATGCATGCAATGAATTTAGTCACATGAAGAGGGACTGTACAGGTAAGTCATTTAAACCCCGTTCTAGTTATTGTTATAATTGTCATGGTTTTGGTCATAGAGCTATTGAATGTAAGAAACCTAAGTTCAATAATGATAATAATAGAATATTTAGAGGTAATAACCCTGCAGCTAATAGACCAATTGGAGGAACCAATGTTATAAGGAATGGCATTATGTGTTATAAGTGCAAGAACTTTAGGCATATAGCTAGAGATTGCAGAGCACAGATCAATCAGTCAGAACCTAGGTATGAAAACAATGTTATAGTTTGTTAGATTTGTTACAACATGGAACATAAAGCAAGACACTGTAGAATGAAAAATATGAGAATGCCTAACAACATGAGGAATAACATGAGAACCAAATCCTAGAAGGAATATGAACAATCAAAAGGAATGAGAACAATAGTAACAGTCAGAAAGAGAATGTGAAAGATCTTGTAGGAAACCTTGTTGAATCATTTGTTAAAGCTAAGGAACCAGCAAGTTCATATGCTGTGTTGGAAAGTCAGTCAAGTGAAGCAGCTGAAAACAAATTAAAGTCAGTTATAGTCACCAACCAATCACAATCTGATTGAGCAGTTCATTTCATCAATTAATATAACTAAATCAGCATCAAAACGGTATAGAAAACCTTAGAGTGGGAATTGAGACTTGGGAAGTTAGTATGAGGTAGAAAAGGATGCAAGGAAGCTATGGTTAAGAGCGCATGAGATTTAGAGTTCATATCTGAGTGCAAAGTAAAAGAAGTACACTAATAAACATAAACAGCTTTTTATCACCTGCGTACTTGGACAATTAATGCAAAAGTTAATTGGAAGTGATTTAAGGATCAAAATCGGATTTTTGAGTACCATTTGATCGTGCAAGGAGTCCTTGGAGCGAATTTAAGAGCAAAGTTAAGTGTTTTGAAGCAGATTTGAAAGTGAATTCAGCAAGCCTTAAGTTTCACAAACTTGAGGTATTTATCGCTTGCGCAATCATAATTTGAAGTTTAAATTGAAAGGAATGGCAACCCCTACTATTTGTGATGTGAGTGAGAGACCTGGATACAAGTTTAAGAAGCACCCATACATTTCACTAGAAGATGATCCATCAAGAGCATTTCATAAGTGTCGAATAGGGTTTTGCACATAGAAGACATCTATGTGTACATCCATTGCAAATTTGAGTTGATAGGAAACAATGACATTCATAAAGATATGAACCTAGTGTACAACAACGACCTGACAGTGAAACAAGGGTTTTGAACATTTGGAAAACGTAAACATCACAAAGCATATGTTCTTTACGGAATTTGACAATCATGAATGGACAAGAATAATTTTGAGCCATATACATGAAGATATGTTCTAGGTAGGAGACATACTTGTTATGATTGATGACACGATTCACAAACTAAATGGATTGAGCAATGAGGATAGTAACCCTGTAAATTTGAAGAATGTAGAGAAGTTAGTGGAAAAAAGCCTGAAAATAGTATCAGATGGAAGAAACATGAAGTTGTACATGATCAAGGAAGTTCATGTTAGACTTGTAAGCAAGATAATTGGATATAAGATGAATTATAGTTCTAGATTGAACTCTGTTCCAGCAGGATTTATCCATGCAGCATACATGATGACAGTTGAAAAGGAAAAGGTCAATATGTGTGAGATTTTGAGGCAGCAAATACTAGACAACATAGACAGAATAAAGAAGACTAAGAATGCAATATTCAGATTTGAATCCTTATTGACACATTTTTTTTTCCAAGTAATAGGAAAGTTTCCTCGCATGCCACATTTTGAATGGAATTCTAACAGATGCACAGTGGATCTGATCACACATTATTACAGAAAGCAACCAAAGGATAGAATGACTGAAGATATCACTAGGACGATGAAGAGTTTTCAAGCAGAAATGAAGCAAATGATTTAAAATACCACCATCCCTAATTGAGAAATATAAAGATGAAATTTGTTTTATGGTTGAAACTGATGTTATTTGTTTTATGAGCACCTTGCAAACATAATGAAGAGCATTGAGCCCTTACTGAGAAATAAGAAAAGAGCGATATTGATAATGGAAGGAAACTATGAAGAGGTAAACAAAGAAACAGAAGAGGCTATTGTAAAAGTTATAACTTCTATGGAACCGAGCACAAAAGAGGAAAGAAAAGTGATAGCGGGAGCAATCCCTACAACAGAGTAACAAGAAGAACAACAAGATAAATCAGTACCCATACCAGCAGCAGCAGAAAAAGATTCAGAGATGGAAGAAGCAGCAGAGACATCAAAAATGCCACAAGTCACAATTGGGACAGATATAATGCATGTGGATAGCACAAGCATTACAATGGACACAGCAAAAGATCCTTTTAAGGATTATGGCACCTCTATTGTTGACAATTTGGTAGGTCACACAAGTTCAAAGAATGAAGAGGAGGAGAAAGGAGAGGAATAAAAAGAAAAAGGAAAAGGAAAAGAAAGATGAGGCAGGGGAAGGAAGGATGAGGCAGAAAAAGACAAGGAAGATAAGAAACAAAACAAGGCACAGGCAAGAAGGCAAGAAGCAGAAGTCAATGCACCTATTCAGCAGACTCCTCAAAAGACAATTGAACCGAGTTCTTCAAGGTCACCACTTGAATCAGCCTTGGCAACTCTATCTGGAGAGGATGATGATCAAATTGAGTTGATATCATCTCTGAGCAAGTTGATTGAGAAGAACAAAACAGTAAAAAATCTGCAAAACTCATTGATGGAAGTCACTGACAAATTACAGAGTACCATATCCATTAGAGTTAATGAATCTGGCCCTCATACAAGAGCAAAGGAAGAGATCAAAGCTTTTGCTAATGAGTTCACACAGTTAGCATCAAGGAATTAAGGAGATGCTTGACTGAAGCAAAAGCATTATATGGCAAATGTATTTTGCCACATAATTTTGTCAGAGATATCTCAGATGAGCTAACAGCCAAATTGACTATGTTGAAGACCATTAATATTGAAGCACAAAGTCCTAATGTACAGATCATGGACGTAGAGAGCAGAGTTAGCATAATTCATGATGATATTGGGTTATTAGAGCTAAAAAGGAAAGGATATCGAAAAGATTCTCACTATTGAGAGAGCATCTTACCTTACAGTTTGACTATGTGCAGAAACAATTGGATAGCATTTCGTCTAAAGCATCATATGACAAGTTTGTGTATTCAAATTTGAATGCAGTAGAGATTGCATCTTATGGGCTATGTGCATTACTCAACATATCTAAAGCAGTCAAGGAAAGGTTTGACAAAGAATTCTCTATCTTGAAGAAGAATTTTGCAGATTGCATCACATTGATACCCACTCAGCAATCTTAAAGGTAGAAGTTCAAAATTTTGATATGTATATAAGTTTTGGCACCACCTTGGTCATTGATGTCAAAAGGGGAGTATAGTGAGGAAAATTGTATGTAAAGAATATAATTGTATGTAAAGAAAATAGTATAAGGGAGTTATAAGTAAGAGCATAGTCAAAGGGGGGTATCCTTATGTAAAGATGGTATAAATAAGATGACGATCCACAATTTTTGTAAATTTTGTAATGGCTATGTAACAAATGTTACAAGTTTTGAAATTTTGTAATTTTGAGTCTTGGGGACTTAGCCAATTTTCCCATATGTTGCCATCAATGCCAAAGGGGAAGATTGTTGGCAATTTGACTGGGGTAGATGATATAAGGTTGTCATTTATGGCAACATATAGTCAGGATTAATAGAGAAAATCATAGAGATAAAGATTTGATACAAGTACTTAGAAAATTGTCTAAATATCACAAAGTTTCTCTATCAACATAGGCACTATTTTAATCAGCGCAATTCACAGAGGTATTTCTAGCATGTGCGCACTGAGATGCGAATAGAATAGAGTATGAGGATTCTATAACTAAGAGAGTGAGGTTGTATGGACGAAGTTATTGCAGTTTTTTCAGTTGCAGTAATGGACCAACAGAACAGGATAAAGACAAGGAATCAAATATTTTATATTAAGGAATTATTTTGTTTATCAAAATAATTACTTGATTAATTAGGGACAACATCCTAGATGTTAACACGAAGTCAGCATGAGTTAAATTTGTACTTTGACAAGCGCATAAAAATATGAAGGCCGACAGTATAAAGAAATATAGTATAAAGGACATTACTTGAAATGCAAAGTTGTGTGAATGTTGAAGTGAAATAGTAAGCAATTATAATATTGTTTGAGATGTGAATTCCGATGTTTGATCATAGTACAGACATGTGATCAATTTTGTGAAGAGCAGCAAAGGCAAATCAGTTATTGAAGATATCACCAGCAGTAACAGGTTTTGTATTTATCTCTTGTATTGAAAAACATTATTGTATATTGCATGTTTGGGCAATGGGCTCATCTTGCATACTTTCTGTAATTGTAATAACAACTCCTAACAGGGTTGAGGCTTCTAACAAGGCCTAGTCCTCTAAAAAGGACTGAGACACTATACGGATGTAATACAGTCCTAACAGGGTTAATATCTTTCACCAAATACTTTTGATCAGTGGATCATTTTGTGGGTACCATCCCCACTGGGGTTTTCCCTTGGCCAGGGTTTCCCTAGTTAACAAAATATGGTGTTATGTGTTGCATTACTTTATAGTTGTGTTTACTGTTCAGCTTAATCAGTTTACTTTCATATGCAAGTTATAAGATTGTAAATGATATCCATATTTGGGCAAAAGTTTGTGGAATATTGATTCACCTCCGTCCCTCCTCAGTATTTCCTATTTCTAATAATACCACCGATTCATAATTTCCTTTAAAATGAGATTAAGCATTCATTGCCACCAATGCATAAAATAGTACAATAAACTTGCATGCACTAAGTATGTGCACTTAAGTAATGATATCCTAACATAAAGTGGTATAACATCCAAAAAAACCCAAACATATATCATGTTCTTTCTTAAGAAACAAAGAAGAGGAAATACCAAAGGGACTAATAAACTTCTTTTCTTTACAGTTTAAAGAAAGTTATCAGACAATCTCCATTAAAAAATTGTTTCACTCACTTTTTTTAAGTCCTTGTTAAATGTCAAAAGTACCTCCCCCCCAAGTTCCGAGCTACACAAATACATAAATAACATCAACAAAGGAAAAATGTTTTCATGTATTGCAAAACAACAAATTATAGATGACTATATGATTTGTAATCCTTGTTTTCCATTATATGATACAAATAAAATACAATTTTTTTAACCTAGCAACAATCACTTGCTCATAAAATAATAAATTAATCTATGTAATGTGCCGAACTGAAATTTTTCTATGTTTACAATTTTACAATGGACAATACATGCAATCTTAACAGTTTTTGATCACTAAGATCTCATTATGGCCAAGGTGAGAGCATACAATGAAAGGAGTTAAACAAATTTTATAGTAAAATACTTGTTGGTAGCAAGCCTTCTAGATTAAGAATTACAAATACTAAACCTAGCGGGGAATGACAGATTATTGTTAGAAACAATAATGCTCGAAAGTCATAATTTCTTAATGTCAGTATGGCATAGCTTTCCAGACTTACAAAGCAAGAATCAACTGTTAATTTTATTTACAAGAAGAAGATATGACTCATGAACTAAAAGACTGATTATCACTGAAAAAATGCAACTAAAATTGATTACCAACAGCAGCAGTATCATATCATCTCTAAAAATAATTTCCTATCACCAATATTAGCAATTGTCTCAAATTGGTACGGCCATCATAAAAGATGTACACCTCAGTGGGAATAAATATGAATGCAACCTGTCAAGGCTGCAATTCCTTTTCTATTGGAACAGAAAACACTAAAAGAGAATTTTGAGTGAAATGAATAACTACCCTTGTACCAAGAGTATAACAGAACAAATATAATTAGAATGTTTTTGGGTGGTTTGTGTAGAATAACCATAACATTAACATATTTTTTTACAAACAGTTGACAAGTTAACTTTATAAAAATAGTATCTCCTAAGTTATTTTATTTTTATTTAAATGGTCACTTCTAGATATTATCTTGTAGTAGATTCTTTCTATTAGTTGTATGTTTCTTTTTAGAAACATTTCGATTGTAAACTCAATAAGAAAAAAAATTGTTCTTTGCACATGAATCATTCGATTATTTAACAATTAATTTGTAATATGGTATCGAAGTTTTTGTTTTTTTTTTTTTAAATATTATAATTTCTTCATTGAATTTATTTGTTCAAATGTTTTGAAATTATTTTGGGCTTGACCGAAGTTTGCAAAAGTTTGTTTTACAAAACCCAACTACGGTTCATTACATCATTACATGCCACCATTTCTCCAACCTTCCTGTTCGTGGGTTATGGTCGAGGGTTTCTTGGTCATTTTCCTGAACAAAAAATGTTGTATATCTTTGTTCGTGTCTCCGCTGCAACCTGTGAATCTTCTTAATGTCGTTTTGTTGCCAACACGACCATTTGTAGAACTTTCTCTGCCCAAAACAACCAGTTTTATGGTCGAGTTCTGCTCCATTTGAAGGTGTTTTTGGTCAAAACGACCTTTTTTTACCTCTGACGTGATTCTAACACCTCGGTAGTCTTTTCTTCAAAACAACTTGCTTTTACGGTCAACTTTGCCATTTTGTTGGTCATTTTTGCTTCAACCATTACAGTTATCAGTCTTTTTTTGATAAATCCATGGCAGTTTTTCTTCAATTATAGTGTTTTTACTCAGCCACCTAGGGTTTGTGCCACATCTCTCTATTTTTTGGTCGGGTTGAAATTTCATTTACAAATTCTTGGTGGATTTTTTTGAGACCTCAACTAGGTTGTCTTTGGATTTTTTTGGTACCTTACTTTGTATGCCTCAAATTTTGTGTCATGCAGAACCTTATTTCATTTACATATTCTTGATCGGGTTTTCTGAGATCTCAATTGGGTTGTCTTCGGATTTTTCTAGGTATCTTGTATTATATGCCTCTAATTTTGTACCAATAGGATTCACATTGAAATCTGTACCTGTACCTACCTCCATAATCAGCACATTCAAATTTGTGCATTCAGCCATCTCAGTTTCGTGTCTTGTCATGCCTTGAAAAGCATGCAATAACATCTTTGACCAATATTCTGTTGGAAGGCAGTCAAATATTCAATGGCAAAAACTACATTATCTGGAAGCAGCGAATGCTGACGATTAATGTAATCAAATTTCCATAATCCATTAGAATGTCATCTGTAAGCTTCTAGATTTGATTGTGTATGAGTTTTTAGCACCAACATTTCGGATCACACTCTGTGATCCATCATCTGGATGAAAGAGAATGCCAAAGATGAAAATGTAAGTGGCAAACTAAAGCCAATCCCAAAATATATAACTCAGAGAGTTGGGGAAGGCACACAAAGCGAGGACGGGAACAAGGAATAAAAAGCACAAATAAGTAACCTACAGGAAGAAAATGAAAAAATAAAACCAAAGTACAATGTAAAATATAAAATGTGACAAGATAAATAAAACAATAACTATATACACACACACATATATATGACAACACACGCACATGAGTAATACACACACACACACACACACACACACACACACACATACATCTAAGCATATACATATTTGTGTGTGTGTGTGTGTGTGTGTGTGTGTGTATATATATATAATATGCATATATATATGTATAGATATATGTATAGATATATATACATATATTTCTATGTGTGTACATATATCTATACATATATTTCTATGTGTGTGTGTGTGTATATGGCCAAATAAATCAAGAAAAAAGTCCCAAGGAAGTAGGCAAAGAGTAGGATACATTGGATGAGCAGAATCAAGAAGCAGTCATGCTCATCGAAAAATTTGTTACTAATGTTTACCTACCGCAGATTTCGTCTAAAAGGTTTACATGAATCCTCGAATAAGAGTCATGCATTCTTCCTAGAGAACATGCTCAACTCTCAATCATGATGGATGAACAAGTGTCCCTGCAAGACCATCTCAATAAAATCAAAGACATTTGTGATTAGCTAAAAGCCATTTGACGCAAAAGGAAAAAGACATTGAGGTGATCACCCTGAAGAGTCTTTCATCTTCCTATGAGCACTTTGTTGATACTCTCAATGTTGCTTCCACTTATTCTGATGTTTTGATTTCCAATCTCTATATTCTGCTACTCCATCAAAAAGAAACAGCAATTCGGTAGGGTTGCCAACTCATCTTCTAACTCTCAAACCTTCTCAACTAAATCCACACACAACTATCAACTCTCTCAGTCATGTCAGTAGAATCCTTCTACTTAGTTATTAGAAGGCCCAAAGAAAAAAATTCAGTACAACAATTGCCATAAGTTTGGTCGTATGAAGTTGCAGTGTTGGGAACGCTTAGCTTCTAAAGCTAAGCAATCTAGTTCACACCCTCAAGCACATCTTATAAATAACACTAAGCTAGTTGAATCTTCCTTTTACACCTTCATGGCTAAAAGACCTACATATCATATAAAATCCTCTACCTAGTATATTCAAGTGCCTTGCGCACTTTACTCATTGTCAGGATTGGTTCCCAGATTTCTAGCCATTCTCAAATTCAGTTATTTTTGGAGGAAAGAAGACTACACTATTGTTGGAAGAGGCAATACCCAAATTCAATCTAGAGAAAAGAAACCAATATTCCTTGATGTGTACTATGTTCCAGGAATAGAACTTAATCTTCTCTCCGTCAGTCAAATTCTATGACATTCTCCTCAGCTTGATGTGAGCTTCAATTCACACTAGTGTAGTATCACTAATGTTCCCAAGGGCATTGGGTACTATATTGGTGGCGTACGGCACCCTATTCTCAGGCAACGTGGCATCACTTCCTTACTTCGTATGGCCTTTCCAACTGGCATATGATCAAATTTGGGTATTCAACCTTACCTGTACAGTCAAAGAATTGCTTCATACAACTTCAGAATGTTTGTTTCTTTGTCCAACTCATGCAGCATGACCTGTCGAATATATTTGTACGACAAATGTTGTGCATCCCTCTAGAATCCTATACAGTGATCCCATAGCAATATGATCACTCGACTTCCTCCCACTTGTCATCTCACGTGCGGATTATTTCTGGCAGCAAACCACCGTACAATGGTTTTGGGATGTTCATATGTGTAACATACGAATTTTCATAACCAATTTAAAACACCTAATTATCTGATTTAATAAATAACTGATTCCATTTCACATGAAAAATGACTTCCATTAACTAAATTTAACTAGGAAAAAGTAACTGTTTTCTATTCTAAAGGTAATTCATATTCAGCTGATATAACGAAATAATTAAATGAATACATTGCTAACATTTAAACCATTACTAATTGATAACATGTTCAACTGAAAAAAAAGTAACGACTATCTTCTATATCAACTAATATATTCATTCAATTTACGCTATTAGAAAACTATACAATCTATTTATTCTTCTATAGATTTAAAGGTAAAAGTGCAAAAGAAACATACAGAAATAATGGAGGAATCCCTTTATCATGTTGTTCGAGCCTCGGCATTGGTGAGAGGAGAAGCATTGACATAGGCTTAATCTCCCAACCGCGGACCATACTTATACCCCACACATCCTAACTTAATAGAACGGCCCTCCCTACCCCGGGATCAAGCTTGGGATGTTCTTAAGTCTAGCCATCCGAACAACCCAGTGGTTTGAGTGCCCCATCAGTTATATCTATATAATTGATGTCTATGGATAAACAAAAAGATCTCATGATTGGCACATATGCCTATAACTACATTGGCCAAGGATTTCAATTTGGGTTCGTAAACCCAATCTCTACCACTCGACTTGACAACAATTTCATTATCAAGAAATGCATGAGCTATTATGTGTTTTCATTACATAGTTATTTATATCTGATTTCATTCTTGGTTCTTGCAGGTTATCTCCACCTCTTCACCATTCATGGCTTCTTTGCCGGTGAATCCTAGGTGCTTGAAAGATTATAACCATTCCATTTAATTTACACATTTTCACCCTTCATGGCTTCTTTGCCGGTGAATTCCTCGGTGTTTGAGCACTCTGATGTATTCATACACCTCTTCACCATTTCGTAGCTTCTTACTTGTGACTTCCTCAGTGATTATAATTCTATGAATATTCTGATCATTATGACATCATGTTTAAGAGAAACTGTTATCAGCACTATTTACAAATACAATTCGTTCCGAAAGATATTACCAGAATACAGAGGTAAAATTAATGATCTCAATAACTCAAGGGTTTGCAGTAAACTATTGGCAGAGTAATTTGGATGCTTGTCCATTTGGTTTATAACCCAATGAAGATAACTTGTGAGAACAGATTACACAATGGCTCCCTTTACAGTCCTACTGATGCATGGATGGTTTCACTTCTAAATAAAACAATGATCGATTTCTTTTACATACTTAGCATATCATAAAGCTAACTGCAGTCGGTCCATAATTCAAAGATGAAGATAATATAATATGGAATGCAGTATTTAAACATGACCTGTGTTCTTGGCCGAATACTAATTGGGAAGTGACTCCTCCCGTCCTTGGCCAGAACTCCTGTCGACTATTATCACACCTGCGGGTTTGAGACTTGGTTCACGAAATGCAGATTATTAGTGGAGTAATGGAAGACCAGGGTACTTGGTTATGCAAACAAAACGAAAGGTTTGGCACGAAATAATTTCATACGGCTTGAAAGGAAGTCGTATCAAACATAGAGAGGGTGATGCATCTTGGTTGGTTCACGGCTTGCCTTAAAGGCTAGCCGTGATTCTTCGGCTACTATTGGTTATCCAAGATATCCAATCGAATTCAAAACTTAATTCGATTTGAAAGGAAGAGAAGCAAGGAGGGAAAAGAAATAAGGAGTTGAAGAGTTTTAAACTTTATTTTATTATTATTACATGCTCTTATATAAGTTCACATATGTATATTGATGAGATGACATCATTAGATTATATTATTAAAATTTATTAGTGTTATTTCATTTTTATATATATGTGTTCGTATTTTAAGTGTTTATAATAATGATAAAATAATAATAAATCTCTAAAGGTATGAATTATATTTAATTTAGATTATTTCATGTTTTTAATATATTGTTTTCCTAATAGCTCATGCGGTCCCATAATGTAAGCTGTGGTCAAGTCTTCGTATCCTTTCCAAGGGAGTCTTAGGTCATACCTATCGATCCTGATGACTGAACCAAACGACCATCCCATTTCAATTGTCCCGTTTAGCAATGCTTCCCCTCTCTTCAGTATTCTTCTACAATCACCCAAGCAAAACATTCTCGCCAACACATTAATTCAAAATATATTGATCATTAATTCAAATTAAATAATTGTTAATCATCTAATGGCAGTTATAGGTTACTGGCTATTTCATCAATGTCTATAATAACTAACTCATTTCACATGATCATGAAAGAAATAATTTGTTATCAGTTGGTACAACGTATATGATTAACTAATTTTTTTCACATGATCAAGAAGAGAAATAATCTGTTAACAACGTATATTATTAACTAGCTTGTTTCACATGATCAGGAAAAGAAATAATTCGTTAAACCAACAATTATGACCAAATTAAAAATTAGGGCAAATTTTGGGATGTAACAATAGGGGTAACAAGTGGTCGTCCAATCACTCTCTTGCCTTGCGTACGGTTCTTAAATTGCCCTCCCTTTGAGTGGTTATTCTAGTTTCAGCCTCACGCAAGTATGAATGAGATCACAAACTATAATTTCATGCAAAACAAACACAAGTCTGGAACTCGCAGAGGCAGAGAAAATTATATTAACAATGATAGCACTTCAGATTACATTAACTCGAAACAAGAGCTAAATAGGGTGAGAAGTTACTCTCACTGAAACTACAAGTAAATAGGGAGGATCTTTCACCTCCAAAATGGCAAATTACTAAATCCCAACGGATGTTCACACATACGAGGAAAATTATAATATTTGCATGCCTTCAACAACAACTAATAGTATTGATCTCTACTGGATTGGCTAAAAAATGTTGAACTTTGACTATGAGAATTTCGTCAAACAGTTGTCATGAAATCAAGTCTTTAAGAAAAATTATTACTAACATGCTACTGTACTGATTTCAAACAGAGATGGTATGAAATAGTTTTATTAAACTATGAAAACTTGTCTTCCTTCAATCAACTTCTGAAATGGTGGTTCAACAACAATAATATTTCAAAACGGATTATAATCTCACTAATACCCCACAGCTGTGACACCATGTTTTGATGACAGTTTTTCCCAACTTCAATTAGAAAGAAAATACAATGATTGGAGGGAGAACAGTAATTAACATACAGTTTCGTCCCTGGAAGGAGTACCAATTGGAAGTTCAATGGAGTTAAGAATGTCCTCCCAGCATCTACGTCCTTGTATTTGATATCAAATGTCGTCTGCAGTCTTTAACACACTAAACCGACTGTACCTTTTTCCCGTGCCTCCTCGATTCACTGCGGTAGGACTTCTGATATATGACCAATCGGATAGACAATGGCGTTTCACACAGCCCAACTGCTACCCCGAATTTCCTCCAAGCCTATAACTGTCCCGGTAGGCCCCCAACCTCTATTGGTTATTCCTGGTGTTACTCTCGACTTGCTACTTCTAAGTGATAATACTCACGTGAGGGAGTTAATATAAATGAGAGCCGACTATCGTTCAGTACCTCATATTTGCTATGTTCCCCCGAGGTGTTGTGATATTTAATCCTCGTTGCTACAAACCAACTGAAGCTCGGAAACAATACTTGCGTGGAATTGCTCTCTGCCATAGATGGATTCTCACTCTTCTTGCCGCCCAACCCCAACTCTTCCAATTATCGTCTTGTGTGTGACATTAAGCACTGCAATCTTTAATCGCCTTCCTGCCCTGGAATTATAGTTATCTGAGATTAAGGTATCATTCCAATCCTTAGTTCTAAAGAGTGCAATGTGAGAACCAAATTTGCGTCTAGTCTCACCTTTTTCCTTAAGGGTTTTTGTCCTTAGGAATATCCAGTCACATTTAAGCAACCATTAGGACTTCATAGAAATATCAAATATTCGTTGTGTTCTTTCCCAAGATGGAGCCTCTTATTTATAACCTCGAAGTGACAGAAAAGTGTTGGAATAAGAGATGTGGGATAAAACACCAATTTCGTCTTCTAGTCACTTAAGTCACTTTATAAAGTGAAAGCCTTTTTAAAACATAAAGTAACTTTATTAAAGTACTTTAATACATTAAATGATGAACTTAAGACAATTCTTCCCGTGTGACTAGCAGGCATCCTTATGGTAATGTCGTTAATTTATCCGGATGTGGAGATAGATTAACCAAGCGCCAAAAGAACTAGCACGAAAGAGGGGACATGATAGTCCTCCCTTCCCGAGATTGCTTGCCCTCGAGCAATCTCAATGCTAGATGCTGTAAAATAGACTCACCTTCCTAAGTGGCGTCTTCATACAATAAATCCTTCCAGTGGACTAGATATTCTTTGACAGCTCTGTTTCACAGCTTCCTTTCCCTGGTCTCAGTCACCTCTGTCGGCTCCACTATAAGTCTACCTTCCTCATCAAGTGGAGGCAAGCCCTTTGACGGTACAACCTGCTAACCAATTGCCTTCTTGAGGCATGAGACATGAAACATGTTGTGGATTTGACTGTCACTAGGTAAATTCAACTCGTAAGCAACCTCGCCAACCCTCTTGGTGATGCAATAAGGTCTGTAAAATTTGGGCTTAAGTTTTTCTGACCCACTTTGCTTTAGGGAGCTTTGTCTATATGGCTAGAGACGAAGATAAACCATATCACCTATTTTGAAGCTCCACTCAGTACAATGTCAATCAACATATAACTTCTATTGGTTCTGCGCCTACTGAATATTATCCCTAAGAGATCTAAGAATATCCTATTGACCCAGAATCCATTCTTTGGCTAAGGGAGCCCTGTTGTCTTGTAAGGCCAAATCAATGAAAGAGAGAGATTTGTAACCATAAAGAGCATGGAAAGGAGTCATCCAAATGGACATATGATATGTGGAGTTATAGCAATACTCCCCCAAATACAACAATTTAACCCAAGCTCTTTGCTGACCTACAATGTAGTTTCTCACATACCCTTCCACCCATTTATTCACTATTTCAGTCTGACCATCCGTCTGCGGGTGATAGCTAGTACTAGGTGTCAACTCGGTACCTACCAATCTAAAAACCTCCTGCCAAAAGGTGCTAAGAAACCTATTGTCTCTATCACTCACAATAGTCCTAGGTAATCCATGAAGACGAAAAACTTTTCAAAAGAACAACTCTGCCACCTGAGAGGCTGACCAATCCATTGCAATAGCAATGAAGTGTGAGAACTTAGTCAATTTGTCTACCACCACAAAAATGCAGTCCCTACCTTGGACCCTCGGCAACCTTGTAATAAAACCCATTGAGATATTCTCCCACTTCTGAGCTGGAATAGGAAGAGGCTGAAGTAAACCTGTTAGGAAGCCCTGTTCTAACTTGTTCTGCTAACAAGTCTAGCACTCTCTAACATGCTGCAATACATCGTCTTTAAGCCCCTTCATGAGAATCTCTCTCTAATCTGCCTGTAGGTTTTAAAAAAACCTGGATGACCCGTAGGTGCATCATGTATAGTGTGCATAATATTTATTTTAAGTTTAGATTCTAGTAGTAGGTAGATTCTATCCTTATAATATACAATATCATTCATTACCTTGTACCAATCATCCTGAAGCAGACCATCCATAATCTGACTAGCGTGAGTATTTTTAGAATACTCAACTAACAGTTGGGACCTCCAATCTGCTGAGATCTCGGAAATGGCGCATCACTCCATCATTGGGGGTCTCCTAGAAAGTGCATCAGCAACCATATTATTTTTACCCTTGACATATTCAATGTCAAAACCATATGCCTGATACCTTGCTGACCCATTTTTGTTGTCTTTCATTCAACTCCTTATGTTCCAAAAAGTAACGCAGGTTGTTATGATCAGTCTTTACTGTGAACTTACTTCCTACCAAGTACAATCTAAACTTGGCTAAAGCGTGAATTATGGCCAACATTTCCTTATCATAAGTAGAATATAATAGTTCGCTGCCCCTAAGTTTCCTACTCTCAAAAGCTATGGGATGTCGGTCCTGCATCAAAACTACCCCAATTCCATTCCCTAAAGCATCACACTCCAAAACAAAGGGTCTAAAAAAATCAGGAAGTGTCAAAACCAAACACGTGCTCATCACCTATTTCAGTCTATCAAAGACTGCCTCTGAATCCTCTGTCCATCTAAATGACCCTTTCCGTGTCAGATCGGTAAGGGGGGCTACTAACTGGGAAAAACCTTTAGCGAATTGTCTGTAATAAGAACAAAGGCTAAGGAAGCTTCGCAATTCGAATACATCTCTCGATGGTGGCCAATCAAGGATTGCTTGTACCTTTTCCTGATGTACCTTAACTCCCTCTACACCAATCACGTGACTCGGATAGAGAATCTCAGTTAGTCTAAATTCGCACTTAGACTCCTTGCAAATAAAGAGTGTTCTTCCATTAGGCTAAGGATCTCATCTAGGTGCTGCAAATGTTCCTCCCAAGTTCTACTAAAGATCAAGATGTCATCAAAGAAGACCAGCACACTCTTTCGTAGCTGCTTTTTAAAGATGTATGTCATGCATGACTGAAGAGTAGCTTGTGCGTTAGTGAGCCCAAATGGCATCACCAAAAACTCATTGTCGAATCTGAAAGTTGTCTTATGCACATCCTCCTCCCGGACTCGTATCTGATGGTATCCCGATCGAAGATCTATCTTCAAAAAATAAACAGGTCCATGGAGCTCATCCAATAACTCATCGATGCGGGAGATCGGAAACCTATTTTTAATGGTCCTCTTATTAAGGGTGCGGTAATCAATACGCATCTGAAGGGTGTTATCCTTCTTTTTAACCAACACCACTAAAAAGGCAAAAAGGCTGGAGCTAAGCCTGATATGTCCCATATCTAGCAGTTCCTTAATCGTCTTCTCTATCACTTCCTTGTAATACCTAGGGTGACAATAAGGAGTGGTAATGACAAGTTCAGCGCCCTCCTCTAGCTCAATGATATGCTCAAACCCTCTATCTAGTGGAATATCTGGGGGTAAATCCTCAAATATCGTCCTATGTTTATCAAGCGTCGTCTGGATGTCACAGTGGTACTGTTGTCCTGTACCTTGTGTTTCCTTAGAAGAGATGAAACACTGTGTCACCCACTCGATATCATCGTGCCTCAAAATGGCTTCCATCCTGTGAACTGTTATCAACCTGGGCTCCCCTTCTGGCATAACCTTGAGGACCACCTGTCGGCCATCCTATAAGAACTCCAATTGCATCTTCTCGTGATCAACTGTATATCTGCCTATGGTCTGTAATCACTGTCTCCCCAACATGGCGTCTAGCCCATCTAAATCCACCACATAAAAATCTGCCTCAAAAAGGAAATCATCAAAATGAATCAGAAGTCCTAACACCTTCCCTGTGCATCTCAATCTCTCACCTCTTGCCACCCTAACCTCAAACTCAGGTATGTCATCAATCTATAAATTCCTCTTGGTAACCCATCGTGAGCTTATGAAGTTATGCGAGGCACTCGTATCCAAGAGACATATAACATGTTGTCCTCTAACAATTCCTTTCAAACGAAAGGGGTGTACTGTGGGATCGCTAGAAAGTGATGTTATGATAAGAAAGTGATGTTATGATAGGAGGCTGCCCCTGGGTACCTTCCTTCTTCCTCCCTCTAGAAGGTCGATCCTCATTCTCCTCCTCCTCATTGCCATCAATATCGTTGCCTTCCTATTGCTCATCCTCCTCCTCTGAAAGCACCTCTACATAATGTATCTTGCATTTGCCAAGGCATCTATGATCCGGTGTCCATGGCTCTCTGCAAGTGAAGCATAGCTTCTTCCTCCTGAGTTCGTTCTGTGTCTCAAAGTCCATCTTGGGAGGTGTAGCCTTATGCTGATTTTTGTTCTTTTGGAAAGAATAGGTCCCCTTATATGTCCTCTTAGGAGGCTATAATATCGAAGAGGGTGACTCTAGATCGTGTGCGATCTTAATAGCATCATCCAGAGTGTTTGATTTAAGTACCTTAACCAGACCTCTATATCTATCCTACAAACCCTCAGTGAATAGCATTACCTTACACTGTTTTGTCATGTCAAGTACCATCACCAAGATCCACTGAAACTCATCAATGAAATCATCTAGAGATCTGCTCTGTTGTAGTTGTGCCAAATCCCTGTAATAGACCTCTATATCCTTGTCAAAGCTAGTAATCAGCTTAGAGCTGAAAGTCTCATATGATGTAATGAGACCATGATCCTGGGTAAACAACCCGTGGTGCCACTAATCATATGCTGCTCCCTCTAACTGCATCGTAGCAAACTTGATGGCTTTTGTCTCTGACATAGGTTTAAGAGTTAGGTACGTGTCTAGCTTGTGAATCCAAGCTCTCACAAATTTCTTACTGCTGCCATCAAAAGTAGGGAGAGATAATTTGTTCATAACATGCTTTAGGTCTCTGTTTGGTGCACTAGGCCTCTTATCATGCTGCTGTCTACCTGACTCCCTTTTCTGATTTAGATATTGAACAAAGGACATATTCTATTTAATAGGATCAGGAAACAAATCGCATTCATCATACATTGCCATAACATTGTCCGGTAGTAAATTTGGTGTTGCCGGTGGTGCTGCCTCTTCTTCTGCATTAAACACTGGCATTAAAAGCCTGTCAGTGTTACGTGTGGGAGCCCTAACAGCTTGGGGTGATCCAGCTACACTATTACCTCCACTGTGATGGCTCAGGGCTCTCCTATTAACAGGGGCTAATTGTTGTATATTAATTGCAAGTTGTTGAAGCGCATCAGCTATATTATTCTGCCCATCTCTAATAGCCCGCAATGTTTCCCTTACTTCCCTATCCTGTTCAGTTTCATTGTGTGCCATTTGAATGGTGTTTACCTATTCTGCCTGTTCAAACTGAGCAACCTGTTTAGTCTGTTCTACTTGTTCCTCTGTTTTAAAAGTCAATTCCTGATCCACTGAGTAACTATCCTCAATATCAATTTGTTCACAAGACCCTGCTTATTCCGGTTGGAGATGACTATAATTATAAAGTTTTTTCCTCATACCCCGATGTCATTTTACTTCCTGTTTACCCCACAAGATGGCAGGACCTATAGCTCTGATACCACTGTACTGATCTCTACTAGATTAGGTCGAAAATGTTGAACTTTGACTATGAGAATTTTGTCAAATAGTTGTCATGAAATCAAATCTTTAAGCAGAATTATTACTGACATGCCACTGTACTAATTTCAAATAGAGATGGTATGCAATAGTTTTATTAAACTATGAAAACTTGTGTTCCTTCAATCAATTTCTGAAACAGTGGTTCAACAACAATAATATTGCAAAATGGATTATAATCTTACTAATACCCCACAGCTGTGACACCATGTACCGATGACAATTTTTCCCAACTTCAATTAGAAAGAAAATACAATGATTGGAGGGAGAACAGTAATTAACATACAGTTTCGTCCTTGGAAAGAGTACCAACTGGAAGTTCGATGGAGTTCAAAATGTCCTCCCAGCATCTACGTCCTTGTATCTGATATCAAATGTCGTTTGCAATCTTTAATAGACTATACTAACTGTACATTTTTCCCATGCCTCCTTTTGGATTCATTGCGGTAGGACTTCTGATATATGACCAGTCGGATAGACAATGGCGTTTCACACTGCCCAACTACTACCTTGAATTTCCTCCAAGCCTATAATTGTCCCGACAAGCCCCCAACCTCTATTGGTTATCCCTGGTGTTACTCCCGACCTGCTACTTCTAAGTGATAATACTCACAAGGGAGTTAATATAAATGAGAACCAATTGTCGTTCAGTACCTCATATTTGCTACGTTCCCCCGAGGTGTTGTGATATTTAATCCTCGTCGTTACAAACCAACTGAAGCTTGGAAACAATACTTACGTGGAACTACTCTCTACCATAGATGGATTCTCACTCTTCTTGCCGCCCAACCCTAACTCTTCCAATTATCGTCCAGTGTGTGATATTAAGCACTGCAATCTTTAATCACCTTCCTGCCCTAGAATTATAGTTATCTGAGATTAAGATATCATTCCAATCCTTAGTTCTAAAGAGTGCAATGTGAGAACCAGGTTTGCGTCTAGTCTCACCTTTTTCCTGAAGGGTTTTCGTCCTTAGAAATATCCAATCACATTTAAGCAACCATTAGGACTTTGTAGAAATATCAAATATTCGTTGTGTTCTTTCCCAAGATGGAGCCTCTTATTTATAACCTCGAAGTGAGGGAAAAGTGTTGGAATAAGAGATGTGGGATAAAACACCAATTTCGTCTTCTAGTCACTTAAGTCACTTTATAAAGTGAAAGTCTTTTTAAAACATAAAGTAACTTTATTAAAGTACTTAAATATTAAATGAGGAACTTAAGACAATTCTTCCCACGTGACTGGCAGACATCCTTACTAGTAATGCCATTAGTCTATCCGGATTTAGAGATAGATTAACCAGGCGCCAAAAGAACTAGCGCGAAAGAGGGGACATGACACGAACCCAGCGTTATATGTGACTACAAGGAAACTTCCCAAAGAATTACAAAAAGTGCCAACATGGTGTTGGTTAACAGATTTGTCCTCCAAAATCTTTAAATGGAATAACTCTATAAGCCCCTTTAATGAGAATCAAAATTGCCACCAACAGTTGGGTAAACTACTCACAGTTGACTCTCTGAATTTAGGTACAACTCCCTTTAAGATTTTCAATGTATTTATAAACAGGAAAAAAATGATCAAAACACTTTTCAGCAAAAGCAATAAAAGCTACAAATATTTATCCATCAACATGATATGAATGTGCTAAAAGTTTGATTTCTTGAACAAAGCAAATAGACTTCGTATCATTTCAGATCACATCAATAAATGTATACCCATATACTAATTTATATATCCATACACATGATCACACAATCAAGAACTAGATAACTACCATAACTGAAAAACAAACTCCAACATAAATTCATTCATTCATACTCCTAACACACAAATCTCAAGCAGTAATAATTATACTTTTATTCACAAATAAAAGTCTTCTATCTCATCCACATGTAAAACCAAAATGTAATGAATGAGTTTATCAAAATTGCCAACCTTTTTGAAGCCTTAATTAAGCAAATATATAGCCACCAAGCTCATAGTTTTTTGAACCCAGAGTAAAATAAAGTAACTCCATTCTAGAGTAAGAAAGCAATTCCATCATAACTAAAGATAAATGGTTAAAGCAAAAATTAGAAAGTCTCATAACTGGGGAGCTAAAACTCTGCAACATGATCATGGCTGGGACGGTGATGATGAGCTTTCTAACTGGTTATGGGAGATAGCATTGCCACGTATATTCCTCGACTCAAGTTGTACCACGGAGAAGTTCATTATGACTTGGTGGTGATGGAGGCCAATGTGGATTATGCACTACTTCCACATTTTTTGTTCTTCCTGACCTAAGCCACCTCCTCGTGTGCCTCTAGTTGATTTTGACAAATCATCAACATTGATTCAATTCATACTACCTTGGAGAAATCCTTAGTTGTCAAGGACTTCATTTCTTTGACAAATTTGATCTTCTCTTTGAAAGATTTGATCATATCATTTGTTTCCTCCATTGTTTTCTCATCCTCTTTCATCAGTTGAATATCAATGCATTTGAGATCTTTCTACATTGAATCCGTCTATTGTGTCAGTTCTTTAAACAATTTAATTGACTCTTCATGCCCCTATTTAATGATGGAGTTCCTTCGCTCAATGTTTTTCTTTGAAACAGACAAACCATTATCATCAAGGCCTTCTACATGTTTCTCGGCCAAGAATTTCATGACTCTAAATTTATGCACATTGTTCATCTAAGTGATCATCGCAATCCATTTTAATCTTTCTTTCTCCCAAGAGGTCACTTCAATTTCCAATTCTTCGCTCACCATTATTGCGTCTCCAAAAAACATTCCCAACCCAGAGATATAATCAGAACCATCCTGTGTAATAGATTCTAGACATTCATGGAAAATGTCAACAATCATCTTATTCCTTTGAATTTGATTGAGCATCTTTTGGTTCACAGGGGACTTAGGATCAAAAGAAAGAGGCATCTGAGATAGTGGTAGTGGGCTTGGATGGTGAATCATATCTATTTATTCCGTCATTTGTCTCACAGTTTTCTTCAACTCCTTTGTATCACATTCATCCTTCCAAGTTCAAGAAATCATCCCAAGGGTGGAAGATGCTAAATGTTCAGCATTTACGGCACTCGATATTACACCCAAATCAACTTTCTCTATCACAAAATCCTTAGAGGAAACATTCTCTGTTGGAATAGTCACCAATGTTCCCCTTCAGGATTCGTGACATCGCTTAACCACCTCTTGTGTTCTATAAGTATAGTGGTTGTATCAGGCATTGACAGGGTGATCTTTTGTTGCAACGACAACCCTATCTTGTAAGAAGTGGTATCAAAGCTTGGTCATAGGTTTAAATCTCCTCAGGTAATGCTGAGGGGGATTGTTGGACTAACGCCCATGTTCCCATTCGAAATTCATGACATGGCTTAACGGCCTCTTGTGTTATATAAGTCTAGTAGTTGTATTGGGCATTGATAGGTCAATATTTTAATGCAACAACAATCCTAGCTTGTAACATCCTCTACATCTTCATCTATCACAAGCCAAGCTATTTCAGCCATCCAATGTCCTATATCCTCATCTATTTCATGGCCTTTGTCTTGGTCTTCTTATTTTTTGGTATTTTTCCTAAACATTTGCTCACCATATCTTCAATTGGGATTGAATTGGAACCACACTTTGTTTTTTGCCAATTGCAATTTCCTGCCACCATGGAGCACTTAAGAAATCTTTGGTTGTAGGTGTTTGAGTGTTAGTTTGATCCATTACTGTCGTGGTGTTCATAGGGCTTGTGTCCACTTTAACATCACTTGTCTACATTATCTACAACAAGAGCTTCAGGGACTTGGCTTTCCATAGTTGCAAAAACCTCCTCTATAGTATCAAGATCCACTACCACTTGGCTCTCAAAGCTTTTGGGGCTATTCTTCTTACTCCTTGAGCAAGTAACACGAACAGGGGATGGATGCAAAGCAGAAATCTTTGATCTTTTTACTATAGCTTCTTCAACTTTAACTTTTGTAGCACCTGCCATATCAACAAATTTGTTAGTAGAGGAAAGGGGAATCCATAGAACAAAACCATGATGAACATTTGTAGAAGCCTTGGGGTTATGCACCGGTAGTTTTTGTAGTGAGGTTTTCACATCATTGCCCCAAAAATTTTAGGGAACCCCTTTTTCGTTTGCCTTAGCAAATATTTTGGAGTTGTCCAAAGTTTTTTTTTATTTGAAAATTCTACACCTTGGACACCTTCAGGCCAGGAGGGATTTGGTTGGATTTGTTTTTTTCACCCGATGCGAAACTTGATTTTACGGAACATGTAATTTTATCCTTAGGCCAAACAAATTTGAAAGCAACATTTTTTTCGATGGTTAGAAAAATATTTGGCAAGATAAATTTGCAAAATTTTGGACTTAAACGGATTTTGGAAATTTTATATAATTATATAAGCTTGAGCATTTTCAAAATGAAATTTTTAGATTTAATTGTTTTGAAAAATCTTGATTTTTTTCAGTGGAAAAGGAAATTTCATAATAGTGAAATTGAAATTGGAAAATTGATTTTGAATGCCAAAAAAAAAATTATTTTGGTTAAATATTAAAATTGCATTGCAAAATTGAAAGTGGATTAAATTGAAAAATCTCATTAAATTGGTTGAAATATTGCTTAAGAGATTTTTAAATGTTGAAAGGAATTTGGTAAATTAAAATTGAAAATCGATTTTAGCTTGCTAAATTTGATTTTAATGATATTTTAATTGTCAAAACGTTGTTAAATGAATGTTTTGGCATCTCCTAGGCTTTCCTTGTTTTATTTTTACAATTTTTTATCACAACCGGCAATTAAATAGGTTAATTTCACTTTGAGCTAAGTAATTTTAGCATGGCATTTAAATCTAGGCCACTAATAAAGATGCTAATTTAATTTTGCTTCCCTCCAGGGCAAGTCGGCCAGCTTGGAAAGATATGGAAAATTTGGTATAAGAGGGGCTCCCCCTCTCTCATTCCCTCATTCCACCTTCCTCCTCATGTGTTGGGCGATTTTTCTTAAAGAGGCAATTTCCAGCCTAGGCGATTTTCTTCTTGAAGCAGATTTCTCCTTCTTGGTGGTATTTTCTCTTCTTCCATCTTGGGCGAACTTCTACCCTAGGCAATTTTTGTAGAGCAGATTTGAACTTCTCTAACTTGGGCGATTTTTTTGGAGGCCTGATTTTCTTATCAAAGGTTGCGAATTTCTGCCCTAGATTTGGGCAATTTTATTTTGTAAGAATTTGCCTAAGGGCAAAATTCACCCAGGAACTAAGAACTCAAACACAAGCACACAATAGACCAAAAATGGATATGATCAATTAATCAGAGTATGTCCGAATACATTGCTCTGTTCAGAATGTGATGTTCAACACACTAGGAGTGCTTGTATATAAAGGCCTCTCAGGGAGCACCTAGAATGTCTCTAGAAACAACCAGAAGATAAGACACCTAAGCACCTTATCCAACATTCTAGATGAATGGATAAGAATGCCTAAGTGTCATATGTGTGTAGAAGATTCCTGTGCTGTAGACAACATGTGCTTAAAAGAGGTGCGGACTCCTGTGATGTCATCAAGACAACTCACAAGAGTGCACAAACTCCTAAGTGTCTCACAAATAAAACAATGCAAAATCTAAGTTGCCGGTTCGCGGTTCGGTTCCGGGTTCGGGTTCGAGAACCGGTTCGCTGGTTCGACAAAATTTTGAAAAGGGGTTTGGGTTCGTTTGGGTTCGTTAGTACAAAAACATGTAAAAAAAAATTATTTTTTTTAAAATATATATATACATCTTTACGAAGCATGAGTTAGAATTAGAATGTAGCATAGTAGCATAAACACATTTGAACAACAAAAAACTTTAAAACAGCATAAACAATATAGTAGCAAACCACAGCGATCATTGGAACCCCTAGCGACTAGATCTCTTCCCTTTCATTTAAAAAATTCATAACTGTATTTGATTAGTTTATGCAGATCAACAGTAAGTTTTAATAAAAATTTCTTCTTTTCATAAATTTATTTACCAAACTCTTATTATGATTAACATAATCAATTGGACGTGGTTAAAAACTAATTAGATCTAGCTTGCAGAAGGTAAATCCCTTTGACCAGCTGAATATTCTTCAATCTCTTTGGGCACAATCTCCCAAGCACTGATCAACAACAGTAAATTGGAAAAAGACCATTCATGGAGGCCTCTGGATAACACAGTCTGACGTCCCAGATTCAATATTCTTTAATACAATTTTTAATATACCTAGAGGAGAAATAATCAGCCAAACAATGATAGACAATGTGGTAAGTAGCTGCCCCACCTGACCATATTCATGTGACCATAACTTTCTTCTGCAGGGAAACATTTCCCAATAAAACGTTGTTTATTGTTTAGTGTTTGAAAAATTCATATTGCTACTCAAATAGGCCCTGAAATTCCTCGAAATTGGTCATGGTGGTCACCACATGTTGAGCATCTTCTCTTGTGGGTGTCTCAAATTTAGTAGCATTTTGATTCAAATAGAAAGTGTTTTACAGCTAGGGATTACTCAACACTAAAAAACTGTGGCATTGTAATGCCTACCAACCCAGACCCAAGATGTATCAACATAAATTAAATTAAAACATGCTGTAATGTGAAAAATTTATGTGGTTCTCCTGGGTTCTTACCCTGGTCTGAAATTTTATATGTGGTTCTCTTGGGTTCGAACCCTGGTTCGAACCAGATCAAACCAAGCCTCCAAAAACGAACCCAAGTCAAACCGGACCAGAACCACGAACCGGTTCGAACCGGTACGTGGTCCGGAGGGGGGGGGAGGTACCCGTGCAACTTAGTGCAAAATAATTAAATAATGCATTAACCTAAGTAAACTTAAGTGTAATAAGTAAATACTTATTTACACCAACATATTTGGTAAAGGAGGCTATGTGATTCAAGGGTTTGATTTTGGCAAATGTGGGCATTTTCAAGGAGGTCAAAGTTCTGATTTTTGCTAGGGCATAATTATTTGCAAGAAGGCTTGAAATTTCCGAGATCTGATCCAAATTTGAAGAGGGCCTAATTATTGGTAAAGATATATTTAAGATAAAATTCTATTCATTTTGGAGGTGGTTGAAGTTTGGAGAGATAAGTGTAGACTTCATGATAGGATACTTGGAGAGGCAGAAATAAGCTAGACCACCCTAGGATTGAAGTTGGGAGATATAAATGTAGTCCATCCTAAGGTAACAAAGAGAATAAGTGGTAGTCCTACCCCTAGGTTGAAGGTTGGAGATTGATAAGTGTAGAGATAGGACTTGGCGAGGCAGAAATAAGCTAGATTCTATAGATAGAAAGAAGGTTGGAGATTGCTAAGTGTAGTCTATATCATTTAAAACAAAGAGGCAGAAATAAGTGTTTAGGATGGTAGATGTTAGTGCAAGCAAGAACCCAAAGAGAACGAATACCAAAAGAGACAAGGAAGACATGATGGCTAAGACCACCTTCTTCTCAAAAGTGAGGCGAATAAATGATACCAATATTGGTACAGTGAACATGATACAGTTAAAGGACAAATTGAAGGAAGGGCAATCCCCCATGGCAAAGAAAATCTACAAAAGCGAAATTGTACACGTGGTGGCCTTCCCTTCCACCTTGCCTTGTCCAGAATTAGTAAAGGAGTGTGCATCCTAATTCGATATTGTTACCAAGTCCATCATTTTTTATGAAAGGAAGAGAGTGTTAGCCAACATTGGCAGACAAGTGGTTGAAAAAGCATTTAATATCCCCCAGTACAAAGGCATGACAATGGTAATGATGGATCAAGCGGCCAAGTCATTTCAAGATAATTAGAAGGCTTTCTTCATTCACCTAAAGCAAAATTGGTTACACGAAGGCAAAAAGGGAGTTATCAGATCATAAAGGCTCACCATGTCAGATTTCAAATCAAAGTATGGCAATCTCATTGTGCTTCTCAGTCGGATCATGGGTTTAGCTCAAGGTATGCAATTTGAAAACTGGATGTATTATTTTATTGATGAAATTGAAAATGGAAAGAGAAGATTTGATTGGGCTAGGATTATAAGCGAGAATTTAGAATTGCAACTTAGGACCATGCAAAATCAAAAGCAATTCTATATGGGGTCCTATCTTTTCCATCTAATTGCGAGATTGTATGAAAATCCTGGACTTAAGGCCTTAGGAGTAATTGGCAATGGGTCAGGGCAATGTTTGGTGCATGAGTGCTATCCACAACTTCATTTGCACAACACCAAAGATTATAAGATGTTTTGTGATGCTTTTGCCATGAAGACGGTAAGGATATTACAAGGGACACCTACTAAGAGGCTCTCATCAAAAGCAGAAGCAAAAGTTAAGAAGTATGGGAGTTGGTTCATCCAATTTCCGCAATTCACTTATATTATAGTAGCAAGAAGCACAATATGTCCCAAGAGACTTCCAAGGTACCCACCCGACAAGGTAGTTTTGATGGAGTTAGCTAGGTAACTTGAGCATTATGACAAAATGATGAAACTTAAAGGTGAGACAAGGATTACCTTCTCATTTGGAATTAGCAATGATAGTTGCCCCAATCCTGTCCCCTACTATAGAAGATTCTTGGGCCAATGCCCAGGATGACTATCATGTGTCAAGATTGTCAATGAACATGATGAGGGCAATCAAATGGAGAGGCCTTGATATTCTCGATCAACTAGAAGATGATGAAAATGTTCTAAGAGAAGATTATGATAGAGTGGATGGAACGGAGTTGAATCCAATGGATTGGGATGATCATCAGGATCCTTCCTTGGAGGCAATTACAAGGACAGTGGAACTGCACACCAAGTCGTGGTATAATGAGAAGTTAAGGAAATTACAAAGTCAAATGGTACACCTTACTTATGAGAATATGAAACCAAAGGAAGGTTCAGCAGAATCAGTCGGACAAAAAGGTGAAGGCAGTAGCCAGCAGCAAAGAACAGTTAAGAACAAGAAGAGAGGTTTGGAGGTTGAGAAAAGTAAAGAACATCGGGAACCTCCGGCAAAGAAACAGAATGCGACGCCATCAAGAGAGCATAATTGAGGCTAGATGCCAAGAAGATAATATAAGTGGACAAGGGGCCGCAGTAAAGGTGAGCTCTGATTCAGAGTCAAGTGGTTACAACGACAGCACCGAGTACTCTCCTCTCTCAGAGAACCAACATGGAGAAGATGTGACAGTCACTAGTGAAGAAGAGGATAGGCCAATTGATATTGAGGAAATAAGCCAGGCGCCCAAGGCCGTTGGCGATGCTTTGCTAATCAAACCAAATCCAAATTTGGGGAGATGCACAGCACCACTATGGTTAAGGCAAATGCTTATGCCAAGAGGCAAGGTAGCGACTGTCCGAACAGTTGAAGATATCCAAGGATTAGTAGAAAAGGGTGATAGTGAGAACCAGAAACAAATTTCTAAAACGGTAGCAAAGGTAATCAAGAGCGACAATGATGGTCACCAGAAAGTTCAGATTGCTATACCAACGGTTAGCAAGGCATTGGATGAAATTGTAGCTCAGGAATATGAGATAGTTGAGCATAACTTGGGAAGAATCACAGATGACATGGAATGTGAGGAGATCCAAGAAGGAATGGCTTCAATCAGAGAAAGGCTGAGGAAGACAAACGAAAGGATTGTAAAGTTGGAGGCCGAGAACAAGTATTGGAGAGATTGCCAGCCTATCCAACAGTTGCACCAGGCAGCCCTTCCTCAAGACAGCGGGAGCAACATAGAAGAGATATCAACTCAACTACATGAAGTCAAGGATTGGATCCATGATACAATCCAAGATGGGCGAAATTTCTTGCCTTCCTTTGTCTCGACATTTGGGTCATTAATGGTTATTAGAGACAAATTCCAAACATTTGAAGGTGAATGGAAGGATTTCCTTCTAGTCAAGGACTTAGTCATTCCCAGGCTACAGGCATTCATTGAGCTACCGGAGAAATATTTGGAAAGAGCCAAGTTGATAGATGGAGGATTGAATACGGTGGAGTCTTGGTTTGTTGCCTTGACTATCAGATTGAGAATTCTTGAAGAGGTATGGAACGAGATTGCACAGCACAGCCTAGGCGTTGACACTTCCATTTCAACCATGATGAGCGATGTTGGGGTTGCACTTGATTTTGAAGATATCAAAGAGGAGAATGTCAATGAGACAGAATTTGGATCAAGATTGGATGAGTTGGGGAAGGTTGCCATCAAGAAGAAACATTTGGGCACCCTTGCCTCCCTTAATGCCTTTATCGGATATCCAATGGAATATGAGAAGGATCACAAGATGACACTGCAAGCAGCAAGCAACATGATGAATTCAACTGAGCTCAAGATGAAACATAAACCTTGCCCTCCCATCAAGGAAGTCAACGACATACTAGCCAAGTTCATCACTTTGGCTGAAATGATGAAAGAAAGGGGTAGAACTATATTAGAAGATCATTTGATGCAAGCCCAAGTGACAAATTCTCCTTCTTGGGTAGGATAGGTGTCTAATTCTGATAGGCTACCATTTTGGTGCCTTCTCATTGGTTGCCACTTTTCCCTTTTTTCATTGGCCCATTGATGAGGTGGCATCTTCTCATTAGCCGATGGGGTGGCAACCCTAATTAGGGTTTCTAGGATCCAATCTAGATCGTTGGTTTTGCCTCTTAATCTCTACCATCGGTTGTAATTTTGGCCTCTATATAAGGCCATTTGCTCTCATTTGTAAAGGGTCAAAGAAAATTGTTGCTAAGATAATACCAAAATTGTCTCTCTTTATCATTGTTGTGACTTGCATGGTGATTAAGAACATTTGGTGTTATTGCACGGTTTCTACTTCCAATAGTTAGAATTAGATTTCCTTTGAAGTTGTTAAAGTAGATTTCATTTTGAGAAAGTTGCTAAGTAAGAGTAAGAGTAGATGAATAGTTGCATGGTGATATTAGTGGATGTCTGATAGGGATCTACAACTAGGCCTCTAGCATCCTAGTGACTTGTTAGGAAGCCTTGTGTGGTAAACTAGTCCTTTTCCCTTGAATCATTGCATCTATGGAGGTAGAGCCACTGGTTAGCTTTCATCAGATTCGATCCTAGTCCATTCGCTAATCTTTCCATTCATAGGAGTAGGAGTAAATAGCAAGTAGTTGAGAAGTTGGATTTCATTCTAAGAAAGTTAGGAAGGCATAAGTCATTTGAATACACCCTCCACCATCACCGCCACCATCAACATCATCTGGCACTCATACAAAATTATCACCATCATCCCAAAACCCAAGCCATCCTTGAATGAACAACGTAAGGCCGCCTACATGATTACCAACAAATCACATCGATATAACTGAGTTAGTATCCACAGGTGTAAGGAACATTGGAGTTTTTCTCATGTCTTCATGAGTATTAACTTTTCAAGAGAGGAATTGAGTGTTTGATATCCCATATCAAGTGTTTAATTGCTATATGTTATGTAGTGGTACAAAACTGACATCAACAATTTTCCAAGCCGAAACTCTCTTAGCTACCTATCTGTTCTTCTAATCAAATTAAATGATCTTGCTTTAACATTGTCTTCCTCCCTTCTCTCCCATTTGATTTCTAGTATTGGTTGCCCCTAAATTTTCTCACTAAACTTAGGATTGAGTACATCTTCTCCTCCTTCCTCATTGATGATATTCATCTTCAAGCTTATTGTAATAACTTTGTTCAAGGTGAACCTCAACCAAAATCTTTTCCTAACTTAAATTCATTGCAGCAGCTTTCCAATAATCCTCGAGCTAAGGTATATGTTGAAAACTCTTTTCCACATTCAGATGGGCCAGAGCATATCCCCTGCTATCAAACTTCCACCTAGCAACATACGGCTCAATATTTAATCTCTTCAATTCCAATTCCAAGTTCAGGGCATTAGATACAGATTGACAACTATAATGTCCCAATTCTACTGGAAAGAGAACTCCCAAATTCCCTCTTTTTCATAATTCTTTATCAATGCGAGCAAGTTGCCAACGGACTTCAATGAGCACATGATTGTCAAGAGCATATTTGGGAAGTTTGAATGGGTCGCCTTCAAATCCCCCTACTCTAATATATGTGAATGTTGGAAATTGAATTAAGTAGCTTCCATAAATGCTCACCAACTCCATAGCCTCATCTAACATCCTTCTATTCACATTTCCTTGCAGCTCAAAAACAGCTCTTCTTACAAAGACATCATTCACCCTCAAACATTTCCAAGTACCTTTGATGTTGAAGATGCAGGTAGTACCTGTATATCTTCATGTCATTGACCCAGGGATCATGGTGAAGACCTTGTCATCCTTTGGTACAAGCTATGATACAAAATATTTATATGAAGACATAAAAATTCTTTAATCCCACAAAGTTACCCAAACCTTCATGCAATCTTTTAGCAACCAATCAAGCCCAGTCTAGGTATTTTTCGCCACCAAGCAGAACCTGAATGTAAAAATATTTCTAATCTTCCCAATAAAAGGCGTGAAAATTTCCCTTAATTCTATTGAGATACAATTTCCCTCACTTCCATTATTAGGTGCTCTATGGTTAAGGGCCTTGGTAGACTTGAACCACCCTTTTGCATCTTCAAAAGCCAATTTCTGGCAATAACATTCTTGTAGACATTCTTCTTCTCAGAGAAAACATAATACATTGTACCAATAGACTAAAATTTAAGACGTTCCTTGTGAGGAATTCCCATTGTAGCCATGATCGTTTCTCTATTGAATTTAACCAATTCACCACCTTCAACATTCTAAATGCACCTAATCTCGACATCATATATGTTCATGCATTCCACCACCAATTTAGGGTACAGTACGATAATGGGAAAACTTGTCGCTTCAATTAGACCATACTATCATATCCATCTCCTTCAATTATGCCACTTTTTGCTATCTTATCCATAATTGAATTATTTTGAGGGCTTCTAGTCCTCTTGAAAAGTTCTCCTAGATTAGCCTGAGCTAAAGAGGTATCACCCAACTTAGGAAGAGTGCATATTAGGCATGAAGTATGCCCTAAGTTCAGAAGGACTGGCCTCATGATAACTATCTTTCAAATTCATTAGATAACTCTAAAACACTAGAGAATTTCAAGCCAAAAACAATAAATTTAACTTTTACTTTTTTTCTAGAGCAAGGAATAATGATGCAAAAGGAATCACTGGAATTCACCTATTGTATTCATCAATTCTTGCTAATCCAAAGAAGAGTATTGTCTTTACCTTCACTACCTCTACCTTTGCAACTTGCGGCTTCATAATGATAAATTAACTGTAAGCCTATACATATAAGGGCGCAAAAATCCAGGCAATAAATTCACATGCTTCTAATAGCTAATTAGATTGTGGGAAGTAATTCCTAATTTGACGACACTTTGACAAGCTCATTTATTACAAGTCACTTATGCATGATAAGCTCAAGTTTTAATGATTGCTTAAAATAGTCCTTTTTCCCACGCTTATTCCTTCACCTTTACTTTCGTGCATTCTTGTCCCCAATATGAGAGAACCATTGAACCTTGAACCTCGACCTTGCCGAAATATAGCTCAAAGATTCAAGTTCAATACAAATATTATAACAACTTGGACAAACTTAAACACATGATAGACAACAGCTAGTAGCTCAATTACCGATAAGACCCAAAACATTACGGATCACTATACAAATGAACTTTGAACCATAAACCAATTTGGAAGCAGTTCAACAGTTCAGGTTCAATCTATAACATCACTTAGTTGACACTTGATCCTTTTAATAAAGCCGTTGGACATAAGCATATACGTATATGAACTTTGTACTCTTGAACTTCTAAACTAGTTGAACAAGGTTCAAAACGACAAACTAAGCTATTCAAACAAGCACTAGGAACATATTTTAACTCAACAAGAATGACTCTGAAAAACCCAAATGAGAATGCAACAATACTCTCCTAATTTTGCCTTAATATGGAAAGTTTGACATTGACAAAAATAAGGGTAACACACAGCCAGCACATTGCGACAATAAAATAAAAAAGGGCTCAGGAGATAATAAATTTAATTTCTGGGCAATACATACAAAATTATTAAAATAAAATATTTAATGACACTGGGCACATCACAGTCCTCCCCGCCCGAGAATTGCTTGCTATCAAACAATTGCAGAATTGGATGCTCCAAATTTTGCTCGCCTTCCCAAGTGGCATCCTCGATTGGTAGATCCTTCCACTGCACCAAGATTTCCTTGATTGTGCACAATCTCAACTTATTTTCTCTAACGTTGATGATCTCAGCGAGTTCCAAAATTAGTTACCCTTAGTTCCATAGAAATGCGGGTTCAACTTCTCCATTACAAATGTCTTTAGGGAGGATTGTTTGTACAATTGAAGTCAAAGGTATACCAGAGTGCCTACTCCAAAACTCTACTCATTTCAATGTCAGTTGACATACATCTTTTGTTGGTTCTAAGCTCTTTGCAGGTCACCCTTGAGAGATCTCATGCTATCCAAACTCTATTATAGTCAGTCTTTGGCCCTTAGTGTGCAACTATCACCCAAGCCAAATCCACAAATGAGGTAAGTTCATAACGATATAGCACCTTGAAGGGTGCCCTATCTATCAACATGTTTTAGGTGTTGTCAGCTTTGGGTTTAACCATGGAGGAAACTCCGTAGTTAAGCGCACTCAGGCTGGAGTAGTACTGGGATGGGTGACCTCCCAGGAAGTCTCGGTGCTTCACCCCTGTGAGCATCACCTAGATCCAATGAGTGCTAAGTGTTACATTTATTCTCATGCGAGATGGATTCATGTTGAATCACAACTCAAAATGGGTCAATGAGTTTGACTCAAAAATTACACAGTTACATCCTAATAGCAATATCACAAATAATTGGATGAATTTTCCCTCACAAAGAGCTCATATTTATAATCTCCAAATGCCCTTTTGTTTCCAAAATGCAACTTCACTTACAAAGCTTCTCCAACATAACATAATTTTATAACATTTAATTTAATACTTGGCTTAGGCAATATAATTAAATAAATGGCCCCTTTCCATGATGACTCAACCCTCAACTTAAGTGAAATTAAAATGTTGAATTATAACTTTACAATAAGCCATTTAATGATTTAATAATAATTTGGCCACTAAAAATTCATTTAAATATGTAGTCTCAAATAGAAGTCACACCTATTATTTCTCCATGTGACCAAATGCATTTTTCAAAAATAGAAAGGATCCATCTCAACGAACACCTGACTTAACACAAATAGGAAGTACACAAAATTAAGCCCTAACAAAGTCCAATCTGAGCCAAACGAAGACCAACTTGTAACTTACTGAATTGTGGAGAAGACAAGACCCTCCCAAGCCAAGCCAAGCCACTGCCTTAGAAGACCCTCTATCCACAATAATTAGCCTACAAGGATCACAATAATAGGCTAATCTCTCAAACTCCAATGCTAGCAAAAATGGGGTCATTACACCTTTGGGTTTTGTGACTGCATATATTTTCTCTTCCTTAATTGTTCATTCTATATACTATTTTCATTTCCAATACTATGAATCACTGTAATTCTATGTTAGAAGCTGTTTTCTTAAGCAATGCACTTAGTATAGAAGTTAGCTGATTGATTTCCATCACATTGTTTAAGATCTGTAAGTATGAGTAAGAATTTGTAAAACCAGCCAAATTAAAAATTATTTACAATAAAGAGTAGCGACCAAAAAATACTAGAGTTCTCTTGTGGTGGGAAAATAATGTAACAAAATCAATTTCCTATTACCTTTTCCAAAATTCTTGATTTCAGGTTGCTAAAACCTAACTACAGTTGTCTAAATACAAGCAGATAAGAATGCCATAATATAAATTTGATATGCACAACATCATATCCACTTGAAACTAACAAAATGGTGTTAAGTCTGGGTTTTTATTAATATATTTCTAAGCTATGATGGAGCTTTAGTCAGAATTTGTGCAGTCGGAACAGGTAAAGTAATGATCTGCCTTAATTTGAGATTTAAGCAGACATTTGTAAGTCTTGGAGCAAGAAGGTATCCTATATCAAGTAGCATGCAACTCCAATTCGGTAGAACTTCTGATATTCGTAAATAGCATGATGAGAGTTAATTAACATTGAACCTGGAGAGCTCGTTCCTTCAAACCTTTGGAAGGAAAAAAGAATTTGATCTTGGATGGGATTATTGCCCAACCTAGCTATCTTTCACGACGTTGGTCTCATGCCCTGCGGATCTCTTTAGGTTCGTTTAGAGTTGGTTCCCACCGTCTTCGGGCTCAGTTGGATCATCATATTGACAGGGAGGAGCGGACTTGTTTGTTCTGTTCTTTAGGGGAGGTGGAGGATGAGGCTCACTTTCTTTTTCGATGCCCTATTTATTATGAGATCAGAGGGAGGTTCTTTTGTTTGTTCAAAGAGTGCTTCTCTCTCTATGGTTTCTTCAGCTATTATGATCAGAGATGCCTTGCACTGTATCTGCGTGAGGCCACTATGCTTCGGGATAACATGATTCAGACTCTACTTCCACACCGGTACTCATCTACTCAGCTCATTACTACCTTTTTTACACCTTTATCCCCCTTGCGTGGTGTGAAAAGGCCCTCTAGCTCTATTCGGCCTAGTGATCTTTCTAGATGCATCAGATCCCGTTCTGCTTACAGGCACCAGCGACACTCTTCTAGGACAGGTCGGACACAGTGTAGTACCTCTACGCATCAACACGTATATCATTCTGTGACTGATTTCTTCTCACCCAAGAAAGACTCCTAGTGCTTTATGTTGCTTGTATTTGTTTGTTGTTGTTGCTTTTCTTCGGACACCTTTGTGTGCTCTTGCTAGCTTCAGCCCTGCTTTGTTGTAATCTTTCAGTCCCATAGACCTCTTTTTGGTCTTTTGTTGGACATTAATATCATTATCTTATCTTCTCTTATCTTATCTTATCTTGGCATCCAAAAACTATGGCTCAAGGTGTGTGACGGCAGCAACATTATTCAGAATATCCTAAAAAATCAAAACGTGGGGAATCAAATGATTCTGAGACTCCTACATAGACATTGGATGTTCTCAAAAAAACTACCAAAGAAAACCAAATTTTTAGGCTTATCTATGAACTGAGATTTCTGTGTTTGAATGATGCCATTACAGCGATGTAAATCTAACAAGGCCCTTTGTTCTTTAGTACTTTCGGTATCACATGGGCTGCTGAAGGCCATTAGATTTTATGGTATTGTGCTTTGGCCATTAAAAACTTTGTCGAATCAAGATATTAGTGAACAATGTGTGAAACCTTTTGGAAACCCTAGGGCCGAACTTTTGCAGTCTAGAAACATTGGCACTGAATGCTTGCAGCAACCAGCCATGCTTGAATCTGACTTCAAACAGCAACTCACCTCTTGTCGATGCTGGTTGGAGAGACATTGAAGTGAAACAAGAAGAAAAATTGGGCCAAGGAAAGAATAGAGGCAGCTTTCCTAAATAAACCGATGTGATTAAAATCAGAAGCCAGACTTAAAATAAACATAGTTACACCGCCCTTGGGGGCGGGGAGATGACAGAACAAGGGGACAAGTTTCCGGGATAGGGGGGCGGAGGGGCCTTAATTTGGGGATGGTAGGGGGACGGGAGGGGGGGACAAGGGTTGTAAATACTATACATATGGTACTTAAAATGCTATTTATGAAAAGATATATTCCAATATAAGATATAAAGATGTAAAAGAGTAAATACCTGAACATTGCAATGAATTGGAACATTGAACATAATAGTCAAATCATCAAATAGTTAACAGTGATATGTCCCCCCATCCTCGACGAAGATGGTGGAATTTGGTGGTGCCGTTATAGACAAGGGAACAGAATCCCCAAGTCCTCGGTGCATGGGGCAAAAGCGGAAGGGATGCGTCCCCGTGTTACTATGAAAAGAAATCAAGAAATAGAATCTAACAAAGAAATAGTGGCTATGGGATATGGGATTATGGCAACACAAGAGGGGGAGCTTTCAAATCCGGTTTCAAAAGAACAAACATAAGACTTCAAGTCTAGTCAAAATGAAACACTCAATAATGGGAACTATGTTGATGTCGCTATGGAGAAAGGAAATGTTAACTCTTATGTTGACCCTGGCAAAGAAGAAAATCCAAGTAAAACCTTAGAAATCCAACTCCCTGATGACATTGTTGAAATTATTGAGGAAAACCAAAGTAAAACTGTCATTTTAATTTTTTTCTACGAGGAGTTCCATTTGAAATTGAATTCTATAAATCGCCCAGATTATTTTGGGAAAGTAAGATTGAAACATTAAGAGGTCTTGGAAAAGGATACATGTCTTGTGTGTTTGAGATAGAAGAGCATACCCAAGTTGTGCTGCAATATGGAACTTGGGAAATATGTGGGCAAATTTGTTACTTGCAAGCCTGGACTTTTAACTTTCACTCTAAAGGCCCCTCTCGCTCACATTATCCAATGTGGGTTGAATTGCCGTTCCTCAATCTAGCTTTCAGGCCATTCTTAAAGGATATTGTGGCCCGGCTAGGAAGAGTGATCTGGTGCAAACACAATACAGATAAATTTTTCAAGTCTTCAACTCTATCCATCCAAGGGCATGTGTTGAAGTAGACCTAAACAATCGATTGCAAGAAAACATTAGACTTTTAGGCCCCGGTTTAACTGGTTCAACCATTAGCTTATTTGAATAAGCCGAATGCATGCTCGAGGCCGAGGACTAAAATAATGAACTTTAGATTCATCTCTTGGAATGTTCAAGGGATTTCACTCCCTCCTCGCAAGTATAAAGTGAAGGATATGGTTGCTAAATGGAAGCCAGAAGTAATTTTTCTTCAAGAAGTTAAAATCAGTAATATTAAGTTTGATGCTTCTTTACACAATATTTGGAAAGGTGTTGGCCTTTTGCACAAATCTCATAATGATGGAAGAGGTGGGTCTGTTATTGATCTTGCTCCATGGATTGCTAAACATATCATAAATAATGGCAAGGATCCTTCACGTAGTTGTGTTTGGCCTCTCGCCCTTATTCATAGTCAGCTCATTCGCTTCAGCTCAATACATGCCTCCACTCTTGCTAAGGACCAAATTGATTTATAGAATTGGATGACTAATTATTTTCCCAGTGCTGATTGGATTCTAGGGGGAGACTTTAATATGGCAGAACATTGTCAAGACCGTAGCTGGTTCAAACATACTAATCTCAGTTGAGAAGAATTTGATAGCTGGTTATTTTGTCATAACTCCTTGGGAGTAGTAGATACTATTTATGACAAGTCCTCCAGCCAATCCAAAAATTGGTATACCTGGTTTAAATGCAGAATGGGAGAGGATAGAAAGTTGAGCAGGCTTGACAGATTCTACATATCTCTTACTTTATCAGTGGTGCAAGATTCTGAAGGATTGTGTGTTCAAGTGGACCTTCATACTATGCTTTTTAATCACTTTCCTATAATCTGCAACATAAGTTTGTCTCAAGCCTTGAATAATGACCACTCCCTTCACTTTAAACTAAATATTTCTCATTTAAAAAATCCCATATGTTTAGCCTCTCATGTGAGGATTTAGAATTCTTTACCTAAATCTGAAGGAGAGTTTTGGATTGATTGGTGGTGTGTTGTCATTACTCAATGCACTATTTCTTTACGTTCATTTGGTAAAAGAACGGCTTGCAACAGAAGCATAAGGAAAAATCCCTTCAGGGCAGACTTGTTCGAGACAGAAAACTCCTTAATGATGACCCTTGCAACATTAACATTCAAGCTTCTATTGCTGCTACAGAAGCTCAATTGCAAACAATTGAGAAATAAATAAGGATGGGGGGTAACTTCATTGGCTCAAAGGGGGAAACAAAGGAACTAAGTACTTATTTTCTCATCTTAATTACAAACATAAAAAAGAAAGAATTGGAGCAATTAGGGATGAACTTGATATCCTCCACACTAATCCGTCTGATGTTAACAATATCTTCAAATGCTTTTATCTTTTTGAAGATGACCAATGGCAGGATATTCAGTAAACTCTTGAAGATATGATTAAAAATTATATTCCTGCCATATTAGAATCAAAAAACTATCAATGTCTTTATAGAATCTTGTCATTGGAAGAGCTGGAAAAGGCCCTTTTCTCTATGGTCCCTTTATAAAAGTCCTGGTAGTGATGACCTTCCTATGCAATTCAACCAAGCTATGTGGCAGTATGTAATGGGTGATTTTTACTGCTTATACCTTGGGCCCATTATTAATGGTGGTATAATTAAACTCCTACCCAAAGGTAAACAAGAACACACTGTTTCTGGATGGCATCCAATAACCTTACTCAATACTTCCTATAAAATTATAGCAAAAGCTTGGCCATTAGAATCAAACCAGTAGTACAGGGTATCATTACAGCAGAACAAATTGGTTTTATTGTTGGTAGAAATATTCTTGATGATCTCATGTTAGCCTGGGCAACTTGTGAATAGGCTCAACAAATGGGTCAAAATGCCATTTTGATAAAAATTGTGATAGAATCCAATGGAGCTTTATCCTTAAAATGCTTCAATGGCTGGATTTTGGTCCAAATTTAGAGCTCGTGTTCAAATACTTTTTCAGGACGCTAAATCTTGGATTATAATCAACAATTTTATGATAGATCCATTCCCTTTTACAAATATCTATTTGACAAGGTTACCCACTAACCTCAAATCTATACGTCCTCACAGCTGATGCTCTAGGTTATTTAATGCAAAATGCAAATAGTATGCAGCTAATCTCAGGAATATCTATTCCTGAACAACAAAGTTTCCACCAATTCTCATTATGTTGATGATAGTTTATTATTTCTACATAATTTTGAGAAAAGTATTTCCAATTTGATGGACATAGTGGATTTGTATTGCGTTGTTTTGGGTTCAAAACTTTCACATATTTACTATCATGATCAGCTCATTGCTTTAACCTCTCAAAAACAGCTTTATGTCATCTTCAAAAAGGGATTCCATAATGTTGGAGATCTCTGGGATTTTCATACTATGAATTGGTTGTCATGGCAGTCTATTGAAGAGCAGTTAAATTTAATTAATAAGTACAAAGCATTTCTGATTTTTATTCAGTCTTTAGAACTACTGGAAATGTGTATGAAACTATGCATTCATGTTCATTGCAATTTCTACAAAGACTGGCTATGGTTGTCATCTTATCCTTTTCTACAATTTCCTTTAAAAAAGGTCTACTTACAGCTATTCCCCAATTCACCCTTGAAACCTAGGTTAAATTCCAAATGGAAATGCAGGTTTAATGAACAAATTTGGTCAAAGCCCATCTAGTCAAATATGAAAATTTTGAAAGCCAACTCAGATGCACAATAATTGCTTGGAAGATTTTACATTGCAAACTGCCCATAGTGGACAGGCTAAAATGTATGGTGGTCCAGCCACTAAATTGTTTCTTTTGTCATAGGCCAGAAAATATGAGAAAGATTTTCGGGGATGCCAATCTGTTAAGAAACAGCGGTTTTTAGTTTTTTATTATTTGCCAGCTATTTTTTAGCATAGATTGAATTGAAGAGAAGCTCTTCTTAATGCGGCGTTACAGGCTAATATCATTGTTGGAGGAGTCAGACATGTCATTTTGTTTCATACATAAAGATAAAGGAGTAAAGTATTTTTTAATAATTCTAATGATGCTCATCAGAAAGCTGCATTTTTGGGGGTTTACTCAGACTTTTTTTTTAAATCTGAATTCGCTTATTTTTTAATTTGAAGACTGATTTTCAGATTCAACAAATCAAGCCATAGGTCAGGCTTTGGCTCGACAAAAGAAAACTGGCCATGGCTCAGGGTTTAAAGTCTTTGTTCCACCGCAGAATGTTTTCAGCATTGACAGTGTTATGATTAAAATGGAGTGAACAACACGCTCAATGATGCAACACTACTCTTGTTGTCTTGTATTTTGCAACTCTATTGTTATATGTATGTTGTTGCCTTGTAATTCTCAAGAATCGATATGTTATAGCAAAAAAAGTATGCTGCAACTTTGAAGGTTGTGTGATTATGGGGGAGCATTTGCTGCTTCTCTATTTGTAATCTTTTGCATTATTGCAATACACAAAAAGAAAACAGGGCCCTTTAAGAACATGAAATATAAAAGGTAATAACTGACTAAAGACCATGATATCCAGTGGTTAAATGCAATCTGGGGACCCACAACTAAAGTTTGTGTCTGTGGCATAGGGAACATTTGGCATTGAAAATAACAAGAGCAAATACATACTCAGCTTTTGCCTTCCAATAGGTACCCGGCAGAGCTCCTTCTTTAAAACGATCTTACCCAATGCGACCCACTTTCGTAGTTGAAGGCCTATCTGCAATCCACAATAGCATTTTGAACCTAAAATTTTAAAACGCTTGCTGTTAATAGCTGACAAGAGAACACTATACCCAAAAATTTATAATTTCATGTTATTTTAGTTTTCCTTCTCGCGGGTAAGAAAGGAGAAGAAGTTATGTACAAACCACAACAACGGACTGTTAACCCATAATCAGTCGAGTCTGTAGCTGAACGAATTCTATGTGCCCCTCCTCGCCGAAGTTTGAGTAGCTTATTTGAATGAAAATGATGAGAGTTAAACAATTTTGGGGTCCCTACGCTACCCATCTTCGCCTAAGATAAAGGAGCCTTTCGAAAAATGCAAGCTGCAATAAGAGAAACTGTAGCCATCCGATACTCTAATATTACTTGTAGAAGGTGTCTGGCCTGGATTAAGTTGCTTATATGATTAACAATATGTCTTTAACGCAGTTGGAAACTAATTAATACGATGATAATTTGAACGCTGCCGGGGGAAGTGCTCCTCCTCCGTGTGGATAATCACTTTATTAAACACTATAGTATAATTATTGCAAAAGCTTTGGCTATGAGAATTAAACCAGTAGTCCAACCAAAGTATTGTTAGACCTCAACAAACAGCCTTTATTTAAGAAAGTAATGGAATCAACATAAACCTCTATAGTGCTGAAAGGTAAGACATGAATACTGAAATTAAATGCAATATCTCGAACCAGGAACATTGAGAGTGCAAAAGATGTACAAACACCTATAATGGCACGTGTCATCAACAAATCATGAGGCTAATATCGTGAAAGAAACACTCACTTGACAAAAGAATATGGTGAATATGACTAACATGAAACCCCCCAAGGCACTTTATAATGTAGTGCAAGTACAACAAAACACAAAAATGTGCAAGATCCCAAAATGCAATAGCTTTATCTTAGTGCATTTGCAAAAATACTACAAAAGGATGTCAACAAAAATCAAAAGAGATATAAAGCTAATACAAGAGATAGTACAACCCATGAAAAATTATTTGAAAAAAAAAAAAAAAATTGATCTCCGGACCTAAGACAACTAAGATATCCACCAGAATGTAAAAAAGAAAAAAATTGAATGGGATGTGCTTGGAGCAGAATCTGGATAAATAGAGTGTTTCAAGATATGTCTCCCAGAGTGCAAAATAGAACCTCTAACTTTGATTGCATAAAATGGCACCCAAACTGCATCAGAAGTCCAAATAAATTGTACTATCACTACAAGTTCGGAATCATTTTTTTGGCGATATCTTGTTTGCAAAAAATAGAGTCCAGATGAGCAAGTTATGGCCAAAAAACCACATGTAGATAAAAAAGCGTTGGAAGGGCAAAATATTTTTTAGCACCTCGGGATCCATGCCAAATGCATTGAAAAGTAGGCCTAGCAGCACCAAAAACTGCCTTAGGAAGCGCATTTTTCTGTACCAAAACTATCTCGATTTGCATGCAAAAAAATTTTGATTTGCGTGACAAAAGAATCTCAGTTTTTTGTGCCAAAAATCACAAAATCACCACCTTAGGAAATGTAACAAAAAATCTCAATTTGTGTACCAAAAATCTGAAAATCACCACCTCAGAAAATGTGCAAAAAATAAATAAATTAGAAAATCACCTTCTCATGAAATGTGCCCAATCTGGTAGCAATATTATTTTACCTCATATTCCAACTGTGTCCAAATTGGACAATTTTTTTTGAAAATAGGGGTTTTTGGGCGCTCTGAGTCAACGGTGATGTCCATTCAGGCTCAAAGTGCACCAAAAAATGGTGACCCCCCAAATTCAATACAAAAAAATTCTGAAAAATGAAACCCTCTAAAACACAGATCTAAAAGTCAAGCCAAACTTCTCATAAATAGAACAGGGGCATGAAGATCTAGAGCTCTGATACAATGTTGAAGTTAATGAAAGATAACCCCACAACTCCCAAGAATCACCTGCATGCAAACACCTATCACAGAAAGAGAGAAGCAAAAGCTACAAGGGTTGAAATCACCAGATTTATAGATGAGACATTCTTGATGAGAAAAAAGATAAATTGTTATTATGAATAAATTATAAAGAGATCAATCCTTATAAAAGGAGATCAAAAGTCTAACAGGTAACTAACCTAGGTTGCATTATAGTAATTAATAAAAGAATTAATCATTATATGTCCAAAATTTAGCTTAAGTAAACGAGAGATAATAAGTGACTTAATAATTAAATTAATATGATTTAATTAATAAGAAAGTAATTTATTACTCTAACATTAATCGAATGGTAAGGGAGGAATTTCTAGTGTTAATGGATAGGCAAAAGCATAATACGGATATTGTTTCTATGTTTGTGGCTACCTTTATGTATGTAGATGAGGACAAAGCTTCTATTAGGGATTTTTGTAGAACGGTCTTCAAAAAATCCATAATTAAGGAATTGGAATTTTTTTAGATAACATAGATGAGAACCTTTGTATTTTGAAGCGTAGCGAATATGGAGCTCACAATTACCCTATTGAAGTATACTTGATACTCGAAATCAAGAACCATATCAGCTTTGCTACTAGAAGAGATGGGATAATTAGGAACTGTATGTTCCTACTCGTCATCACCCATACTCATATTTGCAAAGACTGGAAGGGTTTGGAATGATATCTTGAGAAAGAAAGTTTTATGTAATATTTTGGGCTCGCATCATTTCTGTAGGGATGAGTTTTCAGGGCTCTCTGTTCTAGTTTTTGTGTTTTCCCTTTAGCTCTAGTGTTTCCCTTCCTTATGGCTCTTTGCTTCTTGCTTTCAATTTTCTTGGCTCACATAGCTCTTTCATTTCTTTAGGGGCTTAGCTAGTTTTTTTAATCTTTGTCAATATTCTTTATGTTCTCCCCTATGTCAATTTCCTCTCTTTGTAGTTCTTCTCATCTTTCTCGAGGAATTTAGTTTTTTCTCCTCTGTTCTTTCCTTTTGCTTACATTATATGAACACCATTTGTAATTACATTAATATCAATGAAAGGATAGTATATTATATCTCTTGGGTCTCCAATAATTATTTTTCTGATGTTTATCTATTTAAGTCTTCATCATTCTTTGATCAGGTATTTTCCTATTCGCCTGGTCTAGTGTGTTTTGTATCTAATTTTGCTTGGATAACGATCTAGCTTTGAGTTTTAACATTAAGTCATAAAAGGAAGGTCAATAATATACTAGGATTAAAACAAAGTTGTTAATATGGAATGTACTATTTTTCTTCATTTTTGCATACAATCATCTCAACTTACGAAATACCATTAAAATAGAGTAGCAATGATTATGATTTTTTTCTCCATTCCCCTTCTTTATTTTCAATTTTTGTTTGTTTGTTTTGTTCCTGCATTCCTTGGTGGGCTAGGTAGCTTCTCGGTAGGCTTGGATTTCTTGAGACCATGTCTTTGGTTTTTATATTTCAGTTTGATGTATATAGAGTAATAGTTATTGAGAAAATATGCTCATTAATGGGAGAATATTTGTAAAGATAAATGACACTTTGGTTTAATCCATACTATTTTGTAAAGGAAAAAAGATAATAAAAAGACCTTATAGAATATTGTGATTCTAAAATAGGAGAAAAGCCCTTCAATTGCCCTGGTTTGAATTAGATGGGCTATGTATATCTCAATCAGCAATAGTGTATAATGGATGACAGAATAATGCTCAAAGCACGAGGGCTTAAATTTAAAATCAATAAGGTCTTTTTTTAACATCCCAAAGATAGAGTAAAGCTTTCTTTGCAATAAGCTAACCCAATAGTTCAAGAATTTAACCTAAATATCAAGGGTATTTGGATTATGAAGTAAGATAAATATCAGGAAAGATGGAATGAGTAGATTAAAAGTTAGGGCTTTAAAGAATAAAGAGACAAGAAAAATTTGTAAGCAGTAAATCGTTCATTCGAGAAATAATTAAACAAAATTGGAAAACCTGAATGATAGAAAGAACAATAATTGATGATCATATTCATTAAATATAACCTAGGCTAATAAAAATTGAAAATTAGATATAAATGCATAATTACAATAATTTGAAATCCATCTTCTATTAAATAGTTTAAATAATAATCAGAAAGGAATATAGATTAGCAGAGAATTTGATACATTTATTGATCCTCTAAATGAATAATGATTTAATCATAGCCTCAAATTACTCATTATCTCAAATAACAATTAAGAATGATTTTGATATTAAGTAGACTAACATTGATCTTGGGCAAGCGATTTAGTTATGCAGGAAAAGAACAAACTAATGAAGATATCTCGGACTAAAAGGTCCAAAATAAGGAAGGAAGCTCTAAATTAAGTGAGCTAGACAAGAAAATGACTCCACAATTTAAAAAAATACTTTGTAATCTTCTAAAGGGCAATAAGTCCCAGAAGACTTGTGAGAAATATTTGCTCTTAGTAATGCTGCAATGTAATGAGATTTGTTGTAATTTAATATAATTATCAAGGCTTGGGCCTTTTACTAATAATAATAAATAAAAAATATAATAATAAGGTTATTTTGTGTTCTATTTTTTAATAAGTATAATGTCAAAATTTATTATTGAATAATTTGAATATAATATTTATAATTTTAATTTAATAAATATTTTTAATATTTATAAAATATTTAAATAAAGGTCTTATTTTTAATAAATTATATATAATTTTGTCTTTTTCTTTCAATGTTCATAGCAATATCTATAGTTTGATCCTTATGGGATAACATAATCAAGGAACATTATCACGCTCTCTACTTGGTTCACTTAGTCAAACTAAAGTGCATAAAAAGATAGAAGAACTTACTCTATTGTTGAGAGATAATATTTTATGAGTGTTTGCCTTTATGTATTAACAATATTGATACTTTGTAGCTATGAAATATTTTCACAATACTCACTAATCACACAAACCTCAATCTAATATTTTAATAATTGTCTTCCACTTGATTCTCCTTCTACATATTTGACTTTGTAAATGCTTAGAGTTGTCTTACTTACCTAACCACCCTTTCCTGTAATACCTTAAGAGATTTATTTACAACTCCGTGTTGGATTCATAGTTTTCTAATAGGTAGAACGTGTTCAAATTTTCCGTATAATCAACACATTTAATAAGCACTTTTCCAAGTGTTTGTTTGAGGCTTGGTCATTCTTGGAGCTAGTGCACAAGTTTTTTGTTGTTGTTGAGTTTCTTTTAGATTTCTACTTCACTAGATTTTATTGAGTTTTGAGTTTTGTAAATCATTATAACACAAAATCTCTTTGCAAACTTTCTTGTAAACACATTATTTGTGGGCAAAACAAAAAGCTTGATGATAGTTCACGATTTCAAAACATATTTACAGAATAGTCATGACAATAATATTCAAAAAAAAGACTTGACAAATAAAGAATAGAAGAACATCTAGACATAGAAAAACATATCATTTATTATAATTATCAATTAATATAAAATAGAATTAGTAATATTTTTTCATCATTACGTGAAATATTACACAAATCTACCTTTCAAGTGACTCAAGCTCCACCAAAACTCTTGTTTAAATAAAGGTCATAAAATTCCTTCATTCATTGAACAACAAGAACTGGAAATATTAAAACAAGAAATGGCACTATGGAGGGTAACAGGGAATAAACAAAAGGAAACCATGAAAGATGTGGGTGCCATCCAATTGAAGGGAATCCAATCAGCCTTAGTAGGTATAGAATTCAAAGAATCTTAGTTAAAGGAAATGATAGAAGAGGCTAAATCATGGTCTCAAGTTGTAGGTAGTTCAACGAGTAAACAAAAGGACATCATTGAGTGGTAAATCAAGTTTCAAATAAGGGAAGAACATGACAAACATGGCAAAGCTCCAAATATCATCATCAAAGGCTTGAAAGATTTTGGAAAAAGGGAAATGACTGATATAATGGCAAGAGATTTTCGTACTGATATGCTGAAATGGATAGGTACTATTCAACAAGCAAGCATGATACATAAAAAGGTAGATCATGGAAGAGATAGACAAGTAAGAGTTGTTTAAAAAAATCTAGATGATAAAAAATTCATCCTTAGGAATAGGGATTGCTTAGAGGAACACATATTTATCTAGATGAAGATCTAACTTTTGCTCAACAAGAGGAACAAAGAAAGGAGTGGGACAAAGTAAAGGCAACTAGAAGTAACGGAAAGTGGGCTTTGTTGAAAAAGGGGAAAGCCAAAATTAGTGAGCATCTCTCAAATAAGAAATAGGAATTTGGGGCCCCGTAGGATTGCTTAAGTGTAGTAAGTTGGAATTGTAGAGGTTATCCATGGAGAAGAGGTCCTGGGTTGGGCCCCATAACCAAGGGGAAAGATATTACCATCCTAGTTGAAACACACGAGCATGAAGAGTGCACAGTCCTAGATTTCAATAGTTATGGGAAGTTTTTAGTTTGGAACAAAGGGAAGGATACAGGGAAAGGTCATGGGGGAATTACAGTGCTTATCAAGGAGAAGTGGGATAGATTTGTAAAACTTTTAAAAGTAGACCCAAACAAACAATATATATGACTACAACTTGCTATAGATGAAACTATTTTCAGTTTGGTTGCTTGTTATTTTGCTCCAAAGAACTCTAAACTATACAATAGACAAAAGTTGGACATCGAAGACCCATTTGGTTCATTAAAAAAGGACATATCTCTGCTTAGCAACTTGGGGGCAATTATTCTTATTAGAGACTTCAATGCTAGGACGACCAATAATCAATTGTTGCAATTGAACATAAAAGAAGGAGAGAATAACCCTTTATGGTGCCTCATTCTGATTCGTCATAGCATAGATATTCTTACTTATATTTTGATATTCAAGACTTCGATAGTTTGACACTTATTCAAGACTTAGACAGACAGTGGCTTGTTTTGTTTATTGATTTTGACATTACAATAGCATTTTGCATCTATGATATGTACTAAGAACCTGATGTTGTGAATGGAATGATCGAACACATATGGATGCAACTTTATGACATGATAGAATTAGATTATGATGTGATGTGAAATGTTAATTTGATTATGATAATTTATGATATGCAGATAAATGTTAATTGGACTATGATGATTAATGATATGCAGATAAATGTTAACTTGAGTATAATGATTTATGATATGCAGATTTTGATATTCTAACATTTCGAATGAATTATTTGAAATAATTAGGAAAGAAAATTTAATATGGATTATGTAACATTTGAAATTATATGCATTTATGACATATATTTTATATGACCTCCTTGGACTACTGATGCTCAAGTTTAATGTGCAGGAAGTGGAACCATGGAAAATTTTGGGGGGAAACAAGTTCCAAACTTGTATGAACATAGTTTAACCAAGGCGAATCTTTGGAAGATTCAAAAGCCTTATTGTGAAAGTATTTTATTTCATAAATGTGAGCTTGCTTGTGTGTCAAATTTTTAATCATAAAGATGCATTAGGGACATGTCATGATGATGTGGAATGTACTTTTATGTGTCACTTGACACTTGTGGATTTTGTGTGTTAATGCCATATCATTTAGGGTTTTGGTCATGGTGGCATTTTACCCTGAAACTAATTACCTTGTTAATGATTAAGTAAACCCACTTGACAAGGGCTAGGATGGGTCATTATCAAAAGGAAATTCGAATTTAGACTTGAGTAGGGTTTTGAAGGGTCATTAAGTGGTCCCAAAGTGTCTATTATGTGAAAATAAGCTACCCATATGATAGTATAACATGTTAGGGACCTAATTTTGACCATGATAGTGACTAGATAGCCTAGGGGACCCCTTTACCAATGCCTTTTTCCACCAATTCGAAAATGGAGTTGTCACATGTGTTCTCTCCCATGTTTCCACTAAGTCAAGTATAGCAAATGTAGAGGGAGACAAGTTTGTATCAAGAAGTGGCTTGGTGTTTTTTCCAAAATAGATAGTGGGAAAGCCCTTTTTAGAGAGTTTTGGACAAACTAGTGGGGTCTTCACCCATTCTCTAGGTTTAGAGATAGTTAGGGTTTTTGGAGGGAGGCTAAGGGAGCTCTTTATCAACTAGCATTGCCACTAGCTTGGTCCAAGGTTAATGTTCAAACCATGACCATTTTTCTTTTAGCATTTCATAATGAATTTGCAAGCATGAAGTGTTGTTATGGGATCATGTATTGTTATTGTAAATCTTTGTATTGTGTTGTGGTGTTGTGATTGTGCATTATGTTTCATAAAATTTCTTGATTTTCTTTATTGATCTCCTTATTTTGATTTGAATGTCAAGTGTTGCTATGGGTGTGAGGGCTTCACTCACCCTTTGGAAAGGGAAGAGAAGTCTAGGGTGGACGGCTTAGTTGGGCTCAAAATATAGTTGAGAACCTTGGAGTATGGGGTCCATTGTATGCCATATTCATTCATATCTTGCTTTGGGAGTGATAAGGGAAAGATGGTGTAGAAAGGAAGTTAATGGAGTATGGGATTCAAGGAAGTTACAGCTGTTGGTAGTATGTTTGAGGAAGCCCCAAAAGGGCATGGAATGTGTTGATTTGCGAAAAGCCTCGAAAGGGCATGAAAAATTGTTTATTGCAGATATGGTATGATATGGCAAGTCTCCTTTTTGAAAGCATACCTTCACCCCATGTTCAAGGCTCCATTGGTGAACCATTGTAAAATACCCATGGGATGGGATTGTTCAAGTTTTCTAATGTGATGTTTATGCATTTGCAAGATTGGAATGAAACTTGATTTGAATCTTGTTTCCTCTGCTCGATGGGTGGCTTCATAGAAGCCTAGGATGAGAGGTAATCCTCCATGGTTCCAAGTTTTGTGTTGTTTTTGCAAGTTTTGAAAGTATAGAACCATTTGAAAAATATTAGGGTTTCACCCTTGGCTATGTTGGAGAACCAAGTGATTGTGAAGAGATAGATCTTTTCCATGTCATCTCATAATGTATTGTGATGTTGAGTTTTCCATTGTTGTGTTGCTGAAATATGGAAGGGGATTCACTTCCTATTGTACATTTTTGTATATGTGTAAAGTGAAAAATGAGATCTTTCATATAGTGGTCTTCACAAGAGAGAGATTGTGTTTTTATCATAGTTAAGCAAAAAGAAAAGAAAGATCATTTCATGTAAAAGAATAACTAATATTGTATAGAGTCCATTGTATTGAAAGATTATTAGAGATTAGCAAGTATATGTGATCGTGTATTCATTTTTCAAGACATGAGATACTATGAAGGAATTGTATATTGTTTTCAAAATTATGTTGATCATACAAAAAAAATTTGTATTATGTAATGAGTTGAAGGAGAGGAATCATTTCAAAATTTTCTTTCGTTGTAGAACAAAAGGATTAGAATTGGTGGTTTCTTTGATAGATTGTATTTGATCTAAATATTCATACTTGATATTGCTCCAAAGCATTACATATAATAAATCCTAGCATTAAAATAAGAATAATGTCATAACTATTGAGTAGTGGTGAATAACCAAGTAGAAAATTCAACACTAAGAAAATGCATAAGGAAACAAGCCTGTAGGTGCATATTATGTCATCTGGAAAATGTATGGGGGAAGAAAATGATTCCTCCCCCAAGATTACAGACCAATAAAATAGTAAGGGAATATACTTGACACTCCTAGTAGGAACCTATAAATGTAGGGGTTATAATATAAGTTGACAAAAAATGATTCTCCTAAGTTCTCCCCAAAGGGTCACATGATCTTTAGTGGGGACACATATGTCCTAATCATAACATAGCATAAATAAAATAAATAAACAAACAACAACAAAAAAAATTTAAAATATATATAAACTAGAATACACCTTAGGCGCCACCTTTTTAAAGGAGAAAAGTGGTGTCCTTCAAAACTTGAGTGGTTCCCATATCCCTAGGTAATACTTGAGCACCTATGGAAAAGAATAGGTTTAGGACTTATGTTGACATGGTCAACAAACCATGTAATTGGTGCCTTCACCTCCCCATAAAACCTTAAGAAGCACTTGGAATAAGATATGCCACTAACATAAAGTCAGAAAAGCCTTCCCTGGGCGCTCCACCTTGGGCAATGAGAAAAGGGCACCCACCTAGGGAGTAGTTGCCTTGGGAAAGGGGGTAGACTTAGGATGAAAATAGAGTATTGTTAGGGGAAAAGAAAAGTAAATAAGATATCATTGCAGATGATAGACAAGGGCCAAGTTGGTAGTAAGAATATTACATGTTTTGATAGATGGAGGAATATTATATGTGGGTTGGAATGTTTTGTTAATTCTAGGAGGTATAGTAGCTAGGGAATAGAGATAGTGAATGTAGATAAGTAATGATGGTCTTTCATTTATATTGTTTTTGTGTCATGTTATTTTAAGACAAAATTAATTAAGCATATTGTTTTATTTATTCTTTTATTTTGGGTCTTGGAAAGTGGAGAGAGTAGAATAGGATTTTAGGGCATTTGTACTATTAAATAATAAGAAATAAATTTGTAATTAGTATCTGGGATAGATTATTATATAAAATTATGAGCTAGTAGGGAAAGTAATTCAAATTGTTGATAAATAATAATCATGAAGAATACGAAAGTTTAGTAGTAGGATTTCTAATAGTAAGTATTGATTTATGATTAATTTAGAGAATTTTCATAAGAGTAATAATGATAAAATAATAATAATAGTAATAACAATAATAAATAAGCAAAAAAATATGTTATGATTATCAAAACAAAAAATAGTTGATGATTAACCTAATAGCCTAGTTATTAGTACTTAACTATTAAGCCATCAACATGATCGAGGTCAATAAAGGATAAAATGTAAGAAACTCATTAAATGGTCATACCATATCATAATAACTAGATTAGTTTTGGATATGAATACTAGGGCAATTATAAAGCATCTGCACAATTGCAACTATGGAACCATTACAACAACATGGATGCAAAATTTGTGCTTCACATTTACCTACGTAATGCTGACATGATAAAATCACCTAACTATTATGTTATAACCTAGATTTTTTATTAATGATAGGAAACAAATTGGCCACCTGTGGAAACCTGAAGTCCAAAATTTTGAACAAAAACAAATTCTCTCACCTCAACAAAAAGGTTAATCATCTCCAAACTCAGTGATTGAATGAGCAACCTAATAATGTTCTCAAGGATACATGAATTGTTATACTTTTATCACCCCATAGTTTGCTAAATTACTCATAGCATAGTATAGGTTGTTTCATGCTATCTGTTAGTTCATCATTTCATACTATACAAGAGACAAAACTTTTACATCGAAGGCCCATTTGGTCCATTAAAAAGGGACATATCTCTGCTCAACAACTCAAGGATAATTATGCTTATCAGAGACTTCAATGTTAGGATAACCAATAATCAATCATTGCAATTGAACATAAAAGAAGAAGAGGATAACCCTTAACGGTTAAAAGAAAATGATGAACACCCTTGGAAGAGAACCTCTCAAGACAACAAAGGGGGTGTTTCACATTTTGGGGTAGAACTTTTGGGGATGTGTAGTCTTTTTGGCATGGTTATTTGCAATGGCATGAGCAGTTGGCCAACATCCAGGGATGTCACATTCAAAACATACAATGGTTAGAGCATGGTGGACTATGTGATTTGTTCTCAAAATTGGATTTCTAGAGTGATAAATTTCAATGTTGGGGAAGCTCCTATAGAAATGAAATCTGACCACATGCCTCTTTATTTCAATTTGGACTTCTTTCCATATAACCCACATAAGGAATGTGACCTCCACATGGAAAAGGCAGGCACCAGTAGTGGGAGAATACTCATAAATCAAACAAATAAGGACATATTTAGGGCTGCTCTCAAACAACTATTTTTTGAGACATATACAAAATAACACAAGTGAATGGATCAACATTGATCAAGAACATGTACACAACAACTTGGTTATCCCTATTCTTCACAAAGCACTAAAAGGATGTAAAAGATCTTGCAATAAAAAGAGGCTTGCAAATAATTTTCTTGCTAACCTGTGGTATGATGAGGAGTGCAAGGCAACCAAGAGATCTTTGAAATGCAAGTAGACAAACAAAGAGGAAAAGAAAAAATATACAGGGTTGTTCAGTCAAACAAAAGAGATGATGTAAATGCAAGATGGGAGGAGTTATTAACCCTAAGAAAACACAATCCTAAAGACTTTTGGAAATAACTATAGCAAAGAAAAGAACAAAATGAAATAGTATCACTACTGCTCATTCGTTATAATATGTGAAGTTACTTTAAATGCATTGAGGAGAAAGAACCACCTCTCATGGTGACCTCTTTTTCTGAGCTCTTCATAGTAGAGGACATCAAACTTGGAATAAATAAGTTAGCAAATGGCAAGGCAAGTGACATAGAGGGGCTACAAGCTAAATTTTTGAAATGGGGAGTTGGTCTCCTAGCTCCTCACATAATGAGGATCTTTAACATGGTCATTCATGATGGCTTTTCAGATGATTGAACCACTAGTGTGCTTATACCTTTATTTAAGAGCGGGGATATTAACAACCCATCCAATTATCACACTATAATGGTCAACTAGTTAATCTAAAAAAAATTAAGGAGCATGGTGGAACATAGGATCAACAAATGAGCAAAAATGGAAGGAAAAGGATTAAAAGGACAAGTAGGTTTTAGACCAAGACATTCTACTATTGATCATTGTGTCACTCTTAGGCATTTGATAGAGAAAGTATGGGACAACCAAGGGGGAGAAGCTTTTTGTTGCTTCGTAGACTTCAAGAAAGCCTTTGATATTGTTAGTGAATAGTTCTTCCTCCCATTCATTTGAATTTATATCAATAAGAAAAACAAATTTCACCACAAATGAGTTTGAAAAACTTGCACAGACTCTCTATGTTTTAAAGACATAACTCCCTTCTACAATAATTTATTAGTGCAACTCTTATGGTAAATGAATTATTACAGTCATTATTTTGACTTTAAAGAACTTAAGGAAAATGAAAAAATCCTCTCATAACCACAAAAAGGATATAGCAGATCTAACAATTAACTTTTAATACATGTCATATGACACATAGCTTAAAATTCTAAAATTATGATCAAGCTCACCAAACCAACAAAAGGAAAAGTAACCTCAACATAGTTAATGAAACAACATCTATACAGGAATGAGTTTCACACAAATTCCATTACCCAGCAAGACAACCACATGGTTATCAAACAAATGCACCAAAAATAACCATACAATCACTTCTATTATCATCAACTTTACTATTCATCAACAACAAAAAGGAAACAACCAAACTTACTAGCAAAAGAAAGATACCAAGTCTAGAGAGCTGACCCTTTAGATTGATCAAAACATTACATATATAGCCATGCAAGGCTTTTTGAATTTTTAAAAAAAAGTAACTCATTGAGGAATTCCAAATGTTTTTATACAAACAAAGTCTCAAAGCAAAGTTAACTAGAAAATAGGGAAATGATGCAGGTGGCTCCTTGATCCTCTCCCAAGCTCCAGTTGTATCACCGATATTTGCACAAGGTTCTTGGGCATCAAAGCAACCATCATCATTTTCTTTCCAAACTTTGTTCATTGTAGGGAAACCAACCAACTCTTGTTGTTGCAGGACACCTAGTTGCTCCAGGAGAAGTTTCCACATCTTCATAATCTGGCAGATATGATCAAGATTTTTGTCTTGTATATCCAAGTGATTGGTACAGATGATCATCATGGAGTCTACTCTAGTGACAATGGTTAAATCTTTGATTGAGATTTCACTTGTTTCCTTCAAAAATTTAATCTTGGAGAAAAATTTTGTTTCCACTTCCTTCTAGGGCTTTTCATTTTGATCTTCATTTCCCATAATCTTGACATCAATGCATTTAACATCAACCACCAATATTTCCTTTAGACATCCTACTTCTTTTAGTAGTTCAGAGCATTCTTCTAACCCCTATTCCATCATTATGTTTCTCCATTCTAGGTTAGTTCAGGCAATAAATAGAAAATCAACGTCGAACTTGGCTTCTGAATTTTCATTCAAGAATCTGTCTATGCCATATTCTTGAACCTCAAAGATTTCGATGGCATACTCATCCCATTTGATCTTTTTAGATTCTCAGGTGTTTATCTTTGATTCTAGGGCTATTGTTAATTTATCAACTCTTGTAATGGTATTTGTAAAATGAGAGAAATAACTGGTCACCTAAGCATGAACTGCATTCAACCACTTGCCATAGGCTTGGGAAATGGAACAATCCATTTTAACTTGCTCGATAAAGCTCTTATTTAGGGAAGATTCAACATTAATGACTGAAATGGCAATAGGCAGAGCTTTTGCATTTGGGCTCTGAATTTCATGGATGTACTTAGCCATTTTATGTAGTGATTTCTTTAGCTCCTACTCATCCCTTTAATCTTTCCATATACACTGGGAAATCCTGGAATTCCATGCATTCCATATCTTTTTATCAGTTGCCCTAGAGGTAGGGTTGAGGATGGTTTTCTTAGCTATATAATCTTGGGGTTAAATTTCATCTATACCTTTCTCTACCGTTGGCTTCATTACTTTTGCTACTAAAGGATTTGAGCAATACAAATCCATAAAGCCCTAAGAATACCTACATGTAAAAAACTTGTCATAGAAGAAAAAGACGAGAGGAGGCAAGGGTTTTTCTCTAAAAATATGCAAATTGTATTCTTAGAAATGAAAAAGATGCAAGGTAATTATAAAATGATCTATCCTTATAGAAGGAGATTGAAACTTGAAAGGGTAACCTAAAAGGTAAATGTTATTTAATAATTACTAATTAATTATTAAATGAGAATGCAAAAGGTGCATAAAGTGAAATCTTAAGAAGGGAATAAAGAAAATTTAATAAATTAAATTAGATTAATGCTTTACTCAAAAAAAACCCTTAAGATGAGCAACAATGCAGCTATAAACAATGTAGAAAGAGCAAGGAAACTACAATGCAAAGTTGAAAGCAAACTTGGGTCCCAACAATAAGGTTTTATGAGGTACCCAATCACAACCAAATCTCTATGAAACAGAGAAATAGAGAAAACCCAAAGGGAAAAACTCTACTCCAAAAGAGATAACAAAAAGAAGAAGGAAGGAATGACTCATCACTAATATCTCCCAAGGACAACTTCCTTCACCCCAAGCATAGAATGTAGCTGAAGATATTGTGGGGATGCAAAAGGTTTAGTAAAGATGTCTACAGCCTGCTCAACAGTAGGAATGTACTCTAAGCTCAAGGCGTCATCTTGAATGAGATGCCTAATCAAGTGCACGTGAAGCTCAATGTGCTTGGTTTGATGATGCTCAATTGGGTTGCGAGAAATGTGTATAGAACTCTGATTGTCACACCACAAAAAGATAGGACTATCAGGAGAAAATCCAAACTCTGTCATCAACTGTTGAAGCCACAAAACCTCTTGACTGGCTAATATAGCTGCCATGTATTCTGCCTCTGTAGATGATAATGCATGAGCATGCTACTTCTTGCAAGACCATGTGATAGGACCAGAATCAAGACAAAATACAAAACCAGAAGTAGACTTGCAATATTCATCAATATCACAAGTCCAATTTGAATCTGTGAAACTAACAATGTGAGGATTCGTTGATGTGTAGTGAATTCCATAACATATTGTACCTCTAATATACTTCAAGATATGTTTGGAAGCTTTCCAATGACTCTCATGTGGATCATGGGAGAATCAAGAGACAAGACTAACTGTAAAGGAAATATTAGGATGTGTGTGTGTCAGGTAGAAAATACTACCCACAAGTTGTATGTATAGAGTGGAATCCACTGTAGAAGTAGAGCAAGTGGTAGATAAAACAACACCTAACTAAAAAGGAGTGGGAGCGGGCTTTCATCAAGTATGTCGAATCTTTGAACCATATCAAGACCATACGTCTGCTAGAGTATGGCTATCTCATCCGAAGACTGAACAACCTGTAGGCCCAAAAAATAGTGTAGAAGTCCGAGGTATGTAATCTCAAACTGCTCTCTCAATTCTTGTTGAACACTTTATATCATGGAGACTAAACTTCCTATGATGATGAGGTCATCAACATAAAGCACAAGTATCGATAAGTCAGCCCCATAACGTTGAATGTAAACTATAGGATCAAAATGACGTTGAGTGAACTGTGAAGCAAGCAAGAAGGAATCCATCTTCTCATACCAAGCCCTAGGGGATTGTTTAAGACCATATAAAGACCTTCAAAGTTGGCATACTAATGAAAAGTCCTACGCAAAACCATGAGGTTGTCCCATATAGATCTCCTCATGAAGGTCTCCATGCAAAAAAACAGTCTTCATGTCCATTTGAAAAAATATCCATCGTTGTGAAGCAACAAGAGAGAGTACAAGGTGAATAGAATTGATCTTTGCAATAGGGGAACAGGTCTTAGAGTAATCTATACCCTCAACCTGTGAAAAATCTTTTGCAACAAGACATACCTTGTACCTCTCAATAGAACCATCTACAACATACTTGGTATGGTACACCCATTGACACCGAATTAACTTTCTTCCTTTTGAAAGAGGACAAAGATGTTGGAAGATTTGGGAGATTGTTAGAAAATTGGTTAGAAGCATGAATGATGATGATATTCTTATGGGGGAGTATTTTAGATATGCTACTATGATGATATGTTACATCCATTACTGAGTTTATCATTGATGTCAACATTGATGGATTGTGAATGATTGCTAAGCAATAGAGAGTACGAAATGTGAATTTGAGCAAAGCAGTGCAGAAGTGAAGGAAAATTCATTATCAAGGTTTTGCTGAGTGATCCAAAGTTTGGTATTTGGATCTGAGGTTCATACCTAGTCTACAAGGTCTGACAATGATTGGTCTGGTTGACAAGACAAAGGAAAGAGTAGAGGAAAGAGGAACATAACAGTAAATTACTTGGTTGAGCAGTGAGCTCTTCTTGTAGTTGAAATTGCATGTTTGGGCAGTGGGCTCATCTTGCATACACTACACCACAACTCCTAACAAGGTTGGAATCTCCTAATAGGGATTCAAAGTCTCGTAATAGGGACTCTATGTACTAAATGTTACAATAGACCCCTAACAGGGTACATCCTCTAACAAGCAATATTTATATTAGTACATCAACTTGTGGGCATCATTCCCACCAAGGTTTTCCCTCTAATCAAGGGTTTCCCTAGTCAACATATCTGGTGTAATTGTCTATGTGCACTTTATTATGGTTGTTGTTTACTTTGGTTGAATGGTTAAGCTTGGTTAATAAAGATATATGTTTTATTTATTGGATAACTGATTCCCCACCCCCCTCTCAGTTATCTTGATGGACTATTGTTTCTAACAATAGGTATTAGAGCTTCAAGTCCTTGAAGAAAAAGTTTAACAGCTTTGGGAGATCCGTGGCAAATATGTTTAGGAAAAGGATAGTCTGAAGTTCGATGGAACACATTATGACAGTTGGAAGGTAAAGATGAAGACACATTTGTTGTGTATGGGTCTAGGATATTGGATTTTGACAAAATTCGAGAAGACAATCATTACTGAAGAAGACTTGGAAACTTGTACTGAGGTAGAAAGAGATCTTTTCACGTGTGACATGAGAGCTAAAGAAGCAATATTGACTACACTTCCTAAAATTGAGTACAATTAGGTAAAATTATTTGCTACTTCACATTTGATTTGGAAAGCTTTGGAAAATAGTTTTGAAGACGTTGCAAATTCTAAGAAATTGAGGCTACAAAGTTGGATTTGTGTGTTTCAAGATGCTAAAATGATGGAAGATGAATCTATAAGAACGTATATAGGCAGGATATCAGAAATTACTACAAGTGTTAAAGCTCAAGGAGGAACCAAAGAAGATGATGAGGTTATATGGAAGATATTAAAGACTCTAACACCACCATTTAAGTTAGTAGTTCAGATGATACAATTGTTAATATCTTGTATCAAAGATTTCACAAAGGAAACATTGCTTAGAAGACTTGAAGCAGTTGAGAATAAATTTAGACAGTCTAGAAAATTGACCAGAATAGAGACAATTTTTAGTGCCTTGAATATTTGACCTAATTTATCAAGGAGCACAAGTACTAGAGGAGATTTTTCTAGTAGCAGCAGATCAGAGGAAGACAGAAAGATTGAAGAAGGAGTAGCCCTTCTGGTAAGAAGAGAAAAAGGAGGTAAGAAAATCTTTAAATGTTGGACTTGTGATGAACATGGTCATTATGCATCTAAGTGTCCTAAAAGAGAGAAAAAGTACAAGGGAAGTCACAAACCTAGAAGAGATAGAGAATGTTTGTATGCAAATGAAGATAATGATTCTGATGAACAAACATTAAGTGGTAGTGATGATGAAATTGGATTTGTAGCAATTAAAGAAGAAATTCCAGAGAAGGTAGCTTTGGTATCATAGATTGAGAAGAAATCTAATTGGATAATTGATAGTGATTGTTCACATCATATGACTGGTGACATGAACAAGTTTGTTGACTTCAAAAGTCAGGATGGAGGAATTGTCAGAGTTGGAAACAATGCAGCATGCCAAGGTAAAGGTATTGGATCTATAACTCTTGATGGTAAAACTAACACTGATGATGCATACTTTGTTGATGGTTTAAAGCACAATCTTTTTAGTGTTGGACAACTAGTAGACAAACATTATCGATTGAAGTTAACAGAAAAGGCATGCATGATCAGAGATAAAGATGGAAAGGTAATTGGAACATGAACTCAATCTAGAGGTAATGTATTTCAGTTGAACCCCATTGAAATGACATGTTTGGTTGCAAAGGTAGATGACAGTTGGTTACGGCATAAGAGATTTTGTCATATAAAATTGGATAGTATTGTGAGGACTAGCAGAATGTTTGCAGTTAGAGATTTTCCAAAGATTGTAAAGCCTACTAACACAATTTGCAAGGAATGTGTTTTGGCTAAGCATAACAAAACTTCTTTTCCCGATAAGAAGTTCACCACTACAACAAAGTGGGAGATTGTACACATAGATCTCAGCAGCCCTACAATGACTAAAGAATTTTATGATTCTAGTTGATAATTTTTCTAGAATGATGTGGGTTGCATTTCTTAAAGAGAAATTTGACGTATTTGAAAAAATTAAGATATTCAAGAATAGAGTTGAGAATGAATCTAGTATGAAGATTAAATGTTTAAGATCAAATAGAGGAGGAGAAATTATTTTGAATGAGTTTAACATGTTTTGTGAAAAAAATGGAATTAAAAGACATCTATCAACTCCGAGAACCCCTTAATAGAATGGCATTGCAGAGAGAAGGAACAAGTCAGTTAGAGAAGCAACTAGAGCTATGTTAGCAAAGAATGATGTATCCAAGACATTTTGGAGAGAAGATTTGAATACAACAATCTACACCATGAACAGAGTGCAAGTCAGGAAAGACACAAACAAGACACCTTATGAACTGTGGTTTGGTCACTCACCTACAGTTAAGTATTTCAAAATTTTTGGTAGTAAGTGTTATATCAAAAGAGATGATGATATTGGTAAGTTTGATGCTAGGAGTGATGAAGGCATTTTTCTTGGTTATTCATTGAAAAAAAAAGCTTATAGATGTTATAATTAGAGAACTAAAACTGTTATGGAAAGTGCAAATGTGAGAATTGATGAGAAATTTAGGAACAAAAGAGAGAATAGTTGATTACAATTCTGATGATGATGTTGTTACTAAGCCAAGGAATGATGAGACATTTCTTGAGATAAACAATGATTTGCAGAATGAAGGAGAGCCAAGGCAGGAACAAAGCTTGGAACCTTCAATAGAGCCAAGAGTTGAGATAGCAACTCCTACTTCAAGAAAGAATATGATAAAGAATGATCCATCTAAGCAGATCATCAGAAGTAAAGATAAAGGTGTGATGACAAGAAGAAAATTAAATGAAGAACTATGCTTGATATCACAAGTTGAGCCTAAGAATGCAGATGAAGTGTGTAAAGATGACTATTGGAAGCAAGCTATGAAAGAGGAATTGGATCAGATAGTAAAGAATGAGACATGGAAATTGGTCCCTAGACCAACATACAAGAATGTAATAGGAACTAAATGGGTATTTAGGAACAAGATGAATGAACAAGGCAAAGTTGTAAGAAACAAAGCAAGATTGGTATGTAAAGGCTACTCACAACAAGAGGGAATAGATTATGAAGAGACTTATGCTCCAATAGCTAGAATAGAAGTAGTAAGATTATTCTTAGCCTATGTAGCATAGAAGAAATTCAAAGTATATCAGATAGATTGCAAGTCAGCATTTCTAAACGGAGAACTTCAAGAAGTGTACATTGAGCATCTTGAAGGACGTCCTTTCACAGATGACAAGGACATAGTATGCAAACTAAGGAAAGCATTGTATGGATTGAAACAAGCACCCAAAACCTGGTATGCAAGGTTGGACAAACATTTGACAAAACTTGGATATAGCAAAGGTATGGCAAATAGTAATCTATATTAGAAAGAAACTGATGATGGTTTAATGATTTTGGTAATATTTGTTGATGACATCATATTTGGAGGATATAATGAAGAAAGTGAGAAGTTTGTAGAAGAGATGAATAAAGAATTTGAAATGAGTATGATAGGAGAGATGAAATATATCTTAGGATTACAGATTGTACAGAATAAAGAAGGAATCTTTATTTCTCAGACTAAGTACTTGAAGGATTTACTAAAAAGGTTTGGTTTGGAAACATGTAACGCATTGGAACACCTATGGTGATTGGACACAAGCTATCTACAAAGGATGAGACACTTATTGTTGAGCAGAAAAAGTACAAATCTATGGTTAGAGGTTTGCAATATATGATTCACACAAGGCTGGATATAGAAAATGCAGTTGGAATTGTTGTAAGATTCTAGGCTAATCCCAGAGAAGCACATTATGTAGTAGTAAAAAGGATATTTTGATATCTGAAGGGAACATTTGAGTTTGGATTATGGTATGATAGATCTAATGGTTTCACTCTAAGTGTTTATATTGATGTAGATTGGGCAGGCAATATGGATGACAAAAAAAACACCAGTGGTGGAGCTTTCTTTCTTGGAGAAAGATTGGTTTCTTGTTTAAGCAAGAAGCAAGATTGTACATTGCAAAGTACAATAGAAGTAGAGTATGTTGTAGCAACAAATGATTGCAATCAAGTCATTTGGATGAAGGAGATGTTGAAGGATATAAGGATAGAAATTAGTGAACTTGTTGTTATACATTGTAACAACACAAGCACATTAAATATGTCTAAGAATCCAATGTTGCATTCGAGGACCAAACGCATTTCTATTAAGTATCACATGTTGAGAGAAAATTCATAGAAAATAAAATTAGATTTGAGTATATGAGCACTAAAGAGCAGATTATAGATATATTCACTAAGCCTCTTCCCAAAGAAACTTTTGAGTATTTGTGAGGTATGCTTGGGGTTATGCCCCTTCTTACATCGGAGTAGAAGATGCAAGAGTGCATCAGTCAAGGGTAACAGAGCACCAGTGTTTGTCTGGACTGAATGTTGATGCTTCCTGTATGGGGGAGTATCTATGATGGACAGATTCATCTAGGACTCTTGTTGATGTTGTTGTTGTTTTGAATAGTGTCTTTTGACACTCGAACTAATAAGTATCAATTGTTGTAGAGTTTGATACAGTGATGTTGGTTGCTGAAACCTTTGACATTGATGCTAATGGGGGAGAAGTTTGGCATGAAAAACATCATGCTGAGGAAGATGTTTAGCATAAGCACAATATGCAATTGGTATAGAGCACATTGAGGTATATCAGTGGGGGAGAATGATTGATAAAGTAGATTTGAAGATGAACAGTGTTTTGTTGGTATTCTTGGAACTAGATTTTTTTCATCTATGTTGCCATCAATGCCAAAGAGGGAGATTGTTGGAAGATTTGGGAGATTGTTAGAAGATTGGTTGGAAGCATGAATGATGATGATATTCATATGGGGGAGTATTGTAGATATGCCACTATGATAATACGTTACATTCATGACTGAGTTTTTCATTGATGTCAAGATAGTAGTTTTATGTAGTATTTGATAGAAGAACAACAGGAAGATCAAGTTGGTACGGATGGCCAGTTGAGTATTATAACTACCCGAGGTTATGGGAGATACTTCTAAGTATTTGGTATATGCAGTTAATGTCAAAAGGAGAAAGGACAAGTCTAGAAGAAGTTATGTAACTTTTGGTGATGTTTGTTTTGAGACAGAGTTTATAGAGGCATGTTCTGGTTAACTTTTTATATCTCTTAGCAGAGTTAATATCTTGAAGATTGAGGTTGAGGACATAAAAAAAACATGTTAAGGATGACGTGGTTAAGCTCGCTCATCATAATATTGTGTGTACAGAAAGTTATTCAAGTTGCAAGGCAAAAAATTTATGTTATCGCTAAGTGTAACATGTTCTTAATGTGGTCTTATAATAATTAATTGAGAAGGTCTAATAGCTGACTCAAGGAATTGTTTTATGGACTTGGTATAAAGGAAGAACATTTTCCTTTATCATGACATATGTAAAAAATTGGATTGTGAATGATCGATAAGTAGCGAAGACTACGAAATGCGAAGTTGAGAAAAGAAGTGCGAAAGTGAAGGAAAATTCATTGTCGAGGTTTTGTTGAGTGATCTAAAATTTGGTATTTAGATCTAAGGTTCATACATAGTCTACAAGGTCTAATAATGATTAGTCTAGTTGATAGGACAAAGGAAAGAGTAGAGGAAAGAGGAACATAACAATAAATTACTTGGTTGAGCAGTGAGCTCTTATTGTAGTCAAAATTGCATGTTTGGGCAGTGGGCTTGTCTTGCATACACTATACCACAACTCCTAATAGGGTTGGAATCTCCTAATAGAAATTCAAAGTCTCCTAACAGGGACTCTATGTACTAAATGTTGTAATAGAGTCCTAATAGGGTCCATCCTCTAACAATGAATATTTATATTAGTACATCATCTTGTGGGCATCATTCCCACTAGGGTTTTCCCTAGTCAACATATCTAGTGTGATTGTCTATGTGCACTTTATTATGGTTGATGTTTACTTTGGTTGAATGGTTAAGTTTGGTTAATGAAGATATATGTTTTAATTATTGGATAACTGATTCACCCTACTCCCCCCCAGTTATCTTGGTGGACCATTATTTCTAACAAAAGATCCAGTGTGCGGTCCTTCATCAAAGAAGAGTACTCATCATCCATAGCCCTATCTTACTCTGAGTGTCCTGTCACTTATGAAAAACTCTAAGGATCATCTAAAATGACATGATTCAAAAGGCCACTACCAATAATCTGAGCACGAGTGCGATGAGTATCTATAGGATCACCTTCCAAAGGTTCAGCTACATCAATAGTATCACGAGCCCACTTGGGCACTCATGGAACATCTAGTGGAGGTGGTGAAGGGGGATCAATATCTATATCTTACTTAGCAAATGCGTATCCTGTAGAGGAGTAGAGGAAGTATTGGGTAGTGAGGAAGAAGCTAGAGATGGAGGATCTATCAGAGGATAACAGTCATCAAACTAAACATCTCGTCAAAACTAGACATCTCTGGAATCAAAATCAAATAAACCGTACACCTTCACATCCTTACAGTAGCAAACAAAAAAGAGTGGTTGACTCTTCTTCTCCATGGCTTTTCGTTGAGCATCTGGAATAAATGCCCAAGCCTCACTACCAATAATGCAAAAAGTAGAAACATCAGGTTTGACATGAGTCCAAGCCTCCTCAGGATTCATGTGTTGCAATGCCTTATGAGACATCTAATTTTGAATATAGTTGGCACAATTGACAACTTCAACCCAGAATGAAGAACTCATTGATCTAGACTAAATCATATAGTTGGCCATCTCTTGTAATGTCATGTTCTTTCTCTCTACAACCCCATTCTGTTGAGGTGTATAGGGAACAGAGAACTGATGTTGTAAGCCATGGTCAGAGAAAAACTCTAAAAGATTGATTCACATATTCCCCCCCATTATCAGTACGTATACACCTAACAAAAAGACTAGAATACTTCTCCACAAATGTCTTAAAGATTCAAAAGGAATCAAAGACATCAAACTTGTACTTCATAAAGTACACCCATGTGTGTCTAGAGAAGTCATCTATGAAGGTGAGCACATATCAAGCACCTAAAAAAGATAAGAGTGGGAAATTACATAAGATCACTGTGTATCAACTCTAATGGTGCCTTAGCACATGTGGATCTACCTATCAAAAAATGATCTCTATGATGTTTTCCAAGTGCACAACCTTGACACACACCATCAATATAAGAGATCTAAGGCAACCTAATAACTAGCTCTTGTGTACTCGTCTGCTATAGATATCTATAGTTGACATGGCCAAAATGCTCATGCCAAAGCTTGTTCACTGTGTCTACATTAGAAATGAGCGAAACATCTATAGAATTGGAGCTCTCAAATCCATCAAATTAATATAAGTGAGATTGAAGATCAACACTCCCTGTAGCAATAACCAAGTTAGGATTATGGAGGTCTTGAATAACCACATCATGTGGTGAGAACTCGACTATCTTTCTAGAGCCTGAATGAAAAATCTAAAAGATGGATAGGAGGTTTGTAGAAATGGTTAGAACCAAGAGAACATCCTGTAATGAACCATCTTCTAAAGAGATAGTTCCTGAATCTGTGACTGAAAGCTGAGAAGAATCACCAACTACAATCTATGTATTAACACTCTGAGCAAGTGAGATAACCAAATCAAGTGAGTATGTCATATGATGTGAAGCTCCAGAATCAAGAATCTAAGTAGCTGTAGGGGATAATGCTCGTGTAGAAAGAGCATGTCCTTTCCCTGTAGGTAAAGGTGGAGGCTTTGGAGAAGAAATATTGGAATGTTTCATGGCCTCCTCTAATGCCTCAAGACTTTTCCAACACTTGGAAACATGATGTTCTTGCTTGCCATAAAAACTGCAAGGTTCACCTGTGTACTTCTTAGTCTTGGAGAAAGACTCACCGGACCTAGAAGAATTACCCTTCTAAGAGGGCTTACAAGCATATAATTTAGGAGAAGGCTTGGAGGTGTAGACACCTAAAAACCTTTAGAAAATAAAGTATTTTTATTTTCTGAAAAATTCCTGATGACATCATCATTTATTAATTAATTAATTATTTAATTAATTAATTTTTATGCCATTAAATCTTTTTATCTTAATTAAAAATATTTAATTAAGGAATCCCTCCGAAAAATGTTTAAATCTTATTTAAACATTATTTCCTTATTTAAACATTATTTAATTAATAAATTGACCAAAAATCTTAAAATAAATTAAAAAATTATTTTTTTCCCAAAAGTTGGCCAATTTCCTTATGACCAATAACCTCTTCCAAAATCTTCTAATCCTTCTTTAATTTCGATTAAAGGCTAATCTCATCCTTTCCTACCCCTAATCCCAACTCAAAATATTTAATTAAGATTAAATATTAATCCTCATGTTTATTAAAAAAGTTTTAATAAATATCTCCTCAACCCAAACCCTTGAAATAAATAAAACTTTATTTATTTCCTAAAAATCTAATTTATCCTCACCCTATGAAGTTCTAGACTCTTCTAGAAAGTCTTCATCCTCATCCTAGAAAATTCTAGACTATTCTAGAAAGTCTTTATCCTCATCCAAAATCTAGACTCTTCTAGAAGATGTCTTTAAACCTAATCCTAATCCCCTCCTAACCTTGTCACATTCCCTAAACATGGGTTAAAACTTACTAACCCAAGCCAAAGTTAACAAATATCTCCTCCTTCACCCACCCTCATTAAATGCCATCCACTTGCCTATCCCTAAGCTAATCCTAAACCATCCTAATCCATCCTCTAATCATTTGCACAAGCCTAAGCAAGCTTAGAACCTTCCTAATCAAGCCCAAGTCGAAATTGCTCTCATCACCCTCAAAATATCTCAACCATAAAATTTTATGAAGTCCACTAGGTCATAAATGACTCTTACAAGCCCTTTTATTGCTCTTACAAGTCATTATGAGGGTCTTTATGAAGATTTTATCTCTTGAGCCTCCTTTGTTGACTCATCCTTGCCCTTTCCTCCATCCTCTCACCATGTGACATGTGTCACTCCTTGATTGGCTATAAGGAAGCACAATCCATGTGCTCTCCTCTCATGCAATCTGAGCCTTCCATAAGCTTTTTCCCATCCTTGCATCTTAGCCCTCAATCCCTCAAGCCTCTTGCCTATAAATTGGATCCTTCCCCTTTACAAAATAACACAATCCATGAAGTAAAGTTATAATACTATTTTGAGAGCCAAATCCATACTAAAGCCAACTATCCACACCAAAAATCCACAATCATCCATTGAAGCTCTTTTTGAACCATAAATCTTGAGCATACATCCTATCTATTTAGACAAAGCTACTCAACAAGAGAGCTTCTCATTAAGAGAGCCCATTAATGGCTCATATTCTCAATTGAGAGCTCATCTTAGTCTATCTTGAAGTTTATGAATTTTGTTTAGTTTGTAGAAGCTTTATTTAAATTTGGTTTCTATTAGCATACTAACATTGCTCATATACATTTTGGCACGCCCGGTGGGACCCCGCATGGGTCATCTTCATTAGCTTTTTTAGTCAAGTTTTGTATGTCATTTGCTGATTTTGGCTAATTTTTCTTGTTTTTGTGATTGGTAGGATTGTATAAATTGGTTTTGTAGGTCCACATGAGCATGAAGAAGACAAAGGAACTCATAGTCTATCTCATAGTATTTGTAGATTTTTCAAGCTTATAGGTGGACAAAGCACTTGGAATTCTTCTTCCTCTTCTTGTCTATATTCTTCTTATTCCATCTACTTCTTCTTCTTCTTCTTGTGGGAGATCTTGGCCATTTTTTTTTAAAGGAAGCAAAATCATACACACTTCTTTTTAGTGCTTAAAATGAACCCCCAAATCATACTTAAATCCATTAAAAAATTAAAAATTTGCAAAAAAGAAAAAAACTTTTAACAAGTGAAACTAAACCAATCTAATCATTTGCATCCTTGCAACATCAAGGTTTTAGATGCATTCATGCAAAGTTAGGAACACTTCATTTTTGGGAATTTGAAAAGAACTTCAAGTTTCCATTTCAAAAGGTTCAAAATCAACACTAAGTGCACACTAAAATCTAAATCAAACTCAAAGCATCAATCAAGGATAAAATGAACCTCATTTGAAAATATTTTAAAGTTCTTTTAAAAATCTCATGAAAACTAAGAGTCCTATAACTTTTGTTATTTGTTCAAAAAAAATGTCTTGTTGCAAAATCTTGGATGTTTCTTAGGTTTTTTATGCATCAAAACAATCTAGGAATATCATTTTTGGGCTTAAAACATGCAAACTAGAACACAAAATCTTGAATGAAAAGCAAAGTCCAAAGAGTCATTTTAACTTTTGAGTCCAAAAACAATCTTGAATGATCTAAGGTTAAAACAAAGCACTTCAAAGTTCTTAAAACAACACACAAAATCTCAATCTTGAATGCTCAAAGGAAAAAACTTGAATGTTTAATCACTTGTCTTTGAATGCATGTTGCTAAAATCAAACTCCACTCACTTGGGTTTTTAGTGGTTTTTCTAAAAAAATTCCTTGAATGCGCATTAATCTCACTCACACTTCATTTGGGCATAAAAATTGGACAAATCTTGACGTGGAGGGCCTCCGGGCGTACGCTTGAAATCGAATCTCACACACCTTTGTTTTGGGCTTAAAATAAACTCACACTCAATCTTGAATGCCTTAAAGAAAAATCAATCGATACTTGACGTGGAGGGCCTCCGGGCGCACGGGTTTACCTTCTTGTTGACCCTAACTCTTCTTCTTGTTCGCATTCTTCGATCAATTTTATTTTTGTTGACGCTTCAAAGTTGGAATAAACATTGTATCTTAAACATGAGTGCTTGCAAAGTCTAGATCAGAAAACTTAAGCGTCAGTTGGTAAAAGAACAAGCGTGTTTTTTAGCCCAAGATCATCCAAGTCTTCTCTCCCCTTGTCGTCTTTCGAGGCCATCTTGGGTGCATAAGATTAGGATCCAAAATCTTGTCTTAGCTTTTTAGGAGGCCTGCTTGGGGATTTCATCACCCCTTGGGACGACCTCAACTCCAGCGTTCTGGCGGAGTATAAAGATCGGGAGGTGAATCCAAAGACACCTCTCTTGGGATCAAAATTTTGTCACTCGGGCTAAGCCTCAAGGAACTTTATACCCTTGAGAAGTGAAAGAGGAGAAGTGGGTTACCACTCCTCTCAGCTGTGTGACATCTTTTTGGTTTCATCTACAGATTTGGGCCTCACGTACCTTGTGTATATCGAGGACTCCCTAGCTAAACCAAATTTCATCCTTGTAGAAAGCTTCCTAAGATGTTGGTGTGTTTGACGTGCTTGCTCAAAACTTTTGTCTGCTTTTTTGTTCATAGCTTTTGAATGAATGTTTGCCAATTTTGGTCACAATCCCAGAAAAGTAGAAATCTCCCAACTCAAGGCATACTTAGCGTAGTCACTGCCTTATCAGAAAATCATCCAAGCTCCCTCGATGCAACCGAATCTATCTAGTTCGTTGCCTTAGAACAATCCCAAATCCAAAGTCCATCCAAATCATTCCCCCAGCTAGCTAGCAACCCAATCCAAAATCACCCAAGCCTTTAAAGAGTTGTTGTCACTTTGCTAGATTTTGCTATCCAATCAATCCTACCAATCAACCAATCTCACCAAGGTTATCCCTTTGATAGAGCATTGTCTAGGGTAATCCAACTTTGTCACTTGTATCCCTCATCACCTTGAGCTAAAGGTTGGGATCCACAAGTGGTCAATCTCGTGTCATGCCATAGGATCACTAGTCTATCCTTAAGTTGAAACAATCACCACTAATCCTGCACATAGGAAAGAAAAACACTAACTTTTTGATAGCATACCCTTGAAGTCTTCCACCCAAAAGAAAGCCAAAAATCTCCAGCCAATCCTCCTTAGGTCTGTCATACAGCTTTGACTCTCCCTAGGAAATCTTTCATCAGCCAATCCAAAATCTGTGCTTAATCCAAATCCAAACATGAGCTTCCGTGTTCATCCATATGCAAGACCCCATCCCCATCAAACTCATCATCAAAGCATGAAGTACCAATCCTATCATGATGTGTTTGGTCGCATTGTCCTTGCTCCCGCCACCTCCTATTCCAATGATGATGAAAATCTTGTTGACTATGACGGGTATATTGAAAGCCTTAGAAACATTCCCCCAAGCATCCCCCAAAATCCAAGAGTTATTCCAAACTATCTAGTCATGCCATCTGATATTCCAGCTTCCCCTCCATCACCCCATCAACCAAGCTTCCAATCTTCCACCCCCATCACACTAGCTATTCCTATCAATCCACCTCCACCTTTGACACACGAGTCTCCAAGGAATTTCCTAGAGGAAATACAAGAAAAGTCACCTCCAACAGTCGATAAGCCATGTCATCTAATCCAACCATGTGAAGTAGTCAGTGATGAAGCTTCCCCATCTATAATATCACCTCCATCTCCCATAGCTATCATCCCCATACCATCCATCAAATTGCTTAAAATCCTTCCACTTCCCGCAAGCATCAAAATCCCACCACCTATCAAATCCCTCCAAATCCTATCCACATCGCCTCCAAGCATTTCCCAAATCTCTCATAATGACCCTTATGCATCCATCATCTACTCACCCATCTCCACTACTGAATCTCTCATCTATCCATCCGCTGCCTTTGAAGAATCCATCCCTTCACCTCCTATCGCACCATCCACTCCAAACCAATCCTATCAAGATCCTGCCCAAAAGCATGTTGACATCCCCCAAAGCATAAATGAAGATATCATCGTACCATGTCTTCCATCCATAGTGCAGTCACCATCTCCTCCATCTCCAAAACCTCAAGCCATATCTCCTCCACTACAAGATATCTTGTCATCCCACCAGCTACATCAAGATCCTATCCTTCCATCTCCCTCGCTCCATGCTTCCATCTTACCACCTATCCAAGCTATTCCACCATCTATAATCTACCCTCTTGGTTCACTTACATTCATCCATGGTGGCCCTCTCTCAGCAGAAGAATTAAGAACAGTATCTCCCCATTGCAATACACCTAATAAATCACTTCTACCATTTTCTGCAAGCAAAAAGTTTCCTCAGCTTGTTCAAATGCTCAATCGATGGCATTATCAAGGTCAAGGTTTAAGACCACAAGAGCAAGGAATCAGAGAGCCTATTATTGCACAAAAAAATCTAGGATTTCATGGTCTTGGATATGTATCCAAAGGCTCACCATCTAAAGGTGTTGGTACACCACACCCCCAAACCAAGCCTATCTCCAAGCCCACCATGCCAGCCTCCCATCACTCCTTCAAGAAATCTTATGTCATCCCCCCTCCACCACCTTTGCAACCCAAAACAACCTACCATATCCCCCCTTCATCTGCTAAATTCATTTTGGGTCCCTATGTCCCAAAATCTACCATCCTCCATCCTCCTATCAGCCATCATAAAAATCCCATTCCATCCATTTCTATGCAAGATCAACAAAGGCACATATTAGGGCACATCATCCATCATCATCCCCCTACATGCTCTTTCATATCCTCTCCATCTCACAAAGCTTCTCCTAACCATCTTCCCAAAGCTTACCACAGCAATGTGAATGCCAACTTCAAAATGCATAAAGCTAAAAATCCACATCCTAGGCAATCATATGTCTATTCTAAAAGACATACTCCAAAAAGGAAAAATCCAATCAAAGAATGCAAAACAATACAAAAGCCTATGAAAAGAAAATCCAAAACCATGTGGATCCCCAAGAAAAAAGTTGAAACCCAATGCATAATGGCATCCACCATTGCTAATCCCCCATCTAGTGACTCATGTCCCCCATCTCCTAACTCCATCTTGGGTGCCTATATCCCCAAGAACGCTTCCACAAATCCTCCATCACGCCCGCATCTACCATCTATCCCCCATATGCTCTTTTCACACCTGTCCCAACATGTGCCAATGTTGCTCTTGCAAGCATCCCCATCTCATGCTCCTTTCCAGCATTTTCATCCCTCCATCTCCTACCATCAATCCCATCTAATCCGATCTATTGCATAAATCACACATTCGGTGTACCAACAGCTAGCAACAAAATTGAACATTCCAACAGCGAGTGAAAAATCCCAAAAAAGCCAAAATAGCTTAAGAAAGCCAAAATCATTCCAACTAAGTCAAAAGTCAAAAAGTCAAAAAAAGAAAAGAAAAATAAAGCGTCCACTGGTGAAAACTTGGCAATTCAAGCACCTTGGACAAGTACCATGATGAAAACTTGGCAAACAAGCGTCATGCGTAATCCTGCCATCCCCAGCTTAGCCTATCACCCTCATGCTTTTGGTCATCTCTTGACATCCAACTCCATCTTCCAATCTATCCACCTATCCTCCATCCTCCAGCTTCCATCTCACACCATCCACTAATCTTATGCAGCTTCAGCCAATCATCTCAGCTATCATCCATCTCCCTAGCCCCTTCAACTTTTTCCATCCTAGCTTCAATCCTATCACATCCATCATAAGACCTCCTTTTACATGTTATCTTCTGATTGGGGGCACTATATTCCTTGGAGATCTTGTCTTGACCATCCTCCCTTGTCATTGGTATCTAGCTCTAGGCTATCCTCATGCAAACCCAATGTCATCTCTTTATATCCATCATAATCCTAGCTATCTACCATCCTATCCAACCATCTCATCCTGCTCCTCTAGCTATCCTTGGTCACAAAATCTCTCATCATCATTGGATGCATCCTGCCAAATCCATATCTTTCGCTATCACCCCACCCTTAGCTTTCGCATCTTGCACAACATTGAACCATCTTGATATCCTATCATCCTGAGCTTTTTCCTGCTTATAAATATCTTGGTCAGCTTCAACTTGTAAATATCTTGGTCAGTCAGCTTGTACATCCTCTTTAGCTCAGTACCATTGTATCTATCCAGCTTTCGTGTCATTTCATCCTTGATCAGCATCTTGTACACACCACACAGCTTGTTTAGCTATTTCAATGCATCCTTTAGCTAGATCTCCTGTCACCAAAGTGTTATCCTTCTTAGTTCAGCTTGCCAGACGCACCACTCATCCCGATCCATCAGCTTAGGTGCTCTCCGATAGATCCTTGTAGGATATAGCTTTCCTCATGTCTAATCTTGGTCTGTTAGTACCTCATCCTACCCATCTCATTGGCAAACAGTTCTCTTTTGGAATTTCGCTTTCTTTTGATTTGGGATCTTCCCTTTTGGGTCTTGAAATATCTTTTCCAAGCAATCTCCTTGTTCCCTCCTCAAGGTTGCCATGATCTTCCATATCTTGGTATGCTGTGAATGGGGCAATTAGAGCGTAAGGTCTTGATCAGGTCTTTTGCTTGTTTTTTGTTTTCTGCTTGTGGGTTACCTAGTGTCGGTTCCACACTGCTTCCTCTTGGACTCATGTGTGATACTGGGGTAATCCTTGCGTGTTTGTTTTGAGTTAGTTTGTCAGTCCTCTAGACAGTTGGTGAACAGGCCTTGATGTTCTTGGTAACCTTGGCAATTAACCAATAGTCCTATAGCAAATCTAGTGCTCAACTACATGGTGGTACTTCTCTTTGAAGTATCCCCCCGCTCAAAAAGCTTCAATGGTTTTCCTTCATCTCCATTATCCCCCATCCATATCCAGCATCTGTCTCTCCTACCCCAGCTTATGCATCAGTATCTCTTTGAATCACTCATCACTCTTAGCTTTAGGGATCCACAATCCTAGTCTTAGGGATCCACCAATCCAAATCAATCCACCAAGCCTCATCTTTCGAGATCCACAATCCTAGTCCTAGGGATCTCCGAAACCCATCTTCCACCAATCTGACTCTTTGAAATCCTATTGCATCAGCTTTATAATCCCCTCATCCATCTCCCTATCCTGGATTCCTTTTTATAGCGCTCTGCTCCTTCATCCTCCACCTTCCCTAAAGTCTTAAGCTTGCTTCCTCTTCTGCATCTGATTCTCCTTTATCATTCTCCCATAGTGAGAGTTTGAGCTAATTCAGCCCCTTCTCTTTGCCAATCCGAGTTTCCTTGTTCATCTGAGATTATTATACTTTTCAAGAAGCCATCGAGCCTCGCTTTCTCTCCCCGCCGCCTTCTTGAGGGGGCATCTCACAGTCCATTCTCTCCTCTTCTACTCTAGCCTTGGGTATCTTATTTTCTTATCTTTGATGCCATGCCACTTGCGGCATCACATCAAAGAGGGGCAAAATGTAGACACCTAAAAACCTTTAGAAAATGAAGTATTTTTATTTTCTGAAAAATTCCTGATGACATCATCATTTATTAATTAATTAATTATTTAATTAATTAATTTTTATGCCATTAAATCTTTTTATCTTAATTAAAAATATTTAATTAAGGAATCCCTCCCAAAAATGTTTAAATCTTATTTAAACATTATTTCCTTATTTATTAATTATTTAATTAATAAATTGACCAAAAATCTTAAAATAAATTAAAAAATTATTTTTTTCCCAAAAGTTGGCCAATTTCCTTATGACCAATAACCTCTTCCAAAATCTTCTAATCCTTCTTTAATTTCGATTAAAGGCTAATCCCATCCTTTCCTACCCCTAATCCCAACTCAAAATATTTAATTAAGATTAAATATTAATCCTCATGTTTATTAAAAAAGTTTTAATAAATATCTCCTCAACCCAAACCCTTGAAATAAATAAAACTTTATTTATTTCCTAAAAATCTAATTTATCCTCACCCTAAGAAGTTCTAGACTCTTCTAGAAAGTCTTCATCCTCATCCTAGAAAATTCTAGACTATTCTAGAAAGTCTTTATCCTCATCCAAAATCTAGACTCTTCTAGAAGATGTCTTTAAACCTAATCCTAATCCCCTCCTAACCTTGTCACATTCCCTAAACATGGGTTAAAACTTACTAACCCAAGCCAAAGTTAACAAATATCTCCTCCTTCACCCACCCTCATTAAATGCCATCCACTTGCCTATCCCTAAGCTAATCCTAAACCATCCTAATCCATCCTCTAATCATTTGCACAAGCCTAAGCAAGCTTAGAACCTTCCTAATCAAGCCCAAGTCGAAATTGCTCTCATCACCCTCAAAATATCTCAACCATAAAACTTTATGAAGTCCACTAGGTCATAAATGACTTTTACAAGCCCTTTTATTGCTCTTACAAGTCATTATGAGGGTCTTTATGAAGATTTTATCTCTTGAGCCTCCTTTGTTGACTCATCCTTGCCCTTTCCTCCATCCTCTCACCATGTGACATGTGTCACTCCTTGATTGGCTATAAGGAAGCACAATCCATGTGCTCTCCTCTCATGCAATCTGAGCCTTCCATAAGCTTTTTCCCATCCTTGCATCTTAGCCCTCAATCCCTCAAGCCTCTTGCCTATAAATTGGATCCTTCCCCTTTACAAAATAACACAATCCATGAAGTAAAGTTATAATACTATTTTGAGAGCCAAATCCATACTAAAGCCAACTATCCACACCAAAAATCCACAATCATCCATTGAAGCTCTTTTTGAACCATAAATCTTGAGCATACATCCTATCTATTTAGACAAAGCTACTCAACAAGAGAGCTTCTCATTAAGAGAGCCCATTAATGGCTCATATTCTCAATTGAGAGCTCATCTTAGTCTATCTTGAAGTTTATGAATTTTGTTTAGTTTGTAGAAGCTTTATTTAAATTTGGTTTCTATTAGCATACTAACATTGCTCATATACAGGAGGAACTCTCATTGCCTATTGAACTTATGCTGACTTATGCTTCAGATTCTGCTTTGGCTTTCTTGTAGATGTCTGAGCTACCAGTGTCTTCATCTTAGAACTAGTCATAGTATCCAACTGTTTAAGCTTTGACTGCTCTCTAGTCAAGAAATCACAAAAGACCTCAAAAGTAGGCATAGTAAATCTATTCCCCAAAGCATCTTTGGTGGAATAGAAGGTGGAAGCAAATATCTGAAAATTCCCTCGAAGCTTAGAGAGAATCAGATAAATGCACTCAATATTAGTCTTCATCTTTCCACAACCCTAAAACATGGATATCTATTGATTAAACTTCATCAAGAAGTCATCAATAGTCAGAAAGGAATTTGGTACAAGTGTAATAACCCCAATAGGTTATAACTTCTTCAAACACCAAAAAATTTTATACTCCAATTGTTTGACATTTCATCAAATACTTTGCAAGCAAGCTCTGATACCACTGTAATGACCCTCCTCAACTCTACTCTCAAAAATGCTGATGAAAGCTCAAGGAATTTTGTCAAACACTTTGCATACAAGGGGTCATATGACTGATATAACTTTTCAGGTTGCTGCAATAACCCTTGTTTCGATTTGCATCAAAGAGAATGCTTACAAAGACTCCAGATTTGTCTAAACAATGACCTAACATGAATGTGCAACTAATTTTGACAATATTCAATACAAATATGTGACTTAAACTACTTACAATATGCAGCTACAGCAACTAGTGATTATGACAAATACTTTGGATGCAACCTAAGATGGCATTATGCACTTGCAACCAAGTGGCATTAATATAAACACTTAGTATACAAAATTATGACATTGTTTATGCCAAAAAGAGAACTTACAGCCGATTGACATTTTGTCAAACAATTGGCATGCAAACTAATAAGTTGATCATCAAACTCTAGGTTTGCAATATAGATAGTCTAAAAATTACAATGCTCTTTCAATTGCAAAATCCTTGCCTTCCTTTGATACCAATAATGCCAAATGGCAAATAAAGACAAGTACAATATGAAAATAGTGAAGTGTTGATGCTATATTTTGTGCTCAGCTGAAAACCTACATTTCTCAGAAAATATGCCAAACGAGAAGTGAAGAACCTGATTGTAGATGGTTGTAATAATTTTCTACAATGTTGCCCTTTCTGCTTTGCTTTTTTCGATTTGCTTTTTCGACTGCTTTTTTGGATTCACTTTTTTGAACTGCTTTTACGGATTGCTTTTTCTGCCTGCTTTTTCGGTTTCGCTTTTTTCGAGCTGCTTTTTCAGACTGCTACCCTGTTGAATCTCAAGACCATATCTTTCAATGGCGTCAAGATTTTCAACTTGAAAGGATTTTGTCCTTCAAACTATTGAGACATGATCTCCAAAAAAATTTCCAATTTCTTTGATTTTTCCAAGCATACTTAAAAGAAGCTCTTCACTTTCTTTTATAATGTTCTCACAAGAGCTCAATCCTTCGTTTTCTCAATGTGGGATAAAAAATAACTCCCTTTATGTAACTTATGTCTCCAATGTGTTATAAAATAAAGGGGACTCTTTTAATTTTAATATTTCCCACTAACTATAGTCTATGCATTAATAAAGTTAAATATTTAAATTTAACTTTATAAAATAGCTTTATCAATGCAAAACAAATCTTATCAATGATAAACAAGTCTTCTTGCCGATTTTAAACAATTACCATCGACATACCGCTGCCACTGGATGTCCACCCATGCCCAAGATGACTTACTATAAATAGTAAGTATGCCCAAAGTTGCCTCAAAACCCCTCAGAAAGACCTGCAACTGAAACTATTAGGCCAACTGGCCTCTAAGCCCCTTTAATGTCCTGGTTAGCCTACGAGACCATGGGGAAATAGGCTAACGACAACATCATGCTATGAATGCTAAAAAGGGGACATTATAGTCCGCCCTTCCCAAAATTGCTTGTCCCTAAGCAATGGCCGAACAACAACCCAATCAATCCACCTGGATCCCAAATGTAGCCATGAACTATATTGCTGTCAGTCATCATAGGCTCCTGCAACAACCTGTGAAAATTAACCAAGAGGAATCCATAAATGAATCGTGAATCACGGTGCAACTGAACTCCAAATCCACTACTGCCACAGTCAGGAACCCACGAGGCACAAACTCTCAAAATATTAGACCCCAAGTAGAGTAGATCACCCAAACTGTCAACATAATAAACACCATCCACACAACCCACCGTGTTATGTGGAATGCACACTCCAACTCTACTACAATAGTGACCACTCCCACATGAAACTGCACCAAATACAGAGAATCCACACACTGTACATTTGTTGCAGTTAACACAACTCTGTAGATTACCAACCACTGTCTCATAACCATAACACCCATGCACTGCTGATGGTGAATAGTCATTACACGGTAGATAGAAAAATGAGAGCCCAGTCCAAACCTGTCTGCCATCAACTCCTCAACACATGGATCAAAAGCAAACCGATGAACATATCCTTTAGTATAATGTCGGTAAAAAGAACCAATCTCAGTCAAAGACTCATCCTACAGACGTGATATGACCAACTGTGATTGATCATCAGCTAAGTCAGAGGATGATATAGCCAAGAGTGCAGAATCAACAACAACATCACTAGTCTCTGTGCCCTCCAAGTCAAACATATCACAATGCTCAACTGCAACGCCCAACTCAGTTGAACCTACCTCCAGTGGAAATGGACCAAATATGCCAATAGTAGTGTCGTGGACAAATATATCCTCATCTCCACTACCTCTATCAACCTCAACCATGGACATCCACGGATCACCAGACACCACGGTCTGTGATTGTACAGAATCTGGTAAAGACTGAAGTCGCTCTAACTCCATGGTCACCTTAACCAAATGAAACTGTAACTCCTCAAAAGCCAACTATGTACTCTCAAGAATCTCAGAAGTCACCTCAAGCTGCTAAGTAAGCTCACTCACCTCATGTTCCCTGGCCAATAATGCATTGTATGTAGTACTCCCCCACTCCATAAGATAATCTCTATTGGCTACCAACTGCATATAATTTTGTCTCAGAATCTGGATAGCCTCCCATAAAGAGTGGATCTCTATCAAGGAAAGATAATTGCCTCCTTGCTCATCACTAGTAGGAGAACCCCATCCATAAACTGCTAACAACTGACGAGCAGCATCGAAATGCTCGCAAGCAATAGAAATGTCTCGCTCGCCAACTCTCAGCTGAATAGACACATGATTGTGCTGACTGGTCGAACTCCTATACTCTATCCTTGGTACACTATCCAAAGGAGTAACCTCGAAATAACTATCATCTGTAATACTCAGATCCTGGGACTCTTCTATAAACTCTGTCATATCTAAGAGATCATCAACCCATTCCAACAAGAATGGTCAACTGGATATATGAACAATGCCCAACACAGGTGTGTAAAAACTAATTCCAGCATCAAACAAGTTGCTGGCATGGATGAGAACTACACCTGGAAAATTACTAATCAAGTCCATGATGGTGCAACAGATACTACTACCAAAGAATGATAAATATCTCCGGTTAAAACAATCCCAAGTACTAAGATAAGGATCCCAACATCTAATCCATGGACGAAAACCAACTGGCAATTCAAGTAAACTTCTCACCTGAGTAATGTGAACAATACCAATTGACTTCATGAACCTGTCTACAATCTCTGAATCCGAAGTGTGAATGCTAGATGTACTCATATCATCATCAACATGTGACTAGACTGTAAAAGGAAACTGAGTCCCTGCTATATGCGCTAACTCTTGAATTGAACTCACCTCAAGACAACGCTCATCCACACGTCTCTCAGAATCCTAGAGAGCCAACTTCATTGCCTCCATGCCTTCCTTGATCTACTATAAATCGTCACAAGAAGAACCTCTTGTGACTCCTTTCTGTCTCTCTTGCAGTTGAATCATTCAAATGTGATTTTCAATCAATCCATGTATCTTATCATGATGGGATAAAGCCATGACAATATTCTTGTCCCTTGTCTTCAGCTGGCTTGCCAAACCAAGTAAAGAGCTACTAGCCTCTATCTCATGTGAAGAAGCATCCAACTGTGCTTGATACTCACTTTCTGCAAAGTCCTGAATGCTCACTTTCTGATCAACTGTACTATCCTCAAACATGACAATATCCTCAACTGATGTAACTTCATCCAGCCCAACTATATTGGAATCACTATCTATGTCAATCACATAATCTGATGTGCCTATGATATCACCTTCTAATGCAACTGGCTCAACTTGCAAAACATCTATTACCCCTTCTGCTTGTGAAGATGATGCAGATAAAACATTACCTGAAGATGTGCTAAAGTCTCCCTGTATCAAATCTGCATGTTTGTTAAACTCCTCATACAAGTTTCTGCCTGTCATAGGGAAGGTATGATACTTAGGCCTATCAAAGCATTCAATCAGTCTCTCCGTAAACTCCACATATGAGGTAATATGTGCATGACCCATAGTGACCATACCATGATGCCACCACTTGTGTACTAACCCATCCAGGTGAATTGCTGCATACTTAATAGCTTCTTCCTCAGGCATAAGGTTCGTTTGAAAGTATGTGTCAAGCTTTTGAACCCAAGCTCTTGCTGTAGACTTCCCCGAGCCATCGTAATATGGTAACTGAAGTTTCCCTACTTTCTTTCGTAGCTCATAGCTCTAGTTCCTGTCATGTCCATGTGGCATATGCTTCATTCGTACATCTATATACTCCCTAAAGGTAATTGCAACAATAAAATTTGGACCTCCGGCTTCCCAATCTCTCCTCAGCTGGTCCTGTATATCAATGATCTGGGGCTCTGGTACGGGCTGCTCTGGAGCTCTAGGAGGAAATGTGGGAATAATGGGCCTCGAACTCACTGTCCTAGATTGCTAGGGTGCATGACCGAAATTGTTCCCAACTTGTTTGCCTCCATTATGTGTCCCATCCTGATTATTACCACTCTAGTTATTACCATTCTGATTATTTCCTCCACCCACATTAGCATTCAACCCCATTTGACAAGCCATCATCTACATCATAAGCTCAAATCTCTGACTCTGTTCTTGTGCTCTTTGCTCTATTGATCATTGTCCCTATGCTAAGGTGTCTAATAATTTTAAGAATCTTTCCTTTCCCTGATCTAGACTAACATTCATTTTGTCGAACATTTTTCTCTTTATCTGGCTATTCCAAATTCCCTATAAGACCTCCACAAGATGACAAGACTTATAGCTCTGATACCACTATAATAACCCCAATAGGTTATAACTTCTTCAAACACCAAAATTTTTTATACTCCAGTTGTTTGACATTTCGTTGAACACTTTGCAAGCAAGCTCTGATAACATTGTAATGACCCTCCTCAAATCTGCCCTCAAAAATGTTGATGAAAGCTCAAGGAATTTTGTCAAACACTTTGCATACAAGGGGTCATATGACTGATATAACTTTTCAGGTTGCTGCAATAACTCTTGTTTCGATTTGCATCAAAGAGAATGCTTACAAGAACTCCAGATTTGTCTAAACAATGACCTAACATGAATGTGCAACTAATTTTGGCAATATTCAATACAAATATGTGACTTAAACTACTTACAATATGCAGCTACAACAACTAGTGATTATGACAAATACTTTGGATGCAACCTAAGATGGCATTATGCACTTACAACCAAGTGGCATTAATATAAACACTTAGTATGCAAAATTATGACATTGTTTATGCCAAAAAGAGAACTTACAGCCAATTGACATTTTGTCAAACAATTGGCATGCAAACTAATAAGTTGATCATCAAACTCTAGGTTTGCAATATAGATAGTCTAAAAATTACAATGCTCTTTCAATTGCAAAATCCTTGCCTTCCTTTGATACCAATAATGCCAAATGGCAAACAAAGACAAGTACAATATGAAAATAGTGAAGTGTTGATGCTATATTTTGTACTCAGCTGAAAACCTACATTTCTCAGAAAATATGCCAAATGAGAAGTAAAGAACTTGATTGTAGATGGTTGTAATAATTTTCTACAATGCTGCCCTTTCTGCTTTGCTTTTTTCGATTTGCTTTTTCGGATTTGCTTTTTTGAACTGCTTTTACGGATTGCTTTTTTCACCTGCTTTTTCGATTCTGCTTTTTTCGGCCTGCTTTTTCGGGCTACTTTTTCGATTCCACTTTTTCGGGCTGCTTTTTCGTATTTGCTTTTTCAGACTGCTACCCTGTTGAATCTCAAGACCATATCTTTCAATGGCGTCAAGATTTTCAGCTTGAAGGGATTTCGTCCTTCAAACTATTGAGACATGATCTCCAGAAAATTTTCCAATTTCTTTGATTTTCTCAAGCATACTTAAAAGAAGATCTTCCCTTTCTTTTATAATGTTCTCACAAGAGCTCAATCCTTCGTTTTCTCAATGTGGGATAAGACATAACTCCCTTTATGTAACTTATGTCTCCAATGTGTTATAAAATGAAGGGGACTCTTTTAATTTTAATATTTCCCACTAACTATAGTCTATGCATTAATAAAGTTAAATATTTAAATTTAACTTTATAAAATAGCTTTATCAATGCAAAACAAATCTTATCAATGATAAACAAGTCTTCTTGCTGATTTTAAACAATTACCATCGACATACCGCTGCCACTGGATGTCCACCCATGCCCAAGATGACTTACTATAAATAGTAAGTATGCCCAAAGTTGCCTCAAAACCCCTCAGAAAGACCTGCAACTGAAACTATCTAGGCCAAATGGCCTCTAAGCCCCTTTAATGTCCTAGTTAGCCTACGGGACCATGGGGAAATAGGCTAACGACAACATCATGCTATGAATGCTAAAAAGGGGACATTACAACAAGTGAGGTAAGCTCTACCTCTATCTAAAGTTCCTTAAACTCATTCACAATACCAAAGAAGCCATGAAGCTTGGTCTACATTGCTAGAGGAGTATTACACCCATCCAAATGAAAATGTAGACTATCTGATACCTGTAATGCAATCAATCTGATTGCCTCATCCATTTTATTTCAATGTTGCATGATCTCATAAGGCCTCTAAAATATAGGTTGTATGATATCTAAACATGACCACAACCCTTTTGACCAGAGAAGACGAGTCATTGAGGTCTTCTAAGTGTGGTAATTGTGAGGGGTCAGAAGTTCTAGAGAAGAAGAGGTCTTGACCATTATTTTAGAAGGGTTTTGTAAAGTTTTCTGATATGCTTATATAATAACAGAAGATAATATAAAAATGCCCCCCACAGTGCAATAAATCGAAGCCTATCTTACAGAAAGAATGCGTAAATGAGAAAAGATCAAAATAGCTTCAGATATGAATCACAAATACATGGTAAAATTATGGTCAAATTATAGAGAATTTGGAAAGTACTCAAGAAGAGCTTTTTGATGCTTTTTTTGGAACAAAAAATGAAGCTATAACGGAGAAGTTATGCCCTCCAAAAGATGGAAGCTATCAATAGAGTTCAACCACCAAAATAGGTACCAAACTAGAAAAAAATCCTTAAAATACATGGTCTCCATCTCGTAATTAGCTTTTTGACACTTTTTTCAAATCAAAAAAAGACCCCCGTATGCTCAAGATATCACAAAAAGAAGACAGGGCCCCTGGAAATGCTTGAAAAAGAATTTTTTCTTTAAAAAAAAAAATTTAATTTAAAAAATCACCAAAAAACTCTAAGTGAAGTGGCGGTGGCAGCCTGGAGGTTGGGTGGCAGTATTGAAACTACAATGGAGTGTTAGTGCCAAGACGAGGACCACTGCCGGCAGGCCAAAAAAAAAGACAGCGACCGAAACTGTGAGCGACACTGTTAAACTTCACCAAGGGCCAAAGGATGCAAGATGGTGACTTAAAGCACCTTAGCAGGCCAAAAAATGGGTTTGCAGGTCGAAAAATGGACTATGGTCCTCTTTATTTGATACATCTTCTCGATCTATGTGCTTGTGGTCATAAAATCGTGCTAGCCAAAAAAATTGCCTCGCAGATCAACGTTGTCCAAAACAGACAAACTTTATATGAAAATAGGGGTTTTATCGCCTTCTGGACCAACCATGAGGTTTGTTTGGCCTCAAAGTGCTCCGAAAATAAGAGACCCCCTATTTTCAGGAAAAAAAACCTAAACAAACTCCATATATGTTCTGTCAAACCCTCGTTCTCCTTTTTCTCCAACTAATGAACAAGCTACAACAAATCTAGCTTTGATACCATGAAGGATTTGAGCAATACAAATCCACAAAGCCAGAAGAATGCCTGCATGTAAAAAACCTGTCACAAAAGAAAAAGACGAGAGGAGGAAAGGGTTTTCCTCTGAAAATATGCAAATTGTATTCTCAAAAATGAAAATGATGTAAGATAATTACAAATCATCTATCCTTATAGAAGGAGATTGAAACCCGAAAAGGGTAACCTAAAAGGTAAATGTTATTTAATAATTACTAATTGATTATTAAATGAGAATGCAAAAGGTGCATAAAGTGAATTCTTAAGAAAGGAATAAAGTGAATTTAATAAATGAAATTAAATCAACACTTTACTCTAAAAACTACCCAATGTCCTATATTCTCATTAATATTCAGCATAGTCTCAATCTTTATCCTTTTGGTCTTAGGAGTCTTACGAAGACATTTGCTTACCATATCACCAACTGGGAGAGTTGTTGGCACTATGCTCCTCTTCTTACTCACTAATAACTCAAACCAATTAGAGACAAAAATATTCTCTTTAGGTGGAGAAGTTTGTAGCACAAACAATGAACTGAGCGCTATCGCACTCAAAGTGTTAGCCCCTTCTATTACTTGTTGACATCCTTGTTCCATCTCACCGATTGTCGATTCCCCTGTTCCTTTTTTCTCTTCCCTTAAGTCAAGCTCTATCATTACGGATTTGTCACAAGTCTCCTTCAAGATGCTCATTTGTTCCTGCTTCTTCCTGCTATGAGAACAAGTCCACTTTATGGAAGGAGGGAGATGAACTGAACCTTGAAAAAATTGTTCAGGTTCAACACTTGATTTTAGCTTTCCTACAGCAGGAGAAGGAATGACTTCATTAGTACCAAGAACAACTAAAGGTGTACTAGAAATAACATGAACCCTTTGACCACTATGAGCCAATGATTTTGATTGTTTCTTGCTTATGAGCCATTACTCTATTCTGGTTGAGACAGGCAGGGTTCTTGTATGCAGGTCATCCTCCTCTAACATTGTCCAATCAATTTTCGCCCATGGGTAAGCTTCCACCTGCTCAATGTAATTTGGGTCAACAACTTCATCATCTGCTTCCTCAATTACCCCAGAAGTATCTAGTGACATATTTAAATCTTTTGATTTGTGTTAGTGACAACCTAGACCATAGCCTCCTCCTAACTTCATGATCATCTTGATAGTTAGCCTAGAAATATTCTAAATGGGGTACATGGAGAGTAGAGGAACCTAGCTAAGAGTACCTTAGGGCAAAATCCTAACTATCAGAGTTAGGTCTAATAGAAGAAGTTAACAGGTTCATGGATCTAATATCAGCTTTAAGCTTAAGGGCATCTTGGATTGTCCTACATTTATAATTTCTAAGTTCAACAAGGAAGGTGTAACCAGAACCTTTTTGAGTTTTACAATTCTTGTCAACATTCACCAATTGTCTACATATCTTGATCAACACAAAACAATCCAGGTAGTGATAGGGTAACCTTAGAGTCTTTCCTTCATATCCTCTGATCTTGAGGTAGGTGAACATGGGGAATCAAGTAAAGAAACTACCATAAATATCAATCAATTGAGTGGCTTCCTCCGTCAGCCTCAAATTCTTCTTCCCTTGTAATTCAAACGCCAATTTAGCCAGGAAGGTATCTTGAACTATTTTGAAACCCCCAGGGTTTTTATTCTTCTGCAAGAGAGGATAGTATTTGTAAATAGGCATGCTTGGATTCCAGTCTTAGTGCGGTAAACCTTTCCATTCTATGCCACAAGCTAGGATATAAAACAAGTAGGAAGTCATATAAAATCTAGAAATTCCAAAAGCCTAGGAGAGCTCTTCTTGCAGTCTAGTAGCTAAGATATCTGCCCAATCAATGAATTTATCTTCTCCTAAGATTGTCCAGTGGAAAAAGTACATCCAATTCTCCCAATGAAAAGTCTGTAGGTTTCACTTCACTTTGTTTAGTAGTGTAATGACATCTATAATCTCAAGGATCATGTGTTCTCTAGTTAATGGGCATGGAAGGCGAGAACCCCCTCTCTCAAATTTGAAAAGCCAACCTTTTGCAATGGTATTGTTGAATTTAGTGACATTTGTAGAGAATTGGGTGTAGGAAGAACTAATAGTCTAGTCCTCATAAATTTTGCGCAAATGGATCCTTAGTGAACCCATGATAGCAACTTAGCTAAGCACCTTTTGGTTGCATCATACCTATCCCAGCATGCTAGAACTAATTCAGGGTAGGGGAAAGCTTTGGGGAAGCAGACACTTGCAACATACCACTATCTGAGACTTTCTGGGATATGAAACTGAGTTTTGGGTTTGCTGATCTAGCCAAAAAATTACCCATATCCTCTTTCACCAAGAAAGTATCTTTGTTGTTAGGCATGACACTACTTATAACAAACTCCTTGACCTTATCAGGTAATTTAGGACAGAAAGCGACAACCATGGTAGGAAAGTTAACCAAAACGAAACAAAATAGAAAGAATGCACAGTCCTTAAGAAATGTAGAAAGAAAAGATACCTAAAATATGAAGGGCTAGAGACTCACTATGCCAAGTCTATGCAATCTTGCAAAAATAAAAATCCTTAAGCTACCACCACATACATCTAGACAAGACAAAATAATCTTTACTAAAAGAAAAAATGGTAGGGGAATGAAAACAAGGTGACCTCCTTTTAAAACATAAAACTTAGACTTAAAGTGTCCAGATGGCTGACAAGAGTGATGATTGGACAAGTATTTTCAATCATTAAAATCTCACTCGAGTTTTGCACGTGCTACGACATGCCTTACCATTTTTACCTTTAACTCCCAATTAATACTTATCTTTTCCATAGATTTGGTAAAAATTGCACTTTCGCTGAGCTATCAGCTTGGACATGTGGAATTGAGGCATCAGTCTTTATGACCAAGTGAACATGAACAATTGAACTACAAAATAGTTCAATGTTCAAGTTCAATAATTGTAATATATTGGAAACTATGCTCATGACAACAGACTGGACACGAAGGTGAACCTGTGAACCTTAAACCCTGAACAAAGTGTTTAATGTTCAAATTCAACTTCACTGACGAGCAAAAGTATACTTGGGACAATTGACTTTCTTGACTCAACCAAGAAAACTCATGAAGCTATCAACCTTGAACCTTGAACCTTGAACAAAGTGTTTGATGTTCAAGTTCAGAATTTTTTTTGACCAAGAGACTTAAAAATAAAGAACGTTGAACGAGCTAATGTTCACAACGAGACTTCGATTGGAGACCATCCTTTTAGAATAGCTTTAAAAATTACCATGATAATATATAAGAAATAAATGTGGACCATTTATGGGTAACAAATATGGTGCCTAGAGACAAGCTATGGAAAAGAATGAAAGAATTAGGCATCCCAGATGTGTATCTAACAACAATGCATAGACATTATGAGAAAGTTGGAGCAAAACCTAGAACTAAAGAGGGAATGTCCAAGTGTTTTGGGAGTGACATTTGTTAATTTTCTAAGATTGTTACAAATGTACTAATAATGTCATTTTTATTCATTGTGTTCCAAATGCAAATGAAGACTTATAAATATGAGAGAAAACATGTCTCGTGAAAAGACATGTCTCTACGATTAAACAACACTAGTTAACATATTAATATAATAGTAATATAAATAATCATATATGTCATCTTAAGCATATATGTAATATTAATATGTTAACCATATATGAAATATATTATTATATAATAATTTATAATGTATAATATATATTATATATATAAGATATTTATCCTAAAGATGATTTTCCATAAATGAGGTATCTCCTGTCAAAATCAATCTAACTGAAGCTACAACCTTAACACTCCCTCTTAGCTAGGGAGGATTTATAAAATACATTATGCTTTCAAGACTACAAAGAGATATGATGCAAAGGGTCTAGGGTTCTATCCAAACACACACTCCTAATTAAGGTATTTGACCTTGAATCATCCAATGATTCTTGTTTCTTTTCTTTTCACTAATCAAAGCCTCCAAGACTCCTCTCCAACTTGCCTCCTAGGTATAGTTGGTCTGGTGCAAACTAAAATCCCCCTTCTAGGCACTAGTTCTACTAGTCCTTCTTTTCCGTAGAACACTAGCCCTCACTTAAGATCTTGTACTTCCCCTACCTTGGAGTCTACTAATGATTTAGATACTCTCCATAACCTTCTTGACCTTAATCCACCCTTTTGGTCACATCCAAAGCCCAAGAAAACACATTTTCTTCACATAGGCCTAGTTAGACATAAAAACTACTAGGTCTAATAACCTTTTTTGCTCCCATTCTCCAAATTCCCCCATGAAACCCCTAAATGATTTTTATGAATCTAGTAACTATCTCCTAGCACACCAAGATTCCATATTTTTGGAGCTCCAAGGCACCCATAACCCTATTTGCTCTTATGCTCTAGTTTCTAGCCTTGGATTTAGGCCTCCAATCCAATTAGCAAACAAATTTCTCCCAAACTCTTCAAACCTCACATCAAGCCTCCATTTGACTTGAATATTCAAATTGACATCCTAGGGCTCCAATAAAATCCTTTCATTAGCTCCTACATGATCAAGGGTGTGCTCTGCAACATCTTTTGCAAAGCTATCCAGGCTCACATACTCCTAGCAGTCAGCTTAGGGTATCACTTTTGCGCTTGGAAACTAACCGTTAAAATGTAGAACAAAGAAAAAATGCTATGTACACATTCTAACCTATCACCCCACCTAGTTTCATGCATTTTACACAGTGGGTGATTAGGTTAGAACCATTTTTCCACAAACAACATTGTAAAGATGTTCCTCGGGCTAGTTAGCAACAAAAATCTATAACTTGCAAACCCTAGAACTCCAACAAAAATATGAATATGAAAAAAAACTAGGACAAACTAATCTAACAAAAACATCAACTTGATCTCCTATACCAATCTGTACTCTATCGTACTAAAACATTAAACAAGGGAAAACCCTATAGAAATGTTCGTATAGGACTTCCATACATGCAAAACTAATGGTAATTCTTCCAACCCTTCAAAATATGATCTAGCCTACTCATATACTCGAGAATGGGTAGTTAAAACCTCCAAAACTACTAAATGCAATTTCTTGCAAAAATTGCAAAAGTTTCTCAGGCAACTTTTGAGCAATTTTGCAACTTTGGAGAAACTTTTTACTCATAAGGCTTTTTGGCCACATGGGTCCACCTAGGACCATTTTAGGACCCTATATGGGATATCTAGGACCTATTTAGATAATCAAAGACCTTAATTAATCACTCCTCATATTTGATCTACTGAGCAACTTTTGAGCAACTAAGACCTAATGAGAAACTTGGCTCTTACATTTAGATGAGTTGCACTCCAAGGACTCTTGGAGATTATTTCACATACTCACACACCTAACTAACCTCTAATCACACCAAAAATAAAAATTAAGGAGATTCCCTACACCATACTCCTGTGAGACAAAGAACTCAAGTCCCTTGAGTTAGGAGTTCTTCGATGGTGACCCCATGATTCAGTATGTCTGCTTCAGTCATCCAAGTGGCCTCAACGTCTAGTAGTCCTTTCCATTTCACCAAGTAGTTCTTGTAGGTACTCTTCCTAGTCTTCTTGGTCACCTTAGAATCTACAATGCAATCTAGTTGTAAAGGTTGGGGTGTTGGCAAGTCTTGTACCCAGTCAACCCCTTCCACATCTGCAAGAGTATGGTGATCAACATCAACATTAGTCCCCTTGTAGGGAAAAAAAGTCATACACATTGAAAATTGGGGATATGCCGAAGTCAAGAGGTAGTTCAACTTCATAGGCATTGTTGCCATATTTGTGTAGGACTTTCAGAGGTCGTATCTTCTTCATCAACATCTTTGTGGGATGTCCTTTTGGTAGCCTCTCCTTCCTGAGATAGTTAAGTACTAGATCTCCCACCTTGAACTGCAAGTCTCTCCTTGATTTATTTGCCTTTGGCTTATATTTGAACACTTGGCTCTGTAATGTATTCCTTACTTGCTCATGCAACTCTTTCATCTATTCAACAAATGACTCTCCTTGTGCACTCCTATTGTAATGTAGGCTAAGATCCCTCATCTCCAAGACCTCCCTCGGGTGAGTCCCATACACAACTTCAAATGGGCTCTTTCCAATGCTCCTATTGATGGAGTCATTATAAGCAAACTCTGCTTGCCCTGTAATATGATCCCATGATTGACCATGTCGTTTGGTCAAACACCTCAATAAGTTGCCCAAAGATTTGTTGACCACCTTTGTTTGTCCATCAGACTAAGGATGGTATGATGAAGAAAAGGACAAATTGGTTCCCAACATCTTCCAAAGGGTCCTCCAAAAGTGTCCTATGAATTTAGTATCCCTATCACTCACAATGTTGAGTGAAAAACCATGGATTCTCACAATATCCCTCAAGAACAGACCTATTATATGTGAAGCATCATTTGTTTGTTTGCATGGGGTGAAGTGTGTCATCTTGCTAAAACATTCTACAACCACAAACACACTGTCATGCCCTCTAAGTGTTTTAGGGAGTCCCAAAACAAAGTCCATACTTAAGCACTCCCATGTCGTTTGTGGCATGGTGAGTGGTTGGTATAATCCTACATTACTACTATATCCTTTAGCCCTTTGACACACATGGCATTGCTCCACAAACTTCCTTACATCAGTCTGCAATCTAGGCCAATGATAGTGCCTAGAAACTCGTTCAAGTGTTTGTTTATCCCAAAATGTCCTCCCAAGCTACCTTTATGTTTTTCTTTGACAATTTTCTCCCTCATGGAACACTGGGGAATGCACAAGAGATGTCCCTTAAACAACAAACTTTCCTACAATATATACTCAGAATAATCAATCTTAAAACCTTGTTGAAATTTCATACATACCTCATAGGCTTCTTTGAATTACTTGTCCTCCTTGTAGAGGTCTCTTGGTCCTTCATCCCCACACTTTGCAATTGAATCTCTTGGATGGTTGGGACTCTCCTACTAAGAGCATCAACAACCTTGTTGTTCACACCTTTCTTCTACTTGATCACAAAGGTGAATGCTTGCAAATATTCTACCCGTTTGAGGTGCCTTTGATTTAGTTTCTCTTGCCCATTCATAAAACTAGTGACATGGTTATCTATATAAACCATAAATTCTTTCATAAAGAGGTAATGCCTCCATTTCTTCAAGGTTTGCACCATTGCACACAACTCCAAATCATAGGTTGAGTACTTTTTCTTGGCTTCATTTAACTTCTCTAAAAAGGATACCACAGGATCAACTTCTTGGCTTAGTACTGCTCCAATAACTAGCTTACCAACATCACACTCCACCACAAAAAGTTGATTAAAGTTAGGAAACCTAAGGGTAGGCAATTATGCTATCCTCTTCTTCAACATTTCAAAACCCCTATGTATTGCATCTATCCATTTGAACTAACATTTCACTCTCCCCTTGATGGTGTTTAGTATAGGTGCAGATATATGACTAAAACCTCTTAAAAATTGCCTATAATAGGATGCTAACCCATGGAAAATTCTAAAATTCCCTATACATTTGGGAGTTGGCCACTCTAATATAGCTTTGAACTTATCTAGATCCATCTTGATACATCCATTTGCAACAACAAAATCAAGGTACACTAGTTCAATTTTTAAGAACTCACATTTTTCTTGATTAATCGACAACTTCTCCTAATGTAGCCTCCTCAACACCATCTCCAAGTGCTTCAAATGTTCCTCTTTGGACATACTAAATATTAAAATGTCATCCAAATACACAATAACAAACTTACCTATGAAATCTGAAATCTGCTAGCACCTTATTCATTAGTCTCATGAAGGTACTTGGAGCATTTGTTAGGCCAAAGGGCATTGCTAGCCATTCATACAACCCTTCGTTGGTCTTGAAGGCTATCTTTCATTCATCACTAGGCCTCACTTTGATTCGATGATACCCTAACTTTAGATCCCCCTTGGAGAAGTAGCAAGAGCCTCCCAAATTGTCTAGCAAATCTTCAATCCTTGGCATAGGGAATCTATATATGATGGTAATCTTATTGATTTCCCTAGAGTCCATACACATCTTCCATTTGCCATCTTTCTTAGGTGCAAGGACTATAGGGACTACACAAGGACTCAAACATTTCCTTATGAGCCCTTTTTGCAAAAAATCTTGAATCTGCCTTGCTATCTCTGTATTTTGGCTTGGTGTGATCTTGTAGGTTGCCTTATCAGGTAGGTTTTCCCCTAGTATTAGGTCCATTTGATGACTTACTTCCCTCATAGGTGGTATTGCACTAGTAATCCCATTATCCACTATCTCATGGTATTTCTCCAATAATTGTTGCACTTCTTGAGGCATACTAACTTTTTCCTTGGTTTTTCCCTTGACTTCACAATTACTACACAACATACCCCTTTCTCCTTCTTCATGACCTTTAATAATTCTTTGCCACTCAATAGCATAATACTATTTCCTACTTGTTTATCTCCACTAGGTTCTACCAAAGGGTCCATTTCATACTTCTTACCCTGTTTGATTATCACATAGCTATTTTTCTCTTCATCATGTATAGCTTTTACATCATATTGCTATGGATGCCCCAACAAGAGGTGGCATGCATCCATCAACATTATGTCACATAGGACCTTGTCCTTGTATTCCCTAATCTCAAACTCTACTATAGCTTGTTCATCTACCAAGACCTATTGACCCTTGCTCAACCATGGCATCTTGTATGGTGTGGTGTGGGGTATTCTCCTAAGCTTCAACTTGTCCACCATTTCAATTGATGACACTATGTTTTTAGTGGAACCAGAATCCACAATCACCTTGAAAATCTTGCCATGTGACCTATAAGTAGTCCTAAATAAACTTTTTCTCTATGGTGGTTCAACCACATTAGGTGCCTTCAACAAGGTCCTTCTTAACATTAGATTTTCACCATCTACAATTGATCCTTCCTTGGAAATGGGTGATGTGACACTTTGAGTATCATTTTCTTGCATTGACTATGTTCTTCTTTCTCCCATAGATGAAGAGGAAGCTTTCTTAGGAAATCTGTTAGTAGTATGGCCCACTTGGTTTCAATGGTAACATCTGCTAGTAAAAATAGCATTGCCCCTGCCTTGTGACTAGAATCTGCCTCTAGGTGGTCCCCTTCCTTTGGATCCTCCTCTTTGTGATGACCCTCTATACTAGTTGTTCCCACTATTGTCAGTAAACTAAGCTTCATTAGTCCTATTAGGAGTTTGTCCTCTTCCAAAATTACCCTTGCCTCTGAATCCCCTGTTATTGCCTCTTCCTCTTTGATATGACTCATTCCTCCTTTTAGCTTTATCCTCTACCCTCAATGCCATTTAAAATCATTTATGCATACTATCTAGAGCCATCATGTTGATCTCATCTTAGATCCATTATCTTAGGCCTTTAAGGTACATTACTACCCTCTCCACCTCTTCTTCTTTCCTTCTAGCTCTGAGGCTCAACTTATTAAACTCTTCAGTGTAGGCACTTATTGTTAGGTCTCTTTGTCTTAGATTATGCACCTTTTGATACATTTAGATCTCATAATCAGTGGGCAAGAACTGGGCCTTAACCCTTATTTTCATCCTCTCCCAAGACACTGTCCTCTTCTTCTCTGCTACTACCCTGTCATCTTGCATCTTGTTCCACCACACCACTATTGATCCCTTGAGCCTAGCCTTAACAAAGTTGACTCTCTTCTCCTCTTGTACCTCCTTTTAATCAAATTGGTTGTCAATGGCACCCAACCAATCTAGCAATTCTTCCCCATTCAAACTACCACTATAGTAAGGAATATGCTCCATGTTATCTTTGTTAAGAGACTTGAAGGCATCCAAAAACACCTTCTTATCTTGATCCACCTTAGGGTTCTTGCTTTCAAATGTCTCCCCTATGAGGCTTCCATCTTCCTCATCACTCTCATCTCCCCATTTTGTGATTTTCTTCTTGCTCTTTCTTTGTACCTAATTGGCTTTGGCCAATAGGTCTTTGATAAGATCCACTGTGGCACCCTTTCTCATTGCCTTAGGTTGCATACTATCAGTTTCTTGGCTTCCTTCCTCGTCAGACATAAACCAAACTAAAAGTTGGCTATGATACCACTCTGATGCAAAGGGTCTAGGGTCCTATCCAAGAACTCACTCCTAATTAAGCTATTTAACCTTGAATCTTCCAATGATTCTTGTCTCTTGTCTTTCCACCAATTCAAGCCTCTGAGACTCCTCTCCAACTTGCCTCCTAGGTATAGTTGGTCTGATGTAGACTAAAATCCCCCTTCTAAGCACTAGTCCCACTAGTCCTTCTCTTCCCTAGAACCCTAGCCTTCACCTAGGATCTTGTACTTCCCCTACCTTGGAGTCTACTAATGATGTAGATACTCTTCATAACCTTCTTGACCTCAATCCACCCTTCTAGTCGCATCCAAACCCCAAGAAAACACAGTTTCTTTACACAGACCTAGTTGGACCTAAAGGCTACTAGGTCTAGTAACCCTTTTTTGCTCCCATTCTCCAAATTCCCCCAAGAAACCCCTAAAAAAAACTTATGAATATAGTAGCTATCTCCTAACACACCAAGATTATAGATTTTCAGAGCTCCAAGACACCCACAACCCTATTTGCTCATATACCCTAGTTTCTAGCCTTGGTTTTAGGCCTTTAGTCCAGTCAACAAACAAAATTCTCCCAATATATTCAAACCTCACATCAAGCCTCCATTCCACTTGCATATTCAAATTGAAATCTTAGGGCTCCAAGAAAATCCTTTCATTGGCTCCTGCATGAACGTGGGTGTGCTCTACAACATCTTTTGTAAAGTTGTCCAGGCTCACATGCTCCTAACATTCAATCTAGGGCATCACTTTTGGGCTTGGAAACTAACCATTAAAATGAAAAATAAAGAAAAAAAATTATGTACACATCATAATCTATCATCCCACTTGGTTTCATGCATTTTCCATTGTGGGTGATTAGGTTAGAACCACTTTTCTATAAACAATCTTGTAAAGATGTTCCTTAGGCCAATCAACAACAAAAATCTATAACTTGAAAACCTTAGAAATCCACCATAAATATGAATATGAAAAATAACTAGGACAAACTAATCTAACAAAAACATCAACTTGATCTATTATACCAATCTGTACTCTATCATACTACAACATTAAACAAAGGAAAACCCAGTACTTCCACATGTGCAAAACTAATGGTGATTCTTCCAACCCTTCAAAATATGATCTACCCTACTCATATACTGGATCATGGGTAGTTACAACCTCCAAAACTACTAATGCAATTTCTTGTGCAAAAGTTGCTCAAGCAACTTTTGAACAATTTTACAACTTTGGAGCAACTTTTTGCTCATAAGGCTTTTTGGCCAAATGGATCCACCTAGGACCATTCTAGGACCCTAGATATTATAAGTAGGACCCATTTAGATAATCAAAGACCTTAATTACTCACTTCTCATATTTGACCTATTGAGCAACTTTTGGCTCAATGAGCAACTTTTGAGCAACTAAGACCTAATGAGCAACTTGGCTCTTACATTTAGATGAGTTGCACTCCAAGGACTCTTGGAGATTATTTCACACACTCACGCACCTAACTAATCTCTAATTGCACCAAAAATCAAAATTAGGGAGGTGCCTTACACCAAGACATCATCTCAGTATGATATTCAATTCACTATGAGGCTAATTTTCTCACCTTTCATAACACAGAATTGAACCAACTTCCATAACTTTAAAACACCACCTTGAGTGTGGTCTATAGTAGTAACTATGTCATGGTGTCCGAAAAGATCTGGCCCAAAGAATCATAACAAGTTGGTTATCACGATGTCCGAAAAAATTTAAAAAACCATGATAACAGGTCCATTTATAAGATTGTCACCTTACAATGGCTACCTTCTTTTTGTTCATTATCATGACTTCTAGCACTCTGGGACAATAACTTAATGAAGTTTTTCATGATAACAGGTCTACCATTTATAAGATCATCACATTATAATGGTTACCTTCTACTTATATGTCAATGAAAGCTTGTCACCTTTCATTACATATCATATTTGAAATAGTAACCACCATGAACTAAGTTAGAGGGTGATGCAAAGGCTTTCACCTCAATTCTCTCTCATAGAGATGAATGCATTACAAGGAATTCCACTTAGAACTTCTCCTCATAGAGAAGATATCATTCACAAGGTTTGCACCTCAAAAATTCTCCCTCTAAACAATGATCCTAGGAAGTCAGGTCCAATAGTTACTCCGTTAGAGGCTCTCTTCTCCGAAGGATTCTTGTCTGACTCATTGTAAATCTGATATCAATTTTCTAATATTATGGTGACAAGTCATCACTTATGATATACATAGGAGTAAGCCCATCAACATCATGTAGTCACACACATCTCATGTGTTGCTTTAGAAGAAGTGTCACACCCCCTCTTAATGTAGAAGGATCTCATAATCTCAATCATCAAAGATGTTTGCTTCGAGAGCCTCACTTTATCCATCTTGATCATCAGGGTCTTTGGAGCTACTATCATTAGATTGAGTCTATACAATATTTGGTAGCATTTGTAAAGTACCAACTTTCTTTTCCTATAAAAGCATCTTCAAAAACATAAAGGAAAAGATCAAGACAAATAACCCTTATAGCATGTATAGAATTACAAATAAGAGAGATAAATGTAAAAGATAGGAACACTTATCTACACATGAATATTCAAAAATTGTCTTCTTAGATTGTTTGAAAATGGAACATCTCCCCTCCAAAGAAGTTTCAAGTGGGAATGGAGCATTGGCTATTATTCCTCCCACAATGTAAAATTCCCACTCATTCTATATTGTTGAACATTTTTGCATCAAATATAATATGGATTCCTTTGACATCATCTCTCGTGTTGATTTCCCCAAATATAAGGTATACCCCTTCTACAAGTAAAGAACTGTTTCAAATATCAGATCTAAATCAACCCATGTCCATGCTCTCATGTTATGTGTGGCCCAATGATTTCTTCCCAACTGAGACACTCTTTAATTGTCGAGTTGTCTATTCAAGACAATTATAGACAATGCTTGATCCACTTATCCAATCTGATTTGCGTTGCCCCTACTATCCAAAATGAGCTAAAGACCTTGATGAGCTAGTTAGATAGTGGAAACACTAAATATTATTATTCCCCCTACAATGTATAATTTCCACTCATTTCATTTTCTGGAGTCAAAAAATTTCTACTAATTTGCTTTAGGAGTAAACCTATAATCTATTTATGATCTCAATGTATATCCACCCTATTGACAAAATATTTGTTCAACTGAATCGCATATTTCCTATCTCAACTACCAATGTGATGACCCTTCTCCTTTGTAAGTTTTCTCTCAAAAGGTGAGCCCATGGTGCCTAGCACCTTTTGTATTAATTGAGATAAAGTTTTTGCTCTCAATTTGTTTGAGGTGGTAGTTAATATAAATATCTTATTTTGATAGTTAATGTACATTCTTGTTCATTGAATTTACATTCCCATTTCATACTTCCTTCCTTATCACTAAAATTATGCTATCAACACTAGAGAATCCATCTCAACATTGTTTACTCCCTCTTAATCAATAAGACTAAGTTCATTGAAGGTTAATTGAATAATATCCTCAACCTTCTCCCTCTCTTTCAAGGTTGCCCCTAACAATATGTTAGGCTACCTCCGAATCTCAGTTTCCCTCTTCCTACAATAACATTCTCAGAAGAAAAGATCAAGGCACCTATCTCATATAGTACGTATTGAAAAATAGAAATAAGAGAAAGAATAGTTTAGATAAATGTCTAATTGAAATATACAAGCATATATTCCATCTTTTATATATAAAAGAAAAGTTATAAAATAAACTCGTTTAAAAAATAAATTTTGTATTAATAAAACAAGATACCTTTGCATAACATACCTCCCTTGTTTGACCTCCTTTAATTTCAAGTTTCATTTTGGCAGCTCTTCATGAATTTCTATTCTTTACTTTCTCTTATTATGACGTATTAAATACTTAAATTCATTTCAAATGTAGTGATTATATAAGTGGTTGCCTTCTTTTATTAGTACCCTTCCTCTTAATATCCACCTCATATGATATAACATGGATTTCAAATTGAATTCCTCTTTTCACACAAAGGTTGTGACTTTTCAAAACTCAATCACTCCTTTATATTTACACTTTACCTTTATGGTAGACTAACTTATACTGATTTGCTCTTATCTTTGTCACCTTCATATTTGACCAACCATGATTTATTGTGTATGTCTCTCATTATTTTCTTATTAATTTATGCATGGGATGGGTCCTCTTTGCTCCTATGACACATTAGATGGCTCACCCGAAAATTTATGTTTAAAATTCTTTCGTAATGTCCACGTACAATGCCTAGTCATTTAATATAGTAATCCATATCGTGCTTATTAGGCAGCAATAATGATGGACATAAAATACAAAGGAAGTGTCTTTCGTAAATGAACAATGATGAATGCACAATTGATCATGAACAAAACATAAGAACAACGAATCTTCACCAATACAACTTTTTGCAATGACAATTTATAGACAGGGATCCCTTCCTCTTATCCCCTTGTCCACTCGTGATCAAAATACTTTTCACTACCTCCAATCGCTTGATGGTATTATATCTCTCTTTTAAACATTGTTGGAGTAAGATCCTCTTACATGTTGACTCCCTTGGTTTCAAGATATCAGTAATATTTTATCTTGTTTCAAAACAACTATAAGTGATGTGCAATTTGCTCTCAACCGACTCTTCTCATTATCATGTCGCTTCAAGATCAATTGGTTTGTTATTTAAGCATATATAAATCACCAATTTATCTAATTTGTATTTGTTAGCAACTAATTGCTCTCTTTATTAAAGCAGTAGCTAATGTTGAGAGACATTTTAGATACATTGATCTAAGTTTCTTTACCACCATCTAAAACCAATTCTGAATAAAACCAATTCTGAATAGTTTGCATGACATGTTTAGCTCATTGATTGTGCTTTTCCACATACTTAGTTGGATATGCATTAGTAAGTGCTTAGATGAATGTTTTCTTCTAATACAATGATGTTTCCTATCACATAGTCACTATAACTAGGTCTGCAATACTTTTGGATGCCAACTTCCCTGTCAAGATAATAGAGCATGTATTTCTTCAGTGCCCACTGGATGATCTAGACTGCTAACTAGTAAACTCCTTTCATCCTTGTGCTATATAATCAGTTTTTCTGTCTAGATTCAATGACACCATCAATCACTAGTCTCATTTGCCAGTGAAGTTGACTCAAATTTGATGATGCCCTTCATCACTGCATGTATCTTCCTCATCTGTGCATTGAATATCTTTGATTTGTTCATTCTACAACTAAGTATATGTGTGGGAGCCTTTGGATTGTAAGGAATTTCAAAAATAATTAGGCCCATCGATTTTTGGCTTATTTTCTCATTAGATTCCTATTCCTTAGCGACTACATTCAACATCAAAATATTTGGAACTTAGATTCATCACACAAATCACCATACTAGTAATTTGCATTTAATTATATAAATGATATTTCATCATAAATTGTAGGAGAATTCTGAGATGGACTACACTTACCCTCATTTTAATTTATACTATTCTCTATATTTATCACCACTCCTATGAAAGAACACTACTCTGATACCATGTTGATTTTCTAGGATTGTTGCAAATGTGCTAACAATGCCATTTTTATTTATTGTGTTCCAAATGCAAATGAAGGCTTATAAATATGAGAGTAGGAGACATGTCTCATGAAGAGACATGTCTCTACGATTAAACAACACTAGTTAACATATTAATATAATAGTAATATAAATAATCATATATGTAACTCGTATTAACCATATATGGAATATATTATTATACAATAATATATAATATATATTATTATATGATAATGTATAATGTATAATGTATATTATATATATTATATATAAAAGATATTTATCTTAAAGATGATTTACCGTCAATAAAGTACTTCATGTCAAAATCAATCAGACATAAACTATAGCCTTAACAATATTGGTGTGAAGTAAGGATGTCCATAATCCCCCACTTTGTTTAGCTTATATATTGATAAACTAGAAGCTTGGCTAGATGAAATTGATGGGGAAGGGGTCCAGTTAGCTGGCTATGTGGTGAAGCTTCTTCTTTACGCAGATGATCTAATCTTAATATAAAAAACTTCTTAGGGATTAAAAGACTACTTAAAGGTGTTAGAGCACTTTTGTTAGGAAGTGGAGATGAAAGTGAACAATTCCAAGATGAAAATCATGATCTTTTATTTGAAAAGAAAGGAGGATCATTCAAATGATCTTTTTGAAGGCAACCCATTAGAAAAGGTGAAAGAATACAAACATTTAGGGATTCACTTCAACCATAGGCTTAGCCGGGAGACTTGTAGAGTTAAAAGGATATAGGGGGGAGGGAAAGTGCTATAACTGTTGCAAAACATATGTAGAAATGTCAAGCTATGGGACTGGAAGACCCAGAAAACTCTATTTGGTCTATTGGTCACTCCAATTGTTCTTTATGGTTGTGAGGTTTTTTTTCTTTTTTCTTTTTTGTTGGTTGGGGGTGGAGGGGCAACATGACAAAGTGTGGGTGGAGACAACTAGAGAGGATCTAGAAACACCTAATCACTATTAATATCAAGGTCAAGGCTTCTATATCTTATGAAACCTTGTTAGCGAAAATCGTCATGTACCCACTGGAGGTGTCTGCTATAACTTGACTATTAAGTTATTTAAGGAAACTCAACAACATGGATAGCAAACGTTGGCCCAAAATTGCAATGAAAGAGGACTTGCCTCGTAGGAAGAAGACTTGGATGAAACAAAACATAAAGTAGTTGAACACTTGGAATATCACGTTGCAAGAGTGTCCAGTAACCAACATGGAAATAAAGAAGTTTGTCATGGGAAAATTCCAAACTGCCATGTGGTCTCTTAACATGGGTCAAAAATGTAAAGTTTCTGCAAATTCTTTAAATCTGGATTACACTTTGAATCAGACCTTGGATCAGACTTTGAATCAGACCTTGGATCAGACTTTGAATCAAACATTGATTGCTGAGAATGATGTCTTAATATACTGAATATTATGAATTGTTTGAGAAACTAAACACTTTGTTTATTGCAGATCCAGTACTTCTAAAATCGACCTTGATTGAAGAAGAGCAATACTGATTTATAATTCGCTAAGTGAGGATACTTGAAGAAGTAGACTTAAATTTTGTGTGTCCTTCAAATTGCATTAGCACCCATCTAAATATCTAACCAAGAGACTTAATCCTCAAAGGACATGTCTCTATGCATGGTCGGCTATGATAACCTTCTCTAAATCGGCAACTTTATAAGACTTAATTTAAGATTAAGCACTAACTAACATATAACATTAGTTTAGCATTAATACAAACAAGTCTAAAAAATCACCACCTTAGAAAGGAAATACTAAGAGTATTTATAGCCATTCGAAGACATCTAGACTGAGAAGAATAAGTAATACTTGCACTTATAGACCTGGAGATTATCATGTTACATTCTTAACACTCTCTCTTAACTTGATAATCTCACAGAGAGATATTATATCTAGCAACATCAAATATAGATGAATAAGCATGAATTAATACTCTATATATGTCTGAATCTTCTTAGTATGTGATATCATAGAACACATAACACAATGCCATATTACTCAATCTGTGATATGACAAATCACTACTACTAGTGATAAGTTATAGATAAATCTGAAGATTAATTTAATTTCTTCATTTATCCAAGTTTTGACTCATAAAAACTGGTATTTCTATATCACAACAAGATCCTGAGTTTTAAGATCTACTAGAATATTAGATAAACCTGAAGAATTCTAAGATTCTCCCTTTATCCAATTTGTGACCCATGAACATAGCAATGTCAATGTCACAAGATGATCTAAAAATCATCTGGATCTTATAGTAAAATCTACTGTTTAGTACATTATCTAAGAGATCGTCAATTCTCATAATGCCTTTTATACAAGTATTCATTAATTCAGAGATCGTCACCTCTTAAATAATGATTACACATGGTGGAGCCCATAACAGTCAATAGCCTGACAAAAATAAAATATTTTATTAATAATCAAAAGAGTACAAATGGATTGCAACTCAACCATACCAAGTCTCCTTATGAAATGTTTTATCTTTACTCTAGACAGAGGTTTGGTGAATATGTTTGTTGTCTGATCTGTAGTACAACTGTATTCCAATTTTATAGAATTCCTATTTACCATATCTCTCACATAATGGTAAGGAATTTCAATATGCTTGGATCTATCATGGAAACCTGGATTCATTAAGAGCTTGATGGAACTCTGATTGTCACAATGAATAATTATAGGATTCATGGCTTGCCCAAATAATCCCATAAGTAGCTTCCTCAGCCATACTGCTTCTCAAGAAGCCATCGTTGCTACAATGTTTTTGGCTTTTGTGGAGCTCTGAGCTACCGAAGTCTACTTTCTGCATATCCATGAAATCATAGCTGATCCTAAATTGAAACAACATCCTGAAGTGTTTTTCCTATCTTTAACACTTCCACCCCAATCTGAATTGGTGAATCCATGCAAATCTAAAGCAACTTTGTCATATTTGAGTCCATAATTAAGAGTGCCTTGTAAGTATCTCATAATGTGTTTAACAACAACTAGGTGAATCTCCTTAGGTTCGCACATAAACTGACTTAAGGCATGAACAACATAGCAAATATCAGGTCTTGTATTTACTAGATACATAAATGACCCAATCATCTGTCGGTAGAGAGTAGAATCTATTGGCGATGATTTTGCAGTTGCTTCTTTAAGCTTATGCAAATTGGTCTCCATTAGAGAAGACATAGATTTGCAATTCCACATTCCAAATTTTTTCGAGATATTTGAAGTGTACTTTCCTTGATTCAGTATGATACTATCAACATTCTATCGTACTTCCAATCCTAGGAAGTAATGGAGAAGACCCAAGTCTTTCATCTCAAATTCTCTGGTTAGATCTTTCTTGCACTGATCTATAAGATGATCATCACCAGTGATTAATAAATCATCAACATACAATATTAGTATTACCATACCATCTTTATCTCTTTTATAATATAAGTTTGGATCGACTTCATTCTTAGAGAATCCTAAGCCAATGAGATATTTATCAATCCTTTCATACCAGGGCCTAGGAGCCTGTTTAAGCCCATAGAGAGCTTTCTTGAGCCTGCAAACAAAGGCATTAGGATCATGGGTTTCAAATCCTTCTAGTTGCTCCAAATAGACTTCTTTTGAAATCTTTCCATTTAGAAATGTTGTCTTTACATCCATCTGATGTACCTTCCATCCCTTAGATGCGGCAATTGCTAAGGTAGCTCGAATAGTAGTATATTTGGCAACGAGAGCAAAGGTTTCTTCATAATCAATCCCTTCTTTCTGAGAAAATCTTCTGGCTACAAATTTGGCTTTATATTTCTCAATACTCCCATTAGTAGCATGCTTTATTTTGAATATCCATTTGGAAGAAACAACATATTTTCCTTTTGGTCTTGGAACTATTTCCCAAACATCATTTTTTATAATTGATTAATATTCTTCTATCATAGCTTCTTTCTAGGCTGGATGTTTAATGGCATCAGAAGGATTGGTTGGCTCTGTTTTGGATAAATCAATCATATTTGTTGTATAACCAGAGAATCTTTTAGGTCTTTTACTTTCTCTAACTGATCCTGAAGGTGCAACAAAGTCTTGAGTTGCTTCAATTGTTTTTATGGCCTAAAGTGGTATTTTCTTTGAATCTTCCTCAAGGTTCATATTTTCATTTTCAACCTCTTCTAGGTTCTCCCTCTGGGATTTAGATTCACTAACTCTTTCAGAACTTGATAAAGGAGAAGGTTCATTCGAACTTATGGCTCTTTTAAATGCAAGATCTTCCTCAAATATTACATCTATGCTAAGTTCAATAGTTTTCCGTCCAGGTATGAAAATTCTATATGCTTTAGAAGTTTCACTATACCCTACAAGGATACCTTTCCTCCTAGATGGTTCTAATTTGGTTCTTTTTTCTTTTGGAACATGAATGTATACAGGACATCCAAAATTTTTGAGATGACTTATATTAGGTTTTACTTTAGTAAATACTTCTTCAGGGGTTTTATCTTTAAGATAGGAGTGAGGGCTTTTGTTTTGAATGTATACAACAGTATAAGAGGCTTCTGCCCAAAGATAGTATTCTAGATTTTGGTCAAAGATCATAGCCCTAACAATTTCTATAATTGTCTTATTCTTTCTTTTTGCAACCCCATTTTGTTCTGGATTATAAGGAACATTGTACTCCCTCTTGATCCTTGATTCTTTACAAAACCTTTTGAACAAGTCTGAGGTATATTCTCCTCCATTATCTGTTCTAAGGATTTTCATTTTATGTCCTGAAAAATTTTCGGTTAATGCTTTGAATTCTTTAAATCTTTGTAGGATTTCTTCTGATTCTTTGCATTTAAAAAAAAAATCCATGTTTTCCTAGAGAAGTCATCCATGAACAAGATATAATACCAGAATCCTCCAAGAGAGGGAACAAACATAGGTCCACATAAATATGAATGAATTAATTCTAGTACATTATTTGTTTTTCTAGTACTTTTACCCAAAGCACACCCTTTGCAAATACTAGGGTGATCTTTATTTAATTTTGGTAATCCAGTAACCATCTTTTCCATAGTTGATAGGATTTTAAAGTTTAGATGCCCTAATCTCCTATGCCATATTTCATTTGAATCTTTAGCTTCGTGAACTAGGGCTTGAATGGATTTAGCTTTGACCAATTAATTTAGCTTTCTTGATGGAAGAGTTCTTAGCCCAAGTTAATACTTTGTCATCCACGAACGCAACATTGTGTCCATCATCTTCAAGTGTTGTTATTGAGATTAGGTTTCTTTTAATCCTTGGTACATAGAGTACCCCTTCAAGAAGAAGAGTATTTCCTGTTTTTAGTCTCAAAGTGCAGTTTCCAATTCCTTCAACTGAGTGTGCAGAGTTATCACCAATACTAACTTCACCGTTAACTTTCTTTGATAAGGAATCTAGAATTTCTTTGTATCCCGTTATATGTCTGGAAGATCCACTATTTGAGATTTCATTTGATAAAGAGGAATACAAAACACAATTCTCTAGATCATAAGTCTCTTCTTCTCTAATGACATTTGTACAATTTGCTTGTTGTTTGGAGTTTTCCGGACAATTAGATCTACAGTGTCCAAATTTTTCACATTTGAAACACTTTATTTTAGATAGATCTTTCTTGGGCTTTCCATTCTTTTGATTTCCCCTTTTCTTCTTGAAGTGCTTTTTCTTGCCTTTATAGGAGTTTGCATTAAGAACGTGAAGTTCTTCATCTTCTACTTTTGGTGTTCCTCCTTTCTTTAGTTTTCTTGACTCTTCTTGAAGGCAATCATTCTTAAGCTTGTAAAAGTCCGGAAGCTGATCTCTAGCACTTATTCCTTGTGCGAATGTTTCCCATGATTCTGGCAAACCATCTATGGCCATGAGCATTAGTTCGGTGTCATTAATGATAGTTCCTATGCTTGATAATTCATCTCTAATGCCAAAAACTCTTAGGAAATAAGAGTTTATCGATTCTCCTTTCTTTATCTAGATATGATTCAGTTGTCTTTTTAGTGCAAGGACCCTAGTTGCATTATTTACTTCATATGCATTCCGTAATGCATTCATCATATCGTAGGCAATTTGGTGTTTCGTAAGCATAGGAACAATTTCATTTTTATATCCATCCAAGATGATTTGAATGGCTTTTCTATTTCCATTGGTCCATATGGATTTGTGAGGTTCAACTGGTGGCTGTTTGGATGCTCCATCAACAAATTGTTTAACATTGTTTTCTTCAAGAATCATCAAGATTATGAATTTCCATGCTTCAAAGTGTTCCTTCCCATCGAATCTGTCCTCAGCTCTGATTGTATATGCCATTGGAAATGGGAGACAACTACTAAATATATACGAGGTCTGATTATTGAAAAATTTGCAGAGCCCTAGATCTGATAACTTGGCTCTGATACCATGTAAAGTTTCTGTAAATTCTTTAAATCTGGATCAGACTTTGGATCAGACTTAAGATCAAACCTTGGATCAGACTTTGAATCGAACTTTGATTGCTGAGAATGATGTCTTAATATTCTGAATTGTTTGAGAAAATAAACACTTTATTTATTGCAAATCCAGTACTTCTAAAATCGACCTTGATTGAAGAAGAGTAATATTGATTTATAATTTGCTAAGTGAGGATACTTGAAGAAGCAGACTTAAGTTTTGTGCATCCTTCAAATTGCATCAACACCCATCTAAATATCTAACCAAGAGACTTAATCCTCAAAGGACATGTCCCTATGCATGGTCGACTATGATAACCTTCTCTAAATCGGTGACTTTAGAAGACTTAATTTAAGATTAAGCACTAACAAACATATAACATTAGTTTAGCATTAGTACAAACAAGTCCGAAAAATCACCGCCTTAGAAAGGAAATACTAAGAGTATTTATAGCAATTCGAAGACATCTAGATTGAGAAGAATAAGTGCGACTTGCACTTATAGCCCTGGAGATTATCATGTTACATTCTTAACAGAAAAAAGACACACTATATCAATGTTTTCAATCCTTATAGGGGGCATGGGGATCAAGCATATATGGGGTCAACTATTAATTGTAAGGTTAGGATGTTAACTATTTAGTTGAGGATTGGATTACATCATCTTAGATGTGAGACTGGTAGATGGGAGAAGCCTAAAGAGGAGTGGGAGAAGAGGATCTGCAGGCTCTGCGAAAAAGGGGTGGTTGAGACAAAATGTCTCTTTCTTATTGATTGCAAGGCATATGAAGATATTCTGGCCCAATACAAGGTCATTTTAGGAGATGACATAAGCTTACATAGTTTGTTCGATGATGATAAGATATGACAGACAATTGATTTGATTAAGATTCATAGCAGGAGGTTAGATTGTCAAGATTAAGATTCATAGCAGGAGGTTAGATTGTCAAGATTCATAGTAGGAGGTTAGATCTGGGAATAAACAGGACTAATGCTTATGATCTTAGGTCCCTTAAACTGAGACGCCATTAAAATCCTTCACTCATTGGACTCGCAACCACAAAATAATAGTGTCAATGGGACAAATGCATCTAAGTGAGGACGTGCGGAATAAAAAAAGGATAACTAATCTTTATTCATTCTGCTTTGAATTGTAAAATAATAATTTCTTCCTTTTTATTGGCTACTTTCGGTTCGCGGTTCTTTGACGTTGACCCTTCCACCCGCAGGGCAGAGCTGTGACTGCAATTTCTGTGTTCCTGATAGAAATAAACAAATTTCCATGAAAATTATAATATATTTGCAGCGAAATCGAGAATCAGGGTCACCTGATCTAGGTCTGGACTCTGGATTAAGGAGAAAAATTGCAGAGGGCGAGAAAATTTGAGGCATATTAGATTTGTAAAGTCCTGACCCCCGTGAAAACATTGCAGAGGGTGATAAAATTAGAGGCATATTTGACTTGTGGAGTCCTATCCCCGTGAAAAATTTGCAGAGGGCGAGAAATTTTGGGGCATATTTGATTTGTGAAGCCCCGTTCCCGTGAAAAGGTATCTCGGATAAGAGAAAAACCACAGATCAAATACCACCTTGGAGATAGAACAGTGTCATTGACGTGTGTCCGAGAAAGCGATAACATTGGAATGAAGTGTGCAAAAGAATGCGAGAATTATCTTGGTAGTGTCAGCGAGTGAAGCGGGTGGATGATCTGGAGGGGATGGGGATGGGAATGGTGAGCGATGAAGACGAGGAGCGGATGGGAATGGGGATGGCGTCTCGCTGCGAGTGGCATCCTGCAACAGTGGCGTGCCTGCTGGAGAGCTACGGTGACAAGTGCTGCAACATAAAGGGCTACCTTAAGATCAAAGATTGGGAGGACATCGTGCGTTGCGTCAATGCCCACTGCGACGCCTCCAAGATGCCCAAGACTGTGAAGCAATGCCGTGACAAGGTGGAGAACCTGAAGCGGAGGTACAAGCTCGAGAAGCGCCGTGCCGATACCCGTGGCCCTGGCTCCGTGACCTGGTCATTCTTCCATCAGCTTGATCACATCATGGCCAACCTCAACAAGAGTTCGAATCTCGTCGACGCTTCCGAGGACCTCCGCTCGCCCTCGCTCTCGCACTCGCAGTCCTTTGAACTCAATGATTGCGATCTCCCAGAGGGTTTCGCCGGCGAGAGTATGAGCGTGCCTCTGCCTGCCATGTCGATGTCTGATATGGTGCTCTCTGTCTTCGGCACCGATAAAGGAAAGCTTGACGCCGACTGCTCTCTTGACGATATCTTGAACTCTGTCGGCTACAGCTGCAAGAACAAGACCAGGCTCGACTTCCAGGATTCGTCCTCGCCGGAGAAGAAGCCCCCTAAACGGAAAAAGCCCTCACCCTTCGCCGGAATGTCCAAAAAGCGCAAATCCTCCGCTAAATCCTCGTCCTCGTCTTCAAGTAATCCCGTGCAGTCGCTGGCCGATGCTCTGGTGGGATTTTCTGAAGTGTACGCGAGAATCGAGATCGCGAAAATGGAGATGTTCACCAAGCTTATCTTAGAGGTCGCTAAACTCCACGCCAAGAAAAGAAAGAAGTCCGGTTCGACTTCTGCTTCCGATCCAAATTAATATACCCCGCTTCTGCTACGGCACGGTAAGATAAGAACTTTCTTAAAGATTTTAAGCTTGTTCGCTTTATAATTTGTTGCTAGAAGGGTTTCTAAAGACTTTAAGAATCTACATATTATAACTTAGGAGGGTTCTTAAAGTTTCCAATCTTCTCCATTTCTTTAACTGTTGCATGATGCTTTCCGAAAAAAAAGCTTCTGCAGTCCATAAGCTGTCGCTAGAGGGTTTCTGATGATTTTATACTTCCGCAGTTCACGATTTGTTGCACGTGGAATTTTAAAGATTATTATCTTCCTAAGCACGTGTGGCAACAGGATTGCTGGATTTTTTTTGAAATCCAGTGTCCTTGCTTTAGCGAAGGGAGGTCTCCAAACAATTTATAGTTTGTACCATCCAAATATTCTTGCTCCAGGGTTATCGGGATACAAAACTACCGAAAACGTTTTAGGAAGCTTTGTTGCCATAACATTCATATTGTAATTGTAGATTTGTTATTGCTACCTTAGTAGGATGATGACGAAATGAGGTAGCCATCCTTTTATTCGGGAGGTGCCTTGATGTACCATTATTAGTTGAAGGTTATCTTTAAGCATTCATCTTTGTTAGTATGCCAATTTCCAAGTGGCGTTGATGTATTGTTATGATGTTTCTGGTGCTGCTATAAGTGCCCCGTCAGTTACAGATGATAGTAGATGGCAGCACTCTAGGCCTGAATTTTATCCTGTTTTAATCTGTGCTTCTCTTGGCTATAGAAGTTGAAACTTGTTGGCTTACCTGCTTCACTGAGAGAATTATAGTGATGCCGGTAATGCCTTGCTTTAGTCCAGTTATTGATTCTGTAAAACATCATGTTTTTTAATGGCTACTTTTCTGTTACCAATTGGCTAACATTCAAGAAAAGATCTGGTGCATGGTATTTGAGATAAAGTTTCTGTATTGAACTGAATTTTATATTTTTTAGACAAGTAAAAATGTGGAATATAGTTGAATTAATTAATTTTTCTGAGAAAATAGACTTTCAGATTTTACACATTCGTAGTGTAATACATATGTTTTCTTGAACGTCAGCTTAAAATGTTCACGTTTCTTATGAATTGAAATGGATAAAATGGTCAAGGATTCTACACATATGGAACATTTTTCATCCCTTAAATTTTCTTGCTGCAAAGAGCTGCTTTGACATTTCTGGAGATGTTTCCTGTGAAATTGTACATGTTTTCATTCCTTTAGAATCAAATAACATAAATTCTCATTCAGTATTTTTGTAATTATACGTGGATAACCTTGTAAGTCATGGTTTTCTTTTGAAGTGAAATAATATCGCTAAACCAATGTAGGAGAGGAAACGCTAGTGGAAATTTAATTCAGTAGAATCAAACATGATTATTTAGCTTGGAAAACCTTTTTGGTTTAAAAAACCCAGAAATGACAGCACCCACTTATTGTAAGAGTTGACTGTTCAAAGTGCAACAAGATATTTTGTGCGCATTCTTAACCCTAATGCAGATCTGATTATTAATAAACACTTTAGTATAAGATACCGCTAAGCACTATTGGAATACAATACGTATAAAACCAATGTTTTCTATCATGGAAGAAACAAGTCCATTCTTTTGATGTATCTCTCTTTAGCAGGTGGCACGTTAAATTGGTCCCTGTCTTTTTCATTTTTGTGATCTTTCCTAGACATGTTGGGCTGTAACTGTCTATATTTTACTTTGGAGTATCGACGAATACTGGAGATCATCTTCAGGTTTTGTTACATGATAAACATAGAGCTCAGAATAAGTAGGTGTCTATGGTGTGCACTGGTTCTTTCCATCTTGAAGATTGCTTTTATAAGCTGCATCGAGTTCTCAACTTCTGCCTAAATAAAACAGCTAATTATAACATATGAGATTACACCAGAGCCATAAATTTCTTTTTCTAATAGTATGAAATCATTTTGTTTAGCAATACATATTCTTGTATAGAAAGTGGAAGCTGTAAATATTGTTTCCTGTTCATTATTTTTTATCATCTTATTCTAAATATATACTGTAGTGCTAGGTGCACCGTATCCATCCCATACCAGAATCACAAGCACCAGAGTTTTGATGTTGCAAAGATATTTGTAGACTCAGTTTGGAGCCATTTTCTAATATAATAGACCTGATGATAACGCCTAAGAATGGAGCAGAGTTTTTGTGTATAATATATATGCTTGCATCTAAAGACACAATAGAGTCCAATGGAAGAAAGCTCTGCAGCTAGGTTGAGTTTTTAAAATGTTATATATTACAATTTATTAATAATTATAAGCAGGGCTGAAATATCTCTGTGGATTCCGACAGGATCAAAGACCTATGAAATAGAAGATTTACTATTAATAGGATTGACACTTTTATTTCTTTATTTGTTGGAGACTTGACCATGTTCCCAATATCATGAAAAATATTATGTTGGATGAACACTGGATAAACGACCAATGTCTCAGCACTTGTTTTTTATTTGCATGTCATTTTTGGGAGCTAACTTTTGTTTGAAATGCCAGTTTTAGTGGGTGCCTTCTTTTTGGCATGTGAGTTTTAGCAGATGCCTTCTATTTGACGTGAACATGAAATCATGAAGAAAATAGTCCACTTTGAGGCAGACCTTCACCATGTTCGACATTAGGTGGACCAAGAAATTCTTTCAATAATTGTAATTGTTGGTGGCTATTTACAAGTATTTCTTCAAGGCATGAATATAGGAAAAGTGGATTGGTGAGAGAGAGTTGTGATATATTTAGCTTTCATACTATGCCCTTCCACTCAGTTGCATTTGTACCGAATTGTAATATAATATCTGACAGTTTGTTACCCCACTTTGGCAATCGTCCAACTTTTTGTTACCTCCAAGCTTCTATGATGTTGTCATGTCCTCCAACTGTAGTGTTACCCTTGTAAAATCAAAAGTCAGACTGCAAATCTGAGATCTTTGCTATGCTAAGACCGACTAAGTTAGGGAGGTTAAGACACGTCTATTTGACTGACTACATTCAAAATATTTGACTTGTGTTAGCTGACCATATTTACAATACAAATTAATACTTGTTTTGGCTGAACTCATGCCACAGAGGACAACTATTAAATAGCCATAACAATTTTTTTTATATTAGAGATATTATTATATGTTAAGACATGTCTATTTGACCGACTACATTCAAAATGTTTGACTTGTGTTAGCTGACTATATTTACAATACAAATTGATACTTGTTTTAGCCGAACTCTTGCCACAGAGGACAACTATTAAATAGCCACAACAATTTTTTTATATATTAGAGATATTATTATATGTTAAGACACGACTATTTGACCGACTACATTCAAAATGTTTGACTTGGGTTTAGCTGACCATATTTACAATAAAAAATAATTTTTGTTTTGGCTGAACTCATGCCATAGAAGACAACTATTAAATAGCCATAACAAAAGAAGTTAATATTAGAGATATTATTAGCTGATAGACTATTATATAGAAAACTTTGACCAAAAAGGGTGATGCCTCATACGGACAATTTTTTTACGATAAATCTTCCTTGTAAAAGAAACTTCCGCTGGGCATTTCTTTCCTGTAAATGAATTACTTTGTCAGTAACACAGCATCGTCATATTTAATATGCCAACTATATATGAAATGGTTTAGCACCGCCTTGCATTTCTTCCGTGTAATGGAATTACTTTGTCAGCAATTCAGCATCACCATATTAAATTCGTCAACTATATAAAAATGACTCATTACTGCCTTGGACTCATTACCGCCTTGGAATCAAGCATATTTGAAGATTGTAATCTGAAATGCTTGGACCTTTTAACAATTGCATAGTTCAGTTGTGCTTCATATCCCTCTACACAGACAATTATTTACATACTTCTGCGTTTTTTGGTATTTATTGTATAACATAGTCATGGTTTCTATAGTATGATTTTGTTCAAAAGATTCATTACAAATCGCACACCCTTTTATAATAAGCTTACATGTTTGATAGATGTCAAAGCCTGGGGCTACTCTTAAGGTGTTTGATCAGCTTTAAGAAGTGGACAATGCCATGGAAAATGACAATTGTTGCATGTGGAAGACAGTCACACTCTTCTGCCAAATTTAATGAACAAGTTTCCAACCTGAGCAGTTGACATTAGCCAACATGCTTACAGCTTGTACTGAAATGGGAGCTCTATATCATGGTATAGATATCCATCAAAGCATAAAGGACATATGAATTTGTCAAAATGTTGTTTTAATTGCCCTGGTAAACATGTACTCAAAATGTAGGCAAGGCAAGTGAACTGTTTGATAAAGTGTGTCAAAGAAATGATGTCTTATGGAAACTGTCATTGCAGGTGATATACAAATGGATTTGTTGAAAAGACTCCTGAAAATTTAAGCAAATATAATTAATAAGTGTAGAGCCAAACTCCACATCCTTTGTTGGCATACTTCCAGAAATGGGAGCTTTGGAACAGGGTATGGAACATAGTGGAAGAGGTGTTTTTGGTCGGATGTAGTAGTTGCAAGTGCCCTAGGAGACAAGTTTGCAAATTGTGGAAGCATACAAAGGCATGTGAACTGTTTCACAAAATCCCTCAACAAAATCGGGTCTTGTGGACTGCAGCAATTGTATTGTATGCAGAAAATGAATCAAGAAGTGTAGAGCCAAATTCGACAACATTTTCCAGCATCTGTCGTGTTTGTATCAGTATGGTAGCTTTGGATTGGAGCAGGGTATGGACTTCAACCAAAAGAATATAGGGATGTTTTCAGACATTGTTGTTGGAAGTGTCTGGGCGGACATGCGTGCGAAATATGGAAGGAAGACAAGGCAGCTCAATTGTTTGAGAAAATGCCTCGAAGAAATGTGACCCTGTGGACTGCAATGACCATTGGATAACACTACATGGATGTGTTGAAAAGCTTCTAGAAACTTTTAAATGACTGAGTGATCTAGTGAAGACCAAGCAAAAAAGCATAGTGATGATAGAGTGATAGAAAAGGAAAACTTTGATAAAGAATCAAGATCTGTAGCCGATGTAGTTGAAATCTTGGAATAAGAAAAATGTGTTGACGATAAGGATTGGTGAGCTATATTATTTAATGAAAGGAAAGGATTAATTGAACAATCAAAGGCTGAAATTTGCAAAAAAAAAATCTTGAATTATTGAGAAGAGAAGAATAATAATAAGATGGGAAGATTCAATGAATATTTTGGATCTCATTGTAAACCCTAAGATCTATGATTGTGATTAAGAAAAACAAGATCAAGACCACCTATTTAAGGAGGTATCTGATATGTTTCATAGGGTTTTGTTTTTATTGGAAACTTACAAATACAAGTGGTGAACATACTTGCAAGGAGTTGTGCAAAGTTTTTGAGGTGAAGGATTTCTTGAAGAGTTTCCAAGAATAGAGGATGAGAATGATGGATTCCAATCAATGAACTAGAGTTGAGCCAAATAGACGTCTGAAGTTGTAAATCAAGTTGCATGTTATCAGATAAAAATTTCACTATTACTTTCTAACCATTGTGGTAGTTGTAAAATCCTTTTGATAAGGTTGACCTAACTATAATTTGTAAATCCTTTAATCAAGATGACATTCTAATGGAATGTTCTTAAGTCCTCTAACAAGGCCACTCCTAACAGGGTGATTAAATCCTTTAGTAGGGTCACATGTAGCGGTGTATTTTTTAACCTTTGACATGGTTGGTTCCTAACAAAGCTCAGTTTATAAGAGTGAAAAAGTGGTAGTATGTTATTGGTGGTTTTTTCCAAATTGGGTTTCCATGTTAAATCCCAATATCAAATATTGTGTGCATTTCTTTTGTTTGTGAATGCTACTTAATGTTTTTATGTTTAAGTTTATTGTTGACTGTGATAAGCTTTTTCAATTTGCACATACATAACAAAAAGTTATAATGGAATGAATAAGTTCGATTATAGGTAACAATTTAAATGAGTTAGTTATTGGGTTACATTTATTGAAGTTTAAAGTGTTTGATTTATTGTTCACTATGATAAGCTTTTGCAATTCGGCACATATAGAACAAAGAGTTATAATGGAATGACTAAGTTTGACTATAGGTAACAATTTCAATCAGTCAGTTATTGGGTCACCTTTGTTGAAGTTTAAAGTGTTTGATTTTAACATCTAGTCTTGGGGATAATCGATTCACCCCCTCCCCCTTCTCTACTATTCCAAATAATCTAAGAGTTATGTTTGTAACTTTTCAGTTTAATCATATATGCATATTTTAAGATTGTTAAAGATATCCATAGTTGGAAAAGAGCTTGTGGAATACTAATTCATCTCCCCCTCTCAGTATTTCCTATTTCTAACACAATAAACATCCCCAAAGTGGTGAGTCCTAAAACATAACTAGGTGTAAGATACATTCATACAAAGTAGGTTTTTTTAAATAGATTGACACTGGCAAAATTATAGATTTCTCAAGTACACAAAATAACATCTCACTCAATGACTAAAAACTTTAATTTAACAACTTGAGATGCATTTATATGCTGAATGGAAAGTGATGAACATTTGAAACTTAAATGTGAGGCTTTAAAACATGAAATAGATAGGTAGGCACAAAAAATACTTATAGGGGGTTATTTAAAAAAAATTAATAAGGTACTCTGAATCCCTTGCAATTTTTTGTGTCCCAACACTATGAAAGTAAATAATATAATTATAAAATGAAAAAGAATTAAACTATGTTAGATGATGCACAACCCTCCGCCGCCCAACACCTAACCTTTTCAAATAACATAGGAACCATGTTAAAATCATTCAAATAATCATGATTAAGAAATCTACTTGATTGAATCTTTGTATGGAATAAGTGTTTAATACTAAATGCCTTATTTGAGGGTGAAGATTTTTCACAAAGTTATTCTAATGTCTTCATTAGACTCTTTATTGTTGTTGGTTTTTCTATATTGAAAGTCATCAATGATGGGCCAAGAATAACCGTATTTGTCATGGTGCCTTCTTATTAAGAACTGCCCCATCTTTGGAGTCAAATTCCACATCTATTGCATGCATTCTTTTTGCCTTCGCAAATATGGAAGCACTTTGGAACATGATATACGTACTCATCAAAGCATAATCCAAGGTTCTTTTTAATGAGATGTAAGTATGGTAGTAGGCATGTATGCAAGATGTGGAGAGATAGACAAGGCATGTGAATTATTTGATATATTGTGTAATGGAGACAATCTCATGCACTATTATGATTAGAGTATATGTTTAGAATGGTTCATTGAAATGGCATTAGAAAATTTTAAGTAAATGTAATACATTGCAACTCAAAGGGTCGACCGATGATTTAGTGTTAGGCGTGCAACTAGTGGGGCTACTTCGCCCGAGATTGCAAGAAGAACAACACACCACAGAAGTTGTGTTGATGGTGTGGTCCTGGAGATCATGAAGAAGCCAATTGCTTGAAGCCTCGTGTGAACCTACTCAACATTGAATACAAAGAAGTATTGTTAGTTACTTGTAATCAGGCGAAACAAGCTGTGTACCCTGATCCCCGTACAAAGAAGCGGAGAGTAAGGGAGGCGAAAGTGGAAATAAAGAAGGCAATGAAAGCGAAGGGGGATTCACATGTGGCTACAAGTACCTCTGCATGAATAAAGGTCAAGAATAGCACACTAGGGCGAATATTGCAAATGTAGGTTCCAATTAAAATACAAGACCTCCACACCTTACCCTACTCAAAGAGGGCATTGCTGAATATCTGCACCGTACAACCAAGTACTAGCACCACACAATAGCCAAACGTTCTTGGAGGATCAGCGGTAGACCCTATGTTACTCATGTTGAACAATGGATGGTACCCCACGGTCTTTGAGATAAATATCCTTGGGACAATCGTCAGTGATACTATAGTTGATGGTGGGTCAAGGGTAAATGTGCTTCCAGAGGAGACATGGAAGAAACTTGGGTAGCCTATCTTGTGGCCCCTCACCTTCAACTTACTCGGTGTAGACCGGCATGGAATTAAACCTCTGGGAACATTGATAGCTCAGCCAGTCAACATTGGAACCCAACCATTTGTGCTAGATATAGTCATGATTACACTGAAAAAGAAAGGGTATGATGCCATTCTTAGAAGGGGATGGCTAGTAGCAGCAAGGGCAAACCATAATAAGAAGAAAAACACGCTTTCATTGGAGATTGGCAGAAGGATGTTCGTTATCTACCTTCGTGCACAAATGGTGAGTGAGGAGATGGCTTCGAAATCTGAATCTGATGGAGAGTCTGGTGGAATGGACAAGGGAAGAGACCAGATGGAGCCTAATGATGAAGGCGTGCTGGAACTCGAAGGATGTTTGGAAGATGACTTGGATTCCTTGAACTGACTCTTCCATTGGTAATTGGAAGATAACATGTTATTTCCAAGTTGCAATATGTTAGGAGTGGAAGGAATGGATGGAGAAGAGACATGTTCGTTATCTACCTTCGTGCACAAATGGTGAGTGAGGAGATGGCTTCGAAATCTGAATCTGATGGAGAGTCTGGTGGAATGGACAAGGGAAGAGACCAGATGGAGCCTAATGATGAAGGCGTGCTGGAACTCGAAGGATGTTTGGAAGATGACTTGGATTCCTTGAACTGACTCTTCCATTGGTAATTGGAAGATTACATGTTATTTCCAAGTTGCAATATGTTAGGAGTGGAAGGAATGGATGGAGAAGAGACATGTTCGTTATCTACCTTCGTGCACAAATGGTGAGTGAGGAGATGGCTTCGAAATCTGAATCTGATGGAGAGTCTGGTGGAATGGACAAGGGAAGAGACCAGATGGAGCCTAATGATGAAGGCGTGCTGGAACTCGAAGGATGTTTGGAAGATGACTTGGATTCCTTGAACTGACTCTTCCATTGGTAATTGGAAGATTACATGTTATTTCCAAGTTGCAATATGTTAGGAGTGGAAGGAATGGATGGAGAAGAGATGGATGTGTTTTCGTCGGAGTTTGGTGAATACAAAGAAGGAGAAGCTCGGGTGAATGTAAGTCTTTCTCAAACCAATCAAGTATGAAGAGCCCTCTGTACGGTCATGAATTTCGGGGATGAAGAGAATTTTTGCAACATACTGGTTGGCGATGATTGGGATCTTGTGTTGAAGGTGACAACATTCAATATCTTCACAAAGTACAAAGATGTGTTTGCTTGGAGTTACAAGGACCTGAAGGGTGTACCACCAGAGTTGTGCGTACATTGTATACCCCTAGTGCCTGGAGCCGTATCTGTACGGAAGAAACCGTACATGATGAACAAGGATTATGTAGCTAGGGTTGATGAAAAGATCCAACACATGCTTGAGGCAGGAATAGAGTTGAGAGAAGCGAATGGGTCTCATCCATTGTGATATCGTTAAAGGAGGCAAACCAGATTAGGATATGTGTCGATTTTCGCTGCTTGAATGTTAACACTATAAAGGACCCCTTCCCTATGCCATTCACGGATACAATACTTGAAGAAGTTGTTGGACACAAAATGTACTCATATATGGATAGGTTCTCTAGTTATAGCCATATACCAATTGTGGATGAGGATAAGTTGAAGACCACTTTTGTGGTAGAGGATGACGTCTATGCATATAACCGAATGCCCTTAGGTTTGTTCAATGCGCCAGCAACCTTCCAAAGAGTAGTTCTTCATATCTTTGATAAAATGTTTGTAGGAAACTTTCGCGCATTCTTGGATGATTGGTCTATCTTCAGTGGACAAGACATGCATTTGGTAGCACTCAATGAGTGCATGGAAGGTGTCATTGGGCTAGGCTAGCGCTGAACCCAAAGAAGTGTAGATTTATGGTACCCTAGGGTAAGCTGTTGGGGCACATTTTATGTAAGACGGGACTCAAAACTGATCTAGACAAGGTACATGTCATAGTTGAGATGGAAGCGCTGATTGACATCAATGGAGTCAAATTCTTTTTAGGACACATTGGATATTATAGAAGGTTCATGAAGAACTTTGCTCAAGTTTCATGCTCCCTCAACAACCTGACAAGAAAAGGGGAACCCTATGTTTGGGGTACGGGGCAAGAAACCTCCTTTAAGGAATTGAAGACAAGATTGCTAGGGGCATCGATCCTGGCATACCCAAATTGGGATAAAGAGTTTCATGTGCATGTGGACGCGTCTAACTTTGCAATTGGTGCAACACTTGCACAGACAGGTGATCATGGCCTGGTTCTTCCTATATATTTTGTTGGCAGATTGTTGTCGAGGGCAGAAAACAATTACAACACAACGGAGTGAGAGGCTCTAGGAATGGTGTACGTCATACAAAAGTTAAGACATTTTCTGTTGGCAACGCCCTTCACATTCTATGCAGACCACTAGGCGTTGATGTACTTAATGAACACACCCATCATTCAAGGGAGGGTGAGTAGATGGTTGTTGCTACTCCAAGAGTTTACATTCACTAGATGCACATTTATTCCGTATAGCCATCCTTTCAGAGTGTTACAAAAGCATCGTCGAATATCTATCCACTTCACAATTCCTGAGGGAGATGCTACCAAGTGAATGATGAAAGTTGGTACTGAGGAGCAAAATGTTTTCGCTGATTAATGGTCTGTTGTATAAGATGGGGCCAGACCAAGTATTCAGAAGATGTGTCATGGAGGAGGAAGAACAAAGTGTCCTTCGGGAAGCCCAGGAAGGCCCAGTAGGAGGGTATATGGGACCAACCACAACGAGAAAGAATTCCTAGCAGGGCTATGATGGCCTACACTATACAATGATGCCAGAGAGTCGGTGGTCAGTTGTGACACTTGTTAGCGTGTGGGTAAACCTTTGAAACAAGATTTCATGCTGCTCAATCCATCACATGCCCAAGAGTTGGGACACTCAAATCCCTGAGCCGAGGACCCAAAAGCAACCCCTGGAAAAGGACACACCAAGCAAAGTGCGCAATCTTCGGCGTAGTGATAGCTTGCCAAACAATAATGAACCTATGACTTGAAGTCTTCTAAGAAGAATGCAAATGCCAATGTTGGTTGAGTACATCCACCATAGGTAGGTGAGGAACCAACTAGTGATAACCCAACGTGGGTTAATAACTCTTCGTAGGATGTTGTCAATAAATTCTATATTGTAGCTGACAGGTAGAATAGTATCCAAAAAGGCGCGTGACATTTGAGTCACCCCTTCGGGAAGGTATATGTACACCGTCTGGAATGGACTTTATAATCATCATCATCATTGGAGTAATTGTAATGTACATATTGCGTATATAAATAAAGTATCTGTTCTGTTTTATATCTTGCTATACTATATGCGTTAAGTATCCTTTTACCTTGCATGGTAAACATAGGAGTGGTAGGATACCACTTCCAATTCTTCCACCAATGTTTAACAGATCGAATACCCAGCTTGTGTAACATATGCGGGGGCACGACAAAAACTAGAAGATCAAATGTTTGCCAATCTGGACGAGAAAGACAGAACTGCACTTGCATATCTTCCCACTAGCGAAGGCTCATGGTGGCTCTAGAAAAAAGATCTCTAGGAGTCCTAATGTCACGTTTGAAAAAAAGTAGCACATTGGCCCCTTGAACTTTTGCCAAAGGGATGCCTTGAATAGTAAACAAGGGAGACCACCACAAGTTATGTTGGTTCATAGAGAGGCCATCTCTGAACCCATCTCCAGCCTAGCGAAGCCAAGGCTTAATGGCTTCCGAGGCTTTCCAAATGCTTTTAGCAACAAAGGTCCCTTGAATTTGAACTGGTTCGGGGGTGACCAAAAGGGTTTCAAAACCAATATCCTTCCTGGCAGGCCGATTGACTAGAAAGCTTGAAGAGATGTAGTGCCGCAAAAGGATTTTCTAGGCTTCATTGCCAGCGAGGGCACGAATGACCCACTTGGCACACAGAGCAATCCCCTGCTTTTGAGTAGAAAGCAGGCCAAGGCCCCTTGACTCATTAGGCAGACAACAAAAGTCCCACGTCACCCTATAGAAACCATGGTGGGAGGCATCCACAGTCCAAATAAAGTCACACAAAAAGCACTCAAGCTTGAGGTAGGAGGCCTTCAAAGGCGCCCAACAGGAGGAATAATAAACATGAGTGGCAGCCAATACTTTGGAGCAAAACTAAAATTTGTCAGCCAGTGAAAGCGGTTTGGTAATCCAGTATTCCAACTTATTCTCAATCCTAGCCAAGACTGCATTCCAAAGCTCCACAGGGGAAGCTTTGACTGGTTTAACTTTTGATGTAGCTAGACACAGTCAACTCAAGCCGTGAACGGTCCCATAAAATTTCATACTTGTTACAGCAATCTTCAAACTTGAGCTACAGAGTACTCAAATTGTATCCTTCAGAACAATGTTGGCATTGGTAATTTATGCTTGGATTGACATCCCATAGTTAGGACCAAGACAGATTGAGCATTTGTGGACATCATTGTTTAAGATCATCATCCAAGTTGGAAGTGGAGTTAAGACATTGTGCAGCATTGTATTTTGAAGCAAAAGATTCAATTACAAAAATTTCGCGACATATCTGATAGATCTGCCTTTTTATATTTGTTTGTTGTCTAGACTCTAAGTAATCCAAACGTAGACCGTTGGGCGATGTATGACCTTGAACCTGTCAATGTGCTTTTCAATCTGTTATAGATTGTTTCCACACCACAGAGTTGGGCCATTACAGAGTAGGGTGGTGCCCATAGGCCTGTCAATTTGTGTTGTTTGGGGTGGGGCATGAATTGTTGACATGCCACTCTATCATAGGTGCCAATAGAGGTATTTCCAAATTCGCAGCACATTGGTGCTCACCTTTGGTGTGGTTTACAGCCTTGATCATCTGCATTTGTATGTTTGTTCTATTCTTACCAAATGAGGGTTTCACATTATATAACTTATCTTTCTCTTGTACGCATTAATCCTTGTCCTATTGTATTCACTCCAAATCGAGCACATTTCACTTTTGTTGCAGAAACAACATTTATTAGCAAAGAAAAGCTCGAATGTCTGGCGGGTGGGTGACAACTATTCGTGGCAATGGTGTTAACACTGGTCGCAATCTCTTATTGAGTGCACACTTTACAATTTCATGGTGTCTATTGCTAAAGCTCTCCGAGTTCATCCCAGGTGTAAGAGATGGCATCAGTCGTGAAGAACCTCCACACGAAGACCACCATGGCTATATCGAATAGACACTTCAATCAGTGATCACATGTATATACTATGTCTTTCTCCATCAGATCAACAACCACTTTATGCATCTATTCCTCATCACCTGGTTATACTTATCAAAATGATTAACTAGTAATCATAACAATGTATGTCATGGTTAAATCTGTCCGACTGAAGCTACAGCATTAACACTTCTTATTCTTGATGAACATGGCTATTATTTGCTAATTCCCGATGAGACGATGCTTGGTGCTTTTTTTCTTTGTTTCTGTTACTAATTCCTCTCAAATAATGCATAGTCTTTGGAATTTTCATTTGTATCCAAATTGAGATTTATTTTCAATGTCCATTTCCCCTCGATTAGATTGTCTCTTAGGGGTTCACCGTTTGAGGAAATATCATTGTTAACGCTGTTCATATAAATTTCCCCATCTTCCTTACTAGATGCAGATAGAGAGGGAAAAGGGCAGAGTTTATAGCCTCATCTTCAATCCAGTTACTTCCACTGCAGGATGGAATAAGATCTGTGTGCTGAACAATTTTTACTGATTGGATCTGCACAACCTATCATTGGTGGCTAACAAACTATTTCTTTTGCTTCTTTTGGTAATAGCTACCTTCTTTATTTCTTCAGCAATTTCAGTACTTGTTTTGGTTTCCACAGACCTGTAATATCTTTTCCCTTAGTGGCAACCATTATCATTGGCATCCCAGAGCCTGTGGTTGCTGAGGTCCTCTCCCCTTGCTGACGATTCGGTGCCAGTGGTTGCTGAGGAAGGCAGGTCTTCGGGTCTGGCCCCTGGGCCCACTCTTGCCCCTGCCCCTGTCTCGGCTGATCTTCATGCTTCTGTGGGAGGCCAGCCTTCCATGGATTCTCCTGGGGAGTTTGTTGCTGCTCCTGCTCCCCCTGCCTTCCACTCTTCAGTTTCATCTGGGGATTGGATTGGTGAGGCAGCTAAGGTGGAGGATGGTTGGACTGTGGTAAAAAGAAAGAAAACTAAGCCTTCTGGTCCTCTTTTAGAAATGAATCTCCGGTCAAGCAAGGGAGACTGTAAATCAAAGGGCGTATTGTGAGCTCCCTTGTTGTACCTGGTTTTTTGGAGGCAGATCCTTCCGTTCGGATCTCTACTTCCTAGTTGGTTATTTTGTTGTGGCTGGTGATAGGCTTTTTTGTCTTCACGGTTACCCCTTTTTGGGGGGTGACCAGTTCCTCTTTGGTTTGTTGTACTTTTGTCTCTGTGCTTATTGAATATCTAAAGCTGTGTACAGGGTTTCAGGCACCCTTCAAAACCTGTTTTCCTTAATCAAAAACTATTATCGTTGGCATCTGATTTTGGGGATTTTAAACTATGATGATCCTTCTTTATTCCATCGTCCATGGTTCCATATTTCTTTGCAGTGATGGTCACTTGCTACAATTTGCAGCAGCTTTGACTTCAGTGATTGCACTTTTCCTTCTGTGGACTATCCTTGGCGAAAAGTATGCAAACCAGTGCCTTTCTTTACATGATTTTTTCCTCTCAAAGATCTACTGGAGGAGGCAGTTTTACTAAGTCTGCTGCGACTTTAATTTCTTTAGATATTATTGTGGTGATTTATTTTGAAGTTGGCTGGCTTTCTTAATTCATGCACAATTCCTTTGTTTTTGTGAGCTTCTGACAGAAGCCTTTACTCTTATTCAAAGTGCTCTATATTTTCTTCTGCATATATTTTCTACAGCTTATAGTTCTGGCTTCAACGATTTCAATTGGTATGGACAACTTGCCAAACTCTTCGAGATTGGCCAATCTCCCTTTGTTTCTATTTATCTGTGACTAATTTTCTCATTTGGCACCATCTATTCCCCATTTGGCTTAAACTTTGACTCTGGTAGCAAAACCAAATTCTTTCACAGGCTGGCTAGATCTGGTTCTGATACTATTGTAATATCCCAAATAGAATAGTTTATGATATCTAATCAGTTTTAATTTCCTTCAACAATTCAGAGGTTTAGTTTGACAAACAAAATCGTGTATTATTACTTTGCTATATAATTGTAATATGTTTCTGTTGGGAAAATGAATAACAAAACTATCGATGATCAACCCAGCGGAAGTAACTCTTTTAAACTACACAGGTTTCTTTATTTTAGCTTCAATCCTTTAGATAACCCCTGATATTAGGAAATGATCTATATATTATGCAAGAAATGATCTCCAACTCTAATAGCTTAATACTCATGATTAAATGGGGTGGTATTTAATCTCCAACTCTAATAGCTTAATACTCATGATTAAATGGGGTGGTAAGAAAAACTAAGACTTCTTTTGAAGCTATAAATTGGTGCTAGTTGCAAATATGAACCTTAAAAAATACTGTACATTGCCAGTTAACGTGCAATTTAATTTTGAAGGAAATTTTTATTGCTGCCTCTGATTATGAATTGTAGATTTGAAGGATATTTCTCTAATTAGCAACTGAAATATATCGAATCTGCTTGATATTGCTTCAAGGATTTGTGGGTTTTCATCCTCTAATTCTGGACCATGCTTTTCATCCTCAGGTTAATCAGCTAACTCCAATGCTTCATTAAGGATTAGAAATTAAAAAATAAAATTATTCATCAATGCCTCCCTCCTTGCCATCTCTGAAATAGTTTGTCAATAGGTGCATAAGTCTTGCAATGGCTCTTGATTGATGTTTGAGGTTCAACTATTTAAAATAATTTTTAATTTTAAGAGAGCATTTTATTATAACTCTCGTAAGTAATGCTTATTATTTATCATTATTATCTTTTGATCTCATTTTCAAAAGGGGGCGTTACATTTGGATTGAACTTTTCATCTAGACTTAATCTTGAACAAAAAAATGGAATAATGAGGTTTTTTGTTTTTTGTGTTTTTTTTTCTGAAACAAGTTTAAGATTGGATACAAACTATGCATGAGAAACTTGATTTTTCTCTGAAACATGTTTAAGATTGGATCCAACTTACACGTGTGATTCCGACGGTCTGCAGAAACTACAAATATTCATTTTTAAGAAGCATGTCTTGGAAGGTTTTTGTGGAAGTAATTAAAATTATTTCATTATTGTTAAAATTGTTATTGACAAGCGTCTTTGGTGCAATGGAGCCAAATGTTTGCAAAATGATGCCAAAATGCAAGGTTTGACCATGCTATTCAAATAAAGATTCTTTCAAGATAGTAACTATAATCATATGGAAAATTTAAAATGTGTTTTGGGGGACCATTCGATTTTATTACTTTCAGCCACTAATGATAGCGTAACAATGAGATTCAAGAACCAAGGCATACAGATGAAGGGTCAGGCGGATGGGAGTAGGTGGAAGGATCAGGTGAACAGTAGTAGGTTATGCATGCTATGGTAACTGGCTTTCCTCCATAACTCACTGAGATTTGAAGGCTTGTTTGTACCCAACTTTTATTAAGGATGGTTAAGACACTAGACTGTAAATAAAGGTGATTGCAGTAGTTTTTGAAGTTGCTGGCAGTGTTAAGAGTTAGTTCCTTCGAGGGCTAGAAACAATAACTAATTAGTGTTTTGTAGATTATCCACCTACTCTCTGCCTGACAGAAGCACTCACACCTTTTCTTTTTGGCATTTGATTGCATGTTCTTTTGCAAACTTAAATCTTCAGTAGACAAAGCTTTTGTTTATATTTGAAACCAGCAAACATCTACTGAATTTGACAGAATGCCTTTTACGGTGCTTAGTAAATTGAACGTCAGATTGTGAGCACTCCAGTGGAGTTTACCATCTAATTTTACCAAATTCGACATACCATCAATTGAAGCCACTATCAAACCATTGTAGCTATTGCATTTTGTTTACTTTTGAGAGAATGTGCAAATAATGAATCACTGATGTCTGATGTTTTGTTTGTGCCTTATCACAAGGCACTTTGTATTTTAAAATTTGATTCTAAAATAAATAAATTCTCTTTGCATATTCTGAAATTCTGGGCTATTTCAGAATGTATGACAAATATAAGAATAATTCATTGTATAAGAGATTTCTGATGGCATGGTATATTTTTGAGACATCTGTTTCAGTTGCATGATGTGTTTACAACTCAAATTTAAAGAAAAATGTAGTACTTTCAGCTTTCCTTCGTGATTGTGCTCTGATCCATAAATCATGGGGTTCACACTGCCAATGAGACCAAGTGTGGATTATCATACTAACTTTCCTCACATCTCCCAACAAACTGCTCTAACTTTTTGTTTGAAGAAAAAACATGATGGGTGAAAATAGTCCAAGAAGGGCATTTCTTCAACATCCCACTAGTAATTGGTGTTAGATGATAATGGTTCTTGGATGATCCCTCAAAGGAAGGAAAATGGCTCCAAATATGTCTCTCCATTGCACACCATATAGTGAAGGTTTCGTATTATTTAGGTTGGATCCTCGAGTTTTATTTTATGGTTGGCAACTTGGGCGTAGTTGTATTCATCTTGGTATAGCAGCTTGGTTGTAGTTGTTTTGCTATTGCTTCATATATTGTTAAGGGTTTGTGGTACTTAAAAAAATAATTTAGTTTAATGAAAACATCCCACTTGTAATTGGTGTTAATACAAGGAGTATGATGCCATCATATTTTGAAGTGCTAAGATAACAAATTCATTTCTCTTGCTGGCTACACTCACAAGAAGTTTGCAACACTACCTTTCATTTTTGCAATTGGTTTGAGAGTTGCTTCCTGAGCCAATTGACTATTTATTGGTCTAACATACTCCCTTTATCCTCTCTTTTTGAAGGTGAACACTTTTCTGTATCTGTTTTTGCAGCAAAAGGCATAAGCCAAAACTTTAATTGGAATATATGGGATTGCATATATATAGAAGTAGTACTAGACAGGAGAAAGCCCAAAGAGAGGAGATGATCATTTACAATAATGAAGCTAGGAGCATGATATCAACTATTAGTATAACGATTGGAGACATGGTAGGATATGAAATAAAAAGTATAAAGATAAACTAACAAAGCATTCAATGAAAGTAACGAAAGGAGAGGGAAACTTGATGAAAAAGAATGAATATCTCTTAACTTTTGTAAAAGATTCATATATAAGTTTGCTATGAACCTTTAACATAAACTATGATAGAATTTTGATAAGGCAATAACTTTCCATTTGCAATGTGCAAAAGCAAGACAATGAACTTGACAAACAATTCATTGCTATTACAAAAATCTCATTCACTCATTGCCCTTATGAGAATGCAAAAGTCTTATTCTTGTTGATTCAATAATTACAAAAAAATGTTACACAAATGATTGGGAATGCAACTTTTGTTCTCACCAAAAGGTATAGTAGATGAGTGACTATTCCAATAATGATATTCCTTTTTAGGCTTGAGTTTGAGTGTTGGTGTGCCTTTAAGGGATGTTACCACAACAAATAAAGTGAGTATCACCTACATTTCAAAGATTTACACTAGGGATAACAATTGAAGAAATTGACAAACAATTTGCTCTAATAATGGCTCCAACTGTTTTTGCTTTTGCTTAGTTGAAAATTTTGAACTCAACATCCTCTACAATGGTTGATTGACCTCGATATTGCTCCCATTGGGATTGATTGGCAATGCTCATGTTGTCTCTAGTTTCTACCTAGCAATTGTTATAGGGATAAGGATTCAGCGTCTTAACCCAATTTGTATGGTGGCTATTTTCAATGGCTTGGAGTTGGGGGCCTCCATGATTTCTATGGTGTCGTTTATGTCAACTATCTTAGTGGATATGTCTCCTTTGTAGTGCCATGTAGGTCGTGTGGATCCTAATGTCACACTCATAGATGGAGTTGCTTTTGCTATTGACCCTAAACCCATTTCCTTGTCTCTTTTTGTGTTGGAGTTGGATCGACACCTAATTATTGGTTTTTTAGGGACTGCTACTACTGTTGGGGGAAGGGTTTCCCACCCATCCATCCACCTACTCCAAATTGTCTTGTTGGTGGATGATGATATGCTCATGTTGTTAAATTTGTGTTGCTATTTCTCTAAAGGTGAAAGTTTGACCCATTGCTTGTGCCAAGGTCTCCCTTGTGGTGGTGTGTGGCTTGGGTGTGGTGGATAATGTGGAGTCTACCAACATTTGTGGGTTGGTCTATAGATTTAGCCTTCTCTTTCATATCTTCATCATTGGGCAACAAGTTCTTGGCAACTTGTAGTATCTGGTAACATTGAATTCTTCCCTTGTGCAAAGGTTTTTTTAAAAAATTGTTGGATTTTCTTCTATTGTTGAGCAAGTTGTGGGTTTGGGGGTATCACTTTCTTTTTGCCAAACCCTTGGTAGTCTTCTTTAACCCCTTCACTGAACCACTCAATGTTTGCCTTTTGTGGGTTTGTCTCCCAATTTTTAACTCCATTCTTATGATATTTCTTGCTTTGATGCCATTGAAAACTCTATTGATCATTTCTTGAAGGTGGATGAAGCTACAACTTTGCCAAGGTGCTCTATGTTTGACCACATTTTGGTGGACACGGATATTTCTAGACCATTGTCGAGGGATGTAATGCTCATGGTTGAGGATTGGTTTTGCACTCGCTAGATTATGAGGGTCTCTCCTTTTAAGGCTGACATTGCTTGTCTATTGGACATCTAACAAAAAATTGTTCTCTTTTGCATTGTAAAGGTGCTACCACTTGGTGGAAGAATGCAAATGATCATGATTTGACTATAGAAGCTTCTCTCTTCATTTCTACCTCCAAGGACTCCTCACAGGCTAATTTGAGTGTATACTATTCTTGCTCCTGTCGGTGTGGTCCTCTCTTGCCATGTGGACCATTATTTTCCCTTTGGTTATGTAACACCCTGCCAAGGGATCCAAAAGAACTAACTTAAAGTTTTACTAAATTTGTTAAACATTTTTAAAAAATAAATAAATAAAATGTACAACAATCATAAAGTAGCAGAAGCAATAACATACAATCATACATAAACAAACATAACATATTACATTCCTTAAGGATCCCAAGACGTTGAGTCACATTTAATTTTAAATAATACTAAGTCCAATAATTAACACATTCACATGAAAGAATAATTACAAGTCCAAGTCCATTTAATAATATACATTTGTTTCGAATGCCACTTGGTAATAAATTCAGAATGCACAATCATCCACTGTACATGTCATAGGGTATGAAACGCTAAAAAAATATACATTTATAAAATAGATTACATCATCCTTTTCGGATCCATGAAACAAGATATAATACAATAAGTAGAATCATCCATCAAATAGATATAACCATCCGTCATAATACATAAAGATAGAATGAAAGAAAATGTAGAATGAGCAACTCCATCCATGACATCTACGGTCGGATCTTAATGGTAAAAGTAAAAAGCGCTACTACCCAACCTCATAGTAACCCAAAAAGGGTTTAGTCCCACCGTGCTAAGGAGATAGTCTCAAGTCCCACACTGGATATCAATATCAAAAATCAAAGTAAAATCTAGGTCAAGGAAAACCCTAGAAGTAATCTAACTCAAAGGTTCCAAGATAAATTGACATCTAAACCCAGAGATAAACAAAGCCACGTAGGAAATCTATATTGCTAGTGGACAAGTGTCATCGCATGAACCAACTCTAGGGTTACGCGGCTAGTCTTTTAATCCTTCGACCCCCTAGTGACTCTATGCGACACTAGTATCCTTTCATACTGACAAGGCATACTAACGATGTAAGGTCGCAACCAAGCATCCTCTCTACTCCCATCCTAGGTTTTATTAGCTCTCGAGGCATGGGTGAGGAAAACAAACACTCTTATTAGGTTCATTTTACTCTCATTTAGTGTAGTGTTATCACTTATTAACTACTTACAATGGGTAACCCTGGCAGCTGCTTTGGGCCCCGACCTCCATTGCAAGCCACTTCCCAACTTAACATACAGATTACCTACCCTAGGCTCATAAAAGTACAAATCAAATAATCACAATTGTCACCTTAGCCCTATACTAGTGACTAGAAAGTATCAAAATATAATTCACAATAACACCTTAGTCCTTTACAAACAATTGGAGAGCATCCAAAAAAAACTGATCAAAGCCTGAAAGGTTAAGTCAAATAGGTCATACCATTCATCTCAGTTTCACACAAAAACACTAAAAAGCAATAACGAACAATAAATCCAAATTTATCATAGAGCATACTAGACACATTACCATGGTTGAGTTTAAAAGATCAAGATCAAATCATCATCATGACATTACAAACACAGAACTCCCGAGCCTCTGGTAAACATCCTAAGACTGGTCAACACTCTAGTCAACCCAAACCCCAAAACATAAGACAACATACAAATAATAGTGCAATTTCACAGTTTGGTTTGATTTTGAAGACACATAGTCTAAGTTAAAGTAAGGTTTAAGTTTCCATTTTGTTGTACATTTTTTTTTGGTCTAATAAAGTTTACTATATTTCCCCATAAGCTTAACCCATTTTCACATTTAAGTGTGAATACATCATTACCATAACTCGCAAAACAAAGTTATCTCTAAAAAAGATCATAAATTTTATGTAATAATAATTAAAATAATTAATTTGCAATTATTTAATATTATTAAATTTTAAATAGAAATTCCCTTTATCAATTTATAATGTTCTATTGATAATTAATTAATTAACAATTAAATTAATTGTTTATCATTATGTTTCAATAATAACCCTTTTAAAATTATTTATCATGTATTAATAAATAAATAACTTCATTAATAAAACTTTATTAAAATTAATATTTAATTAAATCATATTTAAACTAAATTAAATTTTAATAAATAAATTATAATATAATTTAAAACTTTTAAATAATTTATTTTTATTTTTAAAAATCGAATACATAAAAAAAGAAACGCGTTTTCTTTTTAAAAGGTCCACTGACCTTTGATCCCTGCGAGTGTAGGTGTTATTGCTGTTGTAGGCAACAATACTATGTACTACTGTACCTACCACACGTAGGCTTTAATGACTGTGACAGGGGATGGGGCATGGGAATTGGTGGCCCTGCCCCACCTTAAACAATTTATATATATATGAAAACCCATCATAAAGTACCGCATACAAGATCAAACTCAAGGGTTATAATCACGAATTTACGTCATATGACGAATTTAGAAGGGTAATCATCACATATACTTGTCCTATTTTTCTAGGACAAATGGTTTTAAAGGTTAGGATTGGGACTCAAGAATTTATCTCCCCTCTCTTACCATTGAGATATTGCGATAGGGTATGCTCATCCTGGAAATTCAAGGAAGTTGATACCCGATACCTGCAATCTGCATAAAATCCACCTATGTACAAACACATATATTCTAAACTAAATAGGCAATGGTAGGAAGTGGTGCATCGTGTAGACCCTGACTAGCAGGTGATTACGACTCCCTTTCTTAACCACATTAGAAACGTCATACATAAAAAAAACATACACGCACATCATACACATGTAGTATGGGGTAAGTATTCATAGAAAACACGTACAAATAATCCATCTAACTAACATCATCAAATAACTGAAATCATTGTAAATCATCATCATCGAAGTATAATCATGCATACATGAAGTAACTAGTACCAAAGTAATCTCATCACAAAATCAATTGAGTATGAAAACAATATCCAATAATTTGGAAAATAATGCTACTAATCATCAAGCATAAACATAAACTGGCCTAAAAGAGTTCGGCAACAATAACTGAATGTAAACTAGGGGTAGGCGCTACAGGTTATGCTCTGATCCAAGCTTCAATTGGTAATCTACAACTTTCACAACACACTGACCATTGTGCTTACAAATGTCCAAATGGAGTTTTATGAGTTGCCCCCCCTTGTGGAGGTAATTTTATTCACATCATCATCCGATTAGTTGTTCAACGATGTAGGAAAACTAGTTCTTTAAACTCATTCTCTTCTCCACAAGCGATGACCAAATGATTCTCCCATTCTTGAATAGGTTTGTCAGTCTTTGTGCTAGTGCACTATCTATTTTGTTTTGTTTGTGCTATGTTAATAAGTCGTTTATGGTCTACAGAAGCCAACACCCCTATTTTATTTTTGATGTTCTGTTTGATACCTTTGAGTTGTTGTTGTGGAAGGGTCGACCCCCTTGATAGGCTGTTCAATATAATAAAAAATAAGCAAGGAAATTGCTGATGATTAACAACCATGTTCTCAATAACTTCCAAACATTGTACAACAAGAAGGGAAGCTTCAAATGTCACAGAAATAATTGTCTTGCCTTGTGAATCCTCATTGAACTTTGTAGGTGCTATGGGTTTTAGTGTTGTTGCCAATCAAAAAATATAAAAGGGTGCATGCAATATGAATCCTAAACTTTACTATTTCCTTATTTGTGAGAACTTTGATAGACTTTTTGATTGATGATGATTAGGATAAAGTCTTCAAGCAAGCCATGTTACTTGGAAATGATTTTACAAATTTGAGGATATATCCATTATGCAATAAGAAACTCTCTTGGAAGTAGGTGGATATAGGCTAGATGGTAGTTTGCAATCTTCGAGTGAACTATGGGCTAGTTGAAGATGTGACTGAGAATGGACTTGCTACCATTGCATGAACCTATGCTTGTGAAAATGGTTAGAAATCTTGGATACTATAAATAATTGCTCCATGATAATGGAAGAACAACTTTAGATGTGGCAAACAAAAAGGATGCTATAGACAAATGGAGGCCTGCATTGCAACAAAGATGCCAACCAATTCACCCCACACAATCAGAAGAGAAGAATACTAAAAAATAGTACCAAATGGCTTATCATTTTAGAGGGAAGCTATCCCATTCACCATATATAAGTTTTACAAGTATTGCTTGGTTTGCTAGATTGTTAGCCAAGTCATTGGCTTTTGTGTAGTAGTGAGATACCTCAAAATTATTAAAAACTAAAGTAATGATAGGGCTTTTTGCAAGAAGTAGTTTAGTTTCCAGTTTTCCAATTTGGAGTAGAGATAAGAGAAAGGGCCCTAATGACCATTGTTGAATATCCTTCAACGAAAATGTTCATAAAATGCTAGTGTACTATCTATTTTGTTTTGTTTGTGCTGTCGAGGGATGTGCTGCTCATGGTTGAGGATAGGTTTTGCACTCGCTGAATTCTGAGGTCCTCTCCATTTAGGGTTGACATTGCTTGTCTATTGGACATCTAAAAAAAAATTGTTCTTTTTTGCATCATAAAGGTGCTACCACTTGGTGGGAGGATGCAAACGATCATAAATTGACTGCAAAATATTCTCTCTTCGTTTGTACCTCCAAGGACTCCTCACATGCTAAATTGAGTGGATACCATTCCTGCTCCTGTTGGTGTGGTCCCCTTTTTCCATGTGGACCATTATTTTCCCTTTGGTTATGCTCTGATCCAAGCTTCAACTAATAATCTACAACTTTCATAACACACTGACCATTGTGCTTACAAATGTCCAAATGGAGTTTTAAGAGTTGCCCCTCCTTGTGGAGGTAATCCTATTCACATTATTGTCCAGTTAGTTGTTCAACGGTGTAGGAAAAATAGTTCTTTAAATTCATTCTCTTCTCCACAAGCGATGATAGAACGATCCTCCCATTCTTGAATAGGTTTGTCAGTCTTTTTGCTAGTGTACTATCTATTTTGTTTTGTTTGTGCGATGTTAATAATCCATTTCTACAAAAGCCAACACCCCTATTTTTTTGTTGATGTTCTCTTTGATACCTTTGAGTTGTTGTGGAAGGGTCAACCCCCTTGTTAAGCTGTTGAGTATAATAAAAAATAAGCAAGGAAATTGCTGACGATTAACAACCATGTTCTCAATAACTTCCAAACATTGTGTCTTGCTTTGTGAATTTTCATTGAACTTTGTAGGTGCTATGGCTGTTAGCGCTGTTGCCAACCGAAAAACATAGAAGGGTGCATGAAATATGTAGCCTGAACTCTGCTATTTTCTCATTTGTGAGAACTTTGATATACTTTTTGATTAATGATGGTTAGGATAGTCTTCAAGAAAGCCATGCTACTTGGAAATAATTTTACAAATTTGAGGATATATCCATTATGCATTAAGAAACTTTCTTGGGAGTAGGCAGATATAGGCTAGATGGTGATCTGTAATCTTTGAGTGAACTATGGGCTGGTTGAAGATGTGATTGAGAATGGACCTACTACCATTGCATGAGCCTATGCTTGTAAAAATGGTGAGGAATCTTGGATACTATAAATAATTGCTCCATGAACATGGAAGAAAAACTTTAGATGTGGCAAACAAAAAGGATGCTATAGACAAATGGAGGCCTGCATTGCAACACAGATGCCAACCAATTCTCCCCACACAATAAGAAGAGAAGAATACTAACAAATAGTACCAAATAGCTTATCATTTCAGAGGGAAGCTATCCCATTCACCATATAATTTTTACCATTATTGCTTGGTTTGCGAGATTGTTAGCCAAGTCATATTGGCTTTTTTGTAGTAGTGAGATACCTCAAAATTATTAAAAACTAAAGTAAATAAAGGGCTTTTTGTAAGAAGTAGTTTAGTTGCTAGTTTTCCAATTTGAAGTAGAGACAAGAGAAAGGGTCCTAATGACCACCGTTGAGTATCCTTCAATGAAAATGTTGCAAACTTCACATTTAGCTACTAGTTGTAGTCACAAGATGAGAGTTAAGAACTCAACTGCATTTTTTGATGCATGAGGAATGAACTTGCAGGCTACTTTGATATCTTTATCCTTGAAGTCTCTGAGAATGACTCTAGCTTTTGAGATTCCTAGGTTGCTTATAGAAGTAAGATCTTTGACATGTCTACTTTAGGTTGTGATGCAAGTGACCCTAGTGTGGGAAGAGGTTTAAGGAAATGGCAAGATTTGAGGATAACTTGATCTCAGGAGGAGAAAACTTATGGGAGTTTGGAACTTTGTGCAAAACTTTCTTAGCCAATTTAGAGTTAAAAGTGCTCGATTTTAGAAAGTATTTGAGAAAAATTCAAATTTTAATCCTTGAAGACCCTATTATTTCTTTGCAAAAGCTCCATACAATAATGGATGCGACAATATTCCATAATCAAGCAAACATTGACAAACAATGCATAATATGCAAAGATTGGGAGTGACCTTCCCAAAGAAAATTGTTCTAAAACCATATCATAATAAAAATTGCTAATTACATTCTACTAAAAAGATGGTAGGAAGTTGTTCTGAATACAAGATTGGTTGGCACCTGGACATGTTGGTTGTGTTGTATTGATGATAAGTTTATCGTTGATGACAACATGTGTTTGAGTTTATGACAAACAATGATTTTGTACATCACAAAGGATTATTGAGTCAACGAAGTTGGTACAAAAAAGTTAAGTTATCACACTTAGGGTTGTGTTTACAGATGAGTATAGATGCCACACCTATTTTTGCTTACATATTTGTTGAGTATTGGGTGAGTTATAGTTCATTTGGTGAACACTAGTAGAAAACCAATGTGCGAGCAATTCTATCAAAGATAGTTACTAGTAGATTGATTGTATCTTATCAACGAGGTGGACTCAAGGTTAGCAAGCTTGTTAAAAACATGTCTGTGATACTATGTTCATGATAGAATATTTTGGAGTTTATTCTGGAGAGGCCCCAGAATTAAAATGTGTGATATGTTTTATTGGGAGTTAATTATGTTGATGAAACATGTTGCATTTTTTAATTGAGGATTGTGTTAATTATATTGTAATGTGTGGGAATATAATTGTAATATTTGTAATGATGCTTAATGAGGTGTGTATGACTTAGTATGGGCTTGTATAATTAGTTGAATATTGAGAAAGCCCTAACATGCTCACCTAATTAGTTATTTTGATAGGGTATAGAGGAAATTATTTCCTAGGTTGGGAAATCATTGTCTCATGTAATGTATGTGGTCTGTTGATGTGAGCTTGAAGGCTGGAATATCCAAGTAGAGCACAAGAAAGATTTGGTTGATGGATTTGAACTTCAAAGGAATTGTATTGACAATTGTGTTGTAATATTAGCTAGCTCAGTACATTGGATTTGTTATCTTGAAGATCTACTCTTCATTGTTGACTCAAGCAATTGGATAGTGAGAAAAAGAAAGAAGAAGAAGAAAGAAAGAAAAGACAGGAAGAAAAAGAAAAAGAAATGAAAGAGAAAAAGAGAAAAGAAGAAGAGGAGAAAAGAAGAAAAGAGAAAGAAATAGAGGAGAAAATGAAGGATGATTGGAAAGTTGTAATGCAAGAATCTTCATTTAAACCACAACTCAAGCATGTAACCACATAAGTGGATAAAGGAATTTTTCAGCATGAGGCAGATATATTGCTACTCACTCCAGTGAAAGATAAATCACCCTTGATCCCCACAGTATCAATAGTATTTGATGATGATGATGGCCAAAAAGGTCTCGTATCTTCTTTGAGCAAATTACTAGAGAAGAATAAGATAGTGAAAATTCTACAAGGAACCTTGGGAGACGTCCTGCAAAGAATGCAAAATACAGTGACTTCAAAGGTGATAGAGCCTAATTTACAGAAGAAAGCAAAGGAAATGGTGAAACTCTTCAATGCAGAGTTTACCACTTTATCAAACATTGCACAAGTAGAGGCACAGAAAAGGGATGATGCACAACTGTTTGATATAGTCTTCACAAATGTGTGTAATGATTTCCAAACATTAGATGTTTGTATACAGGAATTGAGAAACTGTTTGGGAGAAAGAAATAAGTTATATGGACAATGCGCTATTTCCTATAATTATTTGAAGGATATTAATGATGAATTCTCAATTCAGATAAGTGAGCTTCAAGCACTCATTGACAGATTGTAACAACTTAACGTTAACATTGAAGATGTTGAGGTTGCGATAGAAAAAGTTCATGATGCTATCAAAACCAGTGAACAAAAGAAAGAAAGGGTAAAAAAAAGGTTCTCTATAATTAGAGAACATCTGTTAGTAAAGATAAGTATGCTACATAAGCAATTGGAAGAATGCCTTGTTGCTAAGACTTCTTATGAGAGATTTCCTTAGACTGACTTGAATGCGATTGAAGTGGTATCCTATGCACTGTGTGCACTTTTGAGCACCACAGAGGGCATACGGGATACATGGAAGAAAAATCTTAAGAGGTTGAAGAATGATTTTGCAGATTTCTTATCTAGAATCTTGAGCTAAAGCCAAAAGGTAACCAAAAATTTGACATGTATATAAATTCTGACACCTTTGTCATTGATGTAAAAGGGGGAGATAAGTACTAGAAAATTGTATAGAGAATAATGTAAGGGGGAGTAACAATAATATAATAAAGGGAGTAGTATAAGGAGTTATAAGGAAATATGGTTACAATTATATGATCCACAAATTTTGAATTTTGAAGTTCTGTAAACTTTTGAAGGCCAATTTTGAAGAAGTTTTTGTACAACATTTTGGGACTTAGCTATTTTCCCCATATGTTGCCAACAATTCCAAAGGGGGAGATTGTTGGCAATATAGTTAAGTAGGAAAATTTAGAGTTGTCATTTATGGAAACAAATTTCTTAAGAAAAGAAGGCACAATGTACAGATAAAGGTCTCACAGTCTAAGACATAAAATTGTCTAAGTACCAAATAGCTTTATTAGCAGTACAAAGATAGTTTTGGTATGCACAGTGTACAGAGACATTTTGGGCATGTGCAAACTTGGATACAATTAGAACAAAGTGTCATGATGATATATATAAGAGCGCAGTAGGGTACGATCAATAAAAATCAAGATATGAATCAATTACCAGTTAGACAGATTAAAGAGAAGAGTAGAGCATGAAAGAGAAGTAAGGACTACGGGTTAAGGAATTATTTTGTTAACAAAATAATTACTTAAATATTTAGGGACATCCTAGATGTTAACCCTAAGTTAGCAAGAGTTTATTTTATGTTATGCCAAGCGTGAAAGCTTGAAGGCCGACATGACAAATTTTTATTAAAATGTAAGATATAAAGGAAGCTTGTAACTTGCAAAGTTAAAAGATGTGATGTAAGCTATGAACATGATATGCAAACTTATGAGAAGGCTATGTGCATGATTTGAAAACTATATGTGATGCAAATTATGTTGTATGATTAGAGATATGCGAAGTACAACAAACAACATTAAATATGTTTTTGTATCTATCTCTTTTGTATAAAAGAACTACATTGTATATATTGCATGTTTAGGTAGTGGGCTCATCTTGCATACATTGTATTTGTAGTATCAACTCCTAACAAGGTTGAAGCAACTCCTAATAGCGTTGAGACTTGTAACAGGGCCTAGTCCTCTAACAAGGACCGAGACAGTATATGTAATTCATAGGCTCTTAACAGGTTCAACATTCTTAACTAGATTCTTTTGTTTAGTGGATCATTTTGTCAGCAACATCCCTGTCAAGGTTTTCCCTTGGCTAGGGTTTCCCTAGTTAACAAAATATGGTGTTATGAGTTCTTTTTGTGCATGGTTATATTTATTGTTCAACATTATTGCTTTACTTTCATATGCATATTATAAAGTAATTAACAATATCCAATTTTGGGCAAAAGTTTGTAGAATACTTATTCACCCCCTCTCATTATTATCTATTTCTAACAACCCCATCAAGGAACCATGATTTAATGTTGTCAACTGCATCTCTGAATTCTTATTATGGTGGATAGTAACAAAGAAGTTTGATTGATTATCAAGAAAGAAACCTTTCTCAACTCTAAACCAATGGGAGAAAATCCTTATTCCACTTATCTTTTGACCAATGTAGAGAAGAACTTACCAATAAGTATAATGGATATAAGTTCTTAAAAATTATCTTGGAGGATGTTAACATAAGAGCAATGTTTCCTAGAGAAGACTTTTTGTCCCCTAGATGCCAATGAAGGGCCTTTTTAGAAAACAATTGATTTTGAGGAATCAATTTCTCCCATGCCTTGAGGTTAAATTGAAGAATGATACTGGGTATTTGTTTCTTCCATGATTGGGAACATGCATGAAGGTTGTTCCCATCCTTGAAGACCAATTGATTTTGCGAAGATTTTTCCCTTTAAACTTGAGACCCCATTTGATTATTGCTCATGTGAAACCTACTTTGTGACCTCCTTTTCTTTCTCCTAGAAATACTTTCCTTAGATTTAGAGGTTTAATTTTTTTTCTTTGTGCCATGAGAAGAGAGCCCCTCTCCTTTTGGCATGAAGATAGAATTGGATAGGAGGGGGGGTGATATTTGGCAAAGGGGTTGGATTGCCAAATTTAGACAAGTTGATAGGGGTTCTTGGAAATGAGAGTGAAATAACCAATGGAGTTGATGATTGACAAAAATGAAGTCTTGACCCCTACGTAGAAAGACACAACCATGTCCAAACCCATTAGGGTTTCTAGGTCATGACCAACACATAAGGTCCTATGTAGACATTATTTCACTTAATCTATTGTGGAAGTGAAGTGATGAAACATATGCACTTATCCAGTCATCCAAGAAAATCATCCAAATATCTATTTTTTTGAACTAAACAATAACCAACAATGAATCTTAATAACTGATCAATTACCACAAAATATATTTCCTTATCGAACTCTAAAGGAATACCAATTAATCACTTATTGTTGTCTATTGCAATAAATGAAATTGTTGAAAATAAAAAATAACCACATCTTTTAGCATTTTTTTCCATGAAATAGTTTACATAAACAAAATATTTAAAAATGACCGCTTAAGTCAATTACTCATCACCCATAACAAATTTTTAGCATTCTCTCTAATAAAATGGATACATGAATTAATATGAGGGAAGCCAATTCATAGAGATATAGGAACAACATATTACATTATTGACACATGAAATTATCACATAAGAATAGTATAGATGGTTAGTCAAGGATTAAAGTTGATTTGACCATATTGCTTTCCTTTATAATACACAATCTAATTTGAAGATTTGACAATTGCCAAGGGGAATACAATGTTGACCAATTGATGTTTATAACTACTCAAAGTTGATAAAAAATTAATGCAGAGTAAGATAATCCATATTTTCACACATAATAAATGGTACATTAACTACATCCCCTAAAAAAAATTCTTCTAGAGGACAATCAAAATAAGCATTAATATTAGAGAAAACTTATCAAATTGATGGCTGTAGATGAAAACCTACATACACACATGTAAGTGTTGGGAAATTTAGACCTTGAGTAATCTTCAAAAAATTAAACCACATATATGTTCACATTTTTTAAGAAGATAATTTGGAAAATGCCAAATAGTATAGATTTTGTTGTCTATGACAACCATACACCAATATGTAAATGATTCTTTGAACCAATAAGGGACCCCATTTGATTGCACAGTGAAAGCTCAAAATGTTTCACCCATCCAAATTGTTGAACCCAAAAAATATTACAATAGAGGTGTACTTCGTTTGTGCTTAACAATATTGGAAGCATTAGAATGGGTTGTGGTTGAGAGTAACTCTTGAGAATAGAGCGAATCTTGCTTTACAGGCTATAAAATGGAGATGATAAGGTGTACAATTCACATGGGGCATACAATTGAATTTTATATGTTGCACAATGCAATTTTCATGAAGTACAATTCAACAGATAATGCATGGTACAACAATTATACATAGTCATTGTACAATATAAATATATTGCCATTGTACAATAAGAAGCTTGATGTTTTATAATGACAGTTTTTTGTATTGTACAATTGAAGAAGTGCAATGTATAATGGAGAAATTACACCATAAAAATATAAAATTGCTCCGTACATAACAAAAATTGTGTTAAATGAATGGTAATTGTTATATTATTTTAGGGGAAACCCCTCACAGTAAATTGCAAATATATGAGTTATCCAATGAATTGTACAATAAAATAGTTGACTAATAAGATGATACACTATAGATAGTAATTAACAAGGACATATCATAAATCCCTCTTTTCCATTATACAATTAAGAAATTCTTTCATCATACAATAGGCTTTTTACATCATCCAAATAAAAGACATTTCCTTATTTTTATTTTCATTTTTTCTTCCAACCATCCCTTTTTAAATAATTTTTTGATGAAGTTGATTTGTTTTGCCAAGTATTTGTGCACAATATTTAATATTTGAATATTACAAATTTTCATTTTTTTTTTGTGAATTTGTATGCCTTTATCCGAGTTGCCAAATTTATAGATCATGGTTTACATTGGACACACCTTAACTATCTATTTTCTCCTAATCATTTTTCATGTGTTACTTATCATTACATAGTCCTTGTTTGTATTAATCAATCTCTTTATTTTCAGTAAAATTATAGTTGACTAAAATACTTGATAGTTCTCCATTTGTGAATGAAATAAACCGCAACAAAAACTTATTTCATCCTTTGAACAATGCAACAACCAAAGATGGTCCATTGTTTAGTTCAAGAAGCAACTTTCTCACTACTTGATTCTTCAAGTTGATTTTATATTTTTGAGCCTTGTTCTTAATTGATATCATATTTCCTTTTCCACTTGTAATCAAATTTTGTTACGATTGGCCAACCCTAATCAACCAATGTGGTATATTCTTTTCTCTAAATGGAGACTGTATTCTTTTTTAGTTGTAATAAACTTTTGTTGCTACTAACCAACCTTGACAATATGTCATAAGTCTTGTTCTTAATGGATATTATGTGTTTTTCCAATTATAAACAGAACATTCTACTACTAGTCATTCTTGAAATATGTCATATGCTTTCCTCTTTAATGAAATGACCAAAAATTTCAAAAATAATGCTTGGGTTCTTATAATTACACTTTAGTCCGATACAAATGTCAAGTAGTTTAATACCTTATTGATTTGTAACAACCAATTGAAAAGTTGGGGGGGAAATGATTAGTTGTTCCTTTCCTCATTGTCCTTGATGTCAAAAGCACTAATAGGATATTGCCACTGATATGAGTAGATAATTGTTGAGTTTGGATTCAATGTTCATATTATATATTTCAGGATCAATTAGTTTCAACATTCACATAATAGATATTGTTATAGTTCAATTTCATATTGCATCATGGTCTATGAATATCATTGCATCTTTCTTCATTTAGTGAATCATGTTGTATAAAGGTTATCATGGACATACTAAAAAGTTTGATCATTTGATGTAAGCACTATTTTGGTTTGAGCATCAACGATGAGTTTGAAATAAAATTGTTTATCATATCCATTAAATTCAAAGGGATAAGGATTGATTATCATATTTCTTCCATTCAACATAACTTTAGTACTGATGAGCTAGATTTAGGGCCATATTTTTATATGTTTTTATGTTGAGTTTTAAGACTACGTTTCTATTTGTGGTATCTCATATTGGTCATCAAGAAATCTTTTAATGCTTTAGGTCTAGAATTTTAACTATGCTAATCTTGCATGATGTTTTCAGACTTTATCTATTTTAATGATATACTTGGTACAAAGAACTAGAATTACCTTTATGATGTTCCTTGTGAATGGATGAAGTGTGGTATAAGTTCCTACAATCATGTGTTGTGTGCATAATTAATTAGGATTTGATTTAATGAATGAATGAATGTGTGATAAATGAGTTATATATCTTGTAGTGGTAACCTCTCTTTGTAGGAATAAGTCAACAAGGAAGAAAGAATGGATTAATCAGCTATAGAAAGCGTGCATCAACTTCAAGACCAATTCAAGCTAGTATAAATGAAGGAACAAAGGTTGAAGTGCAGTTCCAATTGAGTCTCCTAGCTTCTTGCATGACTAGGTTGCGTTCTCTTTGTTGGTAGAAGATCTAGGTATTGAAACCTCATTTATTCTCTCTTGTGGTTATGCATGACATACTTATTCTTTCTCATCGAGTAAAATTCTCATGTACTTTTTTAATGTAAACAACTACTACTATTTATTATGGACAGGTCAACAATAGTTGAGGTAGTTAGTTATAGTTTAATGTACAAATAAGTTGTTATATTCCTCTACAGGTTAGCAAGTAGAGAGAAGAGAGAGAGTTGTACTTTGATGTTTCTATACTATATTGTCACCATTATAGATTGATTTCAGCTCCAATTTATAACAAATTCCTTTTTTGAATAAAAGAGCAATGTATATTTTAAGTTCATAGATTGTTAAGTAACTTAACTTCATTCACCCAAGGGGGCCCACTTGGTGAGTGAACCTTAACATTTTCCCTATTATTGCAGATAATATTTAGATTTTTTACCTGTTCCTCTAGCTACCTGGAAATGTAACCCATGACTATTCCTCCAGCCAAGGTTGTTAGAGTAGTTTCTACTTGCAAATATGGATTTGTTATCTTCCACAACTTGTTCATGCTTTGGTAATTTGGAACTAGATAGATTCCATTCTAGTATTTACCTTTTGTAAGTTTTTTTTCAAGTTGTAGATGTATATCTCCAAAAGGAACTTAATGCATATATCCTATGCTACACCATTTCAAGTCTACGTCCTTGGCCTGACATTCAAAAACACTTTGAGATAGACAAAATATTCTTAGTGGATGTCCAATCCTTAGGTATGTGAAGTATCCTAGTTATTAGTCTATTGTTGAAGCCAACATTTTTGGCACCGTTGTGAGGGATGGTGTCAAACTAAGAGCTTGATGAAATATTTAGTTCCAATAATTAGATTAGTAGTTGTTAAATGATTTTTCAAGTTAGTATCAAGCATTCTGACCAATTTATTTTAATCTCAGTTATTTGTCAATAAAATTGTATGAATGGAAGAAGAAGACCAAGAGATGATTTAGGAAGATTCCTTCCCAATAATCCCAATAATAAATTAGAAGAAGTTTTGGTCCACCAAGAAGAAGAAGAAGAGAACCCCTTTGTTGATGTTACACAAGACTTGCCAACTAGTTCGTCATCCTCAAAAGAAGACTCCTTTGATTTCCACATTTTTGAAGAACCTAAAGACCTTAATCCTTTTGCAAAAATATTAGGCAATTTTCATTTATGTCCCCCTCATAAACGACTTGATCAAGAACAAGTTGATAATAGAAGTCCTTAGTTATTTACAAAGGACCCCCAAGAAGTCCCTTTAAAGGTCCACCAAGGATGGGAGCTTCCCCCTCCCACCTTTTGGTGCAGGAGCATCATGGATGATCCTGCCCGTTTTCCTCCAAATTTTGGTGTTTCATCATTAGTTAGTTGTCTTTAGGTGTTTTGAGCATGTCTGTGTCATTTCATAACAAGTTATACTTATTGTACATATTTTTGCATCAATATGGCATTGGTTGTTCTTTGGTCAGCGCAAGTCACTATTGGTCAAAGGGTTAGTCAAAGGTTATTTTTGACATGTAATATAATAAAAATTATTTTGGCATGTTTTGTGACCAAGTGGTAATGTTTGTGGAAGTCATAAGTTTTTTTTTTTAAAGTTGCAACTTGGCAAGAAATGTTGCAAAGTTGCAAAATGCAACTTTTGCATTTTGCAGAATTTGAAAGGTCATTTTGGATATTGGTCATGCATATGCACATGGAAAGTTGGAAATTCATCTCCCACAATGATTTAAGGTTGATGTAAGATATTTGGAAAGATTGTTGAAGTAATGCATGGATTTTGGTGAGATATTTCATGACCGTGGTAATCAGTAAGTGATGTTTTGATTATATTTTTTCTGATTTCATTGAATTATTATTTGTGTGAATGTGTTAAGTGTATCACCTAATTTAGTATATGTAATATTGAATACTAATATAAACAAAATCATTCAGAATAACTTAAAATATTAACACTTATGATAGGACGAGGTTAACACCAAGAAGGAAGGTAAACAAAAAATGGTAAGCTCCTTGGGTGTAACCTATGATGATGTAGATATGTCCCTGATGGATAGGGGATGTATGCTCATAGTGTTCTCAAGCTTCCAATGAATGGGTGTTTTTATCAAGCATGTAGATGGGTAAGGGTTTTAACAATGGAGGTGTGGATGGATTTTAGCATGGTGATGGTACAAAATGGCTATGATGTAGTGGTTAGTGGGGCATTATAAGTTTGCATGGAAGTGGATGATGGATTGTGAGAGGGAAGGGATTCATTTATAGGCCAAGGGGTAGTGAGATGGAGGGTCAGGATGCAAGGATGGAAAAATGGTGAGGGAGGGCTAGGATGCTTTGAAAGGGGAGCACATGGATTGTGCTTGTTCAGGGCTCTAGCCTTGTAACAAGTGTCACAAGGGGATTGGGTGGTCAAAATGGAGGGTCAAGGGGAGTAATGAGGGAGGATGAGTGTGTAAGAGGGATGTAAGAGACATTAATTACATGTAAGAGCCATTAATGCTCTTGGATACAGATGGAAGAGGACAAGGGAGACTTGTTGACTTTGGCTTGGGTTAGCAAGTCTTAACCCTTTGTTTAAAGTTGTGCACATGTTTAGGAGGGGGATTAGACTTAGCTTAGGAAGGGGGTTAGGGGTAAAGTGGCTTAGCTTTGATGGGATAGGTTAGTTAGGTGGCTAAGTGAGGTTAGTATGGGTGAGTGAGTTGGATTAGGGATAACAATAGGGTTTAGAGGTATTTTAGGGTTTAGGAATGATTTATTAAATAATTTATTTAATAAATGGAGGATGTGGGATTAAATTAAATAAATTTGGACATTTATTTAATTTAATAGAGGAATAGGGTTTTAATTGATAAATTGATTTTGGGTTATCATTTTATTTTATCAATTGGACTATAGTTAATTAAATGAATTAATTAACTAGGGGATGAAGATTGATTAATTAAATAATAAATATTTCATCAATAATGTCCTAGGAGATGACTAAATAAGATTACCTAGTGATGTAATCAGATTTAGGTGTCTACATTTTGCCCCTCTTTGACATAGTGTTGGGACAACACTATTTCAAAGAAGTTCAAATAAAACGACGTGAAAAAGACTTTTTTAAGCAACATGATTGCCCTAGTTTTGAGTAGAAGAGGAGAGATGGATTGTGTGATGCCCCCTCAAGAAGGCAATGGGGAAAGAAAATGAAGCTCGATGACTTCTTGAAAAAGTTACAATAAGCCAGGGTGAGGAGGACATAGAAGGACTAAAAAATGGTTTTTAAAATGAGAAGTAAATTGCAAAAAGAAGGCTGGAGGAAAATGGGGTAGCCAGAGGGGTCATTGAGGAAAATAAGTCACCCCAAGGAGCCTATAAGGGGGTCTAGGAGGGCTAGGAAGGGTTATTGGCTCTCATACAAATACCAACATATTTCTACTTGGAGCTCTAACTTGGATGATACGATAGCTACCCTTGGACGACCAAAGCATTGGGTAGATGTGTAAGTGCGACGGACACTAGATCGACCAGTAGGGTCAAAAATTTTGACTTTATTTTTTATTTTGGTATGTTTTTAGCATTCTCGCAATGTAGAAAACATGATCCCGTGAGCACGAGTTTGATAGGATCACTATAGGGATCAACAGGATTGCGATCCCACAAAAATTGCAAGAGGAGAAGGATAAAAAAAGGGGTGGAAACATTCTTTGTGAAATTAAAAATTTGGTTGGAAGTTTCTACGAGATCGTGAAAATAGTAGCGGGAAAGCAATCTTGCACGCAGAAACGTGATCCGATTGGCGGGAACACGATTCACTGAAATAGTTAGGGTCAATGTGGGAACAAGATAGGCTCAATGCAGGAATGAGATAGGCTCAATGTAGGAACACCAGGGACTAGTTGAGAGTGTCAGGATCGTGGGTTAGGGTTTTGTGTGGGTCAAAAAGTCAAAGAGTGATCTCGCAGTAAAATGTGATAGCGGGATCGTGGGGGGCTAGTGTTCATGGGAGTGTGCCGATGGGAATGTGTGAAGTTTGTGTAGGAAAAACTAGGGTTTGGTAGAAGGACTGGGGGGTTTGGGAGTGAGGATTATATGGCTTATAAAAGGAAAATTGACATGTTCGTTTGTATGCAGTGGTCTCTAGACACGCTGGTGTCATAGGAGCGACGAGTGACTTTACTACAAGTGAGAGAGTAGTTCACGCCGATGGAATGAGTGAGGATTGATGGCATTGGCCTAGGGTACTTGGTGAGATTTCCACATACAACATGGTGATGTTGATCACCCTATCCGAGTGGTGACATAATGAGAGAGACACATTTCACCTATCAACAAGAGAGATGATAGTTACGTTGAGGATGTTTATAAATTTTTTAGATTACTAGTGCGGGGGAGCCAGTGATGACAACTAGGGAGATGATAGGAGAGGCAACAATACAATAGATGGTGGGGCCTAGAGTGTCATACTAGATTCAACGTGGGCAATTTCCCCTAGATGAGCACCTGAACCAAGTATTAGATTTATTTTTATGTATGTGGGATAGTATCAGGGTACATTTCCCCAGATATAGGTGGGACATGAGTGACTTTGGCTTTGATATCGACCATCATGTGAATTGTGGATGTTAGAGTGCTTGTGGCATGGGGTTCACTGATGTTGGCAGAGCTATATTAGGACTTACATTAGATAGCTTATCAGGGGATAGGATGCCAGGGGAGGAGTGTAGGGTTTCCTACATTGCTACAGGTGTGGGCTTGGGAGCACATTGTGAAATTTAGGCTGATAGGGCAGAGGGATAAGTAGGCAGAGGAGCTAGTGGCATATAGCTGGGGGGAGGCATTGACATATCATCATACAAAGGAAGTGGACTACTAGCAAGTCTAGATAGATGAGATCTGGGTGGTGACGTGGAGGCCACACATGGGTCTCAGGCCATGTGTAGAGGAGAGACAACATTTACCATATATTATATCACCATGCTTCATTTTTGGGTGATGAGAGTACAATGTAGAGTAGTATTAGCTAGATAGGGCCTTGTGGAAATTTGGATGGGCACAGCTAGCTCCAGGGGAGCTAAACTAGTATTAGCAGGTGACGTGCGAGCCAATGACTATTTGGGACGACACTCTAGAGAGATGGTTTATTATAGGCCTAACAAGATTTAGCATCGCAGGAGTGGGATTGGTTCAACAGATTGGCAGATGCTGGCTTGACATAGGAGTATTGAGATAGTTTTGAACGGATGAGATCAGGTGACTAGAGCAGTAGTGGTGGCAGGGGAGATTGCTTGGGTAGTGAGGCAGGGGAGATAAGTAGCCACGGGACTATGACAACGGGTGAAGGTGGTGGTGCAAGAGGAGGGGCTAGTGAGGTAGAGATAGAGGGGCATGAGGGAGGTGAGAGAACGAGGGGAGGGCACAACTTGAGAGGGGAGAGGAGAGGTCAAAAGTAGAGAGTAGACCACAGGTAGAAGGTGAGCAGGGGCCACAGGGGACTCTAGTCAGAGGAGGAGGGGGTGGTGGAGGTGGCTTATCATTAGGGGGAGAGGATGATAGGTTGGCAGGTCAATATGTGTCCCTATAGCAGATGCATGAGGTGACCAGCCAGTTGTTGTGAGATAGCTAGCTAGAGAGGGATCAACTCATGATAGAGTGAGATCAACTTTGACATGAGTACAATGTGGCATAGGGATAGGAAGCCAAAACAAGGATGGAGGTGGGGACACTACAGGTGGAGGGCTAGCAGTTGGGGGGGAGGTTGGAGGTGGTGAGACTAGAGAGGCAGATGTTACAGGCAAGGTTGGACACTATCCAGGAGGAGAGGGATAGAGTAGTGGTGGAGGTGACGACCTTAAGAGCACAAGTGGCAGTAGGTGGAGGTTTGGATGAGCTGAGGAGGTTGTGGGGGGAGGTGGAGGAGCTGAGGAAGAGAGCAATATTTTATTAGGAGAGATATCATGCAGTGGTACTAGCAGACCAAATAGAGCATTACAAATGGCTGACATGGTCAGGTACAACTGGGACCCATACAAACATGCAGGGAAGGGGAGGGAGGGGATGGAGCACTGGGGGCTCTTAGAGGACATGTAGGTCTCAGCGCTTAGGGCAGAGCCATAGGACAAGACAAAGCCATAGGTGAGACAGGGGGGTTAGTGGGAGGAGGGATGAGGTAGAGGGCTCAGGCACTAGAGGAGGACAGATGAGGTTGCCACCTCCACCAGTAGCAACACTGAATATAGAGAGAGGCACCTATGAGTCCCATGATGAGGAGGCGATGGATGAGGGGGATCAGTGATATGCTGCATTTGACATAGTATTTTTGGATGTATTTTTGTGTAGGTACAGACTTGATGTATTGATACGGGCCTTTGTATTATATTGATATTGGATATCTGGACTATGATGAACTTTGGTATTTTTGGAGGGATGGATGATTGATTCTTTATTCTTTGTGGATGATATATATATATATATATATATATATATATATATATAGATCAAATCATTACTTGGTGCGGGATATGGATGTATGGACTTATGATGTCATGGTTTTGTTTACTACATAGATGTTTATATATGATTAGATGTAGAAGATAGATTGATATGTTTTTATGTATGATGTGATGTTGATGAGATATATGATGTTACTAACATGTTTATGATGCAAGATATGATGTTTATGATGATTTGTTTAGATAGTGCTAATATGTTTATGATGCAGGATATGTTGTTTATGATGAGATTTTTTGGATAGTGCTGATAGTTTGTGATGCAGGATACAATGTCTATGATGAGATTTTTTTTCAAAAATTGTGTTTATGAGGATGTTTATGATAACTAAGAAAATAACTGAAAATGAACCTAAGATATGATGATGGATGTAATGTGTATTGACTTCTATTTTGGAAAAGATAAATGAGAATGAATGTTGTAAATAAAAATAATAAAAACGTGACCCAAGAAATGAATGTGAATTTATAATGAAAAGTAGGATAAAAGTGGACATAAACTATGATTATGAACATGCTAAAAAGAGAATTTAAACTATGATAAACGATGATAACAAGAACATAAACTATGATAATGACTATGATAAAATGAATGCAAACTATTATAAAATGAACATGAGATTTATGATGAGGAAAAATGATTAAAAGGAACCCTAATTAGGATGATAAAATGTGATAAATGGACTTTAAAATGCTATGATGATAGCATGTGATAAATATACTAAAACTTATGATGATGATGTGATAAATACACTAAAACTTATCATTATGACATGTGATAAATACACTAAAAGCTTATGATGATGACATGTGATAAATACACTAAAACATATGATGATGAAACGTGATAAATACACATGAACTTAATTTATGATGGTGAAATGTGATAAGATGAATCCAAACTATTAGGATGGACATGATAAATGAACATAATCTATGATGGTACAACATGGTAAACAAATTTAACACTATGAGGGGGGATATGACAAATAGACATAATCTACAATGGTAAAATATGATAAAGGAAAAACTATGATGCTAGAATCATGATAAAAAAACTCAATCTATGATGGTGAACTATGATAAAGAATGGATTTTAAAGACATTAAAAACTGAATTCAAGAGTATGATGATGGAAAATGATTCTAAAAGAACTCTAGCTATGATGATAAGACATAGGTTAGACAAACCTTAAGTCTAAGATGGTGAACTATGATAAAGAACACAATTGATGATGGTGAAACCTTAGCATAGGGATTATGATTTCTAAGAGTATGATAATGAAGATGAGCACAATGTTGAGGTTAAGGAAATTGAATCGAGAGATTCTAAGGATGGAGGGATCCAAAGGGTAAAAAAGATGGTTGACATTTAAAGAAAGAAGTAAGCCAAGGCAAGTGAGGAAGAAAAATAGGAGAAGGGATTTAAGGGAATGCAGGGAAGATGACCTTGGTTAGGAGGGAGAAACAATATGCACAACTTTAAATGCAACATGTGTAGGAGACTTAAGAGGATGGGATTGTGTAGGAGATTGGGATGACTGGGAAAGGTGAGAACATGGTAGATAAGAGCTTTGAAGGAGTGGGGGTAGAGAGGATAGGTGTGGTGTAGGAAGAGAATGTGTAGGAGGGGGGTTAATATAGAGGTGTGTGAAGGTGGTACAAACAAGTAATTTTTCATATGGGACAAAATAGCAAGTGTGATGGGGATACACTACTAGAAGCTTAAGGGTGGGATACTTCATAAAGAAGTACCACCATGTAGTGTGAGCTAGGAATATTAAAGACATGCCAAGGTTACTAGGAAAGTCAAGGCCTTTTCCCCAATATAACATAGGAATGAATCAAATAAGCATGCAAGGATTGCCCCAACATCACACATGAGTCCCAGAGAAATTAGTGTGGAAACAATGTTTAGTGATCCACAAGCAAACACTATTTCCCAACTGCATCATGTGATCATAAATGAAAACATGTTTGGAATATGCAAGGGTGATATCTGACTGACTCACAAGTAGAAAAAGACTTTGGTCAAAACCTTGCCTTTGAGTTGCCTTAGTCAAAGTGCACCATGATATAGAAGATCATGGTGACTTTGAGAAGGGAACAACTAAATCACTTGGAAAAGACCCACTTGAATAAAAATATAGAAAACCCAATATTTAAAAGAAAGAGTAAATTCATGAGAAAGTAGCCTTTTTCCAAAGAGGAGATAACTAGTTACTAACAGAAAAATGTTAGGTACAAGGAAGGATGCATCCTGTAGGAACCTAGGGACAATATTTTAGGACAATGACATAATTGGCGATGGAAACTTCCTACAGACAACTGGCTAGTGATGCAAGATTTCACTATAGGACTAAAAAATGTACAATCAAGACTATAAAATGTGTGAATGACTCATGAATTTATGATAGGATATAGTAGTGGGTATGCATATGATGGGGGAAAAGCTCAGGATGAGGAGATAGCATTAATGCAATATGGTTATTGTTACATTGGTATGGTACACATAATACTCTGATTGTTACAAGGGTATGATACATAGAATACTGCTATTGCTATCGGGATACGATACATATAATACTACTATTGTTACAGGGATATGATACATATAATACTGCTATTGTTACAAGGATATGATACACATAATACTGCTATTGGTTACAAGGATATGATACATGGACATGGTACAAAAGGATAAGATACACCTAATTTAATACATATGGTAGGGTACACAAGTAGGCTTTTCTCAGCCAAGGGATGTTGAAAATACAGCGTGAGATTTTGGAGTGCGAGGATGAAACTATTGGAACATCTTGGAAAATTGGAAGATGGGCGATGAGGTGTGAAGGGGTGATGGGGGAGATGTATGTCATTGATAGATAATGAATAGGATAAGTATACCTGGTGCCTAATTACTAGGTTATCACTAGGGTACCTATCCAAGGTACTTGAATTGCCAAGTTTTCACCATTGGTCACTTATTTTTCCTTACTATTTATTTTCTTTTCTTTTCTCTTCCATTTTCTCTTTGAGGGAGCAGGATACACTGAGGATTTTTAGGTATAAAATTTCTTGAGGTGAATGATGTTGGTGGGATCATTCAGGACTTCACCTTCAAGTGTAGATAGTTGATATGCTCCTAAACCAAAAGAAGTTGTGACCATGTAAGGACGAAGCCATGTGGGCTCGAACTTTCCTTTCTTTTCTCAGTTAGCTTGGACCTTCATGTTTTCTTTAAGGACCATGTCCCATTCTTGAAATTAGTGTGGATGGACCTTCCTGTTGAAGTTGTGCTTGAGGTGATTTTGGTATACCACAAGGTGGTCATAGGCCTGTTGCCATTTTTCATCGAGTAAATCTAGCTGGGTAAGCCTAGCCACTCTGTAATCCTCATTTGATATTTGGCCCTACAAATAAATGCACAGGGATGGGAGTTTGACTTCAATAGGTAATACTGCTTCAACACCATAAACCAAGGAGTATGGGGTTGTGCCTATGGATGTATGGAATGAGGTGTGGTAGGCCCATAGGGTGGGGTTGATTTACAAATCCCAATCATGACCGGAATCATTGACAACCTTCTTTAGGATTTTGAGTAGAGTTTTATTAGTTGCCTCCACTTGATCATTACCTTGTGGGAAGTATGAGCTAGAAAAATGGTGGTGGATATGAAGGAAAGTGCACAATTCTTCCATATTGAGATTTTCAAAATTACCTCCATGGTTAGTAAAAATGGTAGCCGGGATGCCAGAGCGATAGATGATATGATAGAGGATAAAATTGGACACCTAAACTCCTATGGAAATGATGAGGGGGACTACTTCTACCCACTTAGTGAAATAATCGATGGTGGTAATTATCCACTTGTGTCCTTTTGAAGAGAGAGGCACTATAATGCCAATAAGGTCAAAACCCCAACATGAAAATGACCATGGTAGCACAATGGCTTGAAGATCTTGAGCTAGGGCTCAAATTAGATTAGCATGTTGTTGATAGGGTAGACACCTTTTTACAAAGTTGCACACATCATGCTCAATAGTAGGCCAATAATATCTAGCCCAAAGGATTTGCTTAGCTAGAACTATTCCGCTCGTGTGAGCACCACAAAGTCTGGCATGCACCTCTTTGAGAGTCATTGCAATCTCATTTTGGTCTAGACATATAGAGAGAGAGAAAGTATCATGATAGCCACGATGATATAGGGTTTGAGCTATGATAGTGTAACGGGATGCTCTGTGAATAAGGTTTTGGAGTTGAGTTCATTTGAGATGGGGAGATATGATACCATTTAGTAGGTAAGTGTGAATTTCATGGTACCATGGGGATTGGGGACCAACCAAGATTCACACCCATGTTGATTCATCATTCTCGTATGTAGGCTCATGTAGCTACCCAACTAAGAATTCATAATGTGTAGCCTCACGAGGTATCTCCAAAAGTGAACCAATAGTGGCCATTGCATCTATAACCTTGTTTTGTAATCTAGGTATCTGTGTGAACTAAATTTGAGTAAATTATTCCTTCAATTGATCAATAAATTTCTTGTAAGGCTAAAGCTTGTCATCCTTGGTCTGATATTCATCAAGAACCTGGTTCATAATAATTTGTGAATCTCTAAAGACCTATAGCTCTATGATGTTCTATTCGATTGCTATTTTGAGCCCTGCAATAAGGGCCTCATACTCGAAGATATTGTTGGTACACTAGAACTGTAGTTTAAAAGATTTAGGAATGTAATCACCCTGAAGGGTGACCAGGAGTATGCTAGCTCCAAAGCCATGGGATGTGTAAGATCTATCAAAGTATAACTTCCAAGATGGTTGTTCTTTTACTAAGCAGATGTATTCATTTGGGAATTCCATAATGAGAGGGCAATCCACAACCAAAGGTGCATTGGCCAAGTTATTTTCTATAGCTTGACCTTTGATAGCTTTCTATCAACATATTGGATGTCAAATTCAGTAAGAATCATGACCCATTTAACTAGATGCCCTGTGAGCACTGTGCATGACAACATATACTTTAATGGATCAATTTTGGATATTAGTTGCACAGTGTGGCTTAACATATAATGACGCAACTTCTGAGTGGAAAATAACATGACTAAGAAAGCCTTTTCCATTGGTGTGTAATTGAGCTCATAACCAACTAGAGTATGACTAATGTAGTAAATAGCCCTCTACTTCCCTACATTGTCAAGTTGTGCTAGAAGAGCACCTAGTGCTATTGGGGTAGTTGTGATGTATAATATGAGTGTACGTCTTGAAATCAGAGGAACCAATATAGGTGGATTATCCGAGTATTTCTTGATTAGTTGGAAGTTGCACTAGCAAATGGGGTCCCACCTGAAATTTTGATCCTTTTTGAGTAAATGTGTAAACGGTTGGTACTTATTAGCAAGCTAGGAGATGAATCATTTGATTGATTGTAGTTTCTCCTAAAGAGAGCGAAGCTACCTTAGTGTCTTAGGAGGATCCATATCCATCATGGCCTTGACCTTTTTAGGATCAATCTCAATACCATGCCATGATACAATGAATCCCAAGAACTTTCCTGAGGTAACATCGATGACAAATTTATTAGGGTTGAGCATGAGATGCTATTTAGCCAATCAATCAAATAATTCCTTGAGATGAGATAAGTGATCAAGGGCATTAAGAGATTTGACTAGAATATCATCCACATAATCTTCAAAAGTCTTATGGATTAGGTCATGGAAGATGATTGTCATGGCGCACTGATATGTTGCCCCAATGTTCTTTAATCCAAAAGGCATCATGTTATAACAAAATGTTACCCAAGGGGTGGTAAATGATATCTTATGCTAATATTTCTCTACTATCTAAATCTAATTATATCTAGAGAAACCATCCATGAGTGATAAGAGCTCATGGCTTGTAGTGAGATCAACGATCATGTCTATGTTTGGCAATGGGAAGTCATCCTTTGGGCAGACTTTGTTGAAATATTTGAAGTCTGTACAAATCCTAATATCACCAGAAGGATTTGTGATAGGTACCATGTTGGAGATCCAGTCTAAATAGTCAATCAAGCAAATGATCTTTGCCTCTAACAATTCTTCTAACTCCACTTTAACTAGTAAAGCAACTTTGGGGTGCATCTTTTGGAGTTTTTGCTTGACAGGTTTAGCCTTTGGATCCACAGCCAAATGGTGTACTACTAGCTTGGGGTCCAACTCCAACATGTCTTGATAGGACCATGCAAAGCAATCCATATTTTGATGAAGGACTTTGATGAGAAGGTCCACATGTTTGAGTGGTAGAGATGTCGCAATGTATGTTATCTTTGGTACCTCGATCAGACTGATATTGATCGGTCTAGTTTCTTCTGTCAAGACTGATGATATTGCAGACCTGTGATCCTGTGGGGGAAGAATGAAATCTCCATCCTCAGGTGTCTCCAAGAGGTTTTCACCATTGGATGTGTCCTTTATTTTCTTTTCATTTTTTGAGTCATCTAATGGTGCTCCAGAGGAGTTTTCACAAGAGGATGACTTTTCTTTTCTTTTTTGCTTTTTTGTTTCATTTTTTAGTTCAATTTTGTGACTAGAGATTTCCTCCTTCCTGAAGTAACCTGTTGGATCCAGCTTGTAGACATATGTTGATGGTGGTGGTGGGCATTTATGTTGTGTTTCTTTCCCCATAAATCTAAGGAGCACATCCTATGTAGAGAATTTTTCAACATGAACAACACTTGGTTGGTCCCAATCAATGAGTTTGGGGTGAGTGAGTGGTAAGTCTATGAGATTTAGTGATAATTGGTAGAGTATTGAAGCTCCTAGGATAATTTCATCAAGGAAGATATCATCATAGGATTTCTTTTCTACTTCCTTAGGAATGTCTTCAACTTCAACATGACTTTTTAGTATGTTTATGAAGGCATGGCCTTCTTTCGTAGTGCCCCCAATTACGAGAAGTTTGTAGCCTAAGCCTTTCTTTTTCTTTTCTTTGTATGCTTCCATAGATAGGATACTTAATGCCTGACTCTAGATGGCCTAGACCACCTCCTTGATAGTCCCATTGCTCAGTAGCAAGGCGATGTGACCATGGGTATTTTTGTTTGAGGTGGTTGAGAAGTTCTTTAGTTTTCGAAGGTGGCTCTTTGTATAGCCATGCACTAATGTCAGGAGTAGTTTCCTCTCTGTCGAGGATATCTTTGGTAATAAATGTGGTAGGCCCTAGTTTTTTGAGTTGAGGGCTTGTATCTGGCCTTGGCCCCTAATTTTTTGGGTGCCCTTGAGTATGTAGATCAAGTGGTAAAGCGTTGACAACAAAAGCATCTATGAGACTGCACTCTCTATAGCCTTAGTTGTTGATCTTAATCCTAGAAAGGGTGGAGGCTAAGATTGTATTTGGATTGTGGTAGGTGCCAGAGGAACCAGCCATGGTGTGGTCAATTTTGATTCCAAGACAATGGTCAGTGTATGAAGCTTTGACCAATTGCAATAAGCAATGGGTTTAGGATCTGCGTGGATAGTTACCTCAGTGCCATTATGCAAAAAATTGATGCACTAATGATATGTGGATAGAACGACCTTCATGGCATGAATCCATAGTTAGCCAAGGAGGATGTTGAATGGAAAGTTAAGATCAACTATGTGAAAAACTATTTCTTGAGTGGCTAGGCCAACTCTGAGAGGTAGCAAGATGGTTCATTTAGTTGTGCGCTCTAAGTTGTCATATGCTTTGATTATAATGACCACATTAAGGATATTTGCCTCAGTGTATCTTGCCTATTTGATGAACTTTAAAGTACATAGATTTAGAGTTGATCTATTATCTATCATGACCTGTTTGATGACAAAATAGAAAACCATGACAACTATGCGAAGTGAAGTATATGATCGGGTTCAACTATTGGGAGGTTAGAGGTTTTGAAGGATAGAGCATGTGATGGGGATGCATGCCTCATCGAGAGTACTGTCGAGGATCTCTTGATAAAGTGGGCTTGTTCATAAGAGATCTAGAGTGGAAATCTAAGTTGGCATATTTCCAAGGTGTTCCAAGATATTATATTGTGGTCCTAATGGGGGTGGTCCTGATGAAGGTGGTCTCAATGGTGTAGGTATAGATGCGCCAACTATATCGATTCGAGCTCATTGAGTGGTAACCACACATTGGGTGTCTGGGCCTATGATGTTTATAACATTGATAGAAGGCTCAACTTGTGATATGCATCCGATGAGGTTTCCATAGTCCAAGTATGTCGAGGTATAGTTTTGAGACTTGTATCGGTTATCTCCTTATTTTTTTGGAGTATTGTTGGGTTTGTTATTGACATGAGTGTTTGTAGGTGCCTTGCCTACATTTGTGTTATGTGGAGGAAAAACATTTTGTTATATCACTAATCCTACATTTGGTGAGGCTTGTGCCCCACTGTGATCTCTTTTTGATCAATAAGGTCTTGAGTTGCATGCATTTGAGGGTGGTGTTCCCTTTGACATGATGGAATTTGTAAAATTCATTATCCTTATACCGGGATTCCCTAGACTAATTAGGTTCTAAGGGTTGCATCTGTGGGTGTCAAATAAGATTATCCTTGGCTAGTTTCTCAAAAATTGTGTCAAGGGGTACCCCGAATGGGATGTATACATGAGGTTGTCTCTGAACATGTGGTTTAGGTCCAGCCAAAAGTGTGATAGCATTAGTCTAATTTTTATGGCTATGTATCTGGACATTGTGTTGATTGTTTTGCATAGGTGGTTGTTGATAGATTGGTGGTTGTTGCTAGTAAGGTTGTTGTTGAAAAAATGTGGTGGGAATTTTGGCCGTTGACTTGATGATATGGACATGTCGAGTGTCGGTGATGCCATCAATAACTATGTTCTTATTCTTATTCCAATACCATGGTTTTTCATTGCTTGGACCTCGCTCCTGGGTGTTTTCCTTGTAAATTTTGACATCACCATCCTTGATGAGCCCTTGCTCATGTTCCATCCCTTTTTCCTTAATGTCTTTATATGTTTGTAAACAATTCATAACCATGTGATGGGAAAGATTAGGACGTGTGTTGTTAATGAACATCTTGACAAGGTGATGTTTGGGGATGGTGCATGAGATCCGAGTTGTGAGAGTTTGCCAATGTTGTAAGTATTTTGCAAGGCTTTCTCCTCTCTTTTTCTTGGTATGAACTACGCCCACTACAGATAACTCATTCTCGACTAGATGAGCATATTGGGCCACAAAGGCTTCAGAAAGATCAACAAAAGTCTTAATGATACCCTAGGGTATATGATAGAACCATTTGAGGGCAGGGCCTCCTAAGCTTTTCGAAAAAAGTTGCATGAGGAACACATCATTATAGGCCACTTCTTGGCAGTGCATATAGAATTCCTTGACATGTGTGACTAGGTCACTTTTCCCTCTAAATCTATCAAACTTTGGGATCTCAAAATCTTTAGGAAAAGGTGTCATCGTAATGGTTTTGTCGAATGGATATGGACAATAATTTTTTAATTTTAAAGTTTTGGAGTCTGTCCCATCCTTGAGGTCTTTGAGAGCATTTTTCATCTCTTCCCATTTAGAGTTTACAAGTGGGGTAATGGGTGCCCCCAGTCCAGGTGCCGCCAATGTGAGGTATATAGTAGATGTTGAAGGCTGATATGGAAAACCTTGACTACCATATGGTGATGGCTGAAAAATGGGTTGCGCTACTGTTGGGATAGATGCTATTTGTTGTTGGAATGTAGTTTGGGCATACTATTGCATATGTTGGATAGATTGTTGATGGGGAACATAGGTGTGAGGTTGTTACCCTACTAGATAATCCTACGATGATTCCTAGGTATACTGCTGCTGTGATGATTGTGGCTGAAAAGATGGTAGCATAGGCAATACTTGGGCCATGCTTTGGGAATGTATTCCTTGACCAATATATGTTGGTTGTGCTCCTACTTGAGAAAGCAACTGAGTATTAATAGGTGCTAAGTAATTGATGTGAGGAAGAGGGTTCACAACCAGGTACTATGATGGAGGGGTGATTTGGCTATTACCTAAGGGTGGCATAGAAAAATAATTGGTAATATGGGGTAATTAATAGACTTGAGGAGGAAGGGATGAATGTGACTAAGGTATGGACATGGATGCAGTGCTAAAGGTGACACTAGTGGCAGGCCCTCATGCTATTCGAAAACTCCAAGGTCCTAAAGGAAATGAGGCTGAAGTACTTTGGCTAATGAAAAATGGGTTGATAGTGATGTTGGGTGGGATGGAAGATGAAGTATTCGACCCTAATGGAGGCATTCCTATAGTGTACTGGGATGCAGGTTGGATGTTTATGGTACTCATGAATGGATTGGATGTGGTTTGAGATGGAAGGGAAAATGCAGTGTTGCTAAGTGAAAAGGGGGTATATTGAGAAGTAGGGATATGGGTGGTGAAAGCAGGTGTAGATGGTATACTTGTGGTTGGTTGGGATGTGGTATGAACTAAGGGTTGAGTGAGGACGGGTTGAGTGTTTTGTGGAATGGGAGCATTGACTTGGGTTGAAGGGATATTCGGGTCTAGGGATATAAGTGTATGTGAGAAAATGATTTCTTTAGGTGCAACTAGGGTGGAGGGATTACCTAAGATGCAAAAGAGAGTGTTTGAAAATGTTCCTAGTGATATCAAGGGAGCCTAAATGATGTGGTACTAAGTAAAGGAGATTATGTTTCCCTTCTGTGTGAATATGAAAATGTGATGGTGATATCAAACCCTAAGGTAGTCTCGTGACCTTTTGGAAGGAAAATGGGGATCAAGTGTGTACCCATACCTTTTGCTCAAGGTGATGTGGGACACAAGTGATAGTTTATCCTAAATAGTGGTTAGTTTAAGGATATATATGATAGTGAGATGGATGGGGATTTATTTAGGGAAACAATTCTTTTAATGGAGTGATGCTAAATGCTCTAAGTGATGAGTAAATAATGAAGGATACTAGGGCTTAATGATGCTAATTTTGGAGGATTTCTGAAAACCTAAAGTTGATGACAAAAATGGAGGAGATGATTCTAACAAATGCTTAAATAGGACAAAGAGCTATGTGAAAGGCTAAGCTTATGAGGAGATAAGTACATAAGTGTGTGTGGAAAAAGGACCTAATCAGAGTAGGTAACACTAGAGGTATCAATAAGGCTATGGTTGACAGCTCATCAGAGAGTTAAGTTATGAATTTTGTAATCCCACTCAATTTGTAGTGTAATGTCTGCACCGTCTTTCTCAATTTGATCTAGTTTAGCAATCCTTAGGTTGGGGATATGTTTCTTATGTTTTGCTTCTCTTTCCTTGTAAACTGGTATTTGTGGAAGTTTAACCTTTTCGAACTTGGTCTTGGTTTTGCCTGACATGAGATAACTCTATGAGATTTGATCACAACTATGGGTTTTTAGAGGTAGTGACTGTGAGGAAACTTGGCAATAAAGAATATAACCGTTTCCACATAACCCATAATAGATCTAAAATAAACACGGAATTAAAATCCACATGCAAGAGAATAGAAAACATACCCACAAAATTGTGACACAAGATATACCCTGGGAAACCCTCATTGAGGGAAAAACCCAGCCTCCAAAAGCATCCATCATCATGTATTATTTAGCAAAAAAAATACCATTTCCATACAACCATGGAAGCCTTCATGGCCATAGCCACAACCGAGCAAACTATGTGAACAAGCATGAATCCACACATCCCATGCCATGCTTTCAACCTTCACAAATGCTCCCTTGGCTAACCTGTCAAGCTTTGTCCCACTCGACTCTTGCCTTTCTCCTCTTCACTCTCTACAACAACTACCCTTGTGGCTACTTATATAGTAGCAAGTCCCACAAAACCACTAAGTGGTATTACATAAATATGTGCTAAAACCATGTGCTACCTAACCCACTGACCCCACATTTAATATTGGGCATTTAATTCTTTCCCCCAATATTAAATAATTACATAAAATATTATCACAATGTTACAATACAACTCATCAAAAATATTCCATGGGAATCTTTACATGTTGCACATCCATCTAGGTACAATAAAATAAAATATAACAATATTATGCAATGTGTGCAACACCCATTATCTCAACAATCTCCCACTTGTTGTATACATTGCATAGGGTCAATCCGTAGCCACATAAATGAACAAGGGAACAATCCCTCCCAGCACATGCACCATCATGGATCAAAATACACCAAGTGCTTCATCCTGGTACCCGCAACAAAATCAAAGTATCCAGCATCTCAAACATGAATGATCTCACCTCCTATTATGCCACTACCACCGAACATACATAGAAGCCATCCAAAGAGAAAGCCACCCAATCTGTCACATTAGAAAATCATAAAATCCTGTACCAACTGAAATTCCAAGCACAAAAAACTTGATCCAAAGGTAATCACATGTATCCGTAGTTGTTAAAATATCCATAGCTGAAATAGCACCCACAACAAGTGCCAAACCCATCCAACTATCCATACCTCAAAGGTATAACAAGTGAATTCTCATATCACCGACATATCCAATCTATAACCTGCAATCACAAGCCTCAAGAGCAATACCTACCACATATATACCAAGAAGCTCCCACTGCAAAAGATAATGTCAAATCTATAACCAATCCACTCACAACATCTCAAAGAAGTGAATCCATGTAGTATCAAGGACATCCACAATTCATAATCCAATATCCTGCAAAAACAACTCTCATAACAAGTCTCCAATGCTCTCCCAAGTTCACCACAACCAATAGAGGAAAGAGATAAAGAAATAACCATGTCATCTCTCACATGACATACATGAGCACAAACCAGTGATCACAATCTCTAACCAATCTCAAATCCAATGTAAGCAAAACTGAACATCCAGGAAGATAACCAAGACCAGAGAAACCATGCAAATCATTACCAATATCATGTCCTTCTACACACACCTCTAGATGTAAATTGTGCAAGTATGATCTCCTCCATAAAACCCCAACAAGAAGCCTCAACAACACCCAAACCATACCATATAACTAATCATGGATGTAAGCCTCTCACAAGAAGATCAAACTCAATAAACCATTCCTAAACCAAGGAATAACCATTCCTAATCCAAGGAATATGCCCAATATAAAACCATCTCCCAAACTCAACCAACATAACAACATATGCACATGGAGATAACCAATGCTAAACCATCTCTCAAATGAACCCTCTAGAACTAACTCGTGTACCATAGCTCAAGATCCATATCCATGAAAGACAAGCATAAATATAATGCAACTGAGAGAAAACAAGTAGCAAACCGCCGAGTAGACCAAGAGTGGGGAATGAGAATGCTCATCAAGATACCCAAGTCTCCAACCAAGACTCATCTAAGAACAATCTCCTCTCAAGTCCATATCAGATGACTGCCCCTCGGACTTCCTGTTGAAACCATCAATCGTCCCAACAAATACTTCTCTAATCCAAGAGAAAATCAGCGTCACCACCGTCTCTAAGTATCCATGAGCACCTGTAACCAATCAATCCATGCCAACTCCAAATGCAACATAGCAATATCATGAAGTATCCAGCTTATGATCAGTGTACTCAATACCAAGAAACTAAACCAAGATCAATGTCAAAAGTTCCAACCATGGCCTCAGGAACATAAACATGACAAGATGATCTTACCATCTCAACTAAAGAGATAACATGCTCCATATGAACACACCATAACATGTCACAACTCTAAATGCGTATCAAGAGTGTACCATGACATAATAATGAAACCATCCTCATACCAAGGATAACATGTCAAATAAAAGCATAAACCACACCTTTACCAAGAACCCTATGAGTCCTCAAGATACAACCATCTCCACACACCATGAAGAACCATCTCCACATACCATGAAGAACCATCTCCACATACCATGAAGATAACCAAGAACTCCATGAGTCCTCAAGATCTAACCATCTTCACACTCCATGAAGATAACAAGTGCACCATGCAAATGTCAAAGACGCTTCTGCAGCAACAGGATCTAAGACAAACCTCCAACATATGCAAACACTCAATAAATATATCAATGCCAACAACTCCCACTCAACCGTGGTACCAAGTCACTTATGGCATCATAAAATCCATCATCTCCAAACCAAGAAGATATAAACCAAACCATGAACTAATCCTACACTATCACCCCATCACTGTCACAAGCTCCCACTAAACCGTGTATCCAAGCTATCCATGACATAATGATGAAAAATGCCATCCTCTATCAACGAAGAAGATATACCACCATAACTAAATAAAAAATCCAAGCTAATGAACATTAAGGACGTACCTGTATAACCAATCATGTCATGCCAAAATCCATGACACCATGATCACATCCATGAACCGAGCATCTGGTTCTCAATATGTCCAACCTGTCAGCATAAAATAGTCAACCACAATCCTCCACCATGACTGTACCTGGTAACAACATCTCATCCCTTCTACATGAAGAAAATAGTAAATCATGTGACTTAGGTCATAGACAACCCAAATCCAAGACACCAATCTGAATATGCATCAATAATGAAAGATCAATGGGCAAAGACAACCCATAACCAAGCCATAAATGCAACCTATAAGTATAGACCGCTTACAACACTGCACAACTTGTAGACCCAACAAGTCATCATGCATATCCAAACCAAACACTGATAACCATATCATCATGAGACCAAACTAAAATATGAACTGAGTATACAATGACATCAAATCTTAAATCTCCAATGCCATAAACTCACAATGTTACCATTGTCAAAATATACCTATAAGCTATTTAGATCAATATATCACCAAATAAATCATGCCAAACTTGCACCAAATCTGAATCAATGTGTAGATCTCTCCAAGAGCTTTCCGTTGACTACTCGAAGTCCAAAATCCGACTCCGTATGCCCAAGTTATGCCCCAATTCGTGCTCAAAATAAATGACATCTGACTTTAGGGCTCTCAAAACCTGACAAAATATCAAAATCATAGAACCAAACTTACACCATCTTGTAGTGCTTTGAATTAGCTTTCCAACGCCTATAAGAACTCTAAAATCTGATATTCTGAGAGAAAGTTATGGCCGTTTTACTAAAACTGTCTTTTTACCATTTTCAGTACGATTTTTTATTTTTTATTTTTTCAGTGACGAAAATTCTGACGGGATTAAATTTGACGGCCATCATGGGCTGAAACCAAAAAAATCTTTCATTTCCTCTGAACATGGCCAAACTCGGGCATATTATATATCAAAATTTATGGAAATGTCGACCCGGATCCAATGGTGAGGTCTTTTTTTTACCCAGGAGGTCATTTCTGTAAGCTACTCCCCAAAACCCTCATTTAAATGAAACATCCGAGAAAAATTCTTTTGTCCAACAATTTCCCATGCCCAAATCTTTTAACATCCCATCATAACAACAAATCCAAAACCCTCAGATCTGCAATAAATCATTCATATATCTTTCCCTTTCTTTTATCCTCTCATGCATTCCCATGGATTCAATCTAGGGTTACAATAATAAAACCATAGCTCTGATACCACTTGTAAGGAAACTTGGCAATAAATAATATAACCGTTTCCACATAACCCATAATAGATCTAAAATAAACACGGAATTAAAATCCACATGCAAGAGAATATAAAACATACCCACAAAATTGTGACACAAGATATACCCTGGGAAACCCTCATTGAGGGAAAAACCCAGCCTCCAAAAGTGGTTGGGTGATGCGACGCACTCCCCTGTCCACAGGTGGTTAATTATGTGGTGTTCCATGTTCACTAACAGTCATGGCTTTTGGTGCAACGGTAAATGGGCCCTACAATTGGTATCAGAGCCTGGTTTTGGCCTGGTCATGGGTTCAAATCTCCTCGGTGCCATCCCGACCCGCGTAAGCACCTGGTATGCGCGTCGAGGGGGAGATTTTTGGGTGATGCGACGTGCTCCCCTACCCACAGGTGGTTAATTATGTGGTGTTCCATGTTCACTAACAGTCATGGCTTTTGGTGCAACGGTAAATGGGCCCTACAGTGACTATGCTAAGTATAACTTTTACCCTAGGGTTGAAAACATAAATCAGTTGAGGAGTAACTAGGTTTCAAGAAATGGTGTATTTATGTAAAAGGGGCAAAGTGGTTTGGGTGTTTTTAGGATGTAAGTAGTAAAGTGGGACAAACTAGGCTTAGGATTGTTGCGAATAAACTTGCTAACAATCCTCTTGAACAAAGGTAAGGATGACCTATTTTGAAGATGAATGGTTTTTTGAATCATTACAAAGAAAGCTTTTAGTCAAAGAAAATAGGTAACAAATATATTTTGAAAAAGATAAATTTGGACCAAGGAGAATAAAGTTTTTTTGCAATTGAACTTTGCTAATAGCTATTTTTGAGATAACAAGGATAGTTTTGAAAAAGGTAGAGTTGAACCAACGAGACTAAAGTTGTTGTGAATGGACTTTCTAACAACTATTTTTGAAATTACAAGGATAGGAATTTTTCTAATGTGATGGATTATGAGCAAACAATTTCTCAAAGAACAAAGCAACTTTGAGAAAGACAAACAAGTGATCTCTTTAGCAAAAGGATTTGATAGTAACCATAGAAAATGTGTATGTTTTTAAAAATGTTTTTCACAAGTCTTTTGTACAAATAAGACAATTCAAACACACGCTTCATCCCTAAGGTCAATATTTTGGTTGCAATATGTTATTCAATGGCCTATAACTTGATGTCTCCTAATTCTAGTGCAATATGTCCCTTTAATCAAAGAGGTGATTCGATACAAGAGTCAATCAAAAAATGATACACATCAAAGAATCTTCAAGGCATGGAAAATAGAAGTCCCCCTTCTATGGGAACAACAACCCTTGGAGATGAAACCCAAGTAGCCTTATGCCTCTATCAGGGGAGCACAATGGTGAGTAATCTTGGGGGATGCTATTTCCCTTGCACTATGAATTATCATACCGAGGATAAAATCATGATGACTAAAATGGGGTTGTAAATAGGTCTTTGGAGTCTTTCCAAAAGGTTGTTACATATGTGATCCACTTAAGGATCTATTCTAGACATGCTGAAATTGTGGGAATGTTTTCCCACCTCAGGCTACCCCCAAAAACACATTGCCCGAACTTGGGAGATAGAGTGAGAAAGTTCACCTTTCCCTTCATTTATATACCATCCAAATTTTTAATGGTTTGAGCTTCTCACCAAAGGGGATGCACTTCCCAGAGGTGGATGAACTCACTAGAAGCACTCCTAGGTTGCTGTGACTGATCTTGCTAACAACTTTTGGTAAATGCATTGTATACTTTAAGGTCTTAGTTTGCAGAAAAATAGAGAAGACAAAGATGTGCTAGAGGGCACAATCTCAAAACACTCAAGGCACTTGGTTCATTTCTATTTTGGATGCTTTAGTGTATCCTGGCAATTAGTTTTGAAGACACGTGATTTTAGCATTCAATTGTTCATTTCCAACTTCACAACGATGGCCAACAAAATAAATCATGTCAACAAAAGGAAATCGATTGAGAAAGCTTTGAAAAGGAGGGAATAAGAGTGAGTTTATCCTTAGATCATTCAAGATTTGATGAATTCATTTTAAGCCCTAAAATTGAAGTGTTTTCACATAATGTTAATTTGCACCTTTAAACGAAATGTTCATCGTATTGGTTCAATTTTTAACACTTAACATTCGAGAGTGGATTTTGTAATTCACTACTCAAACATTCCAACAAAAGCGTTCTCAGATCTAAAAATGCATTCCATCTTAAAAAGCTGAAATTTGTTCATTTTTAGCACTTAAAGACTGATTTTCTAGCAAGCATTGTAAGAAAACTTGCAATACATGTTAGAATTCTGCTCCTAGAGATACCTGGGATAAAAAATATCATGAGTTTGTCACTGGTTGGTTAAATCAGTGAACCCATGGGTTTAATTTGTGATCCCATAGTTTAAAATTCATGGGATTGAGGTACAAGGAACTGGTGAAAATGTAGAAAAGCAGGCCACGAGTAAAATGTAACAAGGTAATCTCGAAAGTTTATGGGGGAGCGTTCCTACAAATAGATGTATTTGTGGGTTTGATGGAAGGGAAAAGAAAGTGGGGTTTGGGGTTTGATTGATTTGGTTGACGTTCCTATAGGTTTTTACAACAATCTCGTTGGTAAAATCTGGCATTCCCGCGAGAATAAGGTTAGCGAGAATGTTGGAGGTATTTTTTGGTATCACGTGTGATGGGGTTTAAGACAAAGCATGATCCCACCCTCGTGGTTTTGTGTTCCCACTAGTAAAGGATCACAATTTCATGGTTGTGGGTTTACAATTTCATAGCTGTGGGATCACGAACAAAAGTGGTTCAAAGGTTGTTTTAATCAGGATTTGCTTTTATGGCCAGGAATGCGCTGCCTGATTAGATACTTTGATGCCTGCAAGAAATGTTAGTAGACCACCCATGTATGCAAACAAGTGTAAAATGTTAGGTTGGATAGTTTAACATAAATAAGCAAAAAATGTGATTATAGTGACCCGAATGTGAGGTCCACAGGGCATGCCAAACTATATCAGCTAATTTAGTATATGTAATATTGAATACTACTATAAATAAAAGCATTCACAATAACCAAGAGGATCAACACTTATGATAGGATGAGGTTAACACTTAGAAGGAAGGAAAACCAAGAATGGTAAGCTCCTTGGGTGTAACCTACGATGATGTAGATATGTCCTTGATGGATAGGGGATGTATGCTCACGATGTGTTCAAGCTTCCAACAGATGTGTATTTTTATCAAGCGTGTAGATGGGTAAGGGTTTTAACAATGGAGGTGTGGATGGATTTTAGCATGGTGATGTTGAAAAGTGGTTGTGATGTAGTGGTTAGTGGGCTATTATAAGTTTGCATGGAAGTGGATGATGGATTTTGAGAGGGAAGGGTATCATCTATAGGACAAGGGGTAGTAAGATGGAGGCTCAAGATGCAAGGATGCAAGAATGGTGAGGGAGGGTTAGGATGCTTTGAAAGAAGAGCACATGGATTGTGCTTGTTCAGGGCTCTAGCCTTGTGATAAGTGTCACAAGGTGATTGGGTGGTCAAAATGGAGGTTCAAGGGGAGTAATGAGGGAGGATGAGTGTGTAAGAGGGATGTAAGAGCCATTAATGGTATGTAAGAGCCATTAATGCTCTTGGATAGGGATGGAAGAGGACAAGGGAGACTTGTTGACTTTGGCTTGGGTTAGCAAGTCTTAATCCTTATTTAAAGTTGTGCACATGTTTAGGAGGGGGACTAGACTTAGCTTAGGAAAGGGTATAGGGGGCAAGTGACTTAGCTTTGATGGGATGGGTTAGTTAGGTGGCTAAGTAAAGTTAGTATGGGTGAATGGGTTGGATTAGGGGTAAAGATAGGGTTTAGGGGTGTTTTAGGGTTTAGGAATGATTTATTTAATAAATGGGGGATGTGGGATTAAATTAAATAGATTTGGACATTTATTTAATTTAATAGAGGAATAGGGTTTTAATTGATAAATTGATCTTGGGTTATCATCTAATTTTATCAATTGGAATATAGTTAATTTAATTAATTAACTAGGGGATGATGATTAATTAATTAAATAATAAATATTTAATTAGTAATGTCCTAAGAGATGACTGAATAAGATTACCTAGTGATGTAATTAGATTTAGGTGTCTACATTAAGAACATGTAATATGCTATTATATTTTATTTGTATTTTTTGATAGACTATGGTAGTTGGGTTTGAAGGCTTTAATCAAATTCTTTTGCTCCTTAGACCTATACTAGACTGTAGCTATGGTGTGGTAAAGAATGGCCTATTCCTCTCTATTCCATCATTGAAAATTCAATATTCTTTGAAAAGAGAGGGATAGATATGTGTATTATAAGATTACTTTTCTATTTTCCTTACCACTTACCATGTCTTGCAAAACTCAATCATTTTTGAGGATAGGCATACACATGTGACTAACTTGGTATTCATAACGACACATAATAACATTGATCTAATGAAGTGTAGAATGATATAGAAGGTGTTTGGAGATTTTTTTGAAGCATCCCCTAAGAGTTTGCAAAGTTATTTCAATTGGGTTGCCATGAAAACATTGAATTTGTGGAAGTCTTAATTGTTTAGGCTTTAAACCCTCATTTCTTGGGTAATTTGGGGTTTCACACCTTAGAAGCAACTTGAGAGTTTGAAACCTTGGAATTTGAGAGATCTTCAAAATGGGTTTCTAAATATCAAATTAGATTTGGGACTTTTTTGGAGAAATTTGGAGTTGTTAGCCAAAAACTAGTTATTGATGTCTAACTGTATTGGGCTTGTTTTAGGCCTAAGTGATAGTTCATATTGTGGGAATTGGAGGTCAAGCTAAAAAATTTGGGAAAATTTGAAAACATGTCCAATTTTTTTTATAATGGCACTAGAATTCTCCTTGGATGCCTTGTAGCCATGGGTGATGAAAGATCCTAGTGGGTGCTTGCAAAGGTTGAAATGAAGATAAGGAGTCAATTGGATTTGGGTTGAGTTGTGTGTGTGGGAGTAGGAACAAGGAGATTTTGTGATTTGGGAAGAGACCATCACCTATTTATCTTGTGGCTAACTCGTCGTGAATGTTGCCTTAGATAAAGCATAACTTGTCTAGACCAAGTTGGACTTTTCCTTGTCCTGGTTCATCCTTAATTGCATCAAATTGGTATCAGAGTCATACCAAACTATTTTGTGTTCATTGTATTTAGTTTTATAGATTGATAGGATAGTATGCTTCCTAAAAGGGTGAAGTGTTTGGAAAGGGTGATTGAACAAATTGAAAAAATGATTTAATAAAAGTGGGAAGAGAGGTTAAAAAAGATGAGGAAAAAAATGAAGGCCAGGGAGAAAAATTTTGATAGTGAAGAAGAGTGGGAAGAGAAGGACGAATGAGGGGAACATAACCAAGAACCAAAATCTTCAAGCAATAGAGTTGAAGATGAGACTAGGCAGAATCAACAAGCTTTCCTAGATGCTATAAGAGACTCTAAGAAAGAGGATGTCAAGGTTGAAGTGTCTACTTTTAGTAGAAAAATGGATGGAGAAGAACCAATTGATTGGATAGAAACATTAGATACTTATTTTGACCTAAATAAGGTGGATGAAGAAAAGAAGGTTAAGTATGCAAGAACAAAGCTCAAGGCTTCTACAACCATTTGGTGTAATTATAGTCAAAATGAGAGAGAAAGGAAGGGAAATAAGCCTATTATAAAGTGAAACAAAATGGTTGCTATGATGAAGAGAAAATTCATGCTAGCAAATTTTGAAATGTAAATGATGATGAAGTTCCAGAATCATAGGAAAAGAGAGCAAGATGTTGCCACCTATACTGAATAATTTCATAGGTTGAGCATGAGGGAAAACCATAATGAAGATCAAAAGGAATTTGTGGCCAGGTATGTGAATGGATTAAAATATAATATCCAAGATGAAAGTAGTCTAGTTCTACCTAAAAATGTGGATGCGTGTTTTTAATTAGCCATTAGGGTTGAGGGGAAACTCAAAATGTAAGGTGATCATAGAAATAGAGGAAGAGGAGATAGGACCATCAATAGGGGATAGGCAACTATGGAAAAGGACAAAGTAGTAATAATGAGGAATCTTAGAGCAGTGAATTCAGAGGAGAGAACAATCATAGAGTTGGAACAAGTTATATGGGATATATATCTTTTAATAAAGGTAGAGGACACTATGGAGGATGAGGCAAAAAATTCATAGGTAAGTGCTACAATTGTTATCAGTTTGGGCATACCAAACATTAGTGTCCTAGTAGACCATCCACTTCATTTGTAGCTAGAGATGGAAGAAATCAACACATTTTGGAGGATGAGACTAGTAACAACAATGTTAATGCACCGCTTGGAAGTTCAAAACCTATTCTCGATAGTGAGAACATGATGATCACAAGGAATCTTCTAAAAGTTCCATTGAAGTAGGAGCCTCCTCAAAGAAAATCCTTTTTTAGAATCCAAGAAAATGTCTATGGAAAGCTTTGCAAAATGATTATGGATTTAGGATCAGTTGAGAATGTTGTGTCAATATAAATGGTGGAGAAGTGCAACCTTAGGAGGCTACCCCACACATGAACTCATAAGATCTCTTGCCTCATCAAAAATTAAAGCTAGACTATAGAAGAATAGGCATAGGTTGAATTTAAAATAGGTGAGTGTAAAGATATATTCTTTATGAAATTATCGAAGTGGATGCATGTCATCTAATGCTAGGTAGGCCATGATAATTTGATGTTAAAGCTCAACATGATGGAGAGGAAAACACTTTCCTAGATTACCAAAAATGGTAGGAAGTTTCAAATGAATTCTCTTCCTGAAAAACATGGCAAAGAGAAAGGTGGATAATTAGTGATGTTAGTATAAGGAAAGGGATTTTTGAGTATGACAAAGGAGGAAAATTTTCAAGGTTATGTAGTAGTTCTTAAGCCCATAGATAATGTAAAGAAACAAGAATCATTGCCCAAGGAGGTAGACAATCTAATCAAAGAATTCCCTCTTATTGTTGCAAGAGAGAAACTTGAGTCATTTCCATGAATCAAAAGCATAAGTCATCAAATTGACTTAATACTAAGGGCCACTCTAGCTAATAAGGATTCCTACAAGCTAAGACCCCAACAAAATGCAAAGATAAGTAACCAAGTGCAAGAGTTACTAGACAAAGGACTGATAAGAAAAAGTTTTTAAGTCCTTTTGTAGTGCCATCATTTTTATCCCCTAAAAAGGATGGAAAGTGGAGGTTGTGTGTGGAATCAAGCAATAAAAAAATGATCATAAGATATAGGTTCCCAAAGCCAAGGATAAATGACCTATTAGACCACTTGGGTAGATCATGCTACTATTCAAAGATTGATCTCAATTTTTTTTTTACCATCAGACAAGAATTATAAATGAAGATGAATGAAAGAAACATTCAAAACCAATGAGGGGTTATATGAATGACTTTTCATGCCCTTTGGGTTGAGGAATGCTCCAAGAACCTTTATGAGATTGATGAACAATGACCTAGTGTAGTTTATTGGTAAGTTTGTTATTGTATACCTTGATGATATCTTGGTATTTAGTAGGTCAAGGGAGGAGCACCTTGAGCACTTGAGATTGGTTATGCAGAAGCTTTAGGAGGAGAAGTTAAAGATTAATTTGGAAAAGTTTGAGTTTCTAAAAACTGAACTTATTGTTATATGACATGTTTTACATGTGCAGGTGTTTGTAATTGTACCTTGTGTTAGCTTGCTTGGATTTGTGACATGGTAGCACCAATTCTTTTTCTTCTCCATGATGATGGTCCAAAAAGACTCTTCTTCAAAAGTCTTACATGTTTTTCTTCCATTGAGTTGTAGTTCTACTTCCTTTGGAAAATGACGATAATTCATACTTGATAAAATACTTATATATTATCATATGATCATATTGCCCATGAAGTTACTAGATCCCTCTGTTCTCTTTATATGTTTTGTACTTTTTTCCTTTGATTTTTCTTCTCTTGGGGGCATTTCATAGTGAAAATTTCTTTTTGTGGATGCATGTATGGCTTACAATCACAGAGTAGTAAATATGGATTTGAAGTATAACTTAGGGCACTTTGGCCTTGGACGCTTGGTATGCTTCCTGGGTTATCCTCAAAGCTATGCATTACTACTTCATCAACTTTTTTGCACACACCTCATGAATCCTTTTATGCATTATGCACAATCCTAAAGAAAGGATTCCCCATGCGCACCTTCAATTTAGGAAGTGATCATCCTTAATATTGGGTCTCTCTTCTTTGTACACACATATGCTAAATCTTATACATGAGTAACACATACAAGGTTGTTAAATGACATTTATGGGTAACACATCTAGACATATATGCTAAATTTATATATGAGTAATGCACAAGAATTTTCCATATCTCGTATATATTAAACACATTCAAGCACAACATGCTAAATCTAATACATGGGTAACATATTTTTTTCTTTTATTTATCTGTGATTCACACTAAGATGTACATTTCTCATTGATGAATTAATCACATCTCTTCTCTTACAACTTCTTTCACTCAATGATTTCTCTCTTATTATGATCTTGGAGTTAGTAAGGACTCAATCCCTTGGGGGCTTGAAGGATTATTTATCTCTGGGATTGTGATAAGATCGTCTCATGCCTTGTACTTTACTTTACTAAGAGTTTGGATGGAGTCCACACTTGTTTCATGCAAGGGTCCACAAATACTACTATTTTTTTTGATAAACTTTCTATAAAAGCTAGCCAAACTATTAAAATATCTTACCTCTGTAGAACTCCTTGGGATAGGTCATTTGAGGATAGCCTTCACCATCTCAAGGTCTATTTTTTAGGCCATCTTCTTAAACTAAAAATCTCAAACCTTCTATTGAAACTACAAATTCCAAATACACTAACTCCACCTTCACAAAACTTCACTCATTCAAATTAATTAATAATTTGTCTTACCTTAACCTCTCAGACACCCTAAGAATATGCATTATATGCTCCTCCAATATCTTACTTAATATTAAAATATCATCCAAATAAACAATTACATACTTACCCAAAAACTCTTTGAATACCTCATTCATGAGCCACATGAATGTGCTTGGTGCATTGGTTAGTCTGGTTATATTAGAGCAGTGAGCTCTAGGAAAGTTCCCAAATGCATAATCATTCCTCATTGCACCTTTAACAAGGTTTTATATGGGCTCATACATCATCATGATGGTTTGGCCCTACCAAGGTTTTTCCCTTAATCGAGTTTTCCTTGAGAACAAAATATTGCTATTATGCGTAGTGGTGTAATTTGTTTTGCATATATATATATATATATATATATATATATATATATATATATATATATATATATATATATATATATATATATATATATATATATATATATATATATATATATATATATATATATATATATATATATATATATATATATATGTTTTCTAATGCTTTTTGGCATTTATTTGCTTTCAAAAGGGTGGAAATAAAACCAAACTACTCATGTGTTTTGCATATCTTTATAGAAACTATACCATACCTATTTAAGTCCTTTCCTCAAGCACTTATTGCCTTATTTGTTTGACTTCACCATGCCTTGGTTTGAGAATTTGAAGCCCTGACTCGTGGGAAAAAATCTTGATGCCTTTAGGATTGGAGCCCCAAGAAGCGATAAAAACATTGGCCTCTCTTTGGCTCCAAAAATAATTCCACTAAGTGTTGGACAATCATCATGTGTTGTTCAATTTTCACATTGCTTTCAAGCGTCCATTTCATCAGTTGAATTAAAGTTATCATCATTTGCTTGACACTTCCATAAGGTTTAATTGGAGCTTTCCAAAAATTAAGTTTGAAAATCACACTTGATTTCACCTCACCCTTAACCATTTTTATTAGTTTTCCCATTAGATTCCACCCTTGAGTTTGAGAGGTCCAATTCTTGGGAAGAAATCAATATGTCTCCAGGCTTTCTTGGAGGCCCAAAAAGAGGTAAAAAATTTGGCCTCTAGTAGGTTCCTTCATAAAGATTGATGTCAAATTTTTACCGAGTGTTCAAATTTAATTTTTAACAATTAGAGATTGAGTTGGACTCCAAGCATGCTCATGTTGAAGATGGTAGCTATGATAGAGATCTTTATCTCTGGAAATACAGACATTAGTACTGTTATTGTTACCTTTAGTTGAAAATGAAACTTATGTTCAAATTGTAATATTAAATTTAATGACATGTGTCATTTGACATGCATTGAGGCAAGGAAATTTAAAGAGTTGTTATTTTATTTGTAATAAAGGGGCTTGTTTTGGGAATTCAGAGAAACCTTCAGTTGGAATTTGAAGAGTTTCTCCTTATGTTATTTATATCGCATCAAGTGATAGGCATTGTATACTTGAACTTTTAATGATCAATAAAGGAAATATTTTGTTATGTGGTTGAGATTTTCCCTTCACTCTAGAAGGGTTTTCCTAGGATATTTACGTGTGTTTCTTGTTCCTTTTTGACTTTCCTTATTGTTGTTATCTCTATTTTCTTGGAAATTTTTTAACATGGTATCAGTGTCATGCTTTGATAACAATGGAAGGAAAATATGTATTGGTTATTCTCCCTTTGTTTGTCACACTCTGTTGCGTGCATTAATAAATTATGATAAGGGTTTAATCCTTGTTGAGTATTTTGATTATCGATTTGTGATTGTTTTTCTAATATGCATTTTGTTTTGTAGGTCGAGTGATTTTAAATGATGTAGGAGCATCCTGGGTATAAGGGCAATCTTTCATCACCCAAAAATATTTTATTTTCAATCTTTTCTATTTTAATAAGGACTAGTAGACAAGGTAGTTACTATTTATGAGAACTTACTATTTTTAGTAAGTTTCTCATATGAGCTCAGAATGTTCTCATTTTCTACAGGAAGGTTCATTTTAGAGATATAAACCTACCATAAAAATTCCATTGCTCTAGCTTAAGTATTAGAGAAGCTATTATAGATTTTCGGTGGAAAAATTTGTAAAAAAATCTTCAGGCTCATCATTGGTGGCCTTAGAGTTCCTAGATGAGGTCCAAAAACTTGATGGAAGGGTGCTAACATGGTTCCAATCCTATAGATCATGAGCTAGCATTTTCAAAAAGTGGTTATAATAGCCAATCGGAGCAACGTTCATGAGTTCTGGCCTTCGAAAGTTGGGCTACCAAAATTTATAAAATAATTTTGTCAAAGATGTATTTGGCTGACTCTGTGTATTTTTAGGGTCCATCGACCCTAGGTATTAAGTTTGAGCATCTAGAACCTTCCCAAGTGACATAAAATTGTCTATTTAAGAAAGGCTTGAACATTGTCTAGGATAGCTCTGGGTGAGAGTTCGCAACTTGTCTTGCAAATTATTATACTAAAGGTGCCCATGTGGGTTAGCATATTTTATTTATGAATTTTTTAATTTTTCATTTTCGACGCAAATAAGAAATCCATATTTTGTTCTTGTTTTTGCTATTGTTTCTTTGTTTCTATTAAGAGTTTATGGTATTAAGGGGAGTCCCCTGCATCAAGTGGTATCAGAGCAAAAGTTCTTGAGTGTGTGGATAGATTGCTGATTGTGAGGCAATTTGCACCAGGACTATTGTTTGGGTTGAGCGTGTAGATAGATAGCCAATTGTGAGGTAGTTTACACTAGGGTTTTAGCGAAAGCACAAAAATGCCTCCATAAAGAGAGTGTAGCGAAAGAGCTGTAGGTGTTACACCTGAGGGTTTTCAAGCCCTCCAAAGGAAAATGAAAGCATTGGAAGAACACATGTGAAGAGGAATAAATCTTCTTGTAAGAGATGAAAGCGAGGATGAGGATGAAGTAGAAGAAAATGCCGAAGTAGAGGTAGTTCTAGATCTAGAGGAAGAGAGGCTTTTTAGGGCCATCTCCAAGATTAGAAAAAGACCTAAGTTTGAGGTTCCCACATTTTCAAGAAATCTTAACCCAGAGGAGCTGATCAATTCGATAAATGAACTGGAGGAGTACTTTGAGTATGAATATATTGATGATCTTGATAGGTTCAAGTTTGCGAAGGAAAAACTAAAGGGACATGCGAAGGTCTGGTGGTAGGAGGTTCAATTAGAGTGAAATAAAAAGGGAAAGGACAAAATCACTAGATAGGATCGGATGAAAGATAAACTAAAGTGAAAATTCATTCCTGTGGATTATGAGCTTGATCTGTTGAAGAAGATGCAAGGGTTGAAGCAAGCAAAAAATTTTGTTCAAGAGTATACCGAAGAGTTCTACTGAGTTCTCATTAGAACTGGCCATGCAAAAGCTGATAAGGAGAAAGTTTCCCATTATCTTAATGATTTAAGGCCCAACATTTAGGATGAGATGATTTTGGTTTGAATGAGTAGTATTGAGGAGGCATACCAGTTTTCCCTAAGAGTCAGGGAGAAATTGAGTAAGAAGTTTGACAATAAGAACAATGGAAGAGGTTGTGGTAGAAGATTTGGTGGATGATCTTATGGTGGTTGTAATGATGATCAAAAGAACAAGGATGAGGGTGGAAGTAGCAATCAGAACCAGAGGGGAAACAATTCCAATCATTTCTATGATCAAAACAATAGATATTAGACATGAAGAGGTAGAGGACAAAGATATGGAAGAGGAGGCTTCTGTGAGAAATGTTTTCACTACAGAGAAGAAGGGCATAGAGCATTTGAATGTACCCAACACCAAGAAAGGATAGATCAAAGAACATAAGGCCAGGCTAGAGTTGCACATGTTGATGAAGATGCTAGATCCTCACATTCTGAAGATGCTGAAAGAGGAGAAGTCCTAGTTAACCGGAGAGTCTTGCTGAGTGGTGAGAATGAACCTAAGCAAAGAAGGAGCTTGTTTCACATAAGGTGTAGATGTGAAGATAAGTGTTGTGATGTGATCATTGATGGTGGAAGTACTAACAATATAATTTTAGAAATGATGGTCACCAAGTTGAAGCCAAAGAGGCAGAAACACCTGCATCCATACTATATTGCTTGGGTTCAAGATGATCACAAGGTCATGGTTAATGAGTAGTGCTCAATGCACTTCAATATTGGAAACTACTAGGATGAGGTACTATGTGATATCATACCTATGGACAAATGTCATATGTTGTTGGGTAGGCCATGGCAGTTTCACAGGCATGCTGTACATGATGGGTGAGCAAATACCTACACTTTAATTAAGGATGGAGTGAAACATAAGCTAAAGCTGTTGAAGGATAAAGAAGAAAAGGTATGGAGTGCTGCCAGAATATGTTTTGTTGATGGGAAGGAGTTTCTTAAAGGTATGAAGCATGAGCATATGTGTTTTTTTATAATTCCTAAATATAGTAAGGAAGAAGTAGAGGAGCTACCTATAGAAGTTGTAGATATGTTGGGAGAGTTTTCTAATATTGTATCAGATAATGTACCTAATGGATTGCCCCTAGTGAGGAAGATCAGTCACCAGATGGATCTAGTTCCAAGAGCCAATTTGACAAATAAAGCAGCGCATCGAATGACACTAGTGAAAAGTGAAGAGTTGAACAAGCAAGTTCATGAGTTGTTGCAGAAGGGGTTGATTCGAGAGAGTTTGAGTCCATGTGCTGTACCAACAGTACTAGCACCAAAGAAGAATGGAGAATGGAAGATGTGCACAAATTCTCACACTATCAACAAGATCACAATAAAGTATAGATTTCCATTGCCAAGGATGGATGATATTATGGACTGTTTGAGTGGATCTTAGTATTTCTCAAAGATAGATCTGAAGAGTGGGTACCATTAGATTCATATTAGAGAAGGTGATGAGTGGAAGACTACTTTCAAGACAAGGGAAGGACTGTATGAGTGGTTAGTCATGCCTTTTGGGCTAACCAATGCACCAAGCACTTTCATGAGGCTCATGAATGAGGTACTGAAGGAGTTTCTAGGTAAGTTTGTCATTTTTTACCTAGATGATATTTTGATCTTTAGTAAGACATTGGAGGAGCATTTGATTCATATTCACAAGGTGTTTGAAAAGTTGAGGGAAGAAAAGCTTGACGAAGTGCAATTTTGTAAAGAAGTTGGTCTACCTGGGATTTGTAGTCTCAGGAGAAGGTCTAAAAATGGACCTAGAGAAAGTGAAGGTTATCCTTGAATGGCCTACTCCAAGGAGTGTGACAAAGGTAAGATCTTTTCATGGACTGGCTACATTTTACAAAAAGTTCATAAGAAGTTTTAGTAGTATTTGTGGACCCTTGACTGAAACAATGAGAGGAGATAGCAAAGAGTTTAAGTGGACTGTAGGAGCAGATATGAGTTTCAATCTATTGAAATAGAATGTCACTGAGCAACCTATTTTAGCACTTCTTGATTTTAACAAGGTGTATTAAGTATACTGTGATGCTAGTGGTACTGCAATAGGAGTTGTTTTGAGTAAAAAAGGTAGACATGTTGCTTATTTCAGTGAGAAGTTGAATGATGCAAAAAGAAAATATTCTATTAATGATCAGGAATTTTATGCTATAGTTCAAGCATTAAAGAAGTGGAGACACTATCTTCTTCCTAAGTAGTTTGTTTTGTATACTAATCATCAAGTTTTGCAATATTTGAATAGTTAAGGAAAATTGAGCAAAAGGCATTTAAAGTGGGTTGAGTTTTTGCAAAGTTATAAATTTTTTTTGAAACACAAAAATGGGAAGTCTAACAAAGTTGCAGATGCTCTTAGTAGAAGACAACTTTTGTTGACAGAAATGCAGATAGAGGTGGTTGGGTTCAAGGAACTCAGTACTTTGTAACCAGATGATCCTGATTTTGGTGAAGCGTAGAAGGCTTGTACATAACCTGTTACACTTGACAAGACAAAGTGGTTGGATTTCATGATCTAGGACAACATGTTTTTCAAAGGAAGCTAGTTGTGCATTCCCAGAAGTTTAATGAGAGAGAATCTCATCAAGGAGAAGCATAGTGGAGGATTGGCTGGACATTTTGGTAGAGATAAAACTATAGCCTTGGTTGCTGAAAATTAGTACTGGCCACAATTACAGTAAGATTTGACGAAGTTTGTACAAAGTTGCTGAGTATGTCAGATGGCAAAAGGAGTTAAGCAGAATATGGGGTTGTATCAACCACTACGAGGTTGTATCAACCATTACCAAGTATTCAATATCCAAGATCATGTGATTTTCTATGATAGAGAATCTAATGATCTTATATTTTCCTACATAATGTCTATAAGAGCGATCCTATATTCTATCATTGAAGGCTATTATTTCTTATTCCCGTCGTCAGTTGCTTCTTTAGCATTCAAATTTCTTTGCTTTGGTTGTCTCATGTTCACCATATGCGGTATACCTATTAATGTGCAACATGACTATGTGGGGGTTGCGTCATGTCTCTAAATGACTTTGGCTAATTTTGCAACCCTAGTTTTATAGCCTTCTTCATTTATAGTCTTTAGCTTCATGTTTGTCCTATCTAGTATGCATATGCAGGAGAGATTTCTTCATTATATTTTATGATCTTCAAAACATAGTATGAGGAGAGTTGTGACAGACAAATAATTCCTGGCATCATGAGATTCTACTTTCCTTGTTGGCTTGGCATTGTGTATGTGTTCTTCCCCATCTTTCATCTTCGTGTATTCATGTTTATGTACTTTTTTTTGTTCGAGTGTTGGACTATTTTGCATCATGCTTGTTTCCTTGTGTACAGTGGCCTCTTTTGAATAGTCCATGTGGCTCATGTGTTGATGTGGCATCATCTTTGCATCATAACTCTCAATGGTGCTTGGGAAGGTATTAGGTGCTTGGTATGATGAATTCACTAGAAAAATAACATTTAGTTATTCTTCGATATGGTTGGCCCTAATATTTCTTCTTGTTAGTTTGAGATGTCTGCCTCTTCGTCTTTAAGCATGACCTTTCAATAGCTTTTCCTTATCCCATCATGTGGGAGTTGAAAATAAAAGATTTTTGGTAGTTTTAATGATATGTCATTTTTTGTAGTACAAAGTTATTATTTAGCGGTGATACTTTACTTCTATTGTTTGTAACGGTTATCATTTTCAGTGGTCTCTTTAACTTTGAGTCTTATTGGTGCAAGGAGAGATGAACAATTAGGGCCGAAGGCACACCCAACCATCCAACCACCTCGCTGAGTAAACACAACAGAAGAAAAATACAAAGAACAACACTAGGAGAGAGAGCAAACAATACTTTATTGATTCATTGAGTTATCAACACACATGCCCAGCTGTAAGGTCTTCTAGATTATGGCTAGATACAAAAAATATAACTTCAAATTTGCATAGCTCCTTTGGACTCTCTAAGTCCCTTTTACTCCCGACTTCCTCTTCTATTATCTACCCTAGACTAAACCAAATACCTCTATTTATACTTGCTAAAATAACTTACAGAAGATTCTAAAACATTATATAAAGAAAAGCCGAGATCAAAACGGTCAACACTCACCCTTGGACAAGTATCATTAAATTTACAATCTAAATTAAATACAAGAGTCAGCTTCAACTAAGAATCGAAACACAAATAACTCGGTCAAAGAAGGACTTGAGAATCAACAACACAGGTTCACTTGGCGAACAAAGAAATGCTCAGTCAACATAGGAAGAGCTTGGTTCAGATGGAAGGAACTTGGTTGAGACTAAAAAGCTCGGTTCACACTAAACTACTTGACCAACACTACAACTCGACAAGGTCTAAAAGAACATGGTCAGAACAACAAATTGACAAGGTCTAAAAGAACTTAGTCAAAATTGCAACTCGACAAGCACATACGAACTCAATTAAATTGCCAGAATGAACAAGAGTGCAGGATTACAAGGCAAACCAAGATGCTCTTGCATCACTTACGTAGAAGTAGTTGACATTTTTTTTCTTTGGTCTACCTATCATCTTTTGGAGTGACAAGAGTTAGAGTAATGCAAGTGTGAATCAAGTGGACATGCAATTCTTTCTTTTGTCTTGATTTTTGTTGATCTCAGATTAGTTTTGAAAAATGAGTGTATATACTCTTAAGCAATTTATTTAGTTCATGTCGAACAAGCTATATATGCCGCAAAAAAATGCATAAGTTAGAGCATGCCAAGTCAACAGTGAGTGCTGAATCACTCAAGTGCTGAGCAGACATTATATGCCGAGTGATTCAGGAGTTGAGCAAATAGTGCATGTCGAGTCATTCAGATGCCGAGTCACAGTATTGAAATGAGTATATGCCGAGCATCAGGGACTACAGATCTCAAGTAACACAACTTTGTAATAGTTGTTTGTATTCGCACAAACTACTATGTAAACCATTTTTGAGCCAACTTACATATTGAATTATGATATTTTGGTGATAAGGATGAATCTTAAGTTGGAATCCCTATGCATTACATGCATCCAATCAAGTAAAGGGAAGGTTTAAGTTGAAAAATGGGTGAATTGTAGCTGTTGATTCACACCTAACCCTAAGTCACCTAGGTCTTCTTAAGGAGGAAAAAACCTAATCTTTAAGTGCGCATGAAAGGGAATGAAAGAATGAAAAAGGAGAGTTTTGAATGCACAAACTAGGACATTTATGGTGACCAAGGTATTATGATCTGAAATTGCATTGCAGAATCAGTTAAAGGAGAACAAAGGAAGGAAATAGTGAACAAAAGAGAGACATTTGATCAACAAGGATGAAACATACATCAGTTTAGAGGTGATTTTTCATCAAGAAACAAAGTGCTAAGCACATGATCAATGCTGAGATATTCTAATAGGTGAATTAGTTAAATCTCTTAACAAAGTAGTTCTAATAGGCTATATGAAAATCCTCTAACAAGGTGCTTACTTGATTGTGAGTTGAAGTCCTTTAACACGACAAAATTTTAGTAGGGTTTTGAAATCCTTTAATAGGGTAAGAGCTAACAATCTTTGTAAGCTTGTAATAGGGTAGACCTTTCACAGGGTAGATCATCTTTTATGATCAAACATTGTAACCTTCATTGGATACACTTTATTACTACAGGTAGTGAATATTTGTGGGTGTCATCCCCACCCTAGTTTTACCTTCTCATTGGAGGGTTTTTGGGTAATCATATCTTGTGTTATATGTGTAAATGATTACTTGCTTACATGTTTTAGATGTACATGCTTTACATGGTATTTCAGTTTACTTATTGAATATGTGAGATGGATGTGTGGTGAATATTTTATGGTTTAAAAGTTTGAAGCACTGATTCACTTCCCCCCCTATCTACCTTTCCTATTATAATTCCAAAAATTGGTATTAGAGCCTAGTTCTCTGAAAGATAAGCTTTACAACTTTGAGGAAAGATCTTGGAAATGGAAGTCTATAAGTTGGGAAAGATCATTGAGAATCAAGGAATTGAAATACAACTAAGTCTACATTAGATGAATGAAGCAAGAAATGATCTAAAAAAATCATTGAAGAGAAGGAAGGAAATTGCCATTGAGGAGAATGACACACAATATAGAGAGATGGACACTACTAAGCTATTTGCAATAGAGACTTAAGTGAATTTGATGCAGCAATTGTAGATCTAATAGAAAAGAATAGAGCCCAAGCTAACGAAATTAGAAATCTCAAGTTAGACCAAGAATAACAAGCCATATTACTATGTGAGGTGATTGAAAAAAAAAAGAAAATAGTGGAAGACAAAGCCATGATTGAAGATGATAAAAGAGTTTTGACTATCAGATTGGAAGAAAGATCATCAGAGATAACCAAGATTACTAACATGCACTTAGAAACTTTAGGTCAACTAATGAATGCCAACCATGAACTGAATACCAAGGACATTGAGATAAAAAAAATTGAAGTTATAGAATAAATAGTTGAATAATGACCTAAAAAAGGAAAAGGAGTTTGCTAAAAGTTTCAGTAAACCTAGTAAAGCCATCAAGTACTTTGAACAATTGATGAGATCTCCTAGATCTAACAATGATGCATCTAGACTAGGATACACAAGTACTGAGGAAGGAGAATCATCCAAAAGTGCTGAAGAAAGAAGCAACAAAGGTAAGAATTCCAAACCTACTTGTCATAATTGTGGTAAGAAAGGACATACTACCAATGTGTGTGAGAGAAAAATTATAAATCAGAATGATATGCAGAAGAGCATGGGTCACTACCATAAGTGCAAAAAATAAGGTCATTAGACACATGAATGTAGAACAAAGACCACACACATTCAAAAATTTGAAGGAAATTGTTACAACTGTCAAAAGTATGTACATAGAGATTTTGAGTACATATTTGATCCAGTATGATCATCAAATAAGCAAAGAAAGGTAAAGAACAATGAGAACTTTACAATTGGGACTATAATACAAGGTATAGTTTTCACTACTATCAAGAGTATGGACATATTTCTGAGAACTGTATTAGAAAACACTTCAAGAGTGACTACAAAAGGTGGTTGAGTTAAACCACATGTTTTAGCTGTTTGAAGATTGGTCACATCAGTCGATATTGCCCAACAAGGACAAAGGCACCAAGTTGTGAGTTCAATAAAGGCAAAGGCAAGGAAGATAATGAAAATATCAAAAATGAAATGAATAAGACATGGAAGAGAAAGGAGGATTGCAACACATCAAGTGGAGAAGGGATCACTTCACCCAATGGGTTAGGTGATCACACCTCACCAAATTAAGCAATCAAGAGGTATGTGGGACTAATATTCAAAATTTATAGCATACATTAGTTTCAAAGGATTTAGTTCTGAAAAGATTACATAAGCATGAATAAAGACACAAGGTGTTATTAGGAATCAAAGAAAAAAACTTTAAGTTTTGTAAGTTTTTCATGTTACTGCCGAGCATGAAATGTTTACTATGGTTTTCGAGTGAAATACTAATGGATGCTGGGCTAACAGATTGGCTAGTTGTTGCCAAGCTCGTAATGGTTTTCGAATGAATGAAAAGAACAAATGGATGCCGACTAAGCCAAAAATTAGTTGATGCTGAGCTTACAATTGTGTAAGCACTTAGCATTAATTGTAGTATTTTAAAGGGGTATTTGATCGATTTCTACTCATTTAACATTTTTTCAAATTTGAGAAAAAGAAAGAAGAGCTAAAAACGATCTAGAAATTTCATCCGAGGCATTTGCAAGAGATTTGAATAGCTATTCAACATCATTTTATCATATTTTGCAAGGTATTTATCATGCTTCAAGCTATACTGTTTCAAATTTTGTAAACCCTAGATTTGTAAAATGACATCTAGTTCTTCAAAAGAAAAAGTTGTAGAAGGAAAAGAAGTTTTAAATGTTGAGTTGCTAAGAAACAAGGTAAAACAACTTGTTTTCAAGGCCATTCCAGACATAGCATACATACAAGATCCCTCTAGTGCACTATCTATGATACCACCGAAAGTTTTAATGATTCAAGATGTCAGAAAGGGTTATAATTGTAAGATTGGTAATATTGGTGACATCGAAATCAGAGAAGCATATGGAAAACTATGTGAAATGATGCTAAAAGGGAAGAATTCAAGATTGTAGAAAAGAAAGGGTTAACTCATGCCCTAGATTTCCCTAACATTTTCAAAACTGATTGGATCAGGATTGTTTTAAGTAGAATTCATGATAGTTCAGTGTGGTTAGATAATGGGCCAATCAAAATCACAAAGAGAATAATCCATAGGGTAATAGGGTATCCAAACCTAGATCAACCAAAGACTATGAGAAGTGAGTCCAAAGAAGTCATTGAAAAGAACACAGGAGCTGTGTGGAACAAGAGGGGAATGACCATAAACACCATCACAAATCCTCTAATAGATTTTGCAATAAGGGTAATTGCACATAAATTTTATCAATCAAGTGGATTGAACAGTGTACCCTATATTGCAGTAGATATGGGTTGCAAGATTGTGAAGAAGGATCATACATATGATCTTGTCGAGCTATAGCTACAACAATTAATTGAAAACCTAGGAGCAACAAGGAAAACAAAGAGTGCTAAGTGTAAATTTGGATCTATTTTGATATGTATCTTCTTTTATGTACAAAACACATTTCCTACATTTGGTACTATTGCATGGAAGACAAATAGGTATATTATAGTTCAAATTGGAGAGTTCATTGAACAATTAGGTAAAAATTTTGAGTCAGTAATGACTAGTTATTTTGAGGATTTCAAACAATTCATGAAGAAGAGGTTAAGGATCCTAGTATCATTAGTGGAAATATATTATGATATTTTTGTTTCTTAGTTGATGCCGATGAAACATTTGTTCAGGCAACAATTCCTAGAGTAAGATGGCCAAGGCCATTAGGTTATGAAATTAATGTTGATGAGGCCTCTCCAACAATAACAACATTACTTGCAGAAGAAGAAGACAAAGATGCCAAAGATTTTGGTAACTATGAGATGGCCAAGTCAAAGATTACTATGGAGTTGAAGACTGCCTCTTTCATAAAAAAGAAGGATAAATTGGTAAAGAAATTAAAAGCAAATTTTGGTGAAGGTGCCAAGCAGGAAGATGAAGAGGAAGAAGACATTCAAATTCAAGCACCACTTGCATTGACACAAGATTAGAGTGATGATCAACAAGAGGAAGAAATAGAGATTACAGAAGGTGCTAAGGAAGAAGAAGCTGAGGAAGCACCTATTCCTACTGATCAGAAGAAGAGAAAGGCTAAGGCACAAGCAATAACAAGACCTAATAAGGTTACTAAACCAATTTAGCCAAAACCTAGAGCACCTACCACAAGGGCCAACACACATGTCATTGCACAAAAGGCTAAAGAGAAAGCCAAGCCTACAGAGAAAGAAGGTGGAATACATAAAAGACCAAAGAGAAAATATATTGCTCAGGCTGAAACTAACAAGGAAAGAACTGAATCTGATGACAAAAATCAATTCCAAGTGGTGAGTCATAATCCATCCTCAGATCTAGACAACTTATGTGAGAATGTTAGAATAATGTAGATTTATCAAGTTGTTCTCACATTGATTTTGAAAATCTTGGAGAATTTGAAAAGAATCAAGTGGAGGAGACAATATATGCCATGATGGCTAATTTTAAGAAAGCTCCTCTAGAGTTTCCAACTTCATACCTAAAAGCTTATATGAAAGAGTTGAGAAAAAATGACATTAATGTTTGAACTTAGAAAGGAAAATTAAGGACACAACCCTTTCTCAAGTTATGCCTGAACTTAGCAAGGCACAAATAGCTAAAGTCATAAATACATATGCTGTTAGATTTGTTCCTAAATATAGAGCATTCAACATATTATAAAACAACATAGAAGATTTTGTAAAGAACCACAAAAATGTAGAAAATTACATATGGGCTAGCTACAATCAAAGTAGGGGAATAAGAGCTTATTGAGGTTAAAGATGATGATGATGATGATAATAATGAAGGCATAGTTGAGGGAGGTATTGAAATGAATGCAGATGAGTAGGCAACAATTGAGAAAGAGCAGCAACAAGAACAGAGTGTACAAGATACACAAATGCCGAATGTCAGCCCTCCATAGATAAAAAGTGAAAGTGCTGAAACTATCTCAGTAAAGGATGTTTATGATCTCACTTTTCAGAACATCAATCCCCTAACAGATGAAGACTTGAAAAAGATACTTGATCAATCTACACTATAGGCAAAATTGTGTAACAACCCTATATTGGTGAGTGTAGATGAAATCTATAAATCAGTGATTAAAACTACAAGGGAGGAGGTGCAAACACAAGAACCACCTATAATAATCCCTCAAGTCACTAGTGTAGAACCTTCAGAAAATGTACCAGAAAAGGTTGAGACAATTAGAAAGAATAAAATGGAAACACAAGTCTCTAATGAACCACAGAGTCAAATAGGTCAAATAGACTCATCTGCACCTCCAACACAAGTTCAAGGTGCAATTCAAATCAATGAGGTAGAAAAGGACAAGCTTGAAGAGATTGAGTTGACACCCAAGTTGAAGGAGCAAGCAACAATTCAAGCACGGGTAACTTTACTAGTATCTGGCACTCCTTCCAATCACACTCTTCAAAGGCCGAGCACAACTACAACACCTTTGAAATTCTCAGTGCTGAGTCCAAGTTCATCTAAGGTAGAAGAGGTAATAACCTATGGAGATGTTAGCCTAGATGAAGAAATTATATTGCCCAAGTTTGATCTTGCATCAATAACAATTGAGTAGATGGGTATAATTCAAGAAGCCCTAGCTAGAAAGAAACATCAAGAACTTCTCAGAAGGGAGCATAGGCATAAGCAAGCTTTGCTTGATATTAAAGACATCTTCTTGGATGCATTCAGTCTGCCTACTCTAGATGAAACAAAGTCACTTATTGAACAATTGAGTAACATAGTGGAAAAGGTAAGTGATGCAAACCTTGATACTAATGCAAAGTTATTAGAATGGTCTGAGAATAAGTTTCAACATAAAGTGAATGAAAAAATATCCAGTAATATAGCACTTACACAAGTTGCATTGGCAACTAAGATAGACAGTGTGAAGAAGGTACTTGAGAACATTTTCTCTCTATACACTAAAATGTGTAATCCTACACTCTTCACACAAGAAATAAGGAATCACATCCTGAGCTTGGAAAGTCAAATGCAGTCATCTGGAGCTAAATTACCCATGACTCTAGCTCAAAGTGAGAAACACTTCAGGACCCTATTGCAAACCCAGAGTCAGTTAGCAACACTATCTGCAAATGAAGCCAACACGAGGGATAAATTGATAAGCATCTAGACTACATTGACTCCTCACATGAAGATTTTGCACAAGGAGTTAGGCTATGCATAAACTCTTATGAAGAAAGACCCCAATCTTTCTACATTAGATGGCCTAGTCTACTTTGCTGCCGAACTAGCCATCCAAATTAAGTGGACAAACACACTATCAGTGTATAAACCATTGACATCAGTGTCAAAAAGGGGGAGTACGAGCATAAGGAGAGTAAGAACATGGGGGAGCAAGCATGGGAGAGCAAGAGCAAAGGGGGAGTGAGAGCAAAAAGAGCCAGAAAAAGAGTATTAGTTGAGGCAAATCTACTTATCAAAAGAATTTTTCTTACAAAATACAAGACATAACAGATATAACAACATAGGGGGAGTTATAAGATTTTTGAGGTATAAGTTGTTGCAAAATTTTGATATTTTAAAAATTTGTACAGAAGTTGACTAGTTATGTTATGCTCATAAGAATGAAGGTATTAATGCATGACCAAGTGTTTTTGACACTCATGTCAAAGGGGAGATTGTTGATCTCAAATTGGTTTTGACAAGTGAGTGTCTATACACTTAGTTCATGTTGAAAAATTAGTATATGCTGAATCAACAGTGAGTACCGAGTCACTCAAGTGCTGAGCATACAATATATGTCAAGTGATTCAGGAGCCGAGAAAACAGTGCATGCCGAGTCATTTAGATACCAAGTCACAGTATTGAAATTAGTATATGCCAAGCATCAGGGACTATAGATGCCGAGTAACACAATTTTGTCATAGTTGTTTGTATTGGCACAAACTACTATGTAAACCATTTTTGAGCTGACTTACAGATTGAATTACGATATTTTGGCGATAAGGATGAATCTTAAGTTGGAATCCTTATACATTACATGCATCCAGTTAGGTAAATGGAAGGTTTAAGTGATAAAATGGGTGAATCACAGCCGTTGATTCACACCTAACCCTAAGTCACCTAGGTCTTAAGGAGGACAAACCCTAATTTTCAAGTGCGCATGAAAGGGAATGAAAGAATGAAAAAGGAGAGTTTTGAATGCACAAACTAGGACATTCATGGTGACCAAGGTATTATGATCTAAAATTGCTTTGCAGAATCAGTTAAAGGAGAATAGAGGAAGGAAATAATGAACAACAGAGAGACATCTGGTCAAGAAGGGTCAAGTATACATTAGTTAGAGGTGATCTGTCATCAAGCAACAAAGTGCTAACTATAGGATCAATGTTGAGACATTCTAACAGGTGAATTAGTTAAATCTCTTAATAGAGTAGTCCTAACAGGTTGTATGAAAATCCTTTAACAAGATGCTTTCTTAATTGTGAGTCGAAGTCCTTTAACAAGGCACACTTTTAACATCATGTTGAAATCCTTTAACAGGGTAGGACCTAATACTCTTTGTAAGCCTTTAACAGGGCAAACCTTTCACAGGGTAGATCATGTTTCATAATCAAACATTGTAACCTTCATTGGATACACTTTATTATTGCAGTAGTGAAGATTTGTGGGTGTCATCCCTACCCTAGTTTTACCTTCTCATTGGAGGGTCTATGGGTAATCATAACTAGTGTTATATGTGTGAATGATTACTTTCTTACATGTTTTACATGGTATTTCAGTTTACTTATTAAATATGTGAGATGGATGTGTGGTGAATATTTTATTGTTTAAAAATTTGAAGCTCTGATTCACCCAACCCCCCTAGAAGTCTACCTTTCCTATTGTAATTCCAAAATTTTTGTCTTGATGCAAACAAGAAGATTTTGAGGATTTTTTAAAAATATATATTTCTCCATGTAGAGTCTTTGAACTATCATTATCTTTCATGTGTCTAGCGTTAGTAGTGTTGAGCCTTGCATAGGTTAAGATTTTTTTTTTGGAGTTATCATTCATATAGAATGACTGGAGTTATTGATTATTTAGATTCAAATATTTTGATCTGAACTATTGCCAATATGAGCATGTAGCATGAGATCATTTGCAGCTAGATGGAAAGCTTGAGAGATTGTTATTTTCTATGATAGAATCAAGAATTGCTATTAAACTTAGTGTTTAGCATTGAGAGGTTTTCACTAGCAGTGTGATTCAAATAGAATTCAATCTCTCATAGTTTGGTTTTTGGAGGAGGATCAATAGTTTGTTGGATGATTTAGGCAAACTTGACCTTATACATGGCCATAGTGGGTACATATTTGTGATTGTCTCAGGCAAGATTATGTCAAACTTACACTTTGATTGCATTCTTTAGCTACAAAGTAAGACTCTGTGTGAAATACTATAACATGAGGTTGCAGAGATAAGTATTGCATGAAATTGAAGAGATAAGTATTATTGTGATGATAATATTATATTCTTAAAATTATATTGATGCTATGAGGTTTACATTAATTGTAAAGGCATTATTATGAATCTCTGTGTCTATGTGTTTATTGAGATTAGACCACTAAGAGATGACTATTTATAGTTATATTGCTTGAAAGAGACTACTTTTAACATTGGTAGTTGATTTTAATAATACCTCTTAGTTGCAGGATGCAACAAGATAAGGATTATAGCTCCGGAGGGAGATACTGAGCTTTAGAGGGAGATTTTAGCTTCAGAGGGAAGCTTCATAATTAAGAGGGAGTGCTTATAGAATCCCCTTCATTCTCATTTATGATTGTGAAGGTTGTGGTATTTGTAAAATTGTAGACTTGAATGGAACTAAGTCTTGCTTTTATTATACCTATTTCTATTCTTGTGTGAATAAATGAGATTGTAAGATTAACTGTGATAACTATTTCACTATGCGATAGTGAACATCATGTTGAGATAGTACATGATGTCATCACATTGAGAGATTCTGTGATGGAAGTTGAATGTCATGTTGAGAAATTCCATGATAGTTCATGTTGAGAGAGTCCGTGATTCAAAGCTTAGTTGCGAGTCTTACAAATTTATCATGTTGGGTGATTCCATGATTTTTAACAATGAATAAATTGCTCTCTTATTGTCATGTTGAGAGATTCCATGAAAACTTTTCATGTTGAGTGGTTCCATGAATATGAGCTATTATTATAGGTTTTCATGTTGAGCAATTCCATGAATATAAGTAATTATTATAGGTTTTCATGTTGAGTGATTCCATGAATCTTATAGGATCTACGTGATGAGATTTTATCATTGACATTTTGGTTGCAAGCTTGTGTGATTGTTCAACTAAAGATCTCTCTCTAGCAAAGAGGGAGTGTTGAAGATGGTAGTTGCAATAGAGATCTTTATCTTTGGAAATATGAATGTTAGTACTATTATTAATACCTTCACCTGAGAAGGATACTTATGTTTAAATTGTAATATTAAATGTAATGACATGTGTCATTAGACATGCATTGAGGCATATAAATTCAAATAGTTATTGTATTTGTAATAAAGAGATTCGTTTTAGGAATTTGGAGAAACCTTCGGTTGGAATGTGAAGAGTTTTTCCTTAAGTTATTTATATCACATCAAGCGATAGACATTGTCCACTTGAATTTTTATGATAACTATACCTTTTGTTGTGTGGCTGGGTTTTTCCCTTCACTCTAGAAGGGTTTTCCCAGGATATTTCTGTGCATTCTTGTTTCTTTTTGGCTACCCTTATTGTTGTTATCTCTATTTTCTAGGCAAAATTTTAACAACTCAAACTTCTGCCTTATCATCCCTTGGGACTTCAAACCTTTCCAAACTAAAACTAACAAGCTACTAATTACCAAAGCAAAAATAAGCATACCTAATTTGCAATGGGGCAATGGTGTGAAAAAGGTCACAACAATCTAGTCTACACCAAGCTACACATTTTTTTTGCAATAAATCCACTCAATCATTTTATGATGTAACCTAAATGTGTGCATAGGATAGTCACAAAGCATGTTTTGAGGTATCTATAAGGAAAATTTGATTATGGGTTTCAAGTATATTAAAGAGGATAGAGAGAAGCTCAAGGGGTTCACTAGTGTAGACTGGGCAACTAATAAAGTTGGTAGGAAGAGCACTTCAAGATGCAACTTCAAATTCGGATTAGTAGTAGTCTCTAGGTATAATAGGAAATACAAGTCAATTACACTAAGTCCTGTGCAGGGGGAGTATATGGCAGTTAGTATGGCTACATGTGAGGGTATCTTACTTCAAAAACTTCTAGTTAGGTTCTTTAAGGAAAACGTAGATCATACAGTATTGATAAGTGGAGTTGTACCAAGCTCTCTAAGAATCGAATGTTTCATGATAAGTCAAAGTACATTGAGATCAAGTACTACTTAATCAAAGATTGTGGAGAAGGGGACAATGTAGCTACAATGCATCCTAGATAGAAAATATCCTAACCAAGGCCTTTATGAAGAGTAAATTTATATTCTTCAAGGATAAGATGGGTGTTGTACAAAACACCTTCCTTACTAAGAAGGAGTGTTGATTTTTTGTAGCTGGAAATGTGCTCCACAATATGTTGTGTAAAGTTTTTTTTTGGTTAGTGTTATACATTTCTATTAATGCACAAGTGTAAAATTTTACAATTTGCAAAGGCCTAAAAGCTAGATGAAGCAACATGCCCATACATTGCAGCCACACAAAAAAACCCCATTCTCAGACCATACATCAACTAGCTACCATCATATACCATGTCTAAAACATTGGCATTCTACAGTTATTGCTGAAAATGGGCACGACACTTTGCAACCAAACAACTCGAAGGAATAAGCATTGTGTCCCCATTGGCACATCATATGTTCCCTAGACTCATTTACCAAAATCCTCCTATCGTGTCCACTTTCCCTTTCTTGTGGCCTGGAATTGGCTCTGGCAATGCCACTAAGGACACCCCATCTTACTTCCTCTCCCCAACCTTGCTTGGAGTGTATTTTCCCTTCCTCCTCCTCTCTTCCACCCGTTGTCCTATTCCCACCACTTGATAAACTGCAACAACTCCACCCAAGCTCCACGACCTTTCCCAACACACTAAACAACAGGCAGTAGAGAGTTGAACACCATGAAAGGTTGGATCCCACCTCTGGCTCCCTTGACTTGCCTCCATAGTCCCTAATTAGCATAGAAAACTATTCCAACTTTTGCAATCTCTAACCATCTCAACAACCCACCACACTAGACTGACTCCACACAAGTGTCAATCATTTTCCTCACTTCAACCTTACCCTCAAAGAGAAGGAAGGCCCGAGCGTAGAAGAGAGGAAATATCGACATTTGTCCTTGCATGAAAGACCTTATCAATGAAAATTGTCCCAAAAAGCCTGCATATGATGTGATAGAATTCATCTTCATCCACCTTGAAGACCTCTACTAGACGTGTCTGCAAAATTTCTCCATGAAAGCCCAACACCTGCTTCTTTTTAAGCATCTATAAATATAATTTCACCTCCATTTTATACAATTCACCATCTAGTAAGTGGGCCTTATTTAAATCCTCTTCTTCAATCTAGAAAGTTTTGCTTCACTTCCTTACATCACAAGTCATGACGCAACACAATCATTCTAAGATCCACTGCACGTGCCAACATTCATCCTATTTTGATCTTTCCTATCAGGCTTCCTATCTACTTCATCATCACTTTGAACTTATTTGGTCTTTTAAAAAATTTAAATCTAAGGAATTAATTAAAATTAATGTTTAGTTGCCTAAAGTCCTTTACCACCTTAGCTCGATCTTGGAAACTAACACCAACATTGGTCAATCTGTCTGCAATTGTGCTCCCCTTTCTAAGAACATGAGTAATTTTAAATGTATCAAACTCCTACAATCGTTTCATCCTTCTTATGTGTTTATCCAAAAACCATGACTCCATTTTATCTCTGACTATCTCATTGACCACTATCTAAGAGTTACCCTGGAAAAGAACATTTCTCCCCCCACATTTCTTAGTCATCCAAGTGCAAAAATGGTCACCAAACATTCTATCACATTGTTTGTTCCATCCTGAAGCAACTTCGGACCTAACATCATAATATTATCTTGAGCATCTTGAATCACACATCCTGTGCCACATCTCCCTAGATTTTCTTTGAAAGCCCCATCAAAATTCACCTTTAATTACTCTTCTCCAAGACTTCCCTTAGTCTCCTTATGCACAATGTTTATGGAAGAGGGATTAACCATTAAAGGCCCATAAGCATGCCAATGTAGAGTATAGAGATGCTTAAGTGCAACTGAAGTTGGATATGTTTCCTATTCAAAAATGGAATGTTTTTGAGTTGAGGTTGAGTTAACACCATGGGCTATTTTATGTGGGTTTCTTAGGTATATTTGTGTTAGTGTTTCTATGATTCACTTCTTTTTTTTTATGCTTTTACTATTATTATATGCTAATTAACCCAACATATTAATTGTTATAAATTGCATAAGAATCGTTTTGGTTCTAGTATGTAAAATTTATTAGCCAATTAATCCATAATTGGACAATGAAAAACTAACAATAGATATGTTCACATGTTATGCTCCTTGTTGCTATGGTTGTATGATTCTTTGTAGCCTTTATTAAAAAAACATTACCCTGTATTGTTTATTTATCGAGTCATGTATGGTACAAATTTATAGCGTGTGATAGGGAGAGGCTAGACAAATTTAGTTCATAAAGCTAAATTCTATTTTAGCAATAAAATAAATGACATTTGAATAGATGAATTATATGTTTCCAGATACGTACGTTGATTTTTGTTCTTAATATTTTCAATAGAGAGCAATAGAAAGACAAATAAATGTATTTTTTTTTTAAAGGCAAAAGTGGCAAGCCACTATAATATTTTATTAATCTGATTCAAATAGGTCAACTGGGAAAGAATCAGTAAAGAAAACCCAACATCATAGTTTTTACATAGTTTTTTTGAAACTATTGAAAAAAGCATAATTACAATAAGGTGTATCAACTACCACCCGATGATACTATATCAAATGATTATCAACACATTCAGAATTCTCAATAACATTTAATCCATCAAAAAGGCCAAAAATCAAGATCATACCAAAAAAAACCAAGTTCAGATCCCTATTCATTCTTCCATATCACCATAGCCACGAAAACACTTGCCACCCATTTTAGTCAAATCCTCCCAAGCATTTTTTCAGTCACACATTGAAGCACCTTGCACACATACTGGATTGACATCTGTAGCACTCCAACCCCAACCGCAATCGCTCTCAGGTCCCCAGCCAGAACACACCACCTCTGAAAAGTTGGGAGACCAACCCGAGCCAGCATGAGACGTCGTGTGTGAAGGGATAGCTGATTCGAAAACTGAATTCCAGGCATCCCTTTCTTTAATATGAAGGTTCACATTTCCCAAACTTGGCCCCTAAGAATGAATCAAGTTTGAGACTCTTTGCAGATCTATGAGAGCATATCCCATTTTCTTGACTCTCTCTTCAAGTTGAAAACCTAAGACACGAGAGGTGGCTTGCAATGCATTTTTCATGTGAAAAGAACTGCGACTATCTATCACCTTCTTAATGGCTTCGAACAGAACAAAACAATTGTGCTTGACCAGTAATTGAGAATGAGAAAATAAGCCTCCCACTAAAGCCATACCACTCCAGAGATCATAGTGTTGCATAGCAATAGACAGTTTGTTATCAGCAATAAAATGACCCCGAATTACCTTTTGAGCCAGCGATTGAAGTAGGGGAGATTGCATTAGGTCCATGGTGTTGGACAAGAAAATGGAGACGAAGTGCGACGGATAAAGGAAGTGGGGCACTGTAGAAGCCAATAATTCTTCACTAATTACATGTTGAATAGCTCACCTAATAGTTGGAGAATAAACTATAAACATTAGATCGAGCACCGCATCACTTACATCAGCAGGCAAAACACCTTCACTAGGACTTGGAGGAATCCAAATGCGGAAATTCTTTGGCAACATAACCTGATGTTGTTTGTGGCAAAGCTCGCAGGAAGTAGCAATATCCATCCCTTTCATCATTTTGGAACAAGAAAGAGACTACAGAACAGAGTTGTCTAATAATCTGGAAAGAAATGTAATGTGGAGAAGGCATATAAATGAAAAACGTCAAGTCTCTTTCTGTAAAATCTAGAATATGGTATAATTTTGCACCATAAGAGCCATGCGAATTCGCATGCAATATGTCCTTTAGTAAAGTTGTATTTTGTACTACCTGAAGCTACCATAATTGCCTGAAATATAACACACGAAACACAAATGATACACCTCATATTTAATAAATGTGGCATGTACTGACTATACCACAACATGATCAAAATACTGATGCGGGCACCAGCAGACAGTCTTGTCAAAATCTATTAATCTTTTAAGATCATCATATTTTTCTATCATAGATATTGGATGAAGTGATGAAAATAACAACCCATCACAACCTAAATTTGATAGGGAATCAACAACTTGGTTTCCTTCCCGAAATGTATGTGAAATGCAAACATCTTAGCATTCATCTAGAAAAGAAGACTTGTCTGGAAGCCAAGATGTCTTTGAATTGATTAATCTCCTGAGATGTCAAAGGTAGTACATTCGGGTTCTTCCAAAACACTTTCCTTGAAATTTCACAAACATTAGCTACAAACTGATTGAGTTGGGTACCCCAATGAAACTCTGAAACCTTGATAATATTAGGAAAGATCAAACTATTTGAGAGAGGAATCTGACCATTACAAGGGTCCCTCCAAAAATTGACTCTACTACCATTATTAACTTCCCAAGAAACATATTTAACAACAATATCCTGTGAAACTATCATGAAATCCCAAATAACTGAGCCTTTTGAAGGAATCAAAATAGAAAAAAATTATGGAAGGGTCATTATTGTCCAGATATTTTTGTTGCATAATCTTGCACCAAGTGGATTGAGGCTTGTTGTACATTTGCCAAACTAATTTTCCACCAAAAGTTTCATTTCTTTTGGTTAGATCATGCACACCTACCCCTCCTACTGCTAGGATATGTGACATATCTTGAAGAGAAATAAGTGGAATTTTTCAAGAATCATTCATATTACCTATCCAAAGGAAACTCTTAATCATTTTTTGAATTTGAAGTAAAATTTTTGTGGGAGCTTTAAGAACAAAAATAAAATAGTTCGGAATTGCTACTAGGATTGACTTAATCAGCAAAACTCTACTAGCCAATGACAAACATCTAACTTTCCAAGCCACAATTCTGCTCTGAATACGCTAAATGACTAAAGACCAGTACCAAATTTTATTTGATCCCATAAAAAAAGGAATTCCCAAATATATGGATGGTAAGAAATCCACTATAAAACCTAAGATTAGATTGATTTTGTTAGATATCACTTTGTTTGTATTGAAGAAATAGATTTTTGACTTTTGTGCATTAATGCCTTGACTAGGTACCATTGAATAAAGATTGAGTAGATGTTTAACTTGTCGAGCCTCCTAAACATTTGAAATCCAAATAATAATGTATCCTCTGCAAATAGGGAATGTGTGATAGAAATATTTGTACCTGAAATATGTGCACTGTGCCACTTGCTGATCTCATGTTAACATTTAATGGTCCTGTTGAAAGCTTCATCCATAATGATGAAAAGAATTGGAGATAGTGGATCTCCCTGCCTGACCCCTTGTGTTGATGGGAAAAAACCCGCTGGCTAACCATTTATTAACAGTGAAAACCAAACACCTGAGGTGCATGCCTTAATCCACTTGCACCAACCTTTAGAAAAACCCTTTTTGATAAGCACCTGAAGCAAAAACTTCCAACAAACCCTATCACATGCTTTCATCATATCAAGTTTTATTACAAAATTTGATGACTGGTTTGAATTTATAGAGTGAAGAACCTCATGTGCCACTAAAGCTCTTTCCATAGTTCCTCTTCCTGGGACAAATCCACCTTGTTCTGGCAAAATGATCTGAGGGATAAGATGCTACAATCGTAGGTAAATAGCCTTAGATATAATCTTATAAGACACATTACATAACGAAATTGGCCTAAAATCAGCAAATGTTTGAGGATACTTGATCTTAGGAATAATTGAGATATTTGTAGCATTAAAATACTTACGCATGCTTTTGCTCTTCCTAGATTCTTCAATAGCTGCTAATAAATCCCAACCAATGATATCCCAACAACTTTGATAAAACAAAGCAAAAAAGCAATCCGAGCCAGGGGCTTTATCTGGAGGAAAATAAAAAACCACCTTACGAATTTCTTGGATGGTGAAAGGTGCCATCAACATATCATTATCTTGAGATGATATCATAATTGGTATGGATTCTAGAATCTCATTAACTTGTGAAGAATTAGGAGAAGGTGAAATAGCAAGAGCAAGGAGATTCTTAAAGAACTTAACCCCTTCATGCCGAATGAGATTTTCATTTGTAATAAGATTTCTTGAATTAGCATCTTTGATTTGGAATATCGAATTAGAGACGTTCTTTTTTTGAGCTGGAGCATGAAAAAATTGTGTTTCTATCACCATCTTGAAGCCATAGCTCTCTAGACTTTTGCCTCCAATAAGTTTCCTCTCTCCCACACAATTCATTCCACTCTCGCTCGAGATTTTTCTGAGATACATATGTCTCTTCATTCATAGCATTTTGAATGATATGATTATATACATCTTCTAGCAATTGTTTCACTACTGATTTTTGAGAAAAAAACATTTTTGAACACCTGCTGATTCCAAATCCTAATTTGAGTTTTCACAAATTTTAGTTTCATGGCAAACTGATGCATCCTAAATCCATCAACATGTGGAGCTTCATTCCACCAGTGTTGAACATTATTCAAGAATTGTGGATGCCAAAACCACATTCTTTCAAACTTGAAAGAAGAATGAAAATGATTATCAATACTTTTATCTGATTGTGTGAGTTAAAGATATAGGAAAGTGGTCTAAACCTGGTAATGAAAGAATATCTGATGAAATATCCAAGCAACTCAATTTCCAATCTTGTGATAAAAGAAACCTATCCAGACAGGCAACAATATGTGCAAACCTAGACCTCTTGTTTGTCCATGTGAAAGATCCATTCATCAAATGAATATTCATGAGATTATTATTATCTACAAAGCAATTAAAATCTTGTAGAGTTTTAGGAGGAATAAGACCCCCAATTTTCTCCTCCCGAGAGAGCAAAGCATTAAAGTCACCTCTAATAATAACTTTTTATGGATCTTGAATTTGGACGAAATGAGTAATATTTTCCCACAAACATGCTTTGTACTGTGATGAAGGACCATAAACATTAATCAAAATAAAAGAAATTTCAAAGGCGGAAATATGCAACACCTACCAATTGTTATCTTGATGAATGAGATATGCAATAATTGTAAGGGGATTCCAAAGTATTGCAAGCCCCCATAAGCTCCTATTTCGGGAACATGCATAAACTTCCATTTTTGCCATTTTGCAATGGTTTTATCCAAATTGTCCTGGGATAACTTAGTCTCGTGTAACATAATAATGTCTGTTTGCATAGAATCAACAACTTGTTTAATTCTATGTCTTTTGTCAGAGGCATTAATACCTTTGACATTCCATGAGTTTATTTTCATTGTGGACAAGGAGAACACCTTGTTCTCCTTGTCGATCTTTTGGAAACAATAAAGTTGTTATCCAATGTGATTTGTATTCCTATTGCTATTTCAGTCTTAGTCTTAAAACCCTTGGCCTGCCTCTAGACTTAGGTGTTTTGGGATTGAAAATAGCTTGAGACGGAGTTTGCAAGATTTATAAAGATTGAAGCTTAATAGTATCTTGGCTTTCATTAATGGATACACAATAAATGTATTTTTAATCATTTAAAATGAAAAATTAAATATAACTATAGAAATCTTGCTAAAAAATTAATTATATTGGTCAAAGTAATTACAAAGTTAATTTGAATGAATGTAACAATATTCATGTCTTGACAAAAACAAACCAATGCCACATAGTAGCTACTACTTGCCTATTTTAGTTATTTTATAATTATAATATTAAATATAATTTTAATTTTAATTTCAATTAATGTATTATATTTGTATAGTATAAAACTAACTCATATATAATTATATAATCACAATTATAATTTACTTTATATAATTGTATTACAAAAATTGAGATTTTAAAAAAATAGTCTAATAAATTAATCAAATTATAAACAAAAAAGACAAACCAATTCACAAAATATAGGTTCAGCAGAACAACAATAAGGATGGAATAGTGGCTAAAACATATTATATAAAATACAACATCTCACAAATCTGTATATAAGACTTTAATTGATTCATCCAATTAAAAGATAGAAAAATAATATGTCCAAATTCTAAAGTTAAAAGTTTGGCATGTATATTGTAAGGAACATAATATTTATAATAAAACATGAGTTATAATTAAATTTAAATGACCAACTACAACTCTCATTTAATCACTAGTTAACATGAGTAATTCATAATTCATAATATGTGCAACCCTTGCCTATAGTTTTATGGCAGGAATTAATGATCTATAATATCATATCACAATGATTAAACCTGATTTGAAAATATAATAAATTTCAAGACCTTCATACATAGATTGAATGGTGCACGGTGTCAAAATCAACATATGCAGACATGTATACCTTCCCCGAAATCGCGGAAAGAAGGTATAAAAAAATAAATAGACAAGATTTGTTCAATCATCTTGCTCTTCTGTGGACACAACAGGCATGGATCTATTCAGGCATGTCATACAGTTCAGAAAGACAAAAGCCTATGATGTAATTTTAAGTACAGTGGTACTCATAGTTGTCAATAAATTGAATACACCATAATTTTTGACATGGTAACTAATGACGGTTCAATTCATGACCACTTCACACGGCCTCAATAGTTTCTTGGTTAGAATATTGATTGACTTGGTGAAAATTAGAATATTGCACTCACTGCATCAAAAATAGTCGATGAAAGTGGTAAAGAAGTTAACGCAGACTTGGGGAAGAGACCCAGTAGCTGCCCAGGCTAACTTCATGCACCTAGATCTCCTAAATTGTAAGTTGAATATGCCAATTTTTTGGGTGTATCTTCATAGGTGACTGAAGAGCTTAAAGTTTTGGCATTTGGGCATTTATGGATCTCTCTATAGAGGTTGTGGAGTTGTCAAAAAGTGCCATTTAAAACACTCAATCGATACCCGTTATGTTCACCCCACAATGGTCGCTCACCATACAAAAAACCACTAGCACTTGTGGTAAAATGTCCCAGTAGTCATTATGAAATGTCCCAATAGTGGTGAACAAATGGGTCAATCACCAAGCAAAAAGTCTTAAAAATGATCGACTATTAGTACACATGTGATTGATATTGGGGCATATCTATGACATTTACTCTATCATGGTCATTGGACCCCCTAACGGCTACTGGGTCTCTTCCCCTATGTAGCAAAGATCTTTGGTCAACACAGTCAATATAAGTTTATAACAGAGCTCTTTGGTCAACAAAATCAGATAACCACATTTAATAAGAGTAAATCAGACAAGGGTCAATGCAGGTATATAACTCCATGCTGAAGATAAGGTGTGTTCATTCATGAACAATGTCAGATTTCTAGTCTGGCCCAACCTTGTTTCCCTGCCTAATACAGCATTCATTAAGATCACTTAATGCTATCTACACATGTTCAATCGGAAACAGTAGACCCAACTTTTTTAAATGGCAGTTATAAATTCCACACCTGCCAGTACCATATCAACTTATATTGGAATTCACTAGAAAATAATATGATATATAGTAATTCATGGTGTCATATTCCTTCCGTAGGCCAATTTGTAACTGCTATTGTTTCTCTTCTTAGACTACAGGGCTCCTATTGGGTACACTCCACATATGCCCCAGGTACGCCCAGGCACTATCTACATGTTCAATTGGAAACAACCACCCTCATTGTTTTTAAACGGTAATTATAAATTCCTAGTCTGCCAAGACAATATCAACTTTATCTTGAAGTTCATTAGAAAACAATATCATATTTAATAATTGGTGGTGTCATACTCCTTTCATGGACCAATTTTGTAACTGCTGTTGTTTTTCTCTTCTTAGACTGTGAGGCTCCTGCTGGATACACCCAGGGCACTTCCCAGGCCCGGGTATACCTAGGGACAAACCCGCACCATACCAGGACCAGTACAAATCCACACCATACCAAGAGCAGTACCAGGCCCACATGCATACCCAGGTCAAATATTATGGAACTGGTAACATAGTCGTTAGTACACGTGCTCATTTGGAGGAACAGATTCTTGAAAGTATGACTAAAATACACTCCATGGTAATGGTATATAATACTAACAAATTCATGAACCTGATTTGTTTCAAAAAATGGTGTGTCCGTTTTAACAAGTTTGAATGAAATCTTACACATAATTGCCATGAAACAAACAACCAATATCATTTAAAAGCATTAATTCTCTAATAGAGTGAGAAAAAACAACAAGTTTTTACCAGTTTCCTGGGCTTTAAGCAGCATGTAAAAATATCATTACCAAACATGATCTCCCACCAATAAACAGCACAGAATAATGGCATCCCAAAATGTTCTTAGCAATGCTGCCAAACCAAATGATGCAATTGTATGCTGGTTTTTCGTTCACTCCATCTCACTTATCACTTTACCTTGAACGTTTAATAATCATTTAGGACCAATTCACTTAACATGGCAATTGCTTTCCAATTGTACAATAGACACGGGCACCTCTATATTAAACTGCACAAAAAAAGTTCTCCGCATAACTATTCAGAAAATGGAACTCCTTTGATTTCCTGTTAACATCATCTTTTAGAATAACTATCGGGATTTTTTTGAACCATAGATACAAGTCTTTTACCACCACCATTTCCCCAGACACTACCACCAGATGAGTTTTGACTGCTCTCACTCGCTGAAAAATCAGCTAAAATAACTCTTTGAGATTTAGATGTCTTTTTTTTCTGTTTTTGTTTTCCTCCATGATGTGGTTCCTTAACTTCATCATCAGGCCTCTCTGACTCACAGACAACACAAAGCATGCTATGTTGACTGTTCAGTAGAGTGCATATGTTGCACACCCATTTTTCATCAAAGGATGAATCCAGCTTGTCAGGTACAGGGGGTGGCCTTTGATGCCGATCAGCTTGCTCATCAGAACAAGAAACACTAACTCCAGACACCTTACTGGAAGCATTGATTTCCCATGCCTTAGATTTTCCTTTTTTTGTCCGGTACCCATCCTTAGATGGTACCTCTAATTGATCAGACACATTTCCGACACGATGAGAAGTATCTGGAGCCAAATGGGATGTTGCTTCTTCACTATGATTGGCATCAACTTTCTTTCCCTTCCAATCGCTGTTACTGCTATTTGAAGTATCCAATCTCATAATTTGACTTACACCCCTCTGCGAATGTTTCATCACAAAATTGTCAACCTCTACAAGTTCTCTTTGCTTATTTTTATCAGGACATAACCTTGCCAGCTCGAGTACAAGATGTGACAAGCCCAGCTGTGAAATATGTGTATGATACTCACTAGCACTGATGGTGCCATTGCGAAACTGAGCAGATAATTTCTTAAATGCTTTAAATTGCTTTTTATCACCTCCCAAACCTGATTGAATACTCTCATTTAGTCCTCTGTTTGAGGCACGTATCTCCTCCATGCTTAGCAAAGGCATATTGTTTGTAACAGTACTTTGGTTTTCAGTTACAGATAGAGTCGGCACACTCTGCATCACTAGAATAGGAGGAAACTCATCTGACTTTGGCACCATATCTCTATCATTTGCAATTGCAGAGAGTCTTGGACGTACTCTATTAGCATTAGCCAATACTGGTGTCTCCAAATTGTTCATATTCTGACTACTTGGCAGATTGACAGTTGTCCGACTGACAGTTGTTTGATTGACATATGTTCTTAAAGATTGTGAGGAAAGAACTGCTGGATCCACAGTCCGTCTTGATCTTGGTACATTAAGAACTCTGGCATTGCCCTCAATGCCACGCAAAACTGAAGCCATAGACTTCGCAGACTTTTTTCTTCTGGTTTTAGATGTCTGCCCCACATTTTCAGGCTCTCCACTAAGGGGAGGGAAGGCAGCTTCCTTGAGAGAGGGATTACGTGTTCTTCGATTTGAAGTGTGCTCTGTATTTTCTGATATTCCTGGAAGGGGAGGGAAGGCAGATTCCAAAAGAGAATTAATCGCTCTTTGACTTACTGCTGCAAGATATCTTGGAGGTGCATTTGTCAATGGAATTGTAGAAGAGCTTCCTACGTCCTCGGAAGAAAGCAATGAAGGCATTGGATCATGGCTCATGGAATCAACTACATGCTCAGCTGAAGCAGTCAACATAGAATTGTGAATAGCATTCTGTATACTTTGTATCTCAGTGCTAAATATATTAGTCGCAGAAAGGTGATCATTCACATTGCCTCCACGTCCACGTCGCCATCCCTGTCCTCTACTGCCTCGATGGGACTCATGCTCATCTCCTGGCCGCCTATACTCAAAGCTAACAGGAATCTGTACCCAAACATTCAATCATAGTGTTTACCAGATATATTGATCTCTGCCGAAAAGCTTTTGACAATTGAAAAGTGGAAACTGGCAAGATGGGTAAAGCATGCAGCAAAAGAATTGGTACATACTTGAAGTGCAGCATTGCGTTCAGAGCGGGACATATTTCCAGCATGCTCAATTGCATTATGCCTCTGAAATTACAATGGCATAATAAATATAGCTTCCATCCTTCCTAATGGAGCATCCAAAAAGAAAATGAAGGCATGTATTCACCAACAACAAGATTGATACTAACAGCACCTACAATTGATTTCAAAAGTATTTATAAATAATTACAAGGAGGCCAACCTTCAACTCAGATTCTGCTGAAAAGACAATAAATTTTTTTGCAAGACAATCCGGATTTTCGCATAGGAAGTGATCTTGACTGAAGTGTGCCTAAAATAACAACACTAAAAACTTCAAATGATCCAACCTTAGAAAATAATAAAGAACAAATTAGATAAGCCATTATGAACACATCCCTCCAGGTCTTAATGCTGATAGAAACTTACTTCTAAATCATTGTAATTTTGAAAGTAGTCATAGTGGCCAGGGTGGCGTCTGCAGCTTGTAATAATATATCATATTAGAGCTTGTAAGAAATCAAACTCCAAATGAAGTGATCATGTTTCACATTGTGTCAAATTATTCTCACCTTTGGCATATGTGGCAAGTATAATGTTCTGTTTGCATATGCATATAAAGTTCATTGTCTCCATAGAACCTTCTCCTGCAGAAACTACAAATTGGATGGCCCATAAAACCCCCTCTTTCTATTTCACTGCCATCCACTTCTGAATCACCTTTTGATAAATGCCGATCTAGCTGTACCCGGTTATAAAGCTTCTGTTCACCAACAAAGACCTGAGTTGATTGTTGGAACAGGCAGTGAACCACATAGCAATTAGTAAATATCAGCAGTACAAAAAGCAATAACAATGCAATGAAAGCATTAACTTTCACAATTTTAAAATCATGAGGATCACCCTGTTTTAAGGAAAAAAACTGGATATTTACTACAAAGGTTACGATCTTATAAAAGAGGTAAAAACCCAAAAAGAGCAGGAGACCCATCAATCTCATAGTCTCCAAATACCTTCTGAGTGTGCCGACTAGCCCACAGCAATAATAAAATGATATACAAATCAATGGTGGAGAGGAAAGCATTGGGATTTCTTGGTAGCAATGGTTGGGGTAGCCGGCACCAGTGGCCTGCCAATAGTGGAGGGAGAAAGGGCAAGTGTCTGCTGTAGCGTCCCCCAAGCAAGGCTTGGGAGATTTCAAAAAATGATGGTGTGGGTAGACATCAAGATTTTTAGCAAGGAGAAGATAGTTACAGAAATGAAGAGAGAATCCGGTGGGGTTTTCCGAGGACTTTCAACAGCTACAAGGATGGTTTTAAACTGTTGGAAAAAGGGAATAGAAACTGAAGGATCCCTTTCAACCAACACAGACTGTTGAGGAAAAACCAGCAACAGTTGAAAATCAGGTGATTTCGGTTTGCATCGAGTCTGAAGAGTGGAGAGACTCTGCAAGCTGACTTAAGGAGAGGGCTTTCATTATAAAATGGGGTTGGGGATGGTTTGTCTATCCTCATTCACAAATGGAGCAATGAGAATTGGGGAAAGCATTTTTCTTTGAAATCTTTGCCTAATGATTTTTTCTTGGTAATCATGGCTAATGCAAGAAAAATTTAAAAACAATGGGTAATGAATAATGGACATTTTATGGTGTGGGGTATTGGATTTTTCATAAAAGAGTAGTCTCACAATTTCAACCCCAAGCAAGTCTCGATTAAGAAAGTGCCAATATGGGTTAGGCTTTATAATCTGCCACATAAATATTGGAGTGAAGAAACCTTGAAGATCCTGGGTATCGGACTTGGCAAATTTCTTAAGGCAGACAAAGCCATAGGAAAAAGGATTTCAGTATGTTCACAAGGATTTGCTTAGCACATCCTCCACTCCCCCATGCAATAGAGGTGAGGACTAGTGTGCAATATTGGTGGCAAGAGATTGAGGTAGGAGGAGATTATGAAAAATGCAGCAAATGAAAGTCTTGGGATCACTGGACAGAGGAATGCTCGAGAGACAAAAAAGGTGAAGGACTAGAAGATGATATGTTGGAGTCAAGGTTGGCAGCATTAATGGACAAACAAGAACGGATGGGAGAACAAGCCAATACAGGAGAGGCGGAGACCCAGAAAAAGGAAGCAAATGTGGAAAGCAGTCGGAAGAGGCAACAACACCAAAAGAAGATGGAAATGCAGAAAAGTTGAATACAGAGAGTCTGGAAGAGCTGGACTTGTCAGAAGATGTGAGTATTAGGCAAAAGGCGACTGAACCAGTGAGTCAGATTTTGTTGGATGGGTTAAAACATGAGGAGAAGATGCCACAGAATAAACAGACCAAACCTTTAATGGTGGAGGAAATTCTTCAGAGTCGTACTGACCAAGGACAGGGAATTCATTGTGAGGATAAGGATCATAGCTCTTCCTCTTTGAGAATATAGGAGCATCAAAGCAATGCAAAGGAGAACCAACGGAATAATTTCATGTAACACACTAGTGTTTGGCAAAGGGATAGAGACAACACCAAGGGCCTTAGGGGAGGAAGAAGCTTTAAAAGTGCAGGAAACCAAGGTAGGGTTACCCATTTTTGTAAGAGATACCCAGAAGGGCTGTACACGAGGTGCCAGACCAAGACTTTAAAGATATACACGTCCCCTATCTGTGAGCTGGCTTCTACGGGTGAAGAAGATCCAGCTAAGGAGGACGCAGAGTTAAGCCAACGAGGTGGAGAGGATAATTTCGGATTGACTGATCGGGAGGGAGTCTTGGGAAAAGAACCATTAAACAATCTAAAGCTAAATCTCAGAAGATTAACACAGGAGGCAAAGAGGTCAAGAGGTACAAATTTTATTCAGATATTGTTGGAACATACTGGCAAAATGAAGGACCAGAGTAAATTCAGATCCGAGAGAAACTTATTCTCTCCTAGGAAGCAATGAAGTTCCTTATGTGGAATGTCAGGGGCTGCAATGCCCTTGACAAGAGCGGTCTGATCAAAAGGTGCTTTGATCAGACAAGATCGGATGGTCATGATGTGTTGTTGGTAAAGTTATACAATAGCCGGTGAGTAGATTAGCATGTTGTCAGTGGTAGAATTAATTATTTCCGAATGGGCATGACGATTGAGTCACCCCTTCTGAATGGTATATGTACACCATCCGAAATGGACTTAGGATCATTGTGGTAATCATCATTGGAAGCGCTATGTAATCTCTTCGAAATATATGCGAATAATAAAAGGAGTACTGCTGTGTTACATGTTCTTGTCTATTGTTTGTATGTATAAGACTATTTACCCCATACGATAAACATTTGGCGCCGTTGCCCCATGGACCTAGAACGAAGGCAGCGAAATGACGACTAATGCTGAATCAACTTAACAAAAATAATAATAAGCTAAAGGAAAAAGATGAAATACGCACCGCGCAAAGGAATTTAATTTTGGCACAACAGGCCGAACGCAGGAGGTTTCGCCAGATTGTCGACGGACATCGAAGCACTGAGGAATTGTTGGAAGAAACTCGACAGTAGTTGAATTTGGTGGAAGAAACAAGGGAGAAATTTCTTAACTTGTATATGTCAAGGAAAAAGAATCCAGACAGAAGGGAATTAACTCGCATGGCTTAGAGTGCCGAGGGAGCACGAGCATGGAGTGAACTCTTCGTCCACGATACACTTCCGAAACGAACAACTTTACTTGAGGAAAACCCTTTTTCACCAAGTAATGCGGCTGTTGGAAATAAGACGACTGTTTGAAATAGTGCGAGTGTGCAGAACAGTGCGGGTGTACAAAACAGGGCGGGCACACAACAAGTACCTCAAACTCGAATAGTAATGGCTGGACCAAAGGAAAAATCGCCAAAGTTTGATGGTGATGGAACGACCGATCCAATCAGACACTGTAAGATATGCGAAACAATTTGGACAGCGAAAGGCGTAACCAACACAGATGAATGGGTCCGACAATTTCGAGCAACCCTAAGGGGTGTAGCAATTGATTGGTTTGCCGACGCCGATCCCCAAAAATTAACTACATGGGCGGGAGTTAAAAAAGAAGTTTATCACTGAATTTCAATTGCTACGAGATGACAATGAAATCGTAATAGAAATTTACACCACAAAGCAAAGAAAAAATGAAACAGTCCGTGTATATGCCAAAAAACCAAAAGAATTAATAAATAAAATGGAAAGTAAGCCAGCAGATGGGCTGAAAAAGTGATGGTTCGTTGAAAGACTACGCCCGGAGTTAAGGAAAAAAATGAAGATTGTGCTGCCATCATCATACACCGAAGCATACAATCGGGCGATGGACTTAGAGAGTGAACAGAAAACGAAAAAGAAAAAAAGTAGCTCATCTGACTCGTCTTCGAAAGGAGATAGCAATGGTGATGAAAAGGACAGTATGAAGGTCCGAGCCTTCCAGAAGGATATGATCAGAATGATGAAGGAATTTAAAAATATGCAAAAAGAGACGAAGGGAAATGAGCTATGGTGCACGGACTGTAAGACAGAAGGTCACACAAAGGGATCCTGTCCGAAAAACCAATTCTGTGATATCTATCAGATTATGGGACATTCCACAAAAGAATGCCCTTCAATATGAAAACAAGAGGGCATCAGCAAGTGCTCCTGACACAGGAGGCTTTTGCGTCAGGAGGGAGCGAAAACACAAGCAATGATGATGCCACTTCGGGTGGGTACAAAAATAATAGAAGAGGGCAAAACAACAATACCAACAATAATAATGGGGGTTGTAGCCAAATTCAGTACGATGCGAATGGCCGCTTGATGGTTCAATGTCGAGCATGCAATTTGTGGGGCCACTTTGCACGAAACTGTACATCAGTGAATACACCAAAGTTGTTATGCAGATGGTGTGGTCCTGGAGATCATGAAAATGCCAAGTGCCCGAAATCAGGAGTGAATCTAATCAGCATTAGCACGGACAAAGAAGAAGTCCTAGCAATCACCCAAAAACAAGAAAAACTGTACCCTGACCCGATGAAAGAAAAGAAGGGATTGGACGAAGCGCACGCAAAAATTGAGAAAGCAATACAGGCAGAGAAATCACAATTGAAGGACACTACCGATACCTCAATGAAGAACTGCACAGAACAAAACATCAAAAGGCAAATATTACAAACTGAAATACCAGTCAAGTTAAATGATCTGATCCTCACAATGCCTCAACTACAGACAACACTCACAAACATAGCCCCAACTGCTAAACTACCACGAGAACATGGAAGGGAAAAGGAAAGCGGAGCAAGTGCAGCAGACCCAATGTTGTTAGCCCTCACATCCGGACGGCATCTAGCAGTCGTAGAAATGGGTATATTAGGAACGGTCCTTTCATACACAATTGTGGACGAAGGTTCAGGGGTAAATGTCCTACTAGAAGATACCTGGAAGAAGTTGGGATAGCCAACATTGTGGCCACCTACATTCCAATTACTAACAGCGGACCAACACGACATTAAACCTCTCGAGATCCTAATGGCACAACCACTGACTATTGCAACACAATTGTTCCTACTCGATTTCTTCATCATCCCGCTGAATAGGATATGATGCCATTCTAGGTTGAGGATGGCTTGTACAAGCAAAGGTTAAGCATGACCGGAAGAAGAATACACTATCAATGGAAAGCAAAGGACGAAAATTCATTATTGATTTACACACACAAATGGTGGGCGAAGAAGCTCTATCATCTGATTCCGAAGAAGAGGATGAAGGAAAGCATCGAATGGAACCGGATGAGGAAGGAGTCCTCCGATTGGAAGGTGGATCGACGGACGATGATTTGGATTCGGTGAACAAACTATTTCATTGGCAGATGGAGGATTATGAACTCTTCACGAGCTGCAACATGTTGGGCATCCAAGAAAAAGGAAGAAACGAGTTCTCGGAGGAATATAGTGAACTAAAGGAAGAAGTGTAGGTGAATGAAACACTAGCCCATATGTTCAGTGAAGATAAGCCGATAAAATATGAAGAGGCCACAGTGCAAACCATGAATCTCGGAGATGATATTGAACGAAAAAACATACAGTGGGAGAAGAGAGAGCTTTGACCCACGCGGAGAAGAGAAGAATACACCATATGGCTGGAAATTTGCAGGAAGAGACCTGGAGGTGCACCATACGACAAGCACAAGGCAAGGGAAAAATACCGTACAGACTAGAGCCTCCATACGAACAAGGAGCTACCACTGTACGACCTTCTGGAAGCAAGCAAGGAAGTACTGTACGGCTTAGACAAAGCAATTGTACGGGTTCAGGAAAGGACCATACGAACCAGCTAGGGTACCGTATGGGCAAGAGTACATCATTGTACGGTACATGAACGAAACCGTACGGCCACAAAGGGGGATACACATTGCCAGACAACACCGTACGGACAAACAAGGCAACCGTACGAACGACCAAAAGAGGCTACCATACGGACATACATGCACTGTCTGTGAAGGAGAAAGCACCGTATGGCCTTCTATACGACAGAACATAAACATAGGGCCATACGAACATATAAGAGCATTATTGAGAGGAAGAAAGTACCGTATGTCGTACGAAGGAGCAATTAAAACAACAAAAAGACATGAAAGTGGCCATATGAAGATATTCCGTATGACCATACCGTTCAACGAAAGAAAACATCAAGCATTGTACATTATCAACATACATGAAAGTGAAAAGTACAAAAGCCGTACGGCCAAGAAAGAGAAGTTTGGATTGTACGCCTAGGAGTTGAAAGAAGTGGCTATACGGCCCTTGCAGGATCGGTGGGAGAATGAAGGAGGCATTGCCATACGATCAATCAAAGGGTTGCAAAAGACAGAACGACCATTATTAATACGGGAAGTTGGTGATAACAGGGCGATTAAGTTATGGATGCTCAATGGGAAGTATCAGACGCGGTGAATGGGTCAAAGTTAAGAATCTATCATGAAAGGAATACTTCCCCGTCAACAAACAATTGATTTAAAAATTAAAAAAAAGAAAAAAGAAAAAGGGGTGTTATAAAATCACCATACGGTAACCATACAACACCCCCCAGCAAGTATCTCTAGCAACTTGCAAGTCATCGTATGGCAAGAGACCCTTCTGTAAAAATCGTATGGTGTTTTCGGCATTCTCCCTATGGTCCCACCATAATCGTACGACAAACATAAGAGGAAGAAGTGTCAACAAAGAACACTATACGAAGTCTTCGCAGAGGCTCCCACCGTACGACACGAATAGAGACACCATTCGGCGCTCATGTACGAACATCAAGCAGGGAGTTAACGTACAAAGGTCTATCAAAGCGTCGAGAAAACACCGTACATTGTACAACGACTCCAGGCAACAACAGCTATTGTTATTTTAATGGGCACAAGGCAGGGAAGAGAGTTTCAAAGTAACATGGTAAAGCATATCTTATGCCACAACTGGATCATGATGCAGGCATCTTAGAAACCGTACACCTCCTTAACACACGCCTTCTTCACCATACGGTTCGCAAAATTCAATAAATTAAAGGCATTGTTGCCGTACAGTCTCGAAAAATAGGAGATGAAAGGCACTACCACCGTACGAGCATGCACAAGCAGAGGTTGTCGTGTTGGGAGAGCTATTTTGGTTTGGGTTTTGTAGACATCTTTTGAGTGACCGAAGAGGAGGAAGTAGGCACCCACAAGTATTATCTGTGTGGCCTCTGCAAATAATACCATCACATATCAGTAGAAGGAAGCAATCAGAAGAGAAGGCAAAAGAAAGTAGTCAAAAGAGGAGCAAAAAAAAAAAAAAGACAAATAAAAAATGTTCAGAATGAATAACGCATGATGCCCAAGGGAAGGGAAAGACATAAACAGGTACTAAAACATAAGTAGTTGCTAGAAAGAGTTTGGGATCGGAAGAAAATCACAAAATGGTGTATTCCATGGAATTTTGTGTGGCTTTAAGAGTGCTAATTTGGTCTTGGTAGCGGGGGCGCCGCCCCCTAGACCCCCAGTCGCTTCAGTCATCAGTCATGGGAAGTATGACCAGTTGATGAGACCTGGAGTTGCTGCAAGCATTGAGTGTCTGTGTACTAGAGATAAAGAGAACAACAGAGTAAGCCTTTCAAGAGGGGTGATACGCTTTGAGGCACTTGGAGTAGGTGTTGGATGTGAAGCTGTCTTGGTGGATGCATAGAGAGCTCGGGAGAAGCCGATCATCCAGTTGAAGGTAGTACAACAACACTTGGCTTAGTGTACCCAAGAGTTGGAAGCAAAGAAAGCGGCACGAATGTATATTTTGTAATTGTCGTCCAGAGACGACTTTTCTTTTTGGGGGGGATGATGTTGGTAAAGTTATAAAATAGCCGATGGGTAGATCAGCATGTTGTCAGTAAAGTTATAAAATAGCCGACAAGTAAAATTAATTATTTCCGAATGGGTGCGACAATTGAGTCACCCCTTTGAAATGGTATATGTACACTGTCCGAAATGGACTTTGGATCATTGTGGTAATCATCATTGGAAGCACTATGTAATCTCTTCGGCATATATGCAAATAATAAAAGGAGTACTGTTGTGTTACATGTTCTTGTCTATTGTCTGTATGCATTAAAATATTTACCCCATACGGTAAATAGGATGTTTTCTGAGCTCTAAACGGGCTTCAAGAGGACTAGTTGTGTTATGGAACTTGCGGATGGCCCAAGTAGAAGCTATAGCACAAACCGGGAATTGGCAGATAGAAAAGGTCAGTATGTTGCATCTGAAGACCTCTGTGTACTTGTTTAATGTACATGGTCCAAGTAGAACAAAAGATAAGAAAGAAGTTTGGAGTAGTACCTCACATGTAATGAATGTTATGGATAAGGAGAGCTTCATCGTAGGAGGTGATTTCAACACAACATTGGAATTGGCAGATAAGAAAGGGGGAAGGGTTCTATGCGCAGGACTCAATATAACTTTTGTGACTAGAAATAGGTTAAGGAGGTAAACATTACAAATATAATGTTTACTTGGACAAATAGAGGACAAGGGTTCTCAAACACAGCTGAAAGATTGGATCATTTTTTTCTAGTAGGTGAATGGGGTGCTCTTCCTATGCTTTTTAAGGCTGAAATACTACCTATCACTAGTTTCGATCGTTTCCTAGTGGCTTTAATGGTACAAAAGGATTCAGTACTGCTAAGGTGCCCTTATAAGATGGAGGAGATGTGGTTGTGTGAGGATGGATTCTGGGCCATGGTGGCAAATTGACGGGAGGACACTCCTTTTATTGAAGGAAACAAGGGATTTCTGTTTTTTAAGAAGCTTGAATACATCAAGAACAATTTAAAGAGTTGGAATTGGGTTCACTTTAAAGACATCTTTGTGGATAAAAGAACTTTGGAGGGGCAAGTAGAAGCTTTAAGTTTAAATAGCAAGGTGATTATGGAAAGCATGAATTAGTTTGATTTTCTAACGAAAAAGAATTGAAGCACCAGTATGAAGAGATTTTAGCTAGAAAGGAAATTTTTTGGCACCCAAAAAAAAAGGGAGAATTGGTTAAAGAATGGGGATCATAACCCGAAGTTTTTCGACAACAAGGGTAAGACGAGAAGATCAATTAACAGAGTCTCATCAATTAAAAATGGACCAGGTCACCAAATATTGGAAATAGAAGAAATTAACAGGGAAGCGGTGTCATTTTATTCAGCACTATGGTCTTTAAACAATGTGGTCTCTTTAGAGGAGTGATGAAGTCTTGGGTGCGATTCCTTCCATTGTGAATGTAGCAAATAATGATATGTTGATGGTGCATATTCAGATGAAGGTAGTAAAAATAACAGTTTTTGCTTTGGATGGAGACAAGGCACCTGAATTGGATGGTTTTTAGCCTTTAGGCCTTTTTTAATCAAAAATTTGGGAAATTGTGAAGGAGTTGTGAGGTGGTAGAGGAGTCTCGGGAAAAAGGATTTGTTTTATAGGATTTCAAGAACACAACAATGTCACTAATGCCCAAGAAGGAAAATGGTCGATTATTTTGAAGGTTTTCGCCTTATATACCTCTACAATATGATTTAAAAAATAATCACTAAGGTGACCAGCAGATTGAAGAAGATACTGGAAAATTTGATATTGGAGGAACAAAGTGGATTCACCATGAATAGGTCAATTGTGTAGGGGATTATGGTTGTTGTCAGTAAATTCTATATTGTAGTTGACACGTAATATTGTATTCGAAAGGGCGTGTGACGGTTGATTCACCCCTTTCGGGAAAGTATATGTACACCGTCCGGAAGGGACTTTGGGGAAATCATCATAATCATATTGTAAGCATTAGAATGCATATTGCGTATATGAATAAAGTATTTGTTTTGTGTTATATCTTACTATACTACATGCGATAAGTATATTTTTACCTATCCTTGTAAGCATTAGAGTGCATATTGCGTATATGAATAAAGTATTTGTTTTGTGTTATATCTTACTGTACTACATGCGATAAGTATCCAGGGTAAAAGGATACTTATCGCATGTAGTGCAGTAAGATATAACACAAAACAAATACTTTATTCATATATGCAATACGCACTCTAACGCTTACAATATGATTATGATGATTTCCCCAAAGTCCCTTCCAGACGGTGTACATATACTTTCCCGAAAGGGGTGAATCAACCGTCACACGCCCTTTCGAATACAATTCTGTATAGATCTGCAAATTCTGAGATATAAATCAGACTTCAAGATCAGAACTAGTTGGGCTTAGAATGAACCTTAATTCAAATTCTATGTTCAGATATATATAGGTAGATATAGATGACAACTACAGATCCAAATTGTAATCACAAACTTGAATGATATAAACTTCTTCTTGAACCCGTGGGAATATGATTGCTTGGAGATTAGACTGTATGTGTCCTATGTGTCTCCAAACTGCAGTCATAACTCGCCTATATATCCTCTTTAGAGGGTATGTCCCTAAGCCGGCGACTATGAGACAAGTTTGTGTTAGATCTAACTAAAGATTAGTCAAGAAAAAACTAAAACATTTATTTCCAGATTGCCGGCACCTATAGAGGATATATAAATTATTACAAATGCTATTCTTGAGTTTATATAGGGAGAAGAGTCAGGTACGATCTGCACCATTAGACCTGAAGATTATCAGGTTTAAATTCTTAACACTCCCTCTTAACCTTATAATCCTATAGAGAGATATCATATCTAGCAACATCAGTACAGATGTTAAGCAAGAATTAATACTCTATCTATCTATCTCTTCTCAGTATGTAGTATCATAGAACACATGATACAAAGTCATATTACTAAGCCTGTGATATGACAAATCACTACTACTAGTGATAAGACACATGTTGTGACTAATAGAAACTGGTATTTCTAAATCACAACTAGATCCTGAATTTAGGATCTACCAGAATACAAGATAAACTTGAAGAATTTCTAGAATTCTTCCTTTATCCAATTTGTGACCCATGAACATAGCAATGTTCATGTCAAAAGACGATCTAAAATTCACCTGGATCTTACAATAAAATCTACTGTTAGGGCATTATCTAAGAGATCGTCACCTCTCATAATGCCTTTTGCACAAGTATTCATTATTTCAAAGATTGTCACCTCTAAATAATGATTACACATGGTGGAGCCCATAACAATCAATAGCCTGACAAAATTTTATTTTATTTTATTAATAATCAAAGAGTACAAATGAATTACAACTCAACCATACCTAGTCTCTTTCTGAAATGTTCTATCTTTACTCTAGATAGAGGTTTGGTGAGTATGTCTGTTGTCTGATCTGCAGTGCAAATGTATTCCAATTTAATAGAATTCCTGTTTACCATATCTCTTACATAATGGTAAGGAATTTCAATATGCTTGGATCTATCATGGAAAACTGGATTCACTGAGAGCTTGATGGAACTCTGATTATCACAACGAATAACTGTAGGATTCATGGCTTGCTGAAATAATCCCACAAGTAATTTCCTCAGCCATACTGCTTCTCGAGAGGCCATTGCTGCTACAATGTATTCAGCTTCTATGGAGCTTTGAGCTACTGAAGACCACTTTCTCCATATCCATGAAACCATAGCTGATCCTAAACTGAAACAGCATCCTGAAGTGCTTTTGCTATCTTTAACACTTCCACCCCAATTTGAATTGGTCAATCCATGTGAATCTAAAGCAACTCTCCCATATTTGAGTTCATAATTAAGAGTGCCTTGTATCTCAAAATGTGTTTTATAGCAACTAGGTGAATCTCCTTAAGTTCACACATAAACTGACTTAAGGCATGAACAACATAACAAATATCAAGTCTTGTATTTACTAGATACATCAGAGACCCAATCATCTACCTGTAGAGAGTAGAATCTATTGGAGGTGATTCTGCAGCTGCTTCTTTAAGTTTATGTAAATTGGTCTCCATTGGAGAAGACATGGACTTGCAGTTCCACATTTCGAATTTCTTTAAGATATCTGAAGTGTACTTCCCTTGATTAAGTATGATACTATCAGCATTCTGTCGCACTTCCAATCCTAGGAAGTAATGAAGAGGACCCAAGTCTTTCATCTTGAATTCTCTAATTAAATCTTTCTTGCACTGATCTATAAGATGATCATCACCTGTGATTAATAAATCATCAACATATAATATCAATATTACCATACCAACTTTATCTCTTTTATAATATAAGTTTGGATCAGCTTCATTCTTAGAGAATCTTAAACCGGTGAGATATTTATCAATCCTTTCATACTAGGCCCTGGGAGCCTGTTTAAGCCCATAAAGAGCTTTCTTGAGTCTGCATACAAAGGCATTAGGATCATGGGTTTCAAATCCTTCTGATTGCTCCAGATAGACTTCTTCTGAAATCTTTCCATTGAGAAATGTTGTCTTTACATCCATCTGATGTACTTTCCATCCCTTAGATGCAGCAATTGCTATGACAGCTCGAACGGTAGTATATCTGGCAATGGGAGCAAAGGTTTCTTCATAATCAATCCCTTCTTTCTGAGAAAAACCTCTAGCTACAAATCTGGCTTTATATTTCTCAATACTCCCATCAGTTGCATGTTTTATTTTGAATATCCATTTGGAAGAAACAACGGACTTTCCTTTTGGTCTTGGAACTATTTCCCAAACATCATTTTTCATAATTGATTGATATTCTTCTGTCATTGCTTCTTTCTAGGCTGGATGTTTAATAGCATCAGAAGGATTGGTTGGCTCTGTTTTGGACAAATCAATCATATTTGTTGTATAACTAGAGAATCTCTTAGGTCTTTTAGTTTCTCTGACTGATCCTGAAGGTGCAGCAAAATCTTGAGCTGCTTCAACTGTTTTTATGGTCCAAAGTGGCCTTTTCTTTTAACTTTCCTCAAGGCTTATTTCATCTTCGACCTCTTCTAAGTTCTCCCTCTGGGATTCATATTCACTTATTCTTTCAAAATTTGATAAAGAAGAGGGTTCATTGGAACTTATTGCTCTTTTCAATGCAAGATCTTCCTCAAAGATTACATCTCTGCTAAGTTCAATAGTTTTCTGTGCAGGTATGAAAATTCTATACGCTTTAGAAGTTTCACTATACCCTACAAAGATACCTTTCTTCCCAAATGGTTCTAATTTGGTTCTCTTTTCTTTTGGAACATGAATGTATAAAGGACATCCAAAAAATCTGAGATGACTTATATAAGGTTTTATTTTAGTAAATACTTCTTCAGGGGTCTTATCTTTAAGATAGGAGTGAGGGCTTCTGTTCTGAATGTATACAACAGTACAAGAGGCTTCTGCTCAAAGATAGTATTCTAGATTTTGGTCAAAAATCATCGACCTAGCAACTTCTATAATTGTCCTGTTTTTCCTTTCAGCTACCCCATTTTGTTCAGGATTATAAGGAACAGTATACTCCCTCTTGATCCCTAATTCATTACAAAAAAATTTAAACAAGTCTGAGGTATATTCTACTCCATTATCTGTTCTAAGGGTTTTGATTTTGTCTTGAAAAATTTTCAGTTAATGCTTTGAATTCTTTAAACCTTTGTAAGATTTCTTTTGATTCTTTGCATTTTAAAAAATAAATCCATGTTTTTCTGGAGAAGTCATCTATGAACAGGACATAATACCAGAATCCTCCAAGGGAGGGAACGGACATGGGTCTACATAAATCTGAATGAATTAATTCTAGTACATTATTTGTTTTTCTAGTACCATCATGAAAAAGACTTCTAGTTCTTTTACCCAGAGCACACCCTTTGCAAATACTAGGGTGATCTTTGTTTAATTTTGGTAATCCGGTAACCATCTCTTCCATAGTTGCTAAGGTTCTAAAGTTTAGATGCCCTAATCTTCTGTGCCATATTTCATTTGAATCTTCTGCTTTGTGAACAAGGGCTTGAATGGGTTCCATATTCAGTTCATACAAATATCCCTTTCTTTGACCAATTACTTTAGCTTTCTTGATGGAAGAGTTCTTAGCCCAAGTTAATACTTTGCCATCCACGAATGCAACATTGTGTCCATCATCTTCTAACGTTGTAATTGATATTAGGTTCCTTTTAATCCCTGGTACATATAGTACATCTTTAAGAAGAAGAGTATTTCCTATCTTCAGCTTCAAAGTGCAACTACCAATTCCTTCAATTGAATGTGCTGAGCTATCACCAATAGTAACTTCACCGTTAACTTTCTCTGAGAAGAAATCTAGAGTTTCTTTGTATCCCGTTATATGTCTGAAGGATCCACTATCTATTACCCATGCTTTATTTGAGATTTCATTCGATAGAGAGGAATATAAGACACGGCACTCAAGGTCATAAGTTTCTTCTTCTCTAGTAACATTTGTACAGTTTGCCTGTTGTTTGAAATTTTCTGGACAATTTGATCTATAGTGTCCAAATTTTTCACATTTGAAACACTTTATTTTAGAAAGGTCTTTCTTGGGCTTTCCATTCTTCTGATTTCCTTTATTCTTCTTGAAATGCTTTTTCTTGCCTTTATAAGAGTTGGCATTAACAACATGAAGTTCTTCATCTTCCACTTTAGGTTTTCCTCTTTTCTTTAGTTTTCTTGACTCTTCCTAAAGACAATCATTCTTAAGTCTGTTAAAATCTGAAAGCTGATCTCTAGCACTTATTCCTTGTCCAAATGTTTCCCATGATTCTGGCAATCCATCTATGGCCATGAGCATTAGTTTGATGTCATTAATGATGGTTCCTATGCTTGATAGTTCATCTCTGATGCCAACAACTCTTAGGAAATAAGAGTTTATTGATTCTCCTTTCTTTATCTAGATGTGATTTAGTTGTCTCTTTAGTGCAAGGACCCTCGTTGCATTATTTACTTCAAATGCATTTTGTAATGTGTTCATCATATCGTAGGCAGTTTGGTGTTTCGTAAGCATAGGTACAATATCATTCTTAACTCCATCCAAGATGATTTGAATGGCTTTCCTGTTTTCATTGGTCCATATGGATTTGTGAGGTTCAACAAGTGGTTGTTTGGATGCGCCATCAACAAACTGTCTAACATTATTTTCTTCAAGAACCATCAAGATTCTTAATTTCCATGCTTCAAAGTGTTCCTTTCCATCAAATCTGTCCTCAAGCCTAATTGTATATGCCATTGGAAATGGAAGACAACTTCTGAATATAAACAAGTCTAATAATTGAAAATCTGCAGAGCCCTAGATCTGATAACAAGGCTCTGATACCATGTACAATTCTGCAGATTCTAAGATATAAATTAGACTTCAAGATCAAAACTTAGTTGGGCTTAGAATGAACCTTAATTCAAATTCTATGTTCAGATATATATAGGCAGATATAGATGACAACTACAGATCCAAATTGTAATCACAAACTTGAATGATATAAACTTCTTCTTGAACCCATGGGAATATGACAGCTTGGAGATTAGACTGTATGTGTGTTGTGTGTCTCCAAATTGCAATCATAACCCGCCTATATATCCTCTTTAGAGGGTATGTCCCTTAAGGGACATAACCCTTGGCATATAACCAATATTTAATTATCCCTAAGCCGGCAACTATGAGACAAGTGTATGTTAGATCTAACTAAAGATTAGTCAAGAACAAACTAAAACATTTATTTCTAGATCGCCAACACCTATAGAGGATATATAAATTATTACAAATGCCATTCTTGAGTTTATATAGGGAGAAGAGTCAGGTATGATCTGCACCATTAGACCTGAGGATTATCAAGGTTAAATTCTTAACAAATTCTACCTGTCGGCTACAATATAGAACTTACCAACAACATCACCCCCCCCCCAAAAGTAAAGTCGTCTCCAAACGACAATTAAAAAATGTCCAAGACAGATTAACAAAATGGAATACATTAACTGTGACTAACTATAACAGGATAGATATTTTTCCTTCACATCACATTCACATTCCTCCCGTGCCTTCACCAAATTGGTCTCGAAAAACACGTTGCATTTGTAGCCTCTACTAACACAATACTCTCCCTTAGCCAGTTTGACCTTGATAGCCATCCGTGCCACCTTCTCTGCTTCCAACTCCATTCATGCTTGCTGCAACCTCTTCTTTTCTTCCTCTGCATCTGGGTAGATTGCCTTCTTTGCTTGTTTGCGAGTGATGGCTAGTATCTCCTCATCACATGTTTCAATGCTTGACAAGTTCACCCCTTGCTTAGGGCATTTTGAATCCTCGTGGTCTCTCGGACCGTACCATCTGCACAATAGCTATGGCGTTTCTTTTGTGGTACAGTCTTTGGCGAAGTGCCCCCAGAGGTTGCATGCACGACATTATATCGTCGGCCGTCCACTCGAGTCATATTGTATCCCACTTTGGCCTCCATCGTTATTATTATTATTACCACCTCGTCTAAGGTTGCGTCATTGTTTGTGTTCATTCTTGCTCCTACAGTGGACACTTCTTGCATGAGTAATACTTGCTGATATCCCTTTGTCTTCATATTGAACGGGCATTCCTTTGTGGAATGTCCCGCAATCTGGCAAATATCGCAAAATTGTTTTTGTGTGGTCCTCCTTACAGTCCGTACACCATAATTTCCCTTTTACTGAGTCGGGATCCTTTTTTAGATTTTTTAATTCCTTCATCATTTGAAACATATCCTTCTGCAACGCTCGAACTTTCTTACTTGATTCTTTTTCGCTGCTGCTACTTTCAGAAGATGAATCGTCTGAGTCCTACGATTTGTATTTCTTCTTTTTGCTCATTTTCTACTCACTCTCCAGATCCATTGCCCGATTGTACGCTTCTATGTACGACGTTGGGGGTACAATTTTCATCTTTTTCTTTAGTATCGACTGTAGCCCTTCAACAAACCATCTTTTCTTTAATCCTTCTGTTGGTTGGATTTCCATATCCCCACCTACTCCTTCAGGCTTCTTTCTTATAGTTAGATTGTTTCATTCTTCCCCTGTTTTCATACTGTATGTTTCCGCTACTATTTCATTATCATCCCTCAGTAGTCGAAATTCTGCTATGGATTCTTTCTTAACATTCGACCATGTAGTTAATTTATGAGGATCGGCATCTGCAAACCAATCAATTGCTACACCCTGTAGGGTCACCGGAAATTGTTGAATCCAGTCATCTTGGTCCGTTACACGATTCACCATCCAAATTGTTTCAAATGTTTTGCAATGTCTGATTGGATCGGTTGTCCCATCACCATTGAACTTTGTGGCAATTTTTCCTTTGGTCCTACCATTGCTACTTTCTTCTGATTCTATGGTACTTGTTGTATACCCGCATTGTTTTGAGTACCTGCATTGCTCTGCACAATCGTGCTGCTTCGGACAACTGCCCTACTTTGGACAACCACGTTACCCGATGTGAAAAGGTCTTCTTCAAGCGGAGTTGTTCGATTCTCTGCCTGTATCTGTTTGTCGGGTGTATCGGGAATGAAGAGTTCACTCCATGCTCGTGCTCCTTCAACACTTCGAGCCATGCAAGTTACTTCCCTTTTGTTCGGATTCTCTACCTTCGGCGTATACAAGTTAAGGAACTCCTCCCTTGTCTATTTCACCAAATACAATTGTTGTCAAGTTTCTTCAAGCAATTCCTCGGCACTCCTCGGTCTGCAAGGTGAATGCACTCCCTCCATCTGTGCTCCTTCACCCCCTCGATGTCTGTTGGTAAGCTACTGAAGCTTCTATCTGCGCTTTGCTTGTGCTAAAATTAATACTTCTTGTGCTATGCGTATCTCATCCTTATCTTTTATCTTATTCCTATCTTTATTAAGTAGATTCAGCATTAATCTTCATGACACTTCCTTTGTTCCAGGTTTGACTGGCAACAATGCCAAATGTTTATCGTACAAGGTAAAAGGATACTTATCGCATGTAGTACAGTAAGATATAACATAGAACAGATACTTTATTCATATACGCAATATGCACTCTAATGCTTACAATATAATTATGATGATTTCCCTAAAGTCCCTTTCAGACGGTGTACATATACTTTCTCAAAGGAGTGACTCAACCGTCACGCGCCCTTTTGGATACAATTCTACCCATCGGCTACAATATAGATTTTACTAACAACAATGATTGCACATGAAGTAAATCCTCTTTATTAGGGCAGGGAAGGTAAAGAAGATGTTCATAAAGCCTATGACACAGTTGATAGGAAATTCTTGTATAAAGTGTTGAGACGATTTGGATTTAAATAGATATGGGTAGATTGGATTAAAGATATGACAACAAATTATAGAGCTTCAATTCTGGTCAATGGCTGCCCAAAAGGCTATTTCTCTACTTCTAGAGGATTAAGGCGGGCTGACCCAATATCCCCATTCTTGTTCATTTTGATGGTCAGGGTGCTGGGGAGTATGATTACAAAACACACACAACAAGGTTTATGAAAAGGAGTGGAGCTAGCTAGAGGTGTTGACCCAATTTCGCATACACACTTTGCAGATGACACGCTTCTAACAGTTGGAGGCCAACTTACAGGAAGCAAGGATGATGAGGAGGGTTATAGATAAATATAGTCAGGTTTCAGGGCAAATCACCAATCGGAGGAAATCAGAAATATTATTCTCCAATACTGATCCAAATATCCAGAGAGAGATTGCTAGTGTTTTTGGTGTTCAACAGGGGAGACTTCCAAGTAAATTGCTTGGATTACCACTTTTCGCACGGGTCTGCAACTCGGCACTATGGAAAGATTTGGGTAGCGTTTGTTTAGGCAAGATGGAAGGATGGAAAGTAACTGGCTTACGTTGGCTAGAAGAATTTTAATGTTGAAAACAGTTATCAGCTATGCCACTGTTCTCAATGACATGTCTAAGGATACTAGGTAAGGTGATAAAGATAACAACAGGTGAGAAAACTCTTTTAGAATGACAGCCAGAGTCAAGACAAAATCCCTCTCTTGGCATTGGACCGGATTTGCAAATCCAAAGGAAGTGAAGGGGCAGGCATGAGAAATTGGAAATTGATGAATGTGGCAATGGGTGTGAAGCTAGTTTGGTAGATGTATAAGATGCACAAAATACATTCTGGATTTGATTGTGTATGTTTTTTTTTTTTCATCGAATCAAGAAACTATTTTGTGCGTTGAAATGGATAGTGGAAATCTGATAAGGTTAGATGTATAAGATCCCACATCAAAAATGGGTCAAAATCCTGCAAGCAAAGTACTTGGACAGTGATAAAAGGGAGAGATTATGGACAGTGGAGGATGTTAAATCAAAATGTATATCAGATTTAGATGTAAGAAATTTTAAATTTTATTTCAAAATATATCCTTGACTGAAGTATCTCTAATATTATCACTAATATTGTGATTTTTGCAGAATAAGAAGAGAGACTTGAATCAACTTTAAGTATATTGACTGCATTTACTTGACTACATATGCTGCTACTGTGTCTTGTATTCACACTTGTATTTTCTGTGCTTTCCAAGATATGAGGTATCCAATATATATATAAAATTCAAGGGGCATGTCTCGTGTAGAGACATGTCCCTATGTCCACGTAGAGACATGCCTCTACATGAGGCATGTCCCATCCATATTGGGTGTCTCTTCATTAAAAAAACAAAATGCCAATTCATTATGTGGAGTCGCTGCATTAGAAATCACAGCCAACAAGCATTTGCAGCCAATGGTAATGAGCATTCGAGCCATATGAATAGGCCTAGTTTAAATTTGTTTATATTAAAACAAAGATCTTCAGAACTCATTGATTTCTTAGAATCGATAATCAGAGATTATATGTTACTCAAAATGAAACTGATTATATATCAGTTTAAGTTGCATAATATGATTAATAATTACTTAGTAACCAAATACATATATGTGTATATGTATATTTAATACGTATTGACTTAATATATATGTGTGTGTGTATGATATCAAGAAGGTAATATAAGTAATTATTAATCAACTATTATAGCATCAAATACTTATAATAAATTTGAGTAGAATGCAGATGGTAGATAATGGATTTCTTCAAGATTGAATCTGTCAACTTGATTTAATCCGACCAACGCTACCAATCATTAACAGAGGATCCACCAAGAGGCTCTCACTATGGAAATTTCTGATGAGTTGCAGCCCAGTGATAATAAACCATATTTTGTGGCAATTGGTGAACAAGAGGCCAATTTTTTGTCTAATTCATGGGATGGAAAAGAGGTGCTAGCAGATAGGGGAATTTATCAACATGTTATGCAAAAAACAGAACAGGTATGGGGTTCAAAAGTTGGTGACTATATGGTAGAGGGGGGAGAAGAGCTGGGAGAGAAAAGTTGTTGGAAAGACCCAGATAATTTTGGATTGAGTGATGAGAATACGCTGTTGCTCAAAGACACTTTTAAGAGCGGGTGTGTAGTACTATCTGAGGTTGCAGATGAGATAAAATGGTGCAGATCTAGGTGAGGTGAATACTCGGTGAAGATTGGGTACAAGATGTTGCAAAATGAAGTCAGAAGGGAGGAATGGCTAGAAACATTGTGCTGAAACAGTCACTGTTTGCCAAAGTAGGGGCATTTGCTTGGTTAGCATGCAAGAGTAGAATTCTCTAATAGGTGATAGGCTGAGAAGGATTGGTTTTGCAGGCCCTTTTAAATGCTTCTTGTGTAATAAAGATGAGGAGACATTGGATCATCTTGTACTCAATTGTGAATTCGCAGGAGTATTGGAAATTTGTAATAAGAAATTGAGTTGGTTGGGCCCCTTACCTCATTCCATTAGGGAGTTGATAAATGCTTGGTTCATCACACAGGGAAAATCTACATTTTCAACTCTTTTGGCAAATTCGTCCATCAACAGTTATGGGAGGTATGCAAGGAGAAGAACAGAAGGATATTTCAAGAAAAAGAGGAAGACTTGACTGGATTCTTGGATAGACTAGAAAGGGGGATATCGGAGCTCGTAAGTAATGTTGCAGCTCATATTAACGTGGCCAAGATACCCTTCAATCAAAATGATTCATGAATGCAATATAGTTGGCCTCTGATTATTTTTAGGCTCGTTCATGGACCTACGAGGGCTCAACCTCCATCTAAAATAAAACAGAAATTGTGGTGGCTCCCAAAGGAAGGTTTGGACAAAGGTCAATTTTGATGGCACTTCAAAGGGTAACCCAAGCCCACCAGTTGCAGAAATTGTAGCTAGGGATGAGAGAGAGAATAAACAGATGATAGGAGTGAAAAGATTACCAATAGGAACCAATAATGAGGCAAAGAGTCAAGCAGTGCTGCTAGCTATTAAGATGGAGATAAAAATGCCAGTGAGGAAGCTCCATTTGGAAGGGGATATGAAGGTAATCATCAATGACATTACTAAGGGAGAATCCAGAATTTGGTATTTTAATAAGCACATTCACAGGATCAAACCCTTGCTGGAGGCATTTGAAAAATTCAAAATCACACATATAAAGAGGAAGGCTAATGAAGTGGTAGACAAGATGTCAAATATATGAGTATTTTTGTCAAAACAGGGAAAGGTGGAGATGGTCGAGGACTTTAGAAGCATTCAAGGAGAAAGTTTTGGCATATGGAGCTAGAATAATAGTATAGATCATAGAGAAAGTGTTTGGACTTAGACCGGATACCTCAGTACCCCTTCATTTTGACTGGTTTTTCACAATAATTGGAAAGCATGGAAGAGGCCCTTTGGGTTATGAAACAGTGTGTTCTACCCAATTGGGTGGGCGGAATGGTTTCTATTTTAGGGAAATCAAAGCCAGGTGCGATTATAAGGAAATCAAAGATGCAGAAGATTATATCAGAAGGCTTGAGGAACAATTGATGTTTCTAGAATCAAAGGAAAGGAACTAGTTGAACAGATGAAAGATGAGCCTAACGTAGTTGAGATTGAACCTTCGTCAGATCTGATTGAGAAATTTAGAAAGGAAAAGGAATCTCTTCAGCATGAATATGAAATCACTACTCTTCAGATGGCCAAAGAGATTGAACAAGGGAAGGACGATAAAAAGAAGCTTGAAGCAACCTTGAAGATTAAATCCAATGAATGTCATGATTTGAGCACTCAGCTTGGAAAGGTAAAGTTGGAACTTGAAGATTCAATATCTAACTATCAAGAACTTTAAAAGTACACCAATATTATCAAAGGTGAACTTGTTGAAGCAAAGTTGCATCTTGAGAAACTCTATTCAAGCAGTAACAAACTTGACGAGCAATTGCAACAACAGAAATCTAAAAGGTGACATGACTGGAATTGGTTAGCATGACGCTGAAAGTTCTACGGCAGGAAAGGAAAGACCAATGCAAAATCCTATTAAGACATCTGCTCACAATGAAGCACCTAAAGATCAGATCAGGAAGATTAAAGGCAAAAGTCATGCATGCAACAAGTATGGAAACACAAAGAAGGATTGCAAAGATAATCTTGATCCTAAAACCATTTACTGGTTATTGTTTCAATTATTGGCCTTATGGGCATAAGTCACATGAATGTAAATCTAAGTCAAATTAAAGGACAAATAAGAGATCTAATGCTAGAAGACCTATTGGAGGTTATAAAGTCATATCATCAGGAATTACATGTTATAAGTGCAACAATTTTGCCCATATTGCTAGAAATTGCAGATTGCAAGTGAATCAAGGTGGACCAAGGTATGGAAATTAAGTAGTTACATGTTTTAAATGCAATAACCTTGGTCATACAGCTAGATATTGCAGAATCAATGGATTTGTTCACAATAAAAGAGCACCTAATGTTAGAAGGAATAATGGAAAAGAAATAATGAATCTAATCAGACAGACTATAAGAACATCAATGATACATTTGTGAAAGAAGGAATGAATAATGGCAGTGAGACAGTACGGAAAGAAAAGAGTCGGAATGATTCTATAGGCAAGGAGGAACCTTTCAGTTTAATCCTTCCAGTGCCTGGTAGTGAACCCTCTTCATCAGCTTGAATGCCCAAGCATGGCCTTAGGAGGAGCATTTGAGTAGAAAACTATTTTTCTACCGAATTACAGAATTAGGACATGCGAGCATGGATTAAGGACAGTCAAGGATGGGAGACTTGGTATCTTTGTTTGCAGCTCTAATGGAGATTGAAGGCACTCTACCTGATGACCTAATCGAGAAGCTTGACATGAGAAGACTAAGGGCATGAAAAGAAGATTAGAGAATCAAATAGAAAACATTACATAATTTGTGGGCTTTGATTACCTATGATGAAATGCACAGAATTTAAAAAAAGCTAAGGACAAAATGAGATCTAAAACAAGAATTATTTAAATAATGGTAGGTAAGTATGAAGAGATCGGAAAGGAAACTGAGAGAGCCATCTCTGAAGTGTTGAGGAAATTGATTACATTGGTGTACCTACATGAGCACCTCAAGAAAAAGGAATCACCATTTAAGAGTAGTCAGCAATACCTATTGAGCAAAGGAAAGATGGCATTGATGATGCTAATCAATTCTTTAGCACAACCCAACAACCAGATTTCTTTGTTACTAGTATACCGATTATTCTAGATACATCTGAGTAAAATCTCTCTAATTTTGTTTCTGCCTCTTCCGTAGACTTACTTCTATTTGTAATGGTCACTCTTCTTCTATGTGTCCATATTCTCTAATGCTTGGGCTTTTCATAATCACCAGGATCCTCCTGTCTCGGTCAGCGCTGCTTTAGCCGCCTGAGGGCTGCTCTTATGTTTTTTCTTTTTATGAATAGTTGTACAATTTCTGACTCTGTCGTGTGAACTTTTGCAAGGTGATCCTGTATCCCCTGGCCCTTTTTTTGTGAATATGTAACTTTAATATTTAATTAATAAAAGAGGGACTATTCATGTAATGACCCCAACAGGTTATAACTGCTTCAAACACCAAAAATCTTTATACTTCAATTGTTTGACATTTCGTCAAACACTTTGGAAGCAAGCTCTGATACCACTGTAATGACCCTCTTCAAATCTGCTCTCAAAAATGCTGATGAAAGCTCAAGGAATTTCATCAAACAATTCACATGCAAGGGACTTATGACTGATATAGTATTTCAGCTGGCTTTAAATGACTTTTTTTTCAATTTGCATCAATGAGAATCTTGTGCTAGAAGACTACAATGGACTGCACAATGACCTAACATGATTGTGCTACTAATTTTGACAATATTCAGTGCATATATATGATCTAAGCATGAGAAATGAACACTTACAGCCAACTGGCATTTTTACAAACAGTTGGTATGCAAACTAACTAGCTAATAAATAATGATAGTAAATTGCTTAAATGACACCAGCAACTATTATCTTCTTAATTGCAATGAAAAATACAATGCTCATGAAATATGGCCAAGACTTTGGCATTTATATGAATTACCAAATGATAATGCTGGTACAATGCACACTTACAGCTGAAACTTATAACACCCTAAAAAGCAATACTAACAAAGAACCTAGTTGTAGATGGCTGTAATAATTTCCTTCAATGCTGCCCCTTCTGCTTTGCTTTTTACGAATTGCTTTTTCGGCCTGCTTTTTCGGTTCTGCTTTCTCGGACTGCTTTTTCGTATCCGCTTTTTTAGCCTGCTTTTTCGATTCCGCTTTTTCGGACTGCTTTTTCGTATTTGCTTTTTCGGATTGCTACTATGTTGAATCTCAAGACCATATCTTTCAATGGCGTCAAGATTTCCAACTTGAAGGGATTTCGTCCTCCAAACTATTGAGACATAATCTCCAGCAAATTCCCCAATTTCTTTGATATTTCCAATCATGCTAAAAAGAAGCTCTTCCATTTCTTTTATAGTGTTCTCACAAGTGCTCCATCTTTCGTTTTCTCAATGTGGGATAAAAGATAACTCCCTTTATGTAACTTATGTCTCCAATGTGTTATAAAATAAAGGGGACTCTTTTAATTTAAATATTTTCCACAAACTATAGTTTATGCATTAATAAAGTTAAATATTTAAATTTAACTTTATAAAATAGCTTTATCAATGATAAACAAGTCTTCTTATCGATTTTAAACAATTACCATCGACATACCGCTGCCACTGAATGTCCGACCATATCCAAGATGACTTACTACAAATAGTAAGTATGCCCAAAGTTGCCTCAAAACCCCTTAAAAGACCTGCAACTGAAACTAACTAGGCCAAATGGCCTCTAAGTCCCTTTAATGTCTTGGTTAGCCTACGGGACCATGGGGAAATAGGCTAACGAAAACATCATGCTATGAATGCTAAAAAAAGGGGACATTATAGTCCGCCCTTCCCAAAATTGCTTGTCCCCAAGCAATGGTCGAACAACAACCCAATCAATCCACCTGGATCCCAAATGTAGTCATGAACTATACTACTATCAATCAACATAGGCTCCTGCAACACCCTCTAAAAATTAACCAAGAGGAATCCATAATCAAATTGGCGAATACAACTCACCCAAACTCCAAAGTCAGGAACCCATGAGAAACAAGCTCTCGAAATATCAGAACCCAAGTAGAGTAGATAACCCAAACTGCCAACATAGTAAATACCATCAACACATCCCACTAGCCTATACGGAATGTATAATCCAACTTTGCAATAATGGTGAACGCTCCCGAATGAAACTGTACCAAGTATGGAGAATCCACACATTGTACAACTCCTGTAGTCAACACAACTCTGCAGATCACCGGCCACTGTCTCATAACCATAACTCCCCTGTACCGCTGATGGTGAAAAGACATCACAAGATAAACAGCAAGAAATGGAACCCAAACCAAATTTGCTTGCCATCAACTCCTCAACACAAGGATCAAATGCTAACTGATGTACATACCCTGCAGTATAATACTGATAAAAAGAACCAACCTTAGTCAACAACTCACCATGAACAAGTGATACAACCCACTGTGACTGATCACCAGTTAAGTCAGGAGATGTCATAGCCAAAGGTGTAGAATCAATAACAACAACCGTTGAAGCATCACTCCCAAACTCCTGCTCTAAGTCATGTATTATCAAGCTGTCAACCGCAGAACCTATCGCCATGTCATGCCCATCACAACTCTCATCCCAAGGCGTCAAACCGTCCCATAACTGATGACAAGCACTAGGAACCAAAGTACATCTCTGTATCATCATCTCATCAACATGGTCATCAAAGGTAAATTGATGAGCATACCTCACAGTGTAATGCCGCTAGAATGCGCCAATCTTAGTCAGTGGCTTAGACTGCAATCGATCATTAACCATGTTGGAACTGACTACTACCTCTGAAGACATCAATAAGGGAGTAGTATTACTAGCAAGAACCATGCCAACTGCGGGGTCACCAATATCACACATGATCTTTGATACAACATCTCTAGTCTTCGTGCCATCAGTACTAGAGGCCACCACCATGTCAAGCATACTGCAACAATCTGCTGCAGCACCCAACTCAACTGATCCGGACTCTAGTGGGAACGAACCCGATATGCCAATGTTAGTATCAAGGATGGATGCATTCCCATCTCCACTGTCTTTGACAATCTCGACCATGGACATCCTCGGATCACCAGACACCACAGCTTGTGACTGTATAGAATCTAGTAAAGACTACAGTCGCTCTAACTCCATGGTCACCTTAACCAAATGAAATTGCGACTCCTCGAAAGCCAACTGTGTACTCTCAAGAATCTCAGAAGTCATCTCGAGCTGCTGAGTAAGCTCACTCACCTCATCTTCCTTGGCCAATAATGCTTCATATGTTGTACTCCCCCACTCCATAAGATAATCTCTGTCGGCTACCAACTGCATATAATTATGTCTCAAAATCCGAATAGCCTTCCATAAAGAGTGGATCTCTGTCAAGGAAAGATAACTGCCTCCCTGCTCATCACTAGTAGGAGAACCCCATCCATAAACTGCTAACAACTGTCGAGCAGCATCAAAATGTTCGCACGCAATAGCAATGTCTTGCTTGCCAACTCTCAACTGACTAGACACATGATTGTGTCGATTGGTCGAACTCCTATACTCTATCCCTGGTACACTGTCCAAAGGAGCAACCTCAGAATAGCTATCATCTGTAATACTTAGATCCTGGGACTCTCCTGTAAACTCTGTCATCTCTGAGAAATCATCAACATATGCCCTGACTGTAAAAGGAAACTGAGTCCCTGCTATATGCGCTAACTCCCGAACTGAGCTCACTTCAAGACAAAGCTCGTCCACATGTCTCTCAAAATCCAAGAGAGCCAACTGAATACACACCAAGGAATTCCGAGTATCCTCCAGCTCATGAGAAAGCCGGTCAACCTCCTCCTTCTTCAATGCATCTAAACAGATCCCTGCAAGATTAAGGAGATGATCGCGATCTGAAAGTAGGTGTATGTAACTTACCTTCATTGCCTCCATGCCTTCCTTGATCTGCTGTAAGTCATCACAAGAAGAACCTGTTGTGACTCCTTTCTGTCTCTCCTGCAATTGAATCATCCAAATGTGATTCTCAATCAATCCATGCATCTTGCCATGATGAGATAAAGCCGTGACAATATCCTTGTCCCCTGTCTTCAGCTGACTTGCCAAACCAAGTGAAGAGCTACTAGCCTCTATCTCATGTGAAGAAGCATCCAACTGTGCTTGATACTCATTTTCTGCAAAGTCCTGAATGCTCACTTTCTGATCAACTGTACTATCCTCAAACATGACAGTATCCTCAACAGCTATAACTTCATCCAGCACAACTATACTGGAATCACTATTTGTGTCAATCACGCAATCCAATGTGCCTATGATATCACCTTCTGATGCAACTGGCTCAACCTGCACAACATCTGAAACCCCTTCTACCTATGAAAATGATGCAAATAAACCATTACCTGAGGATGTGCTAATGTCTCCTTGTATTGAATCAACATGTCTGTTAAACTCCTCATACAAATTTTTGCCTGTCATAGGGAAGGTACGATCCTCAGGCCTATCAAAACGTTCAATCAGTCTCTCCTTAAACTCCACATAGGAGGTAATGTGTGCATGACCCATAGTGACCATACCATGATGCCACCACTTGTGTGCTAACCCATCCAGGTGAATTGTTGCATACTTAATAGCTTCTTCCTCAGGCATAGGGTTCATTTGAAAATATGTGTCAAGCTTTTGAACCCAAGCTCTTGCTGTAGACTTCCCCGAGCCATCATAATATGGTAACTAAAGTTTCCCTACTCTCTTCCGTAGCTCATAGCTTTGGTTCTTGTCATGTCCACATGGCATATGCTTCATCCGCACATCTATATACTCCCTAAAGGTAATTGCAGCTATAAAATCTGGACCTCCGGCTTCCCAATCTCTCCTCAGCTGGTCCTGTATATCAGTGATCTAGGGCTCTGGTACGGGCTGCTCTGGAGCTCTAGGAGGAAATGTTGGAACCATGGGCCTCGAACTCACTGTCCTAGTTTGCTGGGGTGCATGACCAAAATTGTTCTCAACTTGTTCGCCTCCATTATGTGCCCCATCCTGATTATTACCATTCTGATTATTTTCTCCAACCACATTAGCATTCAACCCCATTTGACAAGCCATCATGTGCATCATGAGCTCAAATCTCTGACTCTGTTCCTGTGCTCTTTGCTCTGCTGATCGCTGTCCCTGTGCTAAGGTGTCTAATAATTGTAAGAATCTTTCCTTTCCCTGATCTGGACCGGCATTCATTTTGTCAAACCTTTTTCTCTCTATTTGGCTAATCCAAATTCCCAATAAGACCTCCACAGGATGGCAGGAAACCGCTCTGATACCACTGTAATGACCCCAACAAGTTATAACTGCTTCAAACACCAAAAATCTTTATACTTCAATTGTTTGACATTTCGTCAAACACTTTGGAAGCAAGCTCTGATACCACTGTAATGACCCTCTTCAAATCTGCTCTCAAAAATGCTGATGAAAGCTCAAGGAATTTCATCAAACAATTCACATGCAAGGGACGTATGACTGATATAGTATTTCAGCTGGCTTTAAATGACTTTTTTTCAATTTGCATCAATGAGAATCTTGTGCTAGAAGACTACAATGGACTACACAATGACCTAACATGAGTGTGCTACTAATTTTGACAATATTCAGTGCATATATATGATCTAAGCATGAGAAATGAACACTTACAACCAACTGGCATTTTTACAAACAGTTGGTATGCAAACTAACTAGCTGATAAATAATGATAGTAAATTGCTTAAATGACACCAGCAACTATTATCTTCTTAATTGCAATGAAAAATACTATGCTCGTGAAATATGGCCATGACTCTGGCATTTACATGGATTACCAAATGATAATGCTGGTATAATGCACACTTACAGCTGAAACTTATAACACCCTAAAAAGCAATACTAACAAAGAACCTGGTTGTAGATGGCTGTAATAATTTCTTTCAATGCTGCCCCTTCTGCTTTGCTTTTTTCGAACTGTTTTTTTGGACTGCTTTTTCGTATCCGCTTTTTTAGCCTGCTTTTCCGATTCCGCTTTTTCGGACTGCTTTTTCGTATTTGCTTTTTCGGATTGCTACTATGTTCAATCTCAAGACCATATCTTTCAATGGCGTCAAGATTTCCAGCTTGAAGGGATTTCATCCTCCAAACTATTGAGACATAATCTCCAGCAAATTCCCCAATTTCTTTGATATTTCCAACCATGCTAAAAAGAAGCTCTTCCATTTCTTTTACAGTGTTCTCACAAGAGCTCCATCTTTCGTTTTCTCAATGTGGGATAAAAGATAACCCCCTTTATGTAACTTATGTCTCCAATGTGTTATAAAATAAAAGGGATTCTTTTAATTTAAATATTTTCCACAAACTATAGTTTATGCATTAATAAAGTTAAATATTTAAATTTAACTTCATAAAATAGCTTTATCAATGCATAACAAATCTTATCAATGATAAACAAGTCTTCTTGTCGATTTTAAACAATTACCATCGACATACCGCTGCCACTGGATGTCCGACCATATCCAAGATGACTTACTACAAATAGTAAGTATGCCCAAAGTTGCCTCAAAACCCCTTAGAAAGACCTGCAACTGAAACTAACTAGGCCAAATGGCCTCTAAGTCCCTTTAATGTCCTGGTTAGCCTACGGGACCATGGGGAAATAGGCTAACGACAACATCATGCTATGAATGCTGAAAAAAGGGGACATTACAATTCATCAAATAAATATGAAAACTTTCTCTTTCTCTCTTCAGAATGTTTCTCTCTCTTTGTTCGTTATAGAAACATTCTTGTGTATACTTGTATATAGATCATTCATGATCTATGTTTAATAATGCATTCATTATTTTATCATAATATGGTATCAGAGCTATTCTTTTTGAAAAATAATAATTTCATTATTAAAATTTCCGAAGTAATTTTTTGAACTAGGTTTTGAAAATCTTTGATTTCATGAAATTTTTAGACTCATAAGATTTTCAACATCCTTTGCCTGGGTGTGTTCAAAAACTTTATTTGTAGGGATATTTTCTAAAATCCGTCTAGAGTATCTGTATATTTTTTTCTCCTTGCGGCTTTTCTTCTACAGCTCATACGTCATCTGCCTTTCCCCTGCTTGCACAATTAGCTTCCTCTAAAAAACAACTAGCTTTTCAGTGTTTTTAGCCTACATTTGACCACCTTTTTTTTAGCGTATTTTTCTACAAATATCTAAGCTTTCATGACCGCCTCTAATTCCTGCACTTTTTGCTAGGGTTTCTACCCTTCAGATCAAGCTGAAATTTTATTTTAATTGCAAAATTGAATTGGGTTTTTCCAAATCTCAACTGGGTTGATCTTCGTTTTTTATGGGTGCATCATTTTTCGTGCCTCAAATTTTGAGCCAAAAGATTCAAAATCTAATTTCAGCTTCTTTCTAGGTTTTTTGTGCTCACTTCTAGGTGTCCTTCCATTTTTCTGGGTTTTCCATCAATCTACCTCAAACTTTGTGCCTTTTTCACATATTCACGTTTTTTTTTTTTTTTTTTTTTTTGCATCCAAAATGTGTCATGGCATCTCTCACCAATCTTTTATTGGAAGGCAGTAAGCGATTCAACATAAAGAACTACAACACTTGGAAACAAAGAATGATGACGATCTTCGAGTATCGTCGTCTTGAGGCACTTGTTCTGGGTACTAACACTCGTCCTACCACAGTCAATGCTACCACAGACCATTTTAACAAAACATGTAGAGCTCACTGATCAGCCTGAGTCAACCTTTTACGCCTTTTGAGGATTCTCCTACAAATGTTTTGTTTTGAGGTTAGATTGACCATTAAGGGAGGGTATTAGAGTAAAATCTCTCTAATTTTTTTTCTCTCCCTTCCATAGATTTACTTATATTTCTAATGATCACTCTTCTTCTATGTTTCCATATCCTGTCTCTATTCAATATGAATATTTTCTATTTGTCTCTTCAGAATGTTTCTATTTCTCTCTTTGCTCGATTCGTGATTTCTGTTTAATAACACATTCATTATTTTACCATAATATAAGGAAGAGCAAGATAAGAATGCCTTCATGGGAAATTTCATTTCAAATTAAGAAATCAAAGAGATAATGCTTGAATCTCAGGACATGGTTGAGGAAGATGAAGAGGAAGAGAAGCAAAGTAAATTTTGCAGACATTTAAAGGCATCTATAGATATGTTTTCCTAGATGCAAAATTTTGGTTTGTTATATATAGTTAGAATTTTTTGGCACCTCACCTTTGTCATTGATGTCAAAAGGGGAGAGTTAAAGTGAATACTGATGTAGATTTATAGATTATGATGAAAATGGAAGTATTGTTAGATCAGTTGTAAAACAGATTTTTGTGTTTGGCATTAGACACTTGGTCATTTTTAAGTGTTTCCATCAAATGCCCAAGGAGGAGATTGTTGGCAAGTGAGTGATAGGTGAGTGATCCGATGTTCTAATTAATGGCAACATAACTCATTGGCATGATTGCTTATGTTGGCAATATGATATGAATGTGAAAAATACCTAAGTCCAGGAAAGGAATGCAATATACAGAAGGACGGTTTTGGTCAGCAACGACAGAGGACTTAGTAGATAAGGCTACAATTTTGGGAAGTTGTTATATATGTTGTATATGTTGGCAATTTGGCTAGGTTAATCATTATGATGTTGCCATTTATGGCAACATATAAGTCATATGAAGTGAGCAGGTTTTGCAAGTAAAGTTTTGGATATGGACTTAGAAAATTGTCTAAATGTTACACACTTTATCAGTTGGAGTTTTGATCCGTGCAATTCACAGAGGAAGAATTAGCACGTGTGCAATTATCTGGAGATACTACAGTATGTCATGATGATGTGTGCAAGAGCACAGATTTGTACGGACAGAGTTATAATAATTTTACGAGTTGCAGCATTGTATAGGCAAAACAGAGCATGATAAGGAAATAAGTATTTTGGGTTAAGGATGCTGTCGAGATATTGGGTAGTTAGACGACTGGTCCATCCGAGGGAGTTACATGGTTGCGACAGTTTGCCTCACAACCCCTCGAACACTATTTGTATGCATTATGCCCTTTGATCGGGAGGGGATTGTATGAGGTACATTTATGTACAGTGATCAATCAATTAATAATAATATCATGGTCTTCCCTTTCCATTCTATGTTGCATACTTTACTTTCTGTATGCAACTAGTCTTTATTACCCCACGAGGGTAAACATTTGGCGTCGTTGCCAATTTGAATCCAAAAAGTGTAATGTAGTGGATGGCATAAATGGGAATACCCACACCACGGAACATCCAAACTAATGACGACAGCATGATAGAGTTGTACGAGGGTGAGCACGCTCTGGCGAAGAATTTCCATATACTTTTTCGTGCGATGATTGAAACATTCATTCGTAAACAAGCCATATGGTAGGAAGTTCCAGAGGACATAGTTTGAGACGCTCTAAACGTCAGCCCTACAGCCAACTCAAATTTGCTCCAGTTCCCTCGACTATTTGCAAAAGCATTCCTTGCACAAGCATGGCGAAGATAGGAAGTTGAGAGAGAATAGCATAGACAACAAACTCTGACGAACTTTCAGGAATGAATCAGAGGATCGCGATGAAAACTACAGGGGATCCAACCCATGAGCCTTCGGCCATGGAAATGTAAATGGAGTGTGTGAAAAAGACATTGAAACTCTGTAATGGTCACATAGACCACCCATGGTGATGTACGGAGACTATATAAATAAAAGTGTTCTTGTTATTTATATTGTGTTTTTTAGAATTGATGCCAAATCAATTGAATAAGAATAGGAATAGAAGGGAACAAAATAATGATGATGCCCACGCTGCCCATCAAGCTTAGATCCTCGGACAAGAAGTTGATGGTTACCACAGTGGGGTCACGAAGGGTGACTATCGTGCCACAGGAGGTGCACTGAATGGAGAGCATAGTTTGCCTAACCGTACGCGATCGAGAAATATGGAGGATTCACTAGAAGAGACACGACAAAGGTTGAATTTTTAGATTGGTGTACACCACAGGTAGAGAATCCGAACAAAAGTGAAGAAACCAACGCGGCTCAAGGTGTTGAAGGAGCATGAGTGTGGGGTGACCACTTTTTCCTTCACACACTGTATGAACGAGTACAATTTTATAACCGAACAAACCTCTTCTGTGAACCTATCACACCACAATGTAATGTGGGTGTGCAGCATAATGTACCAATGCAGTTGGCAACACCGGTAATACAACGGATGGCACAATTAGCAGTCATGGCTGGGAACAAACAAAAACTACCTACCCTTACTAGTGACGGGAAGGAAGATCCTGTTAGACATTGTCATACGTGCGAAACTATCTAGATGGCAAATGAGGTTGCCAATAAAGACAAATGGGTTCACCAGTTTCCTACAAACCTACAAGGTGTTGCCATCGACTAGTATTCAGACATGGACAAAATGAAAATAGGTTGAGGAGACGATCTCATAAAATTAATTCCACGCAAAATTTAAACTGCTTCAGGACAATAATGAGATTGTCACAAAAATCTACAATGCTAAACAAGGGAAGAAGGAAACTATATGAGCCTATAATAGAAAATTGAAGAAATTACTCAAGAAGATGGAAACCCAACCGGCGAATGAATTGAAGAGCTGGTTTGTCGCCAAATTGAATGCATCTTTGAGATGAAAAATGAGGATAGTACTGCCGACGCCGTACAATGATGCGTATAACAGAGCTATGAATTTGGAAAGCGAAAGTAAAACATTAAAGAATAAGAAAAATTAGTCATTGTCCAAGAGTGATAGATCATCAGACGAGGATAGTAGCAATGATGATGAATCCAGTAAAAAGGTGCAACCATTACAAAAGGATATGGAATGCATGATGTAGGAGTTCAAAACGATAAAAGTAGGCGTAGGGCAGAGTGATGAAGGAGAATTGTGGTGCATAGAGTGCAGAGAAAGCGGGCACACAAAAGGAGTGTGTCCGATAAAATCATTATGTCACATCTGCTAGGTGCTGGGCTATTCCACCAAGGACTGCCCATATAACTTAAAGACGAGAGGGTTACAAGTGCTTTTCACTTAGGAACAACCATCTACCTCTTGGGCAACCATTGCCAACTAGCAAACAAACAATGTGTCATCTGTAATGTTCTGATGTCCCACTGACCCCTAGTAATAGGAGCGTGTGTCTGAAGAATGTTTGAATCCAATCTATCACATGCAACAGAGAAGGCCTAGATAGGTTGTACAATGCCTTATTAGTTTTCTTTGGAAGCTGTGTGTTACGAAAAGGGAGGTCGTAAGTTCGCTGAGAAGCTGTACGGTATGTAGGAAGGGAAAGAAATGCCCAGACTGCCCATACGTTGGAGGTAAATGGGTCGTATGGCAGGCAGGAAGGAATGTATGGCGGCAGAGAATGTGTATCAGCTAGATGGCCGTATAGTAGGTAGGTGATAGTTCGTACGATTGGTGAAGGGTAGTCTAGGTATGGCAAGCAAATATGACTGAGGTCGTACGATATGTAGGGAGGTCGTACTGCTGAACTGGGAGGTCATAAGGTGTGTATGGAGGCCGTACGGCTGAATTGGGAGGTCGTATAGTAGGCCTATGGGGTTGTTTGATTAAGCTTGAAGCCCTCCGGAGAGTGAAGATCGATCTGTACTTGAGATTAAAACAATACAGTCACCAAATATGCTATAAAATGAGAGAATAAGTGATTCACTATAATTCCAGATATATAAAAATGCATCTACTATAGAGATGGTGCTCTGATTTGCCAGATCCGAATGAAGTATTACAGACGATGGAATAGGGTGAGGGTTGAATCCCACTGAAACCAGAAGAGCCAAGTAGGGAAGATCTTTCACTTCCGAAATGGCAAATGACAACCTACAAGCCGTGCTTAAATACCCGTCACGGAAAACTTTCTGAGGGTGTACAAAGATAGCCGATGGGGATACAAACTATGGAAACCAAAATAAAAACGGGTCCGAGATATATTAAATCAATCGGCCCATTAACAATAGTTTGATTAATGATTTTTTTTATAACAGGAACATTACAGTCCTCCCCTCCCAAATTTTGTTTGTCCTTGAGCAAATGCAATGCCTAGTACTAGAGAATATGCTCACCCTCCCATGTTGCGTCATCCAATGTCAGGTGTTTCCAACGCACCAAATATTCCTTCACCATGCGGTTCCATAGGGTCTTCTCATGTACTTTGATGATCTCGGCTAGTTCCAATATGAGTTTTCCTTTTTCATTGGGCAGCGGAAGGTTTGTGGCTATTGTGACGTTCTGCCCCATGGCCTTTTTCAGGCATGAACCATGAAAGATGTTATGAATACAACTTCCCTCTGGAAGTTCCAGCTCGTAAGCAACTTCGCCAATGCGACGAACTATGCGACAGGGGCCGTAAAATCGCGGCTTCAATTTTTCTTTTCCCTTTTCCTTCAATGAAGATTGTCGGTATGGCTGGAGCCTGAGATAAACCAAGTCCCCTACTTTGAAACTCCTCTCCATTCGATGTCTGTCGACGTACATCTTTTGTTGATTCTGTACTCATTGCAAGTTCTCCTTCCGGTATCGTAAGATGTCCTGTCCGTCCTGAAGCCAATCCCTCACCTTTGGTGCACAGCTGTCTCCCAATACTGTGTCGATGAAGGAGAGGGGTTTGTACCCATACAGAGCTTTGAATGGTGCCATCCCGATGGACATGTGATACGTGGTATTGTAACAATACTCTCCTAGGTGTATCCATTTGATCCACGCCTGTTGTTGTGCCAAAACATAGTTTCGAAGGTAACCTTCAAGCCACTTGTTCACGATGTCCGTTTGTCTGTCTGTCTGTGGGTGGTAACTAGCACTTGGTGACAATTCTATCCCTACCAATCAGAATAGTTCTGTCTAGAAGATACTGATGAATCGCCCATCCCGATCACTAACAATGTTTTGGGGTAACCCATGCAAACGAAAGACTTCTCTAAAAAATAGCTCACCAACTTGTGCGACCTAAAAATCTGAGGGGATGGCGAAGAAATGTGCGTACTTTGTCAACCTGTCAACCACCATGAAAATACAATCCTTTCCATTCACCTTGGGAAGCCCCGTTATGAAATCCATTGAGATACTTTCCCACTTATGTTCTGGAATCGACAGAGGTTGTAGTAACCCGACAAGTAGAGTATGTTCGGATTTGTTTAGCTGGCAGACCACACACTCTCTTACATACTACAATACATCTCCTTTAAGTCCTTTCCATGAAAACCTCTCCCAGAGACTTCTGTATGTTTTGAGGAAGCTCGGGTGTCCTACCAAGGGTGAGTTGTGTATCTCCTTCAGGATTTTTTGCTTCAATTTAGATTCAGGAACTAGGAATATCCGACTCTAATAGTAAATGATGTCATCTACCACTTTCTACCGATCATCCTTCGCGATGCCATCCATTAGCTCATAGGCAAGTGTGTTTTTGGAATATTCTACCAACAAATGTACTTTCTAGTCCATTGAAATCTGGGTTAGTAAGCAGACGACGGGTTTTCTGGACAAAGCATATGCAACCACATTGTTCTTTCCTTTTACATATTCATTGTCAAAATCAAAGGCCTGAACCTTGCTTACCCATTTATGTTGCCTCTCGTTCAAATCCGTTGCTCCAGAAAATATCTCAAACTGTTGTGATCCATGCAGATGACAAACTTGGCACCTACCAGATACTACTGGAACTTGGTTAGTGCATGTATGATGGCCAACATCTCTTTGTCGTAGATGGAATAGAGCCGTTCTATTTGTGTAAGCTACCTGCCCTCATAGGCTAGGGGGTGTCTATCTTGCATCAATACCGCACCAATGCCTTTTCTGAATGCGTCGCACTCTAAAATGAACGGTCGAGTGAAGTCAAGTAATGTAAGTATGGGACAAATGCTCACTGCCTCTTTCAGCTTATCAAAAGTGAGTTGTGCCTTTTTGTTCCATTGGAAAGACCCCTTCTTTGTTAGATCCGTTAAGGGTGCGCTGAGCTGAGAGAATCCTTTAACGAACCTCCGGTAATAATTGCATAGCTTGAAAAACCCTCGCAAATCTGTAAGTGATTTTGGGGGAGGCCAATCAAGGATAGCCTGAATCTTCTCCTGATGAACATTAACTCCATATTTACTAACAACATGCCCCAGGTACAATATTTCTGTCATACCAAATTCACACTTGGATTGCTTGGCGAACAAAGACTGCCCCTCCATGATCCTTAGGACTTCATCCAAATGCTTCAGGTGCTCTTCCCATGTCTTGCTATAAATAAGATCATCAAAACATACCAATAAGTACTTACGCAATTGTTTGTTGAAGATGCGATTCATGCATGATAGTAATGTAGCAGGAGCATTTGTCAATCCGAACGGAATGACCAGAAATTCATAATGCTCGTAGACAACGGAATGCCGTCTTTTCTACGTCTTCCTCCCTCATGCGGATCTGATGGTATCCAGAACATAAATCTATTTTCAAAAAATAGACCACACCATGTAATTCATCCATCAACTCATCTATCCTTGGAATGGGATATCTATTCTTTATTGTTTTTTTGTTCAACACACGATAGTCCACACACTTGCATCGTCCCGTCCTTTTTGACCAATACTACTGACAACGCGAAAGGGCTAGAACTGGGACGGATCCATCCTTTCTCTAGTAGTTCTTGAATCGTCTTTTCGATCTCATCTTTGAATTTCTTGGGATGGCAGTATGGTGTGGTTATGACCGGCTTGGCTCCTGCTTCTAATTCGATAGTATGTTCAAATCCTCGATGCAGTGGTATGCTAGGAGGAATGACAATGAAAACTTTATCATATTTACTCAAAATATGCTAGAGATCATCATCCTGGGGAGGTGTTTGTTGCCCTTTCATAGATTCTGCCGAGACAAAACAATATGCAGCCCACACAACGTCATCACGCTGAAAAATTGCCTCCATCCTATGTGCAGAAACTTCCTTCGAACCTTCATTTGCCATTCCACAGAGAACAACCTTCTTTCCATCGACAATAAAAGTGAAGTACATCTGTTTGAAACTCTGAGTGTATTCATCAAGTGTCTCCATCCACTGTATGCCTAGAATAACCTCCATATCATCAATGTCCACTATGAAGAAATCCTTGGTCACCGTGTGATTCACCATTGTGATACTTAGTTGCAGAACAAGGTGTGTAGGGCAGGAGGGTCCCTCTGGCAACCTTGACCTGAAATCCTGCGTGCGTCTTCGTAGGTAGACCTCTCGGGCAGCCATTGCCAACCAGCAAACAAACAATGTGTCATCTGGCGAGTTCTGTAATGTTTCGATGTCCCACTGACCCTTACTAACAGAAGCATGTGTTTGAAGAATGTTCGAATCCAATCTATCATGTGCAATAGAGAAGGCCTAAATAGGTCGTACAGTGCCTTATTAATTTTCTTTGGAGGCTGTGTGTTACGAAAAGGAAGGCCATACGTTAGCTGAGAAGCTGTACGGTATGTAGGAAGGGAAAGAAATGACCAGATTGACCGTACGTTGGAGGTAAATGGGCCGTACGGCAAGCAGGAAGGAATGTATGGCGGCAGAGAATGTGTATTAGCTAGATGGCTATACGACAAGTAGGTGATAGTTTGTACGATTGGTGAAGGACAATCTAGGTATAGCAAGTAAATATGACAAAGGCCGTATGGTACGTAGGGAGGTCGTACGGCTGAACTGGGAGACCGTACAATAGGCCTATGGGTTTGATTAAGCTTGAAGCCCTCTGAAGAGTGAAGATCGATCTGTACCTAAGATTAAAACAATACACTCACCAAGTATGCTATAAAATGAGAGAATAAGTGATTCACTATAATTTTAGATATATAAAAATGCATCTGCTACAGAGATGGTGCTCCAATTTGCTAGATCCAAGCGAAGCATTACAGACGACGGAATAGGGTGAGGGTTGAATCTCACCGAAACCAAAAGAACCAAGTAGGGAAGATCTTTCACTTCCAAAATGATGAAAAACAGAGAACTCCAACAGGAATTCGCAGTACATAAAAATAATCCAAATTGCATGCCTAATGACAACCTACAAGCCGTGCTTAAATACCCGTCGAGGAAAACTTTCTGAGCGTGTACAAAGATAGCCGACGGCAACACAAACCACGGAAACCAAAATAAAAACAGGTCTGAGATATATTAAATCAATCGGCCCATTAACAATAGTTTCATTAATGATTTATTTTATAACGGGAACATTATAGGTTCCGAAATAACCGGTGAGGAGGAAGAGGAGGTAATGAGAACAGAAGTCGGATACAATACAACTTGAAGGGTCGATCGATGATTCAGTGTCGGGTGTGCAGCCAATGTGGCCACTTCGCCCGAGACTACAAAAAGAATGACACATCGCAAAAGTTGTGTCGATGGTGTGGTCCCAAGGACCATGAAGAAGCCAATAGCCCGAAGCCTCGTGTGAACCTACTCAACATTGAAGGCGAAGAAGTACTAACAGTCACTCGTAATCAGGCAAAACAAGTCGTGTACCCTAATCCCTGTACAGAGAAGCAAAGAGTACGAGAGGTGAAAGAGGAAATAGAGAAGGCAATGAAAGTGAAGAGAGATTCATGTGTGGCTACAAGTACCTCTGGATGAACAGAGGCCAAGAATAACATACTATGACAAATATTGCAAATGGAGGTTCCAATTAAAATACAAGACCTCCACACCTTACCCCAATTGAAGACAACATTACTAAATACTTGCAATGTACAACCAAGTACCAGCACCACACAACAGCCAAACTTTCGGGAGGACCAGCAATAGGCCCTATGTTACTCGCGTTGAACAATGCCCAAAGTTGTTGAGATAGGTATCCTCAAGACAATCCTCATTAATACCATAGTTGATGGTGGATCAGGGGTAAATGTACTTCTGGAGGAGACGTGGAAGAAACTTAGGAAGCCTACCCTGTGGCCCCCCACCTTCAACTTACTCGATGCACACCAGCATGGTATTAAACCTCTGGGAACATTGATGGCTCAGCCAATCACCATTTGAACCCAATCATTTGTGTTAGATTTTGTTGTGATTCCATTGAAAAAGAGGGGGTATGATGCCATTCTCGGAAGGGGATGGCTAGTAGCAAAAAGGGCAAACCATAATTGGAAGAAAAACATGCTTTCATTGGAAAGGGACAGAAGGAAGTTCATTATTGACCTTCGTACACAAATGGTTCTGATGGAGAGTTTAGTGGGATGGATGAGGGAAGAGACCGGATGGAGCCTAATGATGAAGGCATGTTGGAACTCGAAGGATGTTTGGAAGATGACTTGGATTCCTTGAACGAACTCTTCCATTGGCAAATGGAAGATTACAAGTTATTTCTGAGTTGCAATATGTTAGGAATGGAAGGAATGGATGGAGAAGAGTACATGTTTCCACCGAAGTTGGGGGAATACAAAGAAGGAGATGTCCGGGTGAATGAAAGTCCTCACAGCTTTGACGCAAGGAAACCATTCAAGTACAAAGAGCCATCTATATGGGTCACGAATATTGGGGATGAAGAGAACCCGTGCAACATACTGGTTAGCGATGATTGGGATCCTGTGTCGAAGGTGCCAACATTCAAAATCTTCACAGAATACAAAGATGTGTTTTCCTGGAGTTACAAGGACCTGAAGGGTGTACCACCAAAGTTGTGCGTGCACCATATACCCCTAGTACCTAGAACTATACCTATGCGGAAGAGACCGTATAGGATGAACAAGAATTATACAACCAAGGTTGGTGAAGAGATCCAATGCATGCTTGAGGTAGGAATCGTATTTAACATTGAGACAAGCAAATGGGTCTCACCCATTGTGATATTGTTAAAGGAGGCAAACCAGATCAGGATTTGTGTCGATTTCCGCTGCTTGAATGTTGTCACCATAAAGTACCCCTTCCCTATTTTGTTCATGGATACTATACTTGAAGAAGTTCCAGATACAATACATGAAGTTGTTAGAGACGAAATGTACTCATTTATGGACAGGTTCTCTAGTTATAACTAGATATCAATCGTGGATGAGGATAAGTTGAAGACCACTTTCATGGTAGAGGGTGACATCTATGCATATAACCAGATGCCCTTACAATTGTGCAATGTGCCAACAACCTTCCAAAGAATAATTCTTCATATCTTTGATAAAATGTTTGTAGGAAACTTTCGCACATTCTTGGATGATTGGTCTTATCTTCAGTGGACAAGACACACATTCGGTAGCCACTCGAGAAGTGCATGGAAAGGTGTCGTCGGGCTAGGCTAGCGTTGAACCTAAAGAAGTGTAGATTCATGGTACCCCAAGGTAAGTTGTTGGGGCACATTGTTTGTAAGACAGGTCTCAAAACCGATCTAGAGAAGGTACGTGTGATAGTGGAGATGGAAGCATCGACCAATTTCAGTGGAGTCAAATCCTTTTTAGGACACATTGGATATTGCAGAATGCTCATAAAGAACTTTGCTCAAGTTTCATGCCCCCTCAACAGGTTGACAAGAAAAGGGGAACTTTATGTTTGGGGTATGGAGCAAGGAATCTCCTTTAAGGAATTGAAGACAAGATTGCTAGGGGCACTAATCCTGACATACCCGAACTGGGATAAAGGGTTTCACGTGCATGTGGACGCGTCTAACTTTACAATTGGCGCAACACTTGCACAAACAAGTGATCATGGCCTGGATCATCCTATCTATTTTGCTAGCAAATTAGTGTTGAGGGCAAAAAAGAACTACAACACAACGGAGTGGGAGGCTCTAGGAATGGTGCGCGTCTTACAAAAGTTCAGACATTATCTGTTGGCAATGCCCTTCGCATTCTACATAGACTACTAAGCGTTGATGTACTTAGCGAAAAAACCCACCATTTAGGGGAGGGTGAGTAGATGGTTGTTGTTACTCTAGGAGTTTACATTTACCATCGTCGTGCAACCGAGGAAGAGTCATGTTATAGCCAATCAACTATCTTGGATCAAATCAGAGGAGTCGCCAAAAGGAGTCAATGATGACTTCCCAAATGTGCATTTATTTCGTATAGCCATCCTTTCGGAGTGGTACAAAAGCATCGGCAAATATCTATCCACTTCACAGTTCCCTAAGGAGATGCCACCAAGCGAACGATGGAAGTTGGTACTAAGGAGTAGAATGATTTCCTTGATTAATGGTCTGTGTATAAGATGGGTCCAGACCAAGTATTGAGAAGATGTGTCATGGAGAAGGAAGTACAAAGTGTCCTTCAGGAAGCCCACAACGGCCCGACAAGAGGGCATATGGGACCTAACACAACGGCAAGGAAAGTACTCCTGGCAGGGCTATTGTGGCCTATGCTATACAATGATGTCAGAGAGTGGGTGGTCAGCTGTGACACTTGTTAGCGTGTGGGTAAACCCTTGAAACGGAATTTCATGCTGCTCAATACATCACATGCCCAAGAGTTGTTCGAACGATGGGGTTTAGATTTTGTGGGGCCCCTCGAGCCAAGTAGGACTTAGAGATGCTGCTATGTTGTGGTAGCAACTGAGTATTTGACGAAGTGGGTGGAGGCACGAGCGTTGCTCGACAACTCGGCCATAAGCATAGCAAAGTTTATTTATGAGCAAATCATAATGCCTTATGGCATCCCTATTCAGTTGACCAGCGACTTGGGAGGTCACTTCGTCAATCATGTGATTTGACTACTCACAACCGAGTAAAAAATAATTCACTCCCTGTCAACCCCATATTATCCGAGGGTCAATGGCCAAGCGGAGGCAACGAACAAAATCTTAGTATCGGTCATCTACAAGTCATGTGGGGTGGAGCAAGCCGATTGAGAAGAGAAACTGGCATCAACACTTTGGGCGTACCGCACAACGTACAAAATTACAATGGGACAAACACCATTCCAACTAATGTTTGGGCAAAAGTAGTAGTGACGACAGAGTTTATGGTTCCAAGCCTTCGGATAACGACTGAAAATAGACTTGGCGATATGTAAAGTCTTCAAGAGAGATTGTATAGTATGAACAAGCTAGACGAACGAAGGCTAATAGCGCTACGGGCAATGCATGTAACACAAACTCATCGTAAAGCATGGCATGATAAACATCTAAAGCGGACAAGGTTTCAACCTGGACAGTTGGTGCTAAAGTACAATGGGTGTAATGAGATTAAACCTAGGAAGTTCAAGGTGAAATGGTTAGGACCCTACAAAATATAGGAAGTTGGTGACAATGGAAAGATTAAGCTCTGGACTCTCAATGGATGGGAGATAGTGGATCCGGTTAATGGTTCAAAATTGAAGATCTACAATCAGAGGAACGAGGGTCGTAGAGTTAACATTGGTCACCCAGAAGATAGGAATACTTAGATTAAAAAAAAAATTAAAAAAATCAATAAACAAAAAAAAAATTAAAAAAAGAGTTTGCTGATGTATCACCCGCTGATGACATAAAAGTCCGTTGCGGATGTGCCACCCACAGACAACAAAAAGGTCAACGGGAAAGAGGACACATGGGGCACGAAGGCCCGCAGAAACCATAGGTCCGTGGGGAAGGGAAGACAACCGCAGAGAGAAAAGGGGCAGCGCGGGAAGGCATAACTGCAAACACCAAACAAACACTCGCGAGATACAAAGGCACACTTTGAAACAACATAAGTGGAATTCCCACCTCCGCACTCAATTATGTTTAGACATTTTTCCGCGGAACACAAGAGACAAGTATTGCAAGTAGTGAGCAAGAAGCACCCGCACCACAATCAAATCATCAAGTGGCGAAAAAATTGAAGAGGCCTCGCTGAGAATAACCCCGCGAACAAGCACACACGAAGGAGGACGGACCGCCTATAGGAGGCCTAGCGCATCTTTGTGAGTGACCTGACAGAGATTAGTGTTACCTAAGGAGGCCCATCAAAGACAAAGGATAAGGCCGCGTGGATGACATAAAGGAACCCACGGACAATATCGACCCAATCGCAAGTTACACCACTACAACAAAGGGGGGAAAGAACATACACATTCTCAGTGTCCTACAGAAAAGGAACATTAGATCTGTCTTCCTAAATACAAAAATATAGTCAAGACTTTTGAAGAAAGCCTTCACAAAGAGGAAAAGAGCCGCGTAGAGAGACCAACCCAACCCTAATCGTTTTGTCACAATAAGACAAAATAAGAAACGGTTATTATGCAGTCAACAAATAAAAGGAGACTATGTAAGGATCAATTGAAAGCAAATTGTTCTAGCATGGACAAAAATGCAAGAGTTCTAGATTCAGGTGTTTATGTTCCAGGCCAAACACAACTAGCCACGTCTAGTAGTAAGAAGCAAAAGGTTCATCCCAAGGTGCAAGAAACTTCCCAAAAAGAAGACATTTCCCACCGCGTTGTTCAGTTTAAAGGCCTAAATGACATTGAATGTCGACGACGGTGGCAAGAGACCCCAGACACACACCTAGTCAAGCAGATACTGGAACGAGCACAGGTGCATTGGGCAATCCAAACACCGGCCTTTTCTATTTGGATGTTCAAGCATGTACTACAAGTGATGATTGAATTGTATGACAGGCATAGTAGGAGAAGTTCATACCCTATCACCATCTTGTTCAAAGCCCCCGATTTCACCAGATTTTTTGATATTCCAAGGCAAGAAGGATGCAAGGTGGCAATAAAAAATCACAAGCTTCCATAGGACCAAAAGGAATAATGGGTTAAGCAGGTTGGTCGAGAACTCACACCCGAAGAACTTGATTCTATGGTAAAAGGCACAAGGAGTAGAGGGATGAGATGAGAGTTTGTCAAATAAGGGCCTTGGCATTGTATCATGGGCATCATGAAAAGTCAGCTAACAGGAGCAAGCAGGGCTTCGAATATTGCTCTACCATAGATTGTTTTTATGAATGGAATCATGAACAAACTAGTGTATGATTGGGCATCTCTCCTAGCAAATTGAATGGAGGAGTTTATGATGTTGCAACACCACAATTTTTACATACCCCACCACTCCATCGGATTGTTTTTGGAGGCTACACTTCACCAGATCCCTGCCAATGTGCTAGAGGTACCACCGAAAGGCAAGTTGGCACTAGGGAAGCCTCCCATATTTTATTGGCGACATTTAGACATCGATGGAACGATGGCTGGCCAAAAGAGGCTAATGCAGGAGTTGGACGCCCTTGGTGACACTGATAGTGGCAGAGAGAATACCATGGAGAGAGGTGGGAATGCTTCGAAGGGAGACAACATTTCAGTGGAGGAAAACGAGGACAACAATAGTGAGGCAGAGTTGGTGCCTAAATTATTCTTCGCACATCCTATGTTGCCCACTACAACACACTTGGTACCTACCACTTCCACACCTTCCATCCTACCATTTGGCCAGATGAGAGCAACAATTGTTATGATACTACCACCAGTGGTGACGGAGGCTGCAGTTGAGGTGACCACACAATCAGTTCTCGGAGAGACAACTTCCCCAACAACCAAGACAGCTTCTCCATAGGCAGGGAGGACAAAAATTGAAGTGACATCCTCAGTGGATGCCTCGGAAAAGGAGAGCCAGCTAGTACTACATGAAGGGGATGCAGTTCCAGTTGTTTAGGCCGATGAGGCCGATTCAATGGTAGTTGACATGGTCCCAGCAGTAGGAGGGACAAATATGCACCTTGAGGGTGATGTGATGCACATCCCACAATCAAAGGGAAGTACAACGTCGACATCTCAAGTTAGGCTATAGGTAATTGGTACAAAGGCTGTGGTGACCACTGATTCCACTTTATTGACTGACCCATGAGTATGGCGCAACCAAAGGCAATGGATGTGCAGGTGATGGACCATGCTAGCATGTTCTTATGGTAGCAGTTCCGACCTACTCCTACAGACATTGAACCTTCCATTCATTCCCCAAGAAGGGAAGCTGTTTTAGCTCAAATGCCAGTGATTACAGCACCACAGGTTGTAAGGAGTCCATAGTCTGAGGATGCGCCAGATGATGAGCTCACACCAAATGTGGAAATAGTGGCGGAAATAGTGGCTACAAGAGGCATGGAGGCAGATGTTGAGTAGGCAGAAGAGGATAAAATAGAGTACGGATCGGATAATGAGAGGACGATGTCTTACATTAAGGCCATGGAGGTTGTGTTGGCGAAAGGTTAGGCGATTGGTCAGAATGCATTGACTCGAACAAGGGAGTTACAGCATGTCCTAGCCTACATCCGGACGTGATGCCCCGACCGCTTCCACTCTTGTTTCGAGGTGCCAGGATGGCTGGCCATTGAGATGCTGGCAGATTGGGCCACAGAACCTGAATTGGGACCACGCAGCAGCAGGATGGAGAGGCTAGCCCGTGAGATAGTAGAGGCATACAAAGGCACCTACTATGCTCAGCAGCGTGCAGAGGCAGACAAAGTGGCAGCTTAGAGGTCTAGAGAGGTAGAAGCGAAGTCCCGAGAGGAGCTAGCCAATCAATTGGTAGATAGCAGGCATATTGGGCAGCAGAGCGAGCAACGCTCTTACAAGAGAAGGAAAGTGACGAAAAGGGGTTAGAGGAAGCTAGAGCCGCCTATGCATAGAAGGAAGCATAGGCTATGGAGGCAACACTTTTGATCAAGGACGCGGTGGAGGTCAACACAAAGCCACATTAGGATTTGCACATTTGCACAGACCAAGTCTACACTCCAGGAAAGTCTTTTTGGTATGTAAGGATGTATCTATGTGGTATAAAGCTATGTGTGTGTTGTTATTTGTAATGCCTCCATTTTTAGTAGGTTCCTACAGTTGGTTTCATCAGTTCACCATCGTGACCCTCCTGAGCTAACAGTGGGATTTGAGGGTCTCAGTTGTGGGGTTATAGGCTTTCCAGCAGCCTATGATGTGTTTTGACTCCGTTTGAGTTACTTATTATTTATAGTAAGTTTGTCAAGTTTGTAGCTTTAGTCGGATTGATTCAATCATGAGATACATTCTTGATGATAAATCATCATTTAGACAAATATTCTTATATGTATAATATAAATATATAATATTATATACATGGTTATTTATATTATTGTTAATACATTATTATTATCTAATGATGATTAACCAAAGAGACATGTCTCTTCATGAGACATGCCTCCTCTCATATTTATAAGTCTTCAAATCTGCATTTGGAACACACCTATAACAATGGTAGTGTTATTACATTTGCAGAAAACGATCCCTATTTACTCAACATGGTATGAAAGCCAAATTGGAGACGTAAAAAAGACGATAGGAAATGACAGAACTTATAATTTTCTGTTATGTCCAGTGTAATCAGTTCAGATCTTTCCTTATTCTAATGCCAACTTTGTGAAGAAAAGGCATAGAAAGGAAAAAAGATTGAGCTATACGGAGGATAGAGACGAACGGAAGGCTCACTAGTACAAGGTTGGAACAAGCCACGAAATAGTAGTTGCACAACGGACATGGAACCATACTCGTCATCCAAAATTAAGGGTAACAATAACAAAGATATGCAGAAAATAGTGTAGAGAATGGTGGCAATGAAGAACTATGATATTTGGAAGGAGATGAATGAATATACTAGGGTTTTTATGCATTATTTGAATAGAATGAAGGAAGAAGCACCGTCGACAAAGAAATAAGGGAAAGGATACATGCAGTCCAGCTGAAGACGACATAGAAGATTGAATGGAGAGAAGACAAAGGATACGCAACAAATAGGAGATATCCAACATTTGAATTGCAAACAAACAAATTGCAAAGATCATTGACTTTGGAGAAAGACATTTGCATTAGGTGTAGCCTCCACCATGAGTATCGACAATACTAATGAACATTGAAGCCTAAAGGGAAACGATACAAGAACCATCTGGCAGAGCATGGAGCAATAAGTGATAAAGACTTATTGAGAAATAATAAGACGAACAAACATGAGGACATCATTGACTTGGCAAATGATCATTGAAGGAATAAGTACGAAGGAGTGAGTCAGAGACGATAAACAAGGAGACCTTATACTGTGAGGCAAAGATAATTAGCAAACCATTGTAAGTAGGAAATCAACATATTGAAGATTACACACAAACACTCAAACATCCGTGAAGACAAAGGGAATTCAAGCAGCAAACACGAGAAACATATATTAAGTGATTAGATAAGGAAATTTCAAATAGACAACAAGGAAGGGAGAATTCAGAGAGATCTTAAATGCTTACAAGTCCACTACTTTAATCTCTCGATCAACACCACAGTATCTCCTACCAAAGCACCAAGAACAATCAATGGTTGAAAGAAAGCATTCAAGATCTTGGTGAATGGACCATAGAAATATGTAAGCGGTATAGACCTAAAGGGAATTGACAAAATTCATCGTACTCCATTTTTAGCATTATCAAGAGCGACTCACACTATACAAGAGGCAAGTAGGAATCTATAACATTCCAAACAGGAGCCATATATGAACCGGGAGGATTGTCGAATTAAGAGCTTCATTTTTGTACACGAGTTGAAGTCTCACAACAAAGCTAGAACCAAACTCGAAGTCACTATAGACTGTAAGGAAATGAGCAACAATCAGATTTTACTCAAGAGAACGCATAAGACTTTATTAAAATAGATGATATTCTATTAGAGAAATGGGTGTAAAATGGTAAGACATCAGCAACATATGATATCAAAATAGAATATATAATTTAATCCTGTCAGCAGATTGAACATGGAACAAAAAATAAGTCCTTCCATTATGGTTTATTTTATGATGGCTCTCGACACAGGATATATAGAAAAATGAACCCCTATCCCTAGGGACAATGAATAAGGGTCCAAGGAAGATACAAAACTGTCAAACCTTGAGTGGAGATTGCCAAAAGGAGTATTGAGCCTCTTGGTCACTGCTAAACATTTACAAGATCATGTCATTACTTACAACTGACATGCATATGGCACTCAAAATATATATACAATGATATGATCTTTAAAAGAAGTATTAGATAACAATATAGTCCATATGCAAGACATGTAAACAATGATATGATTGCTACATTGGGAATGAAATAAGAAAGTATAATATATATTAAGAGAACTATAATATATATTTGGTATTGCTGGTGTTGAAGTGATATGTATTCAAGGGTCATTATACCAAGGGTAAATGATGAATGTCGAGAAAGACTGATCAATATAATAGAATCGGTAATGACAATGTTATAATGTGAAATTAATTGGCAATCAAGCAAGGAAGAGTTATTACTAGTAATCGAATACTAAGTGGTGGTATAAACATTGTCAAAAGCACAATTTACCAATGGTCCCAAACTTAGTAGCCATGACAATTGGCAACATCATAAATCAATAAAATGTTACGAATTGATAATCAAGAAGGCGCTTTGAGAAGCTTAATTTATCTGGAGTTTTAACTATAACATATTTGTCACAAATGTATTTAAAGGGATAGACATGGAAATGATTCTAGTGTCTCTCCAAAGTTCTGAGATCTATTAAGCATTAAAAAAATATGTTTATTCCAAAATTGTTCAATGATATAAGAATGAGAATCTTACATTGCGGGGGGGAATAATAACCAATGTTCCATTCCCGTTGTTTACTAAAGCTTACATTACACACATTTTCTGATTTAATGCATATGGACCTTCATGTGTGTTAGTGAACAGATTGTCTTTCCTTATGAAATTCAATAATTCAATCTATGCCCAAGGTAGGAAATCAATCGTGCTCACAACAGTTGGGTAAATGTTATGTTAATCGTTTCCCTCTGAGTTTTTACAGGTACAGCTCCCTTTCCAAATGATTGTCAATGAATCTGAATTAACTAAAGAATAACAAAATACACACTTTTGCCTGAAAGTGCTTAAGGATCTCTCACATACTCTTAGGTACGGAGGTAAAGTTCACAAATTCGGAGATTAAGCAAATAACTAAAAAGCAAACAATCTTTCCACAATAGAACAAGATTTAAGAACAATTTGAATTCTACAACAACATAAACTGATTCATACAAAGAAAGAAATAGGTACAACAATCTCAAGAAATAGTAATAGATATTATCCATGATTAATCATAACAGTTCTCAAAGTAACTACAAATGATTGGGTTCAAACTCCAAGTTTCAAACCATGGCAAAATACTGATAGATCTATATATTTAAGTAAATTTCTCAAGCACCAAGTCTTTAAAGAAATAACAGTTGCATATATCACCACCTTCTGTCTATTACTATCTTAGCAAAAAGCTTCCAAAAAGATACTAAGCTATGAATGTATTTCTATCTAACTAAAATCTAACCCTTTCCTAGTCTAATGCCCCAACATTTATAGTTTTTTTTACAAATCCGAGAAGGCCTCCATCAAAACCCAACCTTTCAGTTACAAACGGTTATAGATGAAAACAATTTAAAACAATTTTTTCAATATTTAGAATCCAAGAGATAACTGTCCATAACTAAACTTCTTCGTTGGGGTTCTCCCCGTCCACCACAGTTTGTCTAACCAACTTCTAGCTCCTGAAGGTGCTTGTAAATTCCTGGACTGCATGAGAATGGGGGTTCTTCAAACTAAGCAACTTTGATCTGCAGGCATCCTTCTGCCACCTTAGTTCCTTGATCCTCCGACTCTGCCTAGGCATAAGCTCTTTGTTTAGGTACAACATCAATTCGATATTAGCTATGGTGGTGAAGTCTCAAGAGGTAGGACTATCGTTATCTCTGATCCCAGACATAGTGTCACTGAAGCTTTTTGTTAAGGTATCAGAATCCATGCTACCATCATCAAATTGCAAGATACCTATGGGGTTTATGATCTGCATATCTTTCAATATCTCCTTGTGCATCCTAGTAACTTCAAGTTCAACTACTCGCATTTCTTCTATGGCTGCCCTGTAGATAGAATCCTTCCAATTCATGTTGCTTTTTAGGATGAATAGCATGCAGGCGTCCATGGCCTTCATAGGGTTTTCACTTAGAACTTCAATACACCATACTTCTCCACTTCATGTACTTGAAACACAACTGCCTGGCACCAATTCTGATCTGCCTCCCATACTAGAATGAGGGTCTGAACTTCTCCTAACAATACTTCTCCTTCCACATATGTAGTGGTGAAGTCCAGAATAAATTTGCTTCCTTCTTTCACAATGGACTCCACCCATTCATTCACTGCTTCTGAAAGCAACCTTCCTCTTTGCATTTGCCTGATCAATTGTTGACTATCTAATGAGTTAGGATCAAAAGATTGTGGTGTTTGTATCAGCGGAAGAGCACCAACATTCATCAAGGAGTCTATATACTCGGCCATGGTGATTATCAACTTCTTTAGTTCCTTCTTTTCTTTACTGTCCTTTTCGGATTGAGCCAACATATGGTCTACAAAAAACTTGAAAAAATGATTCCCGGTGTCTCTGGAGATGGCCCCCAAGTCCATGGTAGTAACCTTGAAGTCCTCAACATCAATTTCCCCAGAGCCTTCTTTTTGCTTATAGGTAGCCACTTCCGTTGTAACCTTACCCATTACAGGATCCTTGATTAACTGCGCGTCGCTCCACCTTCTTATTCTTTGAGACGCAAGCAACATACTTCGTGACTATGTCTTTAACAGGCATGGACACGGGCTAGAGACTGAGCTTTTTACTTACTAAGTTGGATAGCTAGGGCGGAATGATAGAGGTGGCCGCTACTCCTTGACTGTTTTGAGGAGTCATGAAACTAGACTGCATTGCACTTGGAGCTTCTATCAATTCCACATCATCGTCTTGGTTGTCTAATAGAGTAAGTTCTTCCCTTTGTTCTACTCTTAAGTCATGGTAGTCCTTTGAACCATTTCCTGAGCAAGTGTCGCAAACTTGGTTTTAGACCTGGTTCTGGGAGTCGTGAGCCACTTAGGGGATGCCACTCCCTCCTGCTTTTTAGCTATTGAAATGTCCCCTGCACCATGAGATGAAAATGGGATGTCAGAGGTTAATAGTTTAGAGAAAGAAACTGCTTTGGGAGATTTTGCAATCTGTTTCTCGCTAATTGATCTCATACTCTTCCTCAACCAATTGTCTGTACAGGCCAAAATGGATCTAGTCCTAAGACTTATATCATCCTCCTCGGCTTTGCTCCAATCTACTTCAAGTTAAATTTGCTCATTCGCTTCTTCCCAGCTTGGTTCAATGATTTATGAATCATCTTCAGTCATTCCCTCCAACTTGAACTTTAGCTTTAATGAGGTAATCTAGGGGACCGTCAACCTCGAATGGTCTCGTCGCCACAATTTTCCCACAAATCCTCCAGGTGAGGAGCCAATTGAGATTGACCCTTTATCCCGCGCACTGATGTTGCGAAACCTTTATTGTCAAAATCCCTCCTCGATAAAACCCAAGGTTAAAGCTGAGCAGGTTACTTATGATTACGGAAGCGTTGATCATAGTGCTATAGGCTAGAGAACCGAGCTTGATGGGGATAACATACTCTCATTTTTCCTAAGGAAGATTATCTTTAATTACAGAAAACAATTGCCTGCATATCTCTATGATGACAAAGCAATCTAGGACATATCGAGGCAATTTAACAGGCTCTTCTTCAAATCCCCCCACTCTCAAGTATGTGAACCTTGGAAATTGGATGTAAAAGATCCCATAGGTTTGGATTAGTTTTTGAGCTTCTGGGGATATCCTCGGCATTGGGGTTTTTTTGAGACTTAGGTGCACATTCCCTATCAAAACATCATGTACTTTTCTGAATTCTTCTAACACTTTGTCCTTCTGTAATAAGGGGCAATATTGATAGACAATGAGATCCTCACTCCAAGGCTCATGAGGGATAGAAGTAATATTATTGACACATGCAATGCAATAAGTCAAGTAAGAGGACATATAGAATTCCTATCTTGAGGTCTTCGAGTGTTTTGAGTTGATTTCTTAGCAAGCTATCTATCAAATCTACCCAATCTAGAAACTGCTTCCCAATTAGGATAATGTCTATGTAACGGTACATCCAGTCCTCAAAAAGTAAGACATCAATAAACCCCTTAGCTCGGTGCAATAGAACCACCAGGTCATGGATATGAGGTTTCATATGGTCTCTGGTAACTATTTTGGGTAGCCTTGAACTTCTTTTATAATTTGTTTCCATCCACTTTCAGGCCATGAGGTTGCGATACTTTGCAAGGTTCTCTTGATACTGAATCAGGGATTGGGTATGGCCATCGGCAACAAAGGTGCATTTGGGTAAACGCAAGACCGATGAAATAGTTTCCCTAGTAATGCACAATACTGGCTCTCCATTCCCATTCAAAATACTTCTAGCTCTGGCATCATAACGGTCAATACACAGCTGAAGCAATTTTGGGCTTAAAAGAGCAGGAGGGAAAGCGACAACCTCAAGCAAGCCACTCTTCAGAACATCTAAACACCCTTTAACCTCATTTGCCAGTTCCAAAAAATTCTCTTGTAACTTAACAACCCTGACGCCCATTAGGTTGGTGTCGGAAATTACAGGCTCTTCACATTCAAGACTGGAAACATTCCCAAAAAAATGCAGAACGGACTACAATGTAACAAAAGGAGACAAACACCCCAACACCACTCCTGTTTTTCAAAACAACACAGAAGGAGAGACGAGATTTTTCACATTCTCACCTATAATCCGCTAAAAGAAAACTAGAAAACTTCGCTTCTTCAGCAATTGCTACGCCTTCAATTCACCTCAATGTAGGATAAAACAATTAAGTTGTAAACTTGGCACTTTTACAGGTCAGTTAACATATTGGCGAAAGTACTGCCTCATAATGAGGTAATGATGATGAGATCATCGCAGCCTAGCACACACGCTTAAAACACTGATGAGACTTCCTTATTAAATGATCACCTTAAGGGAACGTCCTTGCAATAATTACAAACCCCCTAACAACTGATCTAGCTTCAAAGTGAAAGATTTGCCCTTTTATCACTCGTGATGCCAACTCACCATCCACATCAAGTGATGATGAATTGAAATGGACGTCTTAATCATTATTCTGACACTATAAGTGACACCTTGAGAACCATCGTCTTTTTAAGAATCAATAATACTCATGTGCATAAATCCTTAGTAGTAGGACCATTTTAAACTGTTTTGAACCATGGTTCAAAGAGGTTCGAAGTGGTTCAAAAGAACACCTCCGCCGCGCTTAATGGGTCTCACCTACAAGATCAAGAGTCAATCTCAAAACTTTGGTTGAACTACTTTGAACCAGGGTTCAAAGAGGTCCAAAGAAGTTCGAAGTAAAATTCACGAATAGGCATCACAAGGCTCGACTTTCGAAGGTAAGATAAGATGACACCTGAACAGTAAGAAAATATGAAAAACTTGCTGACACGGATTTTCCGAGTGAAGGAAGAAAATGAAAAACCACAATGGCAACTCAAAACTAGGGCTAACAATGTGCAAATAACTATTTCTTATCCTTGAATATTACATTTATCTACCTATTGTAGTCTCTCTCTTAATTGTGTTTCCATATGTACTATAAGAGTTATTTGTCTTGATCTTTTCCTTTGTGTCTAGGGATGTTCTTGCAAGAAAAGGAGGTTATCTCTTCACACATGCTACCAATTATTTTGCAAACTCAATCATATGACAATAGATCCAAAGAAGTTTTTTGATCTAGAATTCATTAGTCTTCTGATAATCAGGCTAAATAAAGTGAGGCTCTTGAAGCAAATATTTGTGATGATTGAGAGTCTAGAAATACATGTGTGTGATTGCATAATTTTGATGGGCCCACTCCTATGTACAACATGAGGAAGTAATGACTTATCACCAGAAAGTCAGAAGATCGATATCAGATTCAGAGGGAATCTAACAGGCATCCTTGGTCAAAGAGAGCCTCTAAGGAAGTAACTATAGGACCTGACTTCCCAGGATCATTGTTTAGAGGGAGCATTTTGAAGTGCAATCCCTTGTGACTGATATCTTCTCTATGAGGGAGAAGTTCTAAGTGAAATTCCTTGTAATGCATTCTTCTTTGTGAGAGAAGTTGAGGTGAAAGCCCTTGTTCCACCCTCTGCCTTGGTTCATGGTGGTTACTATTTTGCATATGTGGATTATGTCATGAAAGGTGATTATCTTTCATTGATATATATATATATATATATATATATATATGGAGGGTCACTATTGTAAGGTGACGATCTTATCAATAGCTTGACTTGTTATCATGACAGACTACAGTAAGTTGCTGTCCTGGAGTGCCGGTAGTCATCATAATGAACATATCATGATCAAACTACATTAACTTGTTGTCTCGGAGTGCCGGAGATCATGATTTTTGTCATGATAGAGTTCATGACATGTTGATTACTACTTATCTAATTGACTTCATTTAGTTGTTATCTCAGAGTACCGGAAATCAAACAACTCATATCCTACTAGGATATAACATATTCTTTTGCTAGGCATCAAGGATTTGATGTCAGTGCACATACCAAAAGCATAGAAGTATGATGAATATCATATGATTGATATTTTTTGTTGAAACCAGGGTAACGTCACGCGAGTCAGTGAGCCGCGCTGACCTCGCCGAGTCACAATGACTCGTGACCCGCGAGCGGCGAGTCACACGGAGTGACTCACGTGACCCGCAGGTCGCGGAGTGACTCGCGTGACCCGGCCCTCCTTGACCCAACTGCGGCAGACTTAAAATCCGGCCATTAAAATATTATTTTTTACAAGTTTTTAAAATTTTTTTTTTTTTACATTTCTCACTCATATAACCCTAAAAGGGCTCCCATAGCAGTCTATAGTGAAAAGAAGAAAGAGAGAGAGAGAGGTAGAAGAGAAATAGAGTTTTCTTGTTTTGCAACCAGCTGAAAGGAAGAGGAGAAAAGCTTGCATTTGTGATATTGGAGCTTGCATTTAGATCATCAAGGAGTTTATAAGAGCTCTCCTCAACACTTCTCAAAGCATTTGAAATAGGTAAGACTTGATTGTTTAGATTTTGATGATTTTTTTGTCTATGCTTATGGGTTTTTTGCATGAATTTTTTTTGTTTGTTTATGAGTTTTTTTTACTTTAGATCTTTATAAAATGCAATGCTGAAATGATAATATTTGGTCTAAAATGTCTTATTGCAGCAACCTTTATACTTTTCCTTAATTAAGTCATAATGGCTTCTAAAGGTAAAAAACCCAAGCTCTCTAAAGGCAACAAAAAAGATGAGCGTTAGACGTTCATCATAGACTTTCCGGGTAGAAAGAGAACCCAAACAAAATGCCTATTTTGCAAAACCATTAACAGTGGGGGGATAAATAGATTAAAATACCATATTGCTGACATACGTGGTCATGATACTGAGCCTTGTGGAGCTGCAACTATTGAGGCTCAACGTTTTTGTTATGTAGCCTTGGAAAAATATGAACAAGAAAAAGAATTAAAAAGAACACAATTAGAAGAGTTAGCTCATATTGGTTCTAGTGCCCTTCCACCCTCATCTGCAAATGTTTCTAATTCTGAGTCAGTAGGCTGTGTTGAAGGTTCTTCCCGTCCCCCCTATCGTCCTAGTGCTTCTGTTGCTCGTGCTTCTTCTACATCTATTCCTTGCACTTCTAGTGATGCTACTGCTGCTGCCCCTTCAAGTAGTACTAGCTTTACCTTTCATCCTAGAGTCAGAAAATCTAGTAGGTTGGACAAATTTTTTGTACTGCGTACCACTCCTGGTGCACAACCCTCACTTGAGAGCATGGGCCGGAATAGGGAGATACATGAAGCTGGAGTAAGAGCAATTTGCAAGTTTTGGTTTTTCTGCAACATTCCATTTATAGCAGCCAGGTACTCAAGTTTTCAACTTTATTTATATTTGATTGTTTTACGTTTTAAGTTTTAAAATTTATATTCAATTTTATACTTTTAACTTGATGTTGAAAATTTGAAATATGCTAATTAAAATATTTTTATAAATGTACTCCTTATTGGCAGGGGATGATTGATGCAGTTTCCATCTGTGGTGCGGGGTTCAAAGCCCCCACTGAAGATGAGTTGAGTGGCCCCCTCTTACTAGATGTGGTTGAGGAGATGAAACTTGAGTTGGAGGACCATAAAAAGATTTGGGGCCAAAAGGGGTGTACCATTATGACGGATGGATGGACAGATAAGAGGAATAGAACCCTCCTAAACTTTCTTGTTTCTAGCGAAGGTAATTCATCATGTTCTACTTCTTGAAGTCTAAAATTTAATGTATACTATTATTGAATAACGAAAATTTTGTTTAATTGACTATTGATTCTTGAATGATAATTATTTTGTTTAATTTTCACTTTTGGGATCCACCATGTTTTTGAGGTCCATAGATGCTTCCTCACGTGTGAAAAATGCAACATTCTTATGTGAGACTATTGAGGAGGTCATAAGGGAGGTGAGGGAAGAGAATGTTGTCCAAGTGGTGACTGATAATGCAGCTAATTATGTTGCTGCAGGTAAAATTTTAACTTCTAACTTTCTAAGTTCTACTCCTAAAAAATTTGTTTCAGTTTTTCATTAAATTTTGGAAATTAAAAGTCTTTTAATACATCAAAAATTTTCATTGTTTACTCACTAATTTAAAATTGCTGCAGGAAAACTTTTGATGAAGAGACACCCAAAAATCTTTTGGACTCCATGTGCTGCCCATTGCATCGACCTCATGTTAGAGGATATTGGCAAGCTTGTATGAGTGAAATCATGTGTTACCAAGGCCAAAAATCTTTGCAAGTTCATCTACAATCATGCCTTGGTCATTAGCACTATGAGGCAATATATGAAGGGAAGGAGTTGGCTTGTCCTGGTATCACAAGATTTGCCTCTAACTTTATCACACTAAAATCCTTGCTGACTTCAAGGTTAGAGTTGAGGTGCATGTTTGTTGGTCCAAAATGGAGTTCCTCCTCCTTTGCCACCAGCCTTGCAGGGATAGATGCAACAAAATGCATTTATGATGATGAAGGTTTTTGGGAGCCATGTTCGAAGATTGTAGAGGTAATTTTAATTTTAAATTTTAAAAGCTTAAGTCTTAAAATTTTATAAATTAATTTATCTCATACATATTTTTGTTTTATTTTCATTGTGCAACTTTACAAAGTTTCATCATTCACTAAATTGTTTTTTTGTTTAATTGTTTTGTAGATCACTGAGACCCTTGTATCCCTCTTACGAGTTGTTGATGGCGAGAAGCCCTCTATGGGCTACATTTATGAGGGCATGGATAGAGCCAAGGAGGCTATTAAGACCAAATATGTAGGAGTTGAGAAAAACTATGGCCCTATTTGGGAGATAATTGATAGGAGATGGCAAAATCAGCTTTATAAGCGCATCCATGCAGCAGCCTATTACCTCAATCCGGCATACCACTTCTGTGATGATTTTAAGGCGGATGAGAAGGTTCTTAGTGGCCTATACACAGTGATATCGAAGATGTCCCCTAATTCCACAGATATATTGCTTGAGATGGATGCCTATAATAATGCATCAGGGGCCATTTTTTCAAGTCAAATTTGCAAAGAAGGTCGTATAAAATTGCAGCCAAGTAAAAATTGCAGCTTAAGCCTTATACAATCTAGTTTCTAAATTTTTAGCTTTAAACTTAAAGTTCAAATTTTGAAATGAGACTAATATTTTTTTGTTTTCCTTTTTTCAAAATTCAGATAGATGGTGGCAAATGTTTGGGCCTTCAACCAAAAACCTTCAGCAAATCGCCATCCACATTTTGAGCCAACCAAGTAGTGCTTTTGGATGTGCGCGTAACTGGAGCATGTTCGAGCACATCCACTCGAGGAGGCATAACAAGTTGTGTGTGGAGAAAATGAATAGGCTAGTCTTTGTGCACTACAACTTGCGCATTAGGATCAAGGAGATTTTGGATAGTGACACCTCTTTGATTACTCTAGAGGAGGTTGATCCAGAGTCTGAGTGGATCACTAAGGCTTCTGATCCTGTCTTTGATGATGAGGACCTACAGTGGCTTGACCAGGCAGCTAGAGAGGGCCACGCTGAGGCTGTGGCCATGGCAGCAGAGGACTAGAGAGCTCCAGTTGTTCCTAGTGGCACCTCACAAACATTGGTAGAGCCAAAGGTAGAGACTACAGTTGATCCTAGAGGCACCTCACAGGTTGATGCTATGGCTACTGAGACATCTAGGACCTACCTTAGACACCTTACTAAGAGGCATTTTATAGATTATACTGAGCCTGAGGTTGAGGATGAGGATGAGGATGACAATGACGATGAGGATGAGGATGATGATGAGGACTCCGACTAGGAGCCATAGCTGTAGACTTATAGTCTTGTTTTAACTTTTTGTTTAACTTAATATATGATCAAAATTTGGAACATTTGAATTTGAGGATGACTATTGAATCTTGATGTGTTGGATTTCATAATACATAATACATAATACATATACATTTTGATGGTTTGCATGGATTTATCATTTTATATATGATTCTATGTTTTACGCTTTTACTTTTATATATGATCCTGTCTTTGATGATGAGGACCTACAGTGGCTTGACCAGGCAAATAGAGAGGGCCACGCTGAAGCTGTGGCCATGGCAGCAGAGGACTAGAGAGCTCCAGTTGTTCCTAGTGGCACCTCACAAACATTGGTAGAGCCAAAGGCAGAGACTACAGTTGATCCTAGAGGCACCTCACAGGTTGATGCTATGGCTACTGAGACATCTAGGACCTACCTTAGACACCTTACTAAGAGGCATTTTATAGATTATACTGAGCCTGAGGTTGAGGATGAGGATGAGGATGACAATGACGATGAGGATGAGGATGATGATGAAGACTCCGACTAGGAGCCATAGCTGTAGACTTATAGTCTTGTTTTAACTTTTTGTTTAACTTAATATATGATCAAAATTTGGAACATTTGAATTTGAGGATGACTATTGAATCTTGATGTGTTGGATTTCATAATACATAATACATATACATTTTGATGGTTTGCATGGATTTATCATTTTATATATGATTCTATGTTTTACGCTTTTACTTTTATAATATTTCCTTCAAGCTTCAGCTACTGTTTAAACTTTAAAGTTAAACTTTAAACTTTAATTACTAGTAATATAGTATTTAGCAATTTACCTTTGTAGTATTGTACTTATGTAATCGATGTTTGACTTTTAAGTTTTAACTTTAAGTATGTGCATTATGATCAAATTATCTTCTATTTAATGATGTTATTGTGTCTTTACGCTTTATTCAATAATGGGTGCATGGAATGTTCTTTAAATCCTAAAAAATCTCAAAATTTTGGGGTTTTTTCACTTTGCCAAGTCACCGTTGAGCCGGGCCACGAGTCAAAGCCGGGTCACGAGTCAAGTTACCCTTGCCGAGTCCGAGCCGAGTCCAAGTCTTGTTACTTTGGTTGAAACATACTTCGGATTATATTGAAAGATAACATCTAAATTTATGGATATATGTTTATATCCTCAAATATGCCATACCAGGAATATCATACTGAGATGATATCTCTTTATATACTTGAGAGCATAATGTGTTCTGATGGAGCTCTAATTTTTTACAAAATTAAGGCCTCCATTTATATGCTATATTTTCACTCAACTTTATCTGCCTTATCTTTTAAATTGTTATCTTTGGGATGAATCCTCTATATCTTATTAATTGTGATATTCTTTTTCTTAAGTTTAAGACATCGTGATACCTTTTCATACAATTGTAATGATAAACTATACAGTATTGAAATTATTCAGATTATATGTTTTCTGTAGAAGAAAAGGTTAGCACTGGATATAACAGATGCATCTTAAGGCAAAGCAACATACGTGGCTGCTCTAATAAGAGGTACAGGAGTTTTCTGGACAGAATGAATCAGAAAAGAAAGCCCCCAATGTCTAACAGGAAACATCCATGGTATTGGTATGACAGTTGCAATCATCTAGAAAATGATGGCAGTGTGCTGCCAAGAGTTTGAAACAGAATTCAATAAATAGGGAAACCTCTGGCAGATCTAAAAAGATCTTGTGAACAAATCCAACAAGAGATTATTTTGTCTATTACTGATGATGGCACTTAGAGATTTAAGACTAAGGAGGTTAGCAATTACATTAGGGACTAAGTATGCCAGCAAAGACCCATTACATCAAGATGATTAAGCAAAAATGCCTAGCATTTTCTGTACTCTGCCTAAAACAGTCCCAACAGAGCCAAGGAATGAGCCTGAGCAGGTATGGAGCGCACAACTGATAGTGTTTTCACAAAGTAATTAGAATTGGAGACCAATCAATACCTTCAAGTGAAATCCCACTGGTTCAGGACACCTCCATGTGGTGATGCAGAGTCATGTTAGGGCCAAACATATGATCAGAAACTGTATAAAATAAACCTTCGTGCTTTCAAAAAATATGTGAAGAATGACAACAATAGAGATTAGATAATTTCCCGAGCATGAAAGTGTGTGTTCTGACTGTATTGGAGATTATAATGTGTGCTCGTGCATCAGAAATCTTTGTTGTATCCTCTTATTCTTTTTGTGATGAGAAGCAATAAAGAGAGGGAGCGATTGCACACAATTCGATCATGGAAATATATAGGGAGCCACAAGAAGTTTTAGGATCATTGATTTGCATTTTGTGTGATTACTAACATCCGTTTTTTCTGTGATTTTGTTGCAGGTAGACATGCTGAAGAAGAGCTTATGCAAATCGCTCGAACCATAGAGAGTGGAATTTCCAGTACAACCACAGAGAAGAAAATATAGACGCCGTGGATATTTGACATTCAGACCCCCGGTGGATGAAGGAGCCGTCAGAAATTGGAAGAATAAATGCATGCTGAGAACTAGATAATGTGATCAGGCATTAGAATGATGCGATTCTTATCACATGTTCTGGATATCAGGAGGAGTATTGTGTGTATTCACAGACAGTGCACCGTATCTGGCTTATGATGAAACTTAATGAGAGAAACAGTCTACTGAAATGGAGCACGAGGGGCTTATCTTGTCAATCATATCATGTAATCCAAGTTCGGGAGGATGTTTATTTAATAGTGGTAGGATGCCTCTGCGTGCATTGTTATGAGAAGGATATAGCACCTCTTCTTTGTTTATAAATACAGATGCACAAGGTACAAATGAGACAATCCCAATACAATATTTCTCAAAATTTTAAGCATTCATGATATATAATTTTCTTATTGGCAAGAATTGAATGATTGATCTAAGCTGGTGAATTTAAAACTATTGGCAAATATTTTTATGCGTTATCTGGAGTCAAATTGCAGTGAATAGAGCATCGTTTCAGAGTGTCTTCATTGCATTTTATTTAAGGCATATCAGTAAGGAGTTTTTATTTTTATTTCTACAAAGTTTTAGATATTAAATATTATATGATTCTATCCTTTAAGATTGTTGTTTCTTCTGTGAATGATACATTGTCTGATCAATTATATACTTTTAGACTTGATAATCAAAAAGTCAGTGGAATATTAAATTGCTTCTGTGCTTGCATCTATTTTGTCTCTTTGAGAGTTAAAACCAAATAGACTAGTCTGAATGTGCTTAGATATAATTGATTAAATTGCATCCTGATAATCAAATTGTCTGCAATTTAGTAAATCAAACTTCATAAAGTTGTACATTGAAGCTTGTAATATTGACTTGATTTCTCCCTCTTTTAAAGCCTCGGCACTAGTCGTTAAGTTGCTTATAGTTTCCAATTCATATGCTAGTAAACATTTCATATCTATCAGTTGAGAATTAATATATTCATTTGTCATCTCCATTATATCTCTTTATTTAAAACAATCTCGCATTTATTTAAACATTATCTTTTTTCCCTTTTCAACATTTACAAGCTTGAAGCAATCATATTTCAAAGTTATTACTCAAGAATTATATTCACTTAAGCAATCTAGAAGTTTCCTAATCTTCTTGCCATTTTGGGAGACTTTCATTGCATTTGTTCAATCTGCCTTAAACATCTTGGATCTAAGATTGTTGTCCAATATCAGGTGCACCTGCCTTGGTTTTGCAAAACCAGAAGTGCAGAGGATCCAGATCAAATTGATTGATCCTATCAAGTTGGTCATAACCAGTTGGATATCCCAACATCGAGTTGGCAAGACTTGTAGGATTCCAATCTGCGGTTTTGGGAACCAACATGTTCTATAACAATCCTCCCTAGCTAAGAAAGAGTGTTAAGTTTGTAGCTTTAATTAGGATTGATTCGATCATGAGATACATAGTTGATGGTAAATCATCATTTAGACAAATATTCTTATATATAAAATATTACACACACACACACACACATATATATTATATTATATACATATGGTTATTTATATTATTGTTGATATGTTATTATTATCTAATGATGATTAACCATAGAGACATATCTCCTCTCATATTTATAAGTAGTCAAATTTGCATTTGGAACACAAATATAACAATGACAGTGTTATAACATTTGTAGAAAACGATCCCTAGTTACTCAACAAAGTCAACTGTTGGTTCCAATAAGTTCAATTGAGTTAGAGGAGTTGAGTGATGCTCTCAGTTTTTATTTCGAGCCTCTAGTTTGGGCTCCAAGAATCTTGGAGAGAGCGTCTATGTATCGTAAGTCACCCCGTCAGATTCATTCATCATCTTTCTTCATCGAGATCACTCTGGTGTAGTCAGATTTCGATTCTGATGCTTCTTCAATTGTTTTTGCAAGACGAGTGAATTATTATTATTATTCCTCTAGGTATGTTACGGTTGCTATTTTTGTTGTTGTATGTCGGTCACCTCAATATCATAGCTCATTGGAACCAAGTTGAACAGTGGTCTTGTGTGGGAAAATATTATATTATGGTGGAAAAGGTCATTTTTGGGAGCCAAAAGCAATTAATAAATAATATTATAATGGCACTTTATTATATTTTAATATTGTGTTGAGGAAGCTTCTTAAATGGAGTTCATTTGGGAAACTTGTGTCATTTGGAGATTATAAATGTGACCCTATTTCATGAGATAAGCATCCGATTATCTAATTATCTGATTATCTTATTTGCTTTTGTTGTCTTGGTGACCATTTCTGAGGGTTCTGATTGTTTACCGACAACACTGATTTTTAATGCCCTTGCTGAAGTATAAGGGTTTGTTTCTGAGAATTGTATTTGCAATCATTTTACAATTTAGCTGCTGAGGTATATCAAATTGCTTTGCTTCTCTACTAATCCTATTGTGTCTAAGAATTCGATTCTTGCATGAAGAATTAATTGATTTGTGAAGGGAGTTTGGGTTGTTGAATACAGAAGTTTATCTGTGATTACTGTTATTGAGAAGTTTGATTGTGCAAGTGGTTAAGAACTTAAGACTGAATTCTGAGATCTAATTGAAGGCTGAGACTGAATTTGAGTTGCATTCAATACCTTTGCATTTCCTGATTGAGAGTTCGACCTGAATGCTGGAGGGCTACTGACACATTATAAGGCAGTGGTTTGACATTACACAGGGCTGTGTTTATCCTTGGAAGGTCTGCATTTCAATTCCAAGGGCCAGCGTTGAGAAATAGGGAGCCTGCGTCAAGAATTTAAGGGCCTGGTTGTTTTCTTGGAGCCTGCGTGCGTAATTTAGAGCCCATGCAGCATATATTGGGAGTTGCATTTAGAATGAAGGCCAGCAGACTTGAGCGATCTGCCTATCCTGGATGATTATAGGTAATATCAGGACTGTGGTAGCTGCACGTGGAGCTAGGAAGATTTTGTTGGGCAGACTTTTGCATTTCTGGTGTTACAATCTCAACATTATAACAGTTGCCACGTTTGACTGCTGTAGCATATCATTCCAGGGCTGTGATCTGTGGTGAAGCTGAATGCTTATAATGCATACCATTTCCAGGATCCATGTTCTCTTTTTTAATAAATGAAATGTAACTTTTAATTGCTTTGAGCAAACAGTGAATGGTACAAGAAATTGTTTTGTTGAGCAAAGGCATTGGAATTAATTATAAATGATCACTAGCTAAAAATACATAATTTGTTGATTAAATCAGACTAGAGCAATCTCCTTATATATTCAGTAGCACTAGCTGGTATGGGAAAATGCTGCCAAGTGTTTGACGAAATGTCAAACCATCGAATTGTGAAAGAAATTGAGGTCTGATTAAGCTATAACCGGGTTGAGGGTTATTACAATATTGGATCAAAGCATATGTGAGCTTCATTGTAACTTATCTGGCATTGTGATGCTACATATAATATTTACTTTCATTGTAATACTTTGTATTGGATTTTGAGTCCGGAAGGTGGCTTTGACCTTCACCCTTGAGCAGTGTGTTCTCTTTTTGTTCTCTCAACTCCTAACAGGGTTGCAGACCTTTTACAGGGTCTTGTCTCCTAACAGGGACATATGTACTAAATGCTATGTAACGACTTCTAACAGCGTCAAGTCATCTAACAAAAACATTTTCAGAGTAGTGCATCATCTTATGGGTTCAAATCCCTCCAGCGTTTTCCCTTGGCCAAGGTTTCCTCGAGCACAAAATCATGGTGTTATGAGTTCTCTTTTGATGTATGCTTTACTTTTATGCATTGGGTTGTGGACGTTTATGGTTAAGTTGTAAAATATTAAATTGGTTTAATAGTGTTGCAACACTCATTCACCAACCCACCCTCCCCAAGCTCCCCGCTCTAAGTGTTGCTTGATCCTAACAAGTGGAAAAGTTCAAATCAAAGTTTTCAACCATTTTTGGGGTGGAGCACCACCAAGATGAAGGAGAAGCAGATTGGAGAGGCATGGGGTGACTTGGAAAAGCTGTTGATTTTTCTGCATTCGAGAGAGGCAGAGCAAGAAATCAGGTTGAGGGGCAGCCGAGGGTGGTGAAAAGAGGAAAGAAGAAGACACAGGAGGGAGGCCAGATAGCAGAAGCGGGAACAACCCCAACAAGGAAGAAAAATAAAGGACACTTGACAAAGGGGAGGAATGTCTATCCCGGTTAAGAGCAGGGAAGCCATGCAGAAGGCTTAGATGGGATACTCCAGCACCAGGTTTTTTAAAGTATATAGCTTTGTCTAATATTATACCTCTGTCCAGATAGATGTAGCCCAACTTTGGCAGTAGGTTGGGATTATTAGTGCATTGAGTAATGGATGTCTAGGGTTGTAAACACATTTTGGTTGATGATATTGGTAATGTATATAAAGCTAACTGTAAGCACAGATAGGAGACAGAGATGTGGGAGTGTTAGACTGTTATGACAGATATGCCAACTTGAATAGTGGAAGCTTTGATGTAATGATGTATTTTTTATTTTCTATTAATACAAATCAAACAATTACCAGTCAAAGAAAACGATATACATCAAATAACAAATAGCTGACATTGGTCTACCAGTGTTAAACTAAGAAAAACTAAAATTTGACACCATTTACAAGAATCACTAAAATAATAAAAACTTTGACGTATAGGAAAGCAAATGAAACCAATTATGCACTAAAACAATGATAAAACTAAAGTAAATATCTTTTCTATCACAAAATGTACATAAATCATGAAAAAGAAAAGTTTTTACATCCTGCAATGCATTCTGGATAAATGGGAAGACAGAAAACCTAATGCTCTCTTATTATCCACTCTTTCTAGTGATCATGTGTCTAGATAGATATTGACTTAGTTCACCTTTCGGCCTTCCAGGCATAAGTTGCACATAATAAGTTTATGAACATGATACAAGTGCCCCTTTAACTGATCTATGTTTTTGAACTCTCTTTCCCATTTATGCAACTCGTTTCCTGAATCTTTAGACATGGAATTTTTTTCACAAACACTGCAGCTCAACCTGCACATTGCTTTGATCATTTTGTAATGTTGCTCGTCATCAAAATAAGATAGAGTGTCTGAGTGAAACCAATAATCACCAACTTTCCCATCATTTGCACCGGCTGGCAGGGCAATGAAATCCTTTATGGACTTTGTATAGTCTCCTAGAGCCTGTTCACATACCATACAGCTTTTGTTCATCATGAAAGTTACAAAACTTCAATTACTAATGTTACCACACAGAGAATCTTTACATCCATTACGAAGATGAAAAGGTAATATTATAAAGAGAATAGCAATCAATACAGACCTTAGTTACAAAAACAGTTAGGCACTCTTGTTTGCAAATGCAACAATGTTTGTCATCAAGTATAAAACGCAACCTTGCAGTGCATGTTGAGCATACTTCACTGTGGCCACATGGACCATATGCCAACCACTCAAGCGGTTCTGCACAAACAGCACAGCAGTCTTCCATTCCTTTCACGACTGAGATCTCAACTGAATTCTGAAATTGTAAATAAGTAATCCATTAATCATCTCTTGGTATCTCGTTGGGCATTAAACAGGATTTACATCAAGGTAAACAAATATAAAAAAGACATACAATGTTTTGTACCCCTATCAATCAGTGATGGATCATCCTTTAAGTTGGTGAGGCACACTTATCAAAAGATGTATGAAATATGTGGCTTTAATTTGCAATGAATTAAAAGGGCTTTTATTTGATCAATTTAGAATTTTGCAATTCACCAGTGTGGTGGCTATCTCTCCATGGATAATGATGGTCAAAGAGTTGTTATTTATACACAATTCACATTAAAATTGTAATGTCATGTTCTTCTCTGTAGTAGTTATGATTCTATCATCCGGCAGAATACAAATTTCACATTGTCAGAAATCAATAGCCCATATATATTACATAAATTTAACAGAGGAAAGCATCTCCTAATACTTAGGATAATTTTCCAAGGGAAGAATTCCGTCCTCAAAATATGGAAAATTTCATGTACTTAAAGATGAGAAACTTATGAAAATCACAAGTTTTTTCAATAAAATTACATTATCAAAAAAATCACAATTTTCTTCTCTGTAGCAGTTATGATTCTCCCATCCAGCAGAATGCAAATTTCATGTTGTCAGAAATCAATAGCCCATATATGTTACATAAATTTAACAGGGGAAAGCATCTCCTAATCCTTAGGATCATTTTCCAAGGGAGGAACTCCGTCCTCAAGACATGGAAAATTTCATGTACTTAAAGATGAGAAACTCATGAAAATCACAAGTTTTTTCAATAAAATTTGTCAAGGTGATATGTTATAAAAAAATCACACTTATAGACGAAGGAAGCTGAGACTGGAAGGTATGGGAGCTCAGACGCTTACTCGGATGCTGCTATTGGTGGTTCTGGGGCTACCCTTGCTTCCTCTGCTGCTTCTTATAGCGTTATCCCTGCCACTGGTGAATCTGCAATGAACTGGGTCACCTTGGATCGAACTCGCTAACTGATTTTCTTTATTTTTTTCCCTCTGATCTCTGCAGCAACTTTTTCTGATTTTTTCCCGAACTTAACCCAGTTTTCTCCCAATTTAATCCTTGATAACTGAAGAGTCTTCATTATTTGGTTTGCCTAATTACTCCCAAGAGAGATTTTGCTGCTGTGCCTATGAATGCATTACGGGTAGTGTTCCTTCTCAACAAGCGTGAGAATTTTTTGCAAAGACTGTGTCAGGGCTCAAATCTCATGTTATGTTTTGCTCAAGTTCCTTCCCTGAAATCGCTGGAAATATCGGTCAAACCAAAATGTTGAAGTTTAGTGGTTTAGGTTTTAACATTTATCATTTCCGTTTTCAACATTTTTTTGAGACCCGCCACACAAAGGGAAATAGCACTTCGACTGTAGCACAAAAGAAAATATTGAACGCAGGTCACCAAATTCAAGATTTTTGCAGGTCGCAGGTCGCCGAGTATTCTGGAATCTGTATTACCGTTTTGTGAAGAACAATATTTAGGCACAGTATCCTGGAGCATAGCATGCGTATTAAATTTTGTACATACTGTCTTTAATATTTGTTAAAGTATGTAGCTTCAGTCAGGCATATCTGTGATCAATGGTATATACAAATATATTAGTATGATTACATACTGTTATATAAACATACATATATATAATCCATTTAAATAATATTCTGCATATGATCACTTCTTCTATCTGAGATTGTATCTCAGTAATGATCAAGATATATTCCAATCCCTGTGTGTTTAAGATCATTATCAATCTGCATTATTATCTCTATCGGGCTATGATTGAAACAAGTTCATTGTGATCGGTAATTTAAGCTTAGACTTTTGTTATCTCTAACAAATACCATAACGGGTATGATAGTCAATCACCAAACAGGTGTGACAGTGAATGGTCATTCGGAGACATGCCTATTCACTCTCACACCCTTCCTTGATGCATTTATACTCGATCTGCCTGATATTGCAAGGCATCGAAATCTATTAATGCCAGCAGATCCAAAGGAACATTAGCATCACAGTTTAAAAGAACATTTCATTCATATTACTGTAGAGTATTATATATATTCTGGAATAAATTAGTTCCATTGATTAGAGTTTGAACCTGCAAATTAAATCATACATCAGTCAGTGCTATTTTGAAATCTGATAGAAACTCTACATGGTATCAAAGCCTTGTTAAGGAAAGATCTTACTAAGTTTAAGAGATCAGATTTTCACATTGAGTTGCAGTCTCTTACTATTCTTCAAAAATGACAAACATGTTAAGATTTGAATACCACCTTACGAGTGCAGACAACTTCAAATATTGATGCTATTAAAAGAGAGCAAATTAGAATCCTTTGTAAAAGAAGAAAAGGAAGAACCAAAAGATGATCCAAAGTAAACTCTATGGAATGAGAATAATGAGAAAGCCATGAAATAATAGTGGATGTTGTTCGAGATCATATAGTGTAATGTCCCCATTTTTCCCAGCATTGGAGTTTCGGGGATTACCCTATTGTTGTGATCCTTGTAGGCTAATTATTGTGGACCGAGGGTCTTATGTGGTAGTGGCTTGGCTTGGGAGGGTCTTATCTTCTCCACATTTCAGTAAGCTACAAGTTGGTCTTCGTTTGGCTCAGATCAAACTTCGTTTGGGCTTAGTTTTGTGTACATACTATTTGTGGTAAGTTGGTGTTGATTGAGATGGGCCCTTTCTATTTTTGAAAAGTGCATTTGGTCACATGGAGAAATAATAAGTATGACTCCTATTTCAAACAGCATATTTAAATGATGAGTATTTTAGGAGTTATTATATTTTTAGTGTCCAAATTATTATTAATTATTAAATAGCTTATTATAAAGTTATAATTTAACTTTATAATTTCACTTAAGTTGAGAGTTGACTTATCATTGGAAAGTGTCATTTATTAATTAGTTAAGCCAAATCAAGTGAAAGAATCTAAAGGAAGCTTCTAATTAATGTTGTGTGGTGAAGCTTCTTGAGTGAAGTTACATTTTGGCAACAAAAGGGAATTTGGAGGTTATAAATACAAGTCCATTTGTTGAGAAAAGCACACTTAAAAGTATATTTGTTTTTTATCGCCTTTGTGGCTTTTTTTTGAGTTCTGAATTGTGAGCCCTTGCTGAAGTATAAGGGTCTCCGAGTTTCTAATGTTTGAAGTCACTACTGATGTATAGTGGTTTCATTGGTCAAATCTCCTATCTGTCATTATCCGTGTCTGGGAGATTGGCATTATAATTTTGAGATTCTCATTGGCAATTGTGCTGGAGTATACAACTGTCAAATTCTCCAACTGTAATCACTGTGGCAACGGAGATTAACATTCTAAAGGAAGTTAACTGAATTTTTGTTACAGACTTAGCAGTTGAAATTAAGTTTCAATTTGGGGCATATTTGTGACTGTCGTTTCAAGTCTGGAGCAGCATGTGGGGTTGATGTTTGTCTGAACACCATATCTACAAGTTGGCGGGTTGCTGAAAAGGACAATAGGACACGTATCTACTGCAAACCTGGCACACTACAATTGACCTACGACCAGCTTGTGTAGTCTACGATTTGCATTACAACTAGACGTTACTAAATATACTGCTTATGACTGGTATTCAGAGCAATACCAATCGTAGCAGACTGGTGCAATTGAGTCTTGGCTTGCGTTGATGGGATAGGGAGTGTTCTAGCCGCCTCTAGCTTAAATTCTGGATTCTCCTTTCAACGGGCAGCACCAAGGATTATGCTATGGAAGAAATCAGGTTCCAATATTAAATAGAAATTGGAACTCGATACATGTAGATTGTATTTCCTTTTCCATTTAAAATTATAAGTAATGCTGGAGCTGTGTTGTTAGTATATCTTCTGAAAATTTAATAAAAATAAATAGATATAGAAACATTGTTCATTGGCATTGATAATTCTATCAGAGCATATGTAGAATTTTTACAATGGTATCAGATGCTTGCTTGGAAAGTGTTTGATGTAATGTCAAACCATTCAATGTGAAAGAAATTGATGCTTGATTTAGCTTTAACCAAACAAGGTTTTTACAGTGGTATCAAAGTGGTTTCCTGCCAGCATACAGGAATTGGGCTAAGTTATTATTTTGGTTGGTGCTTACTTCTGAGATTGTTAGATTAATTTTGTCATTAGTATGGTGTCATGGATGGTGATAGGAGATTCATTCCAGGTAGATATTATACTCGTAGAAGACATACTTCTCTGCCTAGGGATGGAGAATCTAAGATACATGGTATTGTAAAGTCGGATGATGCAGTTGTTGGCATGAGTCCCCAGGATTATGCATTTGATGGTGATGCAATGATACAGTCATATCGACGTTGGTGGCTACTTTTGGGCCGATTGAGCCATCTATGGAGGAATTTAGTGATATGCATGCAATTGTTGATGTGTGTTCTAATGATGGCGCACCTATTGATGATTATGAGTTTTCATCAACAACAGATTCGGTTCAATTTTCTATTACGGCAGTTAGTATTATTCCTGTGTCCTCATATTTTGATGTGGCTACACCTATTGTTGATATAGTTGGCATGAGTGCTTATGGTTCGCCTGTAGCTACATCTTTTTCAACGATTATTGGTGATGATCAAGATTCTTATGTGGGCGGATGTAGGGAAGAAGGGGATGGATAGATCTTCTATGGAGTTGCCTTCTGGTGACATTCTAACATCTACATCATTTGCACAAGTTTTGGGTGTGAGGTTGCAGGACATGTGCTTAGTCTTGATGATGCTTGATTGTAGTTGGTTTAGTGTTTACAGAGATGTCACGAACTTCTTCATTTGGGATCCAGGTAGAGGTTGGAGTTCACTGTATTGCCGAATTGCTTGAGGACAAGCAATCTTAGAGAGGAAGGACTGTAATGTCCCCATTTTTCCCAACATTGGAGTTTCAGGGATTAGCCTATTATTGTGATCCTCATAGGCTAATTATTATGGATAGAGAGTCTTATGTGGCAATGGGTTGGCTTGGGAGGGTCTTATCTTCTCCACATTTCAGTAAGCTACAGGTTGGTCTTCGTTTGGCTCAGATCGAACTTTATTTGGGCTTAGTTTTGTGTACATACTATTTGTGGTAAGTTGGTGTTGATTGAGATGGACCCTTTCTATTTTTGGAAGTGCATTTGGTCAAATGGAGAAATAATAGGTATGACTCCTATTTCAGACGGCATATTTAAATAATGAGTATTTTGGGAGTTGTTATATTTTTAGTGGCCAAATTATTATTAATTATTAAATGGCTTATTATGAAGTTATAATTTCACTTTATAATTTCACTTAAGAGTTGAGTTGTCATTGGAAAGTGTCATTTATTAATTAGTTAAGCCAAGTCAAGTGAGAGAATCTAAAAGAAGCTTCTAATTAATGTTGTGTGGTGAAGCTTCCTGAGTGAAGTTACATTTTGGCAACAAAAGGAAATTTGGAAGTTATAAATACAAGCCCATTTGTTGGTAAAAGAACGCTTGAAAATATATTTGTTTTTTATTGCCTTTGTGGCTTTTTCCTGAGTTTTGAATTGTGAGCCCTTGCTGAAGTATAAAGGTCTCTAAGTTTCTGATTTTTGAAGTCATTGCTGATGTATAGTGGTTTCACTGGTCAAATCTCCTATCTGTCATTATCTGTGTCTAGGAGATTGGCGTTATAATTCTGAGATTCTCATTGGCATTTGCTGGAGTATACAGTTGTTGAATTCTCCAACTATAATCACTGTGGCTACGGAGATTAACATTCTGAAGGAAGTTGACTGAATTTTTGTTACAGACTTAGCAGTTCAAATTAAGATTCAATTTGGGGCATATTTGTGACTACAGTTTCAAGTCTCAAGCAGTATGTGGGGTTGATGTTTGTTTGAACACCATATCTACAAGTTGGCGGGTTGCTGAAAAGGACAATAGGGCAAGTATCTACTGCAGACCTGGCACACAGGAATTGGCCTACGGCCAGCTTGTGTAGTCTACGATCTACATTATAGATGGACGTTACTGAATATACTGTTTATGACCGGCATTCAAAGCAATACCAATCATAGCAAACTGGTGCAATTGAGTATTGGCTTGCGTTGATGGGATAGGGAGTGTTCTAGCAGCCTCTAGTTTAAATTCTGGATTCTCCTTTCAGCTGGAAGCACCAAGGAATATGCTATGGAAGAAATCAGGTTCCAGTATTAAATAGAAATTGGAACTTGATACATGTAAATTGTATTTCCTTTTCCATTTAAAATTATAAATAATGTTGGAGCTGTGTTATTAGTATATCTTATGAAAATTTAATAAAAACAAAAATACATAGAAACATTGTTCATTGGCATAAATAATTCTATCAGAGCATACGTAGAATTTTTATAGTGGTATCAAATGCTTGCTAGGAAAGTGTTTGATGTAATGTCAAACCATTCAATGTGAAAGAAATTGATGGTTGATTTAGCTTTCACTAGACAGGGTTTTTACATATAGTACCTATTGTGGCAAAACATGTAACAACATATTGCATGTTTAAAGCTCTTGAAAACGCATTTATAGTAAATAACACTAGCAGAAAACTTGCTCTTAAAAGACAAATGAATAACACTAGCATGAATAAAGGAGAATCAGCAAATGCCTTCTTCATGAGAATCACTGAATTAAGAGATCAATTATCTTCAATATGTTATGAGATTGACAACCAAGAGTTATCCCTAATAGCATTAGGAGGATGACCAAATTCTTGGGAGTCATGTGTACAAGGTATAAGTGCAAGATCTAAACTTCCAAAATTAGATCAATTAAGATTTGATTGTCTTCAAGAAGAGTCGAGACTAATGACTAAAGGAAAACAAAAGAATATAGATGAAGACATTCATTTTCTTAACACCAACTCTCAAAAGAAGGGTAAGAAGAAAAACTCCAAACGGAAAAGAAACTTTCCTGGAAAAGAACCTTCAAAACAGAAGAAAGATCTATCTAAAATTCAATGTCTCAGATGTGATCAATATGGACATTATGCACTAAGTTGTCTTGATCGATCAAAACTTCAAGCATCATTTGCCAAAATTGATAAATCAATTGAAGGTCAAGATCTTGAGAAGTGTGCCTTCTACTCAGCCTTCTCTAGTCAAATATCAACCAACTCCAACATTTGGATAGTTGACAATGGATCTTCAAGACACATCACTAAATATCAAGATAATCTAGAGAGCATGCAAATAGAAACAAATGAAGAAGTTACAATTGGTGATGATTCTGCACATTCTGTAAAAGGAATTGGGACCTGTACCATCAAATTAAAATTAGGAAAATCTATTCAGCTTTCTAGAGTTCTATATGTACCAGATATTAAAAAGAATTTAATATCTATATCAGCACATGAAAATGATGGTTATAGAGTCACATTTATGGAAGGTAAAGTACTAGCATGGGCAAAGAATTCAACTATAAAGAAGGCTCAAACTATAGGAGTGAGACAAGGGCTGCTATATGAACTTTGCACTAAGACAAACCATGCACTTGTTCATGAGACCTCATATTCAAATGAAATCTGGCATCGAAGCTTAGCTCATATCAACTTTTGTGCCCCAACATCTATGGGGAAGTTGGTAACTGGAATGCCCAAATTAAGTCAAATTCAAAATGAATCTTGTAAAGGTTGGCCTTGGGGAAAACACAAAAAAATCATTTCCTCATAGTTTAAGCAAACTAAAGATGTGCTAGAACTAGTACACTCTGACCTATGTGGAGCCATGTTTATACCATCCTTGGAAGGTTTTTGGTACTATGTGATATTTGTTGATGACTTTTCAAAGAAGACATGGATATACTTCCTTAAGTGCAAATAATTTGAAGAGATTCTTTCTAAATTTAAAGAATTCAAAACTATCACTGAAAATTCCTCATAAAAGAATATTAAAATTCTAAGAACATATAATGGGAAAGAATACATTTCTAAAATATTTAAAGAATTCTACAAACTTGTTGGAATCAAGAGGGAGTTTATAGTTCGTTACAACCCTCAACAGAATGGAGTTGTTGAAAAGAAAAATAGAACTATTGTAGAAGCTGCCAAGACTATGATATATGATCAAAACTTGAGCATGTCATTTTGGGCTAAAGCATCTAATATAACAATCTATATTCAAAACGGATGTCCTCATTCGCATCTGGACAACAAAACTCTTGAAGAAGCCATTTCAAGTATGAAACCTGACATTAGTCATTTGAGGATATTTGGATGTCCTGTATATGTTCATGTACCTAAGGAGAAAAGAACAAAATTAGAACCTACTGGAAGGAAAGGAATCCTTATCGATTTTACTGAAACAGTAAAGGGTTACAGAATCTACATACCTGGACAAAAACAAATTGAACTTAGCAAAGATGTCATCTTTGAAGAAGACATTGCTTTCAAAAGAGCCAAAATTTCAGATGAACTAGATACGGATGATTCACCCCGTTCCCTAGAAGAAGTTCCTACTTCTCAGATTCAGAGGAAGTACCCTGAAGAGGCTTCAAATGAAACTAAGATCCTTCCAGAGACTCAAGAAGAGAGTCTTGACAATAATTCTAAGAGCCCACTTTGGGCAAGAAAAATAATAGAGGAAGGAGATGAATCTGCCGCACCTTTAGGGACATTCAGAGAAAACAAAAGACCTCACAAACTAACATACAATGCATTCATGTGTGAGATTCCAAACTCTAAACTCTCCAATGCTTCTAAAACTCTCAAGCATCAAGTTTGGAAAGATGCAATGGTAGAAGAATATCAATCAATACTAAAAAATGATGTTTGGGACATAGTTCCTAGACCTAAAGGAAAATATGTTGTTTCATCTAAATGGCTCTTCAAAGTTAAGTATGTTGCAGATGGTAGCATTGAAAACATAAAGCCCATTTTGTGGCTAGAGGATTTTCACAAAAGGAAGGAATAAACTTTGAAGAAACTTTTGCACCAGTTGCTAGGTATACCTCAATCAGAGCTGTAATAGCCATTGCAGCAGCCAAAGATTGGAAAATTCATCAAATGGATGTGAAAACTGTCTTTCTAAATGGAACTATTGAGGAAGAAGTATACTTGGAGCAACCTAAAGGGTTTGTGACTCATAATGCTGCCTCTTATGTGTGTAAATTAAAAAGGGCTCTATATGGACTCAAATAGGTCCCCCGAGCCTGGTATGAAAGGAATTCTCCAAGAATGATGCTGATCCAAATCTTTATTTTAAAGTAATTAAAGGTAATATGTTGATTCTAATCCTTTATGTTGATGATCTTCTGATTACAGGAGAAGACCATCTCATTAATCAATGTAAGAAAGAATTGATTTCTGAATTTGACATGGACTTAGGGATTCTTCATTACTTCCTTGGATTGGAAGTTCGTCAAGAATCAAGAAACATCTTTCTACATCAAAAGAAATATACAGTCGATATTCTAAAAAGATTTGGAATGTGGAACACTAGACCTATGTCAACACCTATGGAAACCAACTTACACAAGCTAAAGGAAGCAACTGCTGAATCCAGACTTATTAATCCCACTTTATACAAATAGATAATTGGGTCTTTGATGTCCCTTGTGAATACTCGACCGGATATTTGCTATGTTTTAAATGCATCAAGTTAGTTCATGTGTGAACCTCGAGAAGTACATCTTGTTGCTTTTAAGTATATATTAAGATATCTTCAAAGCAATATTCGGTATGAACTTAAATATGAGAATACCAGCTTGGAGTTACATGGATACACTGATTTTGATTGAGCCAGAAGTGTAAAAGACCGGAAAAGCACATCTAGATGTTGTTTCAGTTTAGGATCAGCTATGATCTCATGGATTTGCTTCAAAGTTTAGTGTGGCTTCGAAAATTGCTTACGAGTTTATTCTTGGAGCCTTTGAAAAAACCTACCATTATTCATTGCGATAACCAAAGCTGCATCAAGTTATCCGTGAATCTGGTATTTCATGATAGATCAAAGCATATAGAAACCTCTTACCACTATGCAAGAGACACGGTGGAAAGAAAAGTTATTCAATTGGGATATATTAATACAAGTGATCAAACAGCTGACATTCTCACCAAGCCTCTTCCAAAGGTCAAAGTGGATCATTTTAGAAAGAAACTTGGTATGGTGGAAATGTAAGTGTATGAGATTGAGTCTCAACATTGCAAAATTTTGTATTAATATAAATAAAGATGTTTAAAGTGTAAACTCTTTTGTCATATGTGTGACTCTATGACTTATGGGCCTATCCTATGTACATTATTAAAAGGTGACAATCTTTTATAATGAGATGTTGACTCTAACATTACAAGGTGATGACTTTATAATGATTAGACTACTGTCATGATGAATATCATGTGACTTGATATTCAAGGACAAGTCATGATAGTTAAAAGAAAATATTGATAGATATCATGTGGCGTGATATCTGTAGAAGATCATTATGTTCACTTATCATGGTGGATATTATGAGACGTAATATACCATGATCTCTTATGGTAGACATCATGAGACTTGATGCCTGTGCACACTCCATAACTGTAAAGAATATCATGAGACTTGATTTTCTTAAGCAGAACTTATATATATATATATATATATATATATATATATATATATATATATATATATATATATATATATATATATATATATATGTACTTTGTCTTCCCTAGCTAAGAGAGAGTGTTAAAGTATGTAGCTTCGGTCATACATATTTGTGATCAATGGTATATACATAAGTATATATATATATATATATATATATATATATGATTACATATTGTTATATATACATATATATAATCCATTTAAACAATATTCTGCATATGATCATTGCTTCTAACCGATGTTCATATATATAATTACATCTGAGATCGTATCTCAGTAATGATCAAGATATATTTTGATCGCTGTGTATTTAAGATCATTATCAATCTGCATTATTATCTCTATCAAGCTATGATTGAAATGAGTTCATTAGGGTCGATAATTTAAGTTTAAACTTTTGTTATGTCTAACAAATACCATAACGGGTATGATAGTCAATCACCAAACATGTGTGACAGTGAATGGTCATGTCTCCATTTGGAGACATGCCCATTCACTCTCACACCCTTCCTTGATGTATTTATACTTGATTTGCCCGATATTTCTAGGCACCGAAATCTATTAATGCCAGCTGATCCAAAGGAACATTAGCATCATAGTTTGAAAAAACATTTCATTCATATTACTATAGAGTTACATGGATGACTAGGGGATGACAAGGGGATTGTGTTAAGTCTAAAGATCTAAGTTACCGATTCGGATGTGGATTCTGGAAGTGGATACGAGATGCAGGAAAAAAAAATTGGATGAGGATGAGGGAGGAAACATGTATATAAATATAAATATAAATAAATAAATATATATATATACATAATTAAATATAATATATATGCAAATAAATGCAAGAAACATACAAAAACAAATCATTTAATAGTATAACTATGATACTTAACCCTTTATCAAAATTCAAGATATTTCAAAATTCATTTGATATATCAATATGTGTTTGTCCAACATTAGAGTTTAGACAATAAGTTCAAATAGGTCATGTTCAAAATTCCAACAAAATAAAAACTTAGTTAATGATTGAAGATTCAATCAACTAATATGTATCAGAATTTTTTATATGTTTTTCGCTGTTGAGCCCACCGGTGCTCCCGAATGCATCTGGAAGCCCTGTGGAAGCTGGCCAAAAGCTTGTGGTTGGCTTCTGACCAGATTTCACAAGGCTTCTGAACGAATCTAGAACTCGTCCGCATTGGATTCCACACCCATACTTGTCCCTGACGAATCAGCAACTTAGCTAAAGATTGATGTCTGACTAGATGGAATTTGCAAGGAAGTGACAATTTTAATGACTTGCCTATGGCCAAATTGTACACCAACGGTCAATAGCCTAACAATGACCACATAATGTGGTTTTTGCAGTCTAATTGCACCATTATTGCCCTGCAATGACTATTTCACTTATCTGTAATCAATGGCGCCACTTTCCTTACCTACCAAGCATTATTGCAAGTGTCAATGTCAAACATTGATCAATCTAGATGTCCATTTTGGACAAGATTTGTCCTTGGTCATTATTTTTGAGTCTGTAGAGGTATGATTGGAGTTTTCCCTAGTCATATGTTTGCAAGTGCAAATGGGTATCATTTTTTTCTTTTTTGTTAGAATTTCAGACCTATGAGCATGGCTGCTTAGCAGAGGCAAGAAGCGTACGAGCAAACCACCCCAACAAGGGCCACAACAAAAAATTTTGCTACACGATACGAGAGCACAAGCCTATAGGCTGACCTCTTTGGCTAAGAGCCAAGGACTTAGGGGTATCCATTCCGCAAAATTCACTTGAGGCACGATCCTAGCCTCATCCCTCATCATGTCAAAGCTTTGCACTCAATAAGACTGGATCCCAAGAGGGCTCATTTGAAGCCATTTAATTACACCAGCAAAGGGCCCATTAACCAAATGGCTATCATTTTCAAAATGGACAATAGAAATAGAATAAAGAAGAGTGTAGCAATAGAATATTCAAAAGCCATAAATTGCAAAAAATCAATTGCAAACTGACTGTAAGGAGGCAAGGAGATTTTTTTATACTATAAAAGGAATTTTGTTATGTTATTTTCAGTTTTATGTCTCCATTGATATGTATTTAAACTCAAAAAAAAAAATTATTTTGAGATAGTTTCTTCAACACATTTGTACTTGTGAATGTTATCACCATTAGAGGAACATGACAAGTTTTAAATCTATTACATACGTGTTGTAAAAGCTCTTTTGTATGTTTGCATCTAGTTTCGGATACTAGATTGATGGATTTATAGAGTAGATAAAGCTAAAATGATATTTGTTGGTGTCTTGTTGATGTCTAGATAAGTAGATCACCTTTAAATATCACATTTACTTATCATTTTCACTGATTAATTGTGACTTTACTACCCTAGAAAATCCACCAAACTCTTTGAATGTATTCCATGTCCTTACATTTGAACAAAAATAATAAAACTTATTCTATTTCAATCATTGTTTGTGCGCTCCGCCCCCAAACGAACGACCCCTAATGCAGGGTGCTCTCAATCAATAGTCCATTATAGATAGGGGGTGTGAGCGTAGCGAGCCGCTCGACCAAGAGAAGAGGACTCCCCTCTGCATGCAGACTTCTTGGTCAAGTGCCCCCACCCCCCACTGGCCCCCCTCTCTACAGTATGGTAGGGGCTATGGATAGGGGCGCTCAAGAAAGAAGAGTTGTTGTTCTTTTATGAAGGACCTAGAACAATTAAGTTCTATCTACTGACAGCACAACTGGCACTCCTACCTCCTCCCACCCTTGGCACCCACAGCAGAAAGCATGGGCGGGGACAAAGCCAGCAACAAATAGGGCACCCAACTCGAGATCCTGAACATCCAATAGTAGTAATAAGGCTAACATACTTGCCTATTAGGGACCCCGCATCGTAAGATACAAGTAGAAGGGCTTATGCTACGGGAGCCATAGAAAGAAGATCTAATGGACCTGGGTGTTACATCCCAATTTTGGCTCCAATTGAAATGTTCATATAGCTGTTGAGGTTTCATGTGAAGTCAATTGACAGGTAAAATTATTTATGATCATGTGAAATGGTAAGAAGGTTAATTGTTATAATTTCATATGAAGTTGGCATGCTAGTTAACTATTATGATGATATTTTAATGTTATCTTGGAAAGTTGGTTATTCATCATGAATTCATAGGAAGTGAAATGGCGGTTAGCCGTTATGATAGTTTATGATTAATAACTTGTTATGGTAATTGTTATTATATTGAGGAATATGATATAATTGTGAAGTTCCTCACAGGAACACGTCAAGGGGTGGAAGCATTGTCAGAAAGAATTGAGCACAGAGGCACCACCATCACTGGGCAAATAGGTACAAATCTTGAACCACCATGGCTAAGGGTAAACGACTAGGCAAGGAAGAGTGTACGTTGGGCAATACCATGAGCTACTTGGTCAAACATTTAAAATCAGTGAACATCTAAATTTCTTGTTTAGAACAATTACCTCTCTGTTGTTCTAAGACCCTAACAATATTATCATTATAAGTTATTATACATGTGTATATATATATATATATATATATAAATATATGATGTTACCATGATACTCAGATGATATCTATAAATCATACTTATTAGTATATGTATATATATAAACATGTGCATATACAAAGGGAATATGATGTTAGAAATAAACCATATATTCTCTAAATCACACACATACATAGATGTACATATATATACATATATATATAGGTACAATTGTAGATATAACAAAATAGCATGATGATACCTTATATTTAAATTATATATACATATATATAATATCATAAAATAAAAGGAACCTTTGGAAAATATAAACTTTATAATTTCTTCTCAATGAGAGGCAGCCATCTCAAGTTGGTGTCCATCTTTTGTAACGATGATCTTTTAAAAACTGATGATCTTGGAAACCGATATGATGGTACGGAGTTGGGGAGCTACAAGGCTCCGCAGTTGCAAACGCATAAGATAGTATTCCTTTGTGCGCATAACATCAAACCTGCAAACTACCTTATATTCTTTATCGTTCTTCTCTCTCACATATTCCATCAGATATCGGCCATCAAAACCACACGGTGGTGGCACTATACAAAGCCGGTTTTACAAACAACCATTGACATATTTGCTCAAGTTATGTTTTCCTTTCATTCTAAGTTTAAATTTCAGTGTCTTGGCTAATAAAATCTGGCTACAGCTGCATTCAAAACACCTCTATCAAGCATGATATCATGTACATCTCTGAGGCTCGATATGCAGGGGGCCTCTTATATTTCTTTTTCTGAAATCAAAGTACTTTCTTTCAGAGAGTTAGAACTATAATCTGATTTTAAATCAGGATGTACTGACATACATGCTAGTACTCGATGTATACCAGCTGTGGGAATCATTCCAATAAAACATGTGATAATATCTCAATATGATGTGATAGTCTTCGAGGACTCGCCCAAGGCTAGGGAAGCCAATGACAGAGGGTGGAGAGGAGAGGATTCCCGTAAAGGAAAGAAACACACGATCAGAACTTCCATACACAAACATTAAATTTTAAAGATGGTTATTAATAATCAAGTCAGCTCATGTTTGTCCAAGTATACTCAGTTGTCAAGTCAAGTGGTGGAATTAAGTACCAGGATGCTCAATGGGTGGATAAAGTGTTCTATGTCTATTTCCGGGTAAGGAGGGCTTTTCTCCGATAAGATTGTGTGGGGATAGTTAAGGGTCCGTAGTTGGGAGGTTAAGCCCCTAACAATGTTTCCCCTCTCCACTTGATACCAAGACATGCACAAGACAAAGATAAGTTATGCATTCGTACATCTTTTGGTAACAAGTATCTTACTTTTATGATATTTGAAATTACAAGTTAAAGATATGTTAGATATAATTATATCGTTGAGTCAGTTATTCTCTTCAATAAAATCAACTTTTCTCATCAATGTAATTTGGTAACCGTTAGATCAGTTGATCTTCCATTTGAACATGAAATGTATCTGTATACATGAGATAGGCTTATCTGATGGTTGTTATTTCTGTCTTTCATTTATGTGAATAATGATTATAAACATATCTTCCAATTATATGTTATTGCCATAGCTAGCAACAGAAAGAAAAGGGATGATATAGAAATATTTGATGTGGTATTTATCGTCATGATACAATGGTATTTGATGCCCTAAATGCTATTTGTCTTTATGATCTAGTGGTATAACTATTTGTGCCCTAAGTGGTATATGTGGATTAACTTGGGTTTTGCAGATATTGCCTGGGCAAATTCCGGTATTTAAAACTCAAATTCTTTATTTAGATTTATTGATGATGCCATCAATTGTTAGATATGAAATTTTTGTTTAACTAATTGTAACCATTAATCTCACTCACATAAACAAAACTGTTATACCTACCTTCCCATAAATATGAAGACGTAAATGTATTTCTATGATATGCTAGTTGTTAGCTAAGACTCGGAAAAAGGGGATGTTACATCGGGGCTAGTCATAAACTCTAGCTTCTCCATCGACAACTCGCTAAGTATAGTTGAGGGAGATTTCTAGGAAAGATAGTTGCAGAGAACTCTTTTGATCAAGGCTAAAAAAATTGCCCGCCCTCCGGATAAGTGTGGTCATTGCTGCATATGGCAAACTACTCAAGCAAGGCGTACGGAATTGATTACAAGCAAGCTAGAAATCATTGTTCCAACTTAAGCTACACCCCATCCTAGCCACGTAGTTCTACCCACGAGAACCCCTTGCTCTTGATCTTGGCCACAACTTTAACCAATGTTGTCATTTCCCCCCATCATCTCACGCCTGATTGGTCAAGTGACCCTACAATTCTATGGCTCCTTGTTCTCGAGCTTTGAAACTAACTTAAAGGATGAGTTCTTCCTAATTGGCTTACGTATTGTAGTGCTCTCATTGATCACATGATTGGTTCATGAGGATAATCCCCGACCAATATCACACACCACCTTCCTTGACATAATTCCTTTGACTGACCATAGTGTCACATCGTGCATATGTTGTTCCCTCCATCTATCCAAAGTTGTGATTTGAAGCACGTCATACCTTGCTAGGAGTGGTAGAGCAGTCACTTTGAAAAACCAATCGAGGATAGTAGGAAGGGCCTCCCACCCACCTCGTGCAGCCTTGTTCCCAGTGAATATTGCGGTTCGCAGTCCAGAAGGAATAGATTGGCCTCTCATATCTATTATTGGGTATTTGGACCCCCCAACTGAGAGGTATATTATTGTAGGGGCCTCCCACCCTACAAATGGCTAGTTATCATCCTTAATGAGATATATTACTTATAATAGGCAATGTTCTCTCCCAACAAACACGCTCAGCTGGAAACGTTTGGGTTGGCTGGGAATACAAAGCTCGCAGTCAGCATTATTGCAAGTCAATCTCAAGCCCAACTATTATGAAGAGCGGGTGGATCCTAGAGCAACCAATCATTTCAATCGCTAAATGAGTCGAGGGGGCCTATCAACTAGTCCATCAATGGCCCAATCGCAATCATTTCCTACAACCACATTAAACCTCATTGATCTAAGAGAGGAGTTAGGGAGGAATAGGCTTATTCATATATCAAATGTGAACAACACTCTAATTGGAAATGAATACAATGTTTGGGGGTTTGATAAGGAATGAGAAGAGGTTGGCCTCATGTCATTTTATCCAGTTAGAGGGGGGGGAGCCCCCGCTTCTTATTCCCACCCAACTCAAATGTTATTCCTTACGAAATGTCGAGTTAGAGGCCCGCTCTCCCTATTCGAATGTATGAATCCAATGCCCCGATTTAGATTAATATCACAATCAACTAAGTCTTGGGCCCCACCACTCGGTATTGGTTGGAATTGAAACTCTTTATTTAGAATAGTAGGGGCACTCCCTATTGAACCCTTTGAGATCCCTCGTCTCAAACCAGGCACGCTTTAAAGTGGTTATATCCATCTCTCTCCCCCTCTCCTCCATGTCTCGAGGAGTTCAAACCATTTCTATTTTGTTACCCTCCCACTATAGAATTATAGGGCCCCTTTAAGGATCCTTCCAATTTCCTCAAGAATGCTAGTTGTTGCTACACTAACTCGGGAAAAGGTGGGGGGGGGGGGGGGGGGGTTGAGTCGTGGGCATCTCTCACACAAGTCAATGGATTGGCAATTACTATTTATAGGCCTCAGTTGAACTCTCCAAAAAAGGGAATTTTATGGGGGATCGCTACATCAAAGCTCGGATCCCTATAGAAAGTAGGGCCTTGCTTCCAACCTTCCCTCTATAGTTCTAAGGCTATTCATTCTATGGATCAATCCCCTGCCATGCCATCGGCCCTACAAGGAATTGCCTTCTTCTGGTTGATCCCTATTGCTCTGGGGTCTAGGGTTTGGTTCCATCCATGGGTTGATGTCCCACTTATGGGGTAGGAATAAGGACTTAGCTAGCTCCATACCTCCGCAGTGGAACCAATGAATTCTTCTATTCTCTTCCCCTTACAATAGTAGGGCACCCCTGGCTGGTGCTCGCATATTAACAAGGGAGGGTTGGTGCTCACATGGCCCCACAATTTGGCTAAGGAAGTTCCCCTCCATCCTCAAGAACCCCCTGCATGCATACCCCTACTATTAAAAGGGGAAGGGTGGGCCAGGTTGGGTGGGAACTCTAGTGGGTGAGGTGAACCTGTAACGGACTAAAAAGTGCCTCAGCTCTACTATCTATAGGTTGTAACCTTAACACCCCTGCATACCCTCTGCATGCAAACCCCCTACTATTTTGAAGGGCCTAGGGTGAATGCAGTGGAAGGAAGCCCCCATAGAATGGCAAAGGCTTCAGCATTGCCTAGCCAAATGGTGCATAGGCATGCCCTACGAGAAGCCCTCCTTATAATGTTCTATGGCGTCTATAGATATTAGGGCTCGTAATCTTCATGAAATGTGCGGAGGATGATTCTTGGAAATTCTATATATAACATACCCACGGCAAGTCCCCCACAAAATAGTAGGGCATGCACAGTTATACCTCTAAAATTCTATGGTGATTAATCGAGAGATGGATTCTTAGGGCACCTACTATTCTATGTAATATGCAAAGGTCCCCTACTATAGGATAGTAGGACATACAACTAATCTTTCAAGGGTAAGTGATCAAAATTCAAATGGAAAGATGGCTCCCTATAATGATGCAGAGGGGCCTATGGGTCAGTTTGCCAGTCATATGACCCAACAAGCCAGACTGGCAAATCAATGGAGGTGCATATGCCCCGCCCTATTTGCCTGCAAAGATTAGGGCCCTACAATTCGGTTATCCCGTAATCTCAACGCAGATATATGGGAGAGTTGGGTCTTCCATTTAACCAGCCATACTCATGACAAAAATGCCCTTCCCCTTTCAATAGTAGGGGTAAGGCCCCTCCTTCAGATTATTGAGTGGGTTAGTTTTGGCCCCTACTATTCACAACTTATCAAGTCGGGTCACCTTATTGAGTTCCATTGTAGGCAGCCATTGGAGCCAGACTACATGCAGAATGTCGGCCCTTCTAGATGCACCAGAAGGCACCATCTCTCTATTGGAATGTTACATATAGAATCTGGTGCACCATTGGTAGGTCATGATAATCTAAACCTCCATGTGGGGGCAGTCATAGGAGCCAAATAGTTGCACACTTACTATCAAAACACAGCAACACATTGCCTTCCTACAATGATTGTTCCTAAACTACGCATCCTCATGAGGACCCCCTACTATTCTAATGGTCGTTGAAAGGAAACAGTACTCAAAACTTATTGATACACTATTATAATGATTCGAGGAAGAGATCTCGTATTCTTGGGGGACATACGCCAACAACGCTCAGCCCAACACCTAGAGCTACTGAACTTGTGCTTGCATAAAAAAAGGAAAGTAAACTAATGCAGCAAACTGGGTTAACCGGAAAAACATCTTTAGCTTCTAAACATCATTGGATGATATAGACTTGAAGGGGCCCTACTGAGTACACACTATTGGGGTTCAACTGATAGGTTGCTCCCTTTACCTTGGTCCTCCTTCTACTCTTCGATGAAAATCCCCCCATGTGCTACTCACTCAGGCTACTAAACAAACCAAGCAAGTAGTTTGAATCCAATCAGTGACCTAACCCAGTCAGTCTGGTTGTCATCCCCACCTCCTACCTTTCCCCTTTCCCAACCCTTACACGTCTATAGTAGGAGCCCCCCTTCTAGATTATTGTAGGGGTAGGGGCAAGGTGATAAGCCCCACCTCTATACTAGGTTTTAATCCATACTGCCTTTATGCTAGGATGATGTTGCATTGGTAATCATCTCTAAGCTACTATGGGTAGATCATCCCTACCTTGCAGCTAGTTCTAAATTTGGTTGTAATCTCGCCCTGGTAGGGCCTTTAGAATCCTTCCCTAGCTAGTCTACGTGCCCTTCCTCCTCAGGCAATAGATAATGACGCTCCTGCAGATAGACTGAATAGTAGGGGCCCTCTGCAAGCATGCATTCACTGCAATATACTAACCCTCTGCATGCACCGGCTTCTATAATAACCCTCTGCACTGGCCCCCCAATGTGTGCATGCATAGAAAGGGCTCCTATTATATTTTCCATGCATGCAGATGCAGGGTGCCTATCCCTAAAATACTAGGGCCCCTACATACCCCTACAATAATATAGAAGGGGGGGGCTACTCTTTTAAGATAAGGGGCCCTTATTATTCTATTCTTTAGGAGGGTATGTATATCGCTAATGCATGCAAAGGTAGATAACTAATTCTCTGAGCAGAGGGGTGGGGAGTTTGTATAAGGGCATAGCCCCACTATTCTAAAGGGGCGAATTAATTAATTGATGTCATTAAGTGAGTGGGAAATATAGGGTGCCTCAGGTTATTGAGACAACCCTCTACATGCAGACTCTTACAAGAGTTTGTTGTTCTTGTGTATAGGAGTCATGGGGGCGACACTTTCTCTAAAGAATCTTTTAGCTTCTTCCTCACTTAAATAATCGAGAGTAACAAGTTTGTTGGCAGTAGTAGGGACCCACCCTCTCGGTCTTCAATCTATACGTACCCCCCTGAGGTTGGTGATTAAATAAATGGACTCTCTCGATCTTGGCCAAGCCTCGGAACTCTATCTATATTGGGGGTAGCCAAGGATACTCCAAAGGCAAAAAAGGGGAGCCTACTATTATACACATATGACTTGGAATTGTTTCAAGATCCTGAGAGTTCTTAATTTCTAGGAGGAGATCAACCGGGGTGGGTGGCCCCTACTGTTCTAAGGGGCTCTGTTGTTCCCACCCATTCTTTCTAAATTGGCTAATGACTATTATCCAGGCTCTTTCTCGATTCTACACCAATAATCTCGCTAATGAACCCTACTAATGATCCAATAATGTAAATTCTAATGATCAATTATCGCATTCATTATTATCTAGAAAGTGCTCTTCAATACGATTAATGACTCCTAATGGTCACCCTTACAAGTAATAGTCGGCACTCATGATTGATTTGGCTAAAGTGTTTTAGTATAACCCCTACAAATCAATAGGAACTAACTGCTTTGGTTCACCACTAATAAATAGACCATTGGGGCCCTTTGCATCTTCTCAATTTTTTGAGGGGCAGATGTGTAAATATTAGCCCTGTAGGTGACACCTTCCCTTAGGCCCCGAATTTGATTTTAACTTCTTCCCATAGGGCGATTGCTATGAGTGACTTATCGAAAACGGGTCTAGAAATCTCAAACTACTATTTTGGGTTTATATGTGCCTGCATGTTTGCCCCCTACTATTATAAGGAATATTTGTTTGCATAAACACCTAGATTTCTAGATAAGCTAAAAAGCGAAAAGTTGGTTTTATAAAGTAGCTAATAAGATCCCACATTCCCAAGCCCTTAGTGTGGAAGCGAGAAATCCATGAAATGCATTATTATTGGGTATAGCAATGAGTTTGCATGCATGCATGCATGCAAAAGGCTTATTGACTTATGGATCATACCACAAAGAAGATATACATCAAAAAAGATTTGATCTTTGATGAAAATGCACAATGATTCTGCATGCACTCACCTTCCACATCATCACCTACTCAGTGCTCCTATATTCAACTTGGATTAAAAAAGTGAGAAGGATTGAGATGATTCAGATGGGAATGTCGATGATCAATCTGAATCAAAACCCACAAATATCACACGACTTGTACCCATGTGGTACACTATTGCCATCCGCGATCCAAAGCAGTGTAGATTTCTCCCCGTGGGCAGGATCAAGGACTCAAAACATGACTCGAAAGAGGGAACTCTAGCACACCTATGAGCTCAGCCCTACTATTATAAGGGGATAACATAGAACCTTCTATTGTTCAGCACTAGGAGGCCTTGGAAGGAGGCTATGGATGTGGAATATTAATGCTCAATTAAAAACACTTGGGAGCTTGTTGATCTTCCACCAGGCCTATAGATAGTAGGGTCGGAGTGGTAGGAACTAAGAATTGGGCAAGCATGAAGCCCTATAATTCTATGGCGGAAGAAAGCCATTGATTGCCCTACTATTCTAAAGGGGGTTTTCAAGACCAAATATATAAGGCAAATGGCAGTATGGATAAGCATAGAGCAAGACATGTCCACGGCTAAGGGTTATGTGATTGATTATGAGGGCTCCCACAGCATCAAAACCATCAAAATGATTTTTGCCCATAAGGGGCTACATGCACAGGCTGAAAGGTGTCTCAAATTGATGTGAAGAGAGCCTCAAGACTTTAGAGAGGATGTCTAAATGATCCGATTAGAGGAATACACTGTACCAGGCAAAGAAGAAAAGGCAGACTTTTGAAGTCTCTTTATGGTCTCAAACAGTTACAAAGTTTGGTATATCAAAATTGATGAACTTTTGATCCCCTTGCACTATAGAAATTATTTTGAAATCCATATGATCCAAACCTCTACTTCAAGCACTACAATCTCCCTCCCTTGTGATTCAACATGTATACATCTATGACTTGGTCATCATGTATGCATGCACATGCGATTCAGAAAAGAGAATTGAAACAACCAAGAATGGTCTTAAGAATGAAAGTGGCATTTGAATAGATCTCAGTCTTCTACACTATTGTGTCGGCTTAGAGGTATGGCAAACAAATCACCATATCTTTGTATCTCAAGGAACCAATATTCCAATGAAGACCTTGCTCAAGAAGTTTCACGTGCTTGAATGCAAACCCATGTCTACAAACACGAAATTAGGATTGCAATTCTCTATTTCTGATCCATCTCCTATAGTAAATGCAACCCTCTATTGACAATTGATTTGAGGATTGATCTACCTAACCCACACCAGACCACATCTCACTTATACTGTCAATTCTATTTCACAGTTCATGCAAGAACCAAAGATGTGTCATCGAAAAGCAGCAAAGTAGGTATTGAGATATATTTGTGGTACTATGAGACATGGTTAGGGTAAACTTTAAGAAACCCTCCTCCAGAAAAAGATCTAAATTATTGGCGAATCTTTCATTATTTTGAAAGACCAAATTATTTTTATTGGCGAATCTCTCAATTATTTTATTTTAAATATTATTTGCATTGGCGATTATTTTGGAATCATAATTTTTGAGTAGAAAATATTGACAAATCTCAATAATAATAGGAATTTAGCTAATCGTCATGAAATATTACAAATCAAAATTGAACATGTTTTATCTCATAGCAAAAATGAGCATAATTACATTATATTTTAAATCAATAGTGAAAACTAAATATTGGTAATACATAGGCAAAAGCCTACAACGCAACGGTAACTTGCGAGCCTCTCATGTGGGAGGTCTTGGCTTCGAATCTACCTCCGCTTAACATATAATAATAATTAATTCCAACAAATAATAATAAAAAATCTAGGCTTCGACCGTTTACCGATCAAAAAATAATAATAATAATATTGGTAATACATCCCTAATGTAATTTACAATTATGATAATTATTGGTGAATTAATTTTAATTTCTTCGATAATATATAATATTTAGGTGAATCAAATCTAATCATATATCGCATATTGTGGCAAATCTTTGAGTTTAGATTTCTTAATAAAATAAATTATTGAGTGATTTTAAATATTTTAGAACTAAATTTAATAAAAATGTGGCGATTTAGGTTGCATTAAATCTTAAATTATTAGCCAAATTATTAGCAAAAAAATTCTAAAATTCACAAAATTATGAATATTCACCACTAAAAAATACCCTAGACATGGTTTGCCTTAGAATAGTAGGCAACTCTACATGCATAAAAATGAATCAGCTCTTCTTGACTAGACAAACTGCAAGATCTATTAATGATAGGAAATCCACATCAGGATTTGTATTCTTTCTAGGATCTGGTTTGCTGGGGTGGGTGGATATAGGATAAGTCCTTCGTATGTGGGATTGGAACAACTAGTTTACCTCACATGGGCCCACCCCCAGGAATTTGAGTAGGGCAAAAGCGCCCTCTACATGCACCGGAAATCAGATCTCCTGACCTAGCTAGATTGAAGTAATGAGTGAGCATCAGTCGAACGTCTTTGATCATCTACCCATTCCCTCTATCTCTAATGACCCAACATGATTCAAGAGTAATAAAAGACAGACCTCTTAATTGCAGATAAGACCTATTGATTGCAAAGATTGGGGGCGAGGGGGCTATATATTAACTTTCAAATTGATCATGTCTTCATTTTGACAAGTGTGCAACGTCTATCATGGTCCATCTATGTTGATCTAGACTCCTTAGTCACCACGAATGGGATCAATAGGCTCAAACCCCGAGGGCATGTGAGGTCATTTATGCCCGTCAGGTCGACTATCTAAACCATAGTCCCCATCCACCCCTTTCCCCCTACTATAGTAGGGGCTATAGATAGGCGGCCTCCTCCCCCTCCAACCCATTCTAGAGAGAGGGGAGAGGGGTCGATCCCTACTAAACCATATAAAGGGGGAGGAGGGGGTGGGGCTTTATATAGTTTAGTTTCCTACTCTATAATGGTGGGAGGGAGGGCGGGTGAGAAAGGGGGAGGGGGAGGTTCCCAACCGCCATCTCCAACCCCTGCCTCTAATCCCTCCCCCTCGCCAGGCCTCGAGCCTGTTGGGTTAGTTGAGAAGGGAGAGCCTTAACACCGGTAAAGCCCTTTCTTTATCTATAGTAGGGTGTTCCAATCAATAGGTCGAGTGGACAGGAGCAAAAATGAATACCTATACAAACTATGGTCATCCCTTACCTTCACTAGTGTTCAGATGGGTGTCACAAAAAGAAATACTATCCAGTGGTGAAATACTTCATCGTTTTGCGTTCCCCCTTTGTAATTGTTTATATTCTAAAGAAACAAGCAAGGTTTTTATATCATTTGTGATCCTCTCACAAACCCTTGCATTATGCTTTGTGATGCCTGAACGGTAGTATTCCAAGCGGTTTATGCCTCCATAAATTACTTTTCACACTTGATGCAAATTAAGGTATTATGTTTTGGTCCTTCAAAAGAATACTTCCAAACCCTGTCTCTAGCCCCTTTAGGATGCTATTTAGATGGGCATGCCACTACTTAGGTACTAGCAGACCCTAAAACTGACCCAATTGTAGAAGAATCTCTATTTGTCATTATCAATTAAGGTTCAACCTACACGTACAAATTGAAATCACAAAATTACAAACTAATATTAGAAAACAAATTAAACTAGTTTAAATAATTTTAGACGATTAAAATTTGAAAAAAAAAGTGTTATGGTTTGAAATTTTTAGGGAAGTTTGAGATTCTTGATAATACAGCGAAAAAACCAAGAAAAAGTATGTTAAAAATGGTACTGAATTTTGTTCATTATACTCTATATCAATTTTACAGTACTTAGAAAATGTCATTATTGAATTTCTATAAACCTAGATGTGACAAAAAGGAGATAAAATGTTTTCTTTAAAGAAAGAAAAAAATCTGAAAGCCTACCTCAAAATCCAATTTTGATTCAAAATCTACTCCAAAATGACCTAATCATTGCAAATAACCTTGCAATATCTTAAAAGGGTTTTTTGTAGCTTGAACAGCAAAATAGAAATCATAAAATGAAAAAAAAACTTTTGTCTAACATCAAAGTCTATTATACAACTGACACCAAGTAAATGGCATGGACTCACCAATTTCTCAACAAGAAGTTGTCATAAACTCTGGGTGTTTTTACTACTCAGAGAGAAAAATTGACGTGTAAAAGTAAGAATTTCTCGAAATAAAACTTCTCACCAAGAAATCTACAACATTTTTCATCTATATTACAACCCTTTTTGAAAGAGTCACAACCTTCCATAACTTCTGTCTTTTGAAGGAGCCAGTCCCTATTTTCTTCTCTATTGATTCTTTCTCGATCCACACCTTCTCTTTTCTGTTCCTGCCTCTCCTCCTTTCAAATGAGTTTCTCTTCTCCCTTCTATATCTCATGTTTGAAGAAGTCACAAATTATCATCTCATGTGTTTTGACCACTAATTAAACTTAACTAAAATTTTATTATGTTTTAGTTTTATTCTTTTATATTTTAGTTTTATTATTATTGTTTATTGTTTATCATTGGATCATATTTCAAAAAAGGGAACAATATGGTTTGTCCTTTGCAAAATTGCTTGTCCTCCTCAAGCAATGTCAATTATATCCAAGCCTTTCGATGTGAGAATCCCTAAACTAAACCCCAAATCTTTGTGAAATATTTAGCTTCTATTGTGCAACTTTGATTCTATCTCATATATCTTTGTCTTCAATTCAATTGTGAGTTATCTCAACCAATGATTGGAAATTTATAATATAAAGAGAAGTTTTCTCTCACTTTCATACTGGCGTGGATACCTCCTTGAATCATAGCAAGGGTATGCTTTTCATACATTAAGATGAGAATTAGAAGCAAGAAATACATCTAAAATGTTGTGTATGTTAAAAATGGAGCATGTGTATAGGGGTTCACCCTACAGTGTGACGGTAAATGTCACAAGCCTTAGTTGATTAAGGTCTTGGGTTCGAAACACCCATCGTTCCCACTGTTCCCACCGTGCTCGTTGCTGATTGTGCTCGCTGTGTCTACTTGGTGTTGATTCGCGTGCTTCTTCCTTGGGGTTTACGTGCTCGTGCAACTGTTACTGTCGTCTTGTGTTTAGGAATTATAAGGGGAGTCGCCATGGAGTGATAAGGGATTGGAAGGCATAAGGAGATATGATTGCAGCAATAAGGTGATTGGCAATCTTGACGGTGTTGACTCTAAACTGATGTGATTTCATGGTTGAATGCGAAGTTAGGTGTATTTAGAGCTGAATAATAGAGGTGTTAATACCTCGGAATTAGCATAGGATGGGGCCCCCAACTATGGTTCCATTGGTTCATAGCTCTAGTCAAAAGCGACTACCAATCAAAAAATAAATTAAAAAAATGGGGCATGTGTATCTCATTTTGATTGGAAAGGAAGAATTCAGATCTATAAACAATTATAAGTATTCACACAAGAAATAACTTGCTGAGAACACATCAGACATGAGGCATATATTAGAAAAGCACGCAAACCCATGAAGTAACCATGCTGAAAAAACACTTCAAACATGAAGAAAACATAGAAATGCACAAGAGATGTGAAGCATATCCATTAATGCATACAAAGCGTAGACATAAATATCTGTAAGGCATGGAGCATACATTTTAGGCATGAATGATACACATGAAGCATGAAGTATACATGTAGGGCATGAATCATACACATGAATATGCATAAGGCATTGAACGTATACCTAGATATATGCAAGAAATGAATTATAAACATTGGTCACATTAGTATGTGAAGGCATAAATCATACAAAAAAGGCACAAATATGCGTAAGGCTTGAAGCAAATTAAGTATACATGTCAAACATGTAAACTGTGAAGCAACAAACATTAATACACATTAGACATGTAAAGCACGAAGAAATATACATAAATAAACACCAGACAAGTAAGGCATGAAGCAATATACATAAATACACACCAAACATGTATGGCATGAAGCAATACACGTCACACATGTTAGGCGTGAAGCAATACACAAAGACACAAAGCATACATCTGAAAAGCGTGCATATATTACACATAGAGTAAGCATGCATAAATTAGACATGAAGCAATTAAAAGCACATACATATAAAAATGCAATGCTAACCTACTCATTTTTATTTTTGACCTACTTAAGAAAAGGGCTGAATAGTTAACCCTAATTAAATGATCGTTAAAATAGATTTGTCCTGCAAGCTAGCAAGATTACTGCTCTAATACCCAATGTTAATGTCCCCTATTGGAACTTACTCTAAGTTACCATATAATTCCCAAATAAGGTATGGACTATATTTAGGAATACAAATTGTCAATTCAACATCTTGATTTAGATCTTGCAAATGGGTTACTTATCATTAAGAAAGATAACTAAGCATATCATCCTAGAAAAGTTACAAATAGAATTCTACCATCATTAAAATTTACATAATGTACACATGGGATTTCTTTAAGGCTCTTCCCAACAACCATCCACATTATGAAGCAACAAAGGAAATCATACAAGGCACCTCGAGCCTATCCATCAAGCCCAAGAGCATTGATTGACACCCACCATTCGGCCTTCCGACCCCAATCAGGTTTACTACTACTCGAACCAACCCTTATGCTACTTGCCTTCCGTGTATGTACATTTTCCCCTCCATAATGGGATGGAGAATCAGTTATAAGCTTCAAGGGAATTGTCATCATCATTAATTATGCGTACATTCCTACTTCATTATCAATGAAGCATACATGAGAAGCAATAGAATATATGCATACTTTCCTACTTATCAAGTGGAACGCAATATAACAATTCAGCAAGATCGAGATTTCATACATTGTGTCTCATACCAATCACCTTAACTTTTTATCAATCTGCTGACTAAATTTATTGGTTATGAGAGTGCGAGTTTCTTCCTTAACCGATTGCTTATTTCCCTTCTTCCATGTTTCAATGATTAATTCAGACTGATTGATTTGATAGAAGAAATGATTGCTCATCTGTTTGCTTGATTCCCACTTGATGTTTAACAGATGATTGAATGATTTCCTCTGATTTGATATATTATTGAATGATGGTTAAATAAATGGGAATTCACAGAGTGACAAGTGATGATTGAGTGAGTGCTGATTTGGTGTATTGGTAAGTGATGATAGGTAAGTCCCTTGGATGCTTGGAATGATTTCTCCTTTTTAATTTATGGGTGAAAGGGTCACCACTTTTCATTGTTGCCTTTGAGTATAATATATTATTCCCTCAAATTGATCTCCTTAGATCCTCCTCAGATGAAACCTCCTCTCCTTTATATCTTCCCATGTGAGGTTGAAGTCACGTCTTTTCATCAGGTCTGCCCCTTGGCAAGTGTCACAACCTTTAACAATTATTACCATTTGAAAGAGTCACAACCCTTCATCATTCCTGCTCTTTTGTTCTTTTAGATTTTTTAATTATTGTTTATTATTAAATCCTATTTTTAAAAAAGAAGCATTACAGTTTCACTGTTTGCAAGGAGTAAAGAAAACCATTTTTTGTGAATCACAAAACTCAACCTACGTTGCCCATGCGTCCAAAGTGTCATATTAGAGGGGTTAGAGATATCTGGTTTTCTTAATTACTGGCTATTTTAGGGGCATACTATATGAGTTGGATTCAGCTATTATCCATTTCAGTGTTTCTTATCATAATTGATCATAAAACCTGATCAGGTATGCCCCTAGAATTACCCCTACCTAGTCCAAGCTGAGCTCCAAGGGTATAAGAAAAAACCACTCTTGTTGAGTTAGCTCTGAGTTCTCCATAGTTTCATGGATGAATTGATTGCACTCCCTTGTTGACAACCCTAGCCTTGTGGATAAAATTTAGTCATTTTGAGAACTAGCAGTGTGCAACAATAATCATGAAATTCACTTTGTAGTTTGTACAGAAGAACATTAATGGCATTTTTGAACATATCCTTCTTTGTCTTGTTTATTTTCAAAAGTAATTTATATTATGTGGAAAATTTTCACTACACTTTCAAGGCTTCTAAAATTTCAGCTAATGAATGAATGAAAGATTATTAATGACGTCCACAAGGCCATCAGCCTAAGGGACCCACATAAAACTCCTAGTCAGTCTGATGAGATTTCTCCAGCCTGTCTCTTTTGTTGTGAATCTGCATAAGTAAAATGGCCCCCTTGAAGAGTCTTGGTGCTTCAAAAAGGTCTTTCATGTTGTTCACTTTTAACGTTTCTTTTTGTTGGCTGCGAATGTCTTCGTATGCTGTACAATCCTTCAAATAGTGCCAATTTGTTTCCACCACACCCTTATTGCAAAATCTACAAATTTTGTGCTCCCACTCTTTCTTAGGGACCTTCCATCTACCAGTTTCACATCTCAAACGGTGGGAACCAGATCTCAATTGAGGATTAGGATTTTTGCCTTTCCTTTGATCTCAACTCATAAATATTCTTTGTCGTCATGTTCGAATGTGGGATTAAATTTTTTGACATAATAGACTTTTTTTCTACCTAGCTGGTTTGCCCACATGACACATCTGATTTTTCCTGCCACCCATTTTTTAATTTCAGAATTGTTTTTCGGACATAGATAGTCAATGTTCCACTTATTGAACCATTTATCGTTTTGTTTCTTCCATGTCTTCTTCCGACGAGCTAGTTCTCCATCAACCACTCTACTAGGCCAGCGATGTGCATCCATTTTACTCACTTTTTTAGATAGCTCAGCAATCTAACAATTGCCAAGGCCTCCGCCAAGAACATGCCTGCCTCCACTAAAACAATCTCGTATGGGACTATGGATTTGATTTTCAGATTCGTCATAATGAAGTGTTTCTGAATTCTTTCAATTTGTCGCCATTTATGGTTTGATAGGCTAAGCATAGTTATAAACAATGAACTGAAAAGTTTACCTGGACTATGGACCATAACCCCAAAAAATGAAAGTCAAGATACCTCTACAATTCATCTTCTATCAAATTGTATAAGTTCCAATTCACATTTAGGAGAAAATGATATAGTTCCCCAACCTTCAAACAGAACCTCCCCCCTGTCAAAACATCTAATAACAACCCTGTAAAAAGATATGAGGATCTAAGGCCGTACCAAAGTTAAATGTCAAGCTTAAATTATGGGATATTGATAATAATAGTAGTAGCAAACTATGACAGGTGTTGGAGGGATCGATGTCGGATGATTATAATAAAACCAATTCATTACAGCTCAATCCAATTCGAATCCTTGCCACCGTGATAAGATAGTCTGTAGCCCCAAAGACATACCGTAATGTTCTGGTACAATGATTGATGTTGAACACTCATGCATGACCCGTCACTATAGTTTGAACAAACCTCATCACAACAAAACAACCCATATTTCTAGCAATCATGGGGAGGTTATGGTTGAATAATATTGTGGAACACAGAATCCCAAACCATGTTTAAATTTTGATTCTCTGCTTACGACAATCTATGGGGAGGTTATGGTTGAATAATATTGTGGAACACAGAATCCCAACCCATGTTTAAATTTTGATTCTCTGCTTACGACAATATTAGACATGGTGAAGATGGGATGGAATGGCTTTGGACTACATTCAACCTAAAATATTGAACCCCCCGTTCCTACCTCCCCTACACCAGAAGGTAGCTTATAACTCTAGCATAAGTATGGTGAGGTTGTGATATGACAGCTCTGGAGCGAAAAACATTTACACTCCAAAAACCCTTCACTGTACTAATTACTCTAGCGTACATGTAGTTAAGATCACGTGGCAAGGTTAAGGAGCAAAAATAATACATTACATTAAAGTGTGACCCATGTTTAGAATTGAATCCTAGCAAAAAAATAAGGCAATCAATAGCTCTATGCCACATGTGGTGACGATACAATATAGCATAAACCTTGAGTATAAATTCCCTAATTCTCTTCGCCTAATGGGTCATGACAATGTAACACGTGTTTCCAAAAACTAAGAAAATTGTTCAAGATTGTCTCCACATCCATAACCAAGCAAGATCTAACAACTAAAATACAACACACGGCAATCATGATTAAACAACCAAATTGGCATGCCAATTCGTGACAATGTATCTGAATATCCGATGCAATCATACAAACGTATAATCTCAGTGAACATCAAGCAAACCTCTTCAGAAAATAGAGTACATTAGTTTTCGCAAGTGCCCAAAGACATCCAGAACTGTAGAAAAGAACTTACGGAAAATCTTCAAATCGAAGTTGGTTAGCTGATTTGCAGATCAATTTGTTGGTTGAAATAAAGCCCTAATTGAAAGAAATCCACAACAATCAATAGAGAGAATAAACCCGAGCAATTCAACAGATTTAGAGTTATTGGAATGGATCGCTCCAAAACATTTGGGGCCAATTTTCCGAGTTTGAAGGGGAGTTTTGTGATTCATACCAAGACGGAATACATCTTTGCAACAAATTATTACGTTGCTTTTTATTTTTCTTTCTTGACCATTTCTATATAGTTTCTCCACTCGGATATTTTATTTTATGTTAAGCAATGCGTTTAGTACCTGTCTACAGTAGTTTAGTGTTGATTTGTGTTGCCTGTAGTAATTTTGAGTTTTGTTGAGTTTAATAAAAAGAAGTAAATATTTATTTATAGTGTTGTTTAACAATTAAAATAAATGTTATCTATTTTTATTCTTTTTTTAAAATGTTTTTAGAATTTTTCATTATCTTGAAGGTACCAAATATTGAGGATAGATTTGTTTTACGAACATGCTCGATACTATATTTCTTCCAAATTATTAAAAAAATAACAAAAATTAAAACTATATGCTTACAAAAAAAATGCTGAAAAATAAAATGTTAAAAATGTGAACAAAAAGTCTACAGTTACAATTTTCTTTTAAAACTTTATAGTTTCAAAAAGTAATTGAATAATAAACTATTTTGATTGGACAAACATATCAAGAAGATGCGTAGCAAAAACAACCAATCAAAGTATCAATAAATATATTGTGCTGAATTATTTTCATGCAATAAATATAAAAACTTTATAGCTCAAAAAAATTTGAATAATAAATTGTTCTAATTGGACAAACAAATTAAAAAGTTGAAGTGCATTGAATGCTATAGTTTCGTGTCCTAATAATTATTGGCGCTTGAGGGTGTGTTTTTTTATTAGGGGAGGGGATGGGAGTGAGAACAAGTGCAGCCTAGTTTTGGGGGTTCATGTGGTGTGGAGTGCTACATGGATACGTAAAATGAATTTCTAAGTATTGTGTGGATTAATAAAAAAAATATTTTTTATTTTATTTACAAGTATGTTAATCACATGTATAATATGTATATGACTAAGGTGTTGTTTTTTTGTTTTTTTGGTACATTAATCTTAAAACTTATATTGGCCCACACTCATAACTTGTGTGGTGTACTATCTAAAATAAACGTGTGGTTGTGTGGCATTCTATCATGTGGCTACCCTTTAATCAACTTGTGCTCATTTATTGATCAATGACACTATGTACTATTACTTTAAGTGGCAATAATTGCACGTACCTTCTCCTTACTTTTGTTGCATTGCTTGCAATTTTTGAGAACAAAAATATTCTATGCTCCTTACTCATCATTTGAGCCAACTTTCGTTCATTCTCTCATTTGTTTTCTTAAGTCTTCAAATCATTTCACACCAGAATATGTTCACTCGAGGTCTTTCCAAGTTAAGGTGTTAATCCAAAACATGCTCACCACAATAACTAGTCTCTAAACAAATTTGTTAATGGTTGCATTCTTCTTGTTTTGTGATATTGCACCATGCAAATCCTTCATGGATATACACCATTGTTTTACATTTAGTAATTTTTTCTCTGTAATATTCAATTAAAACTTGATGGCATAGCTCCTTTTTTCATCATGTAGGTATTGACTAGAGGTTTTGAAGGTGACTCTATGTTAGCATGAATGTTGATGATACTACATTGGGGGAGTATCCTGAGCATTGAAGGGTATTGATATGTTGCATTCATGACTGTGTTTGTCATTAATGT